>JAILWY010000001.1:8750000-10000000 GCA_022113835.1 Atopsyche davidsoni
ATAAAATTTTTACAAATACGAACGTGTTGTAGGATGGATTATTGAATATTTAATAAATCTGCTGGTCTTACCCGTACAAGTTTTTTATTGTTGTAAATACAGTATTTTTTATGAGAAAATCGATTGCCTAATAATATTGTAGTAAAGATGGTCGTTCATAACCTGCTGAATACTTAATGGATATTCAACTGTGAAGTTAATTTGCTTTATGCAGCATTCAAGTAACGTTTTGCAGCATTTTATATAACTTGTTATCAAGACTCAAAGACCATAAAACCTATTGAATGCAATCGTTACAATACAGATTCGTTGCGTCCGACTGTAATCTAGAATGTGTACGTATATTTAAGCGAAGCCTTTTTTACAAATGTATTAGTCCTTCATCAAATAAGATCTTTCGATTTTCGCATTGCAACAAAAATATTAGAATCTATAGCTCACAAAGCAAACTTTCTCACAAGGCGAGTAAATTTTTATTATCGAATAGATCTGCGAGGTAGATCGCCTGTGACCCTGTCGAATGGTATCCCGGTTGGACGAAGGCCGAGTGTAAAAGTAATCTTTTTTAATAATATTTAAATAACGTCAAAAAAGATTTAGATTTTTTCAATAAATGCATTTTAATCGATAATTAGCTTCCACTGGTTTCTTACTAATCCATTCCTTGTGAGACAGTATATATATTAATAATAGTCTATGAGTGTGTGTGTGTGTGCGCACGCACACATTTATAGAATGCTTTAAATTAAAAAAAAAAAAAAAAGGTTTTTTTTTTACATATTATTCCCTACATAAACTCAATAACGCAAACAGAGAAATCCATGTACGATACCGCCCAAGCCACACCTCGTAAGCCCCACAACCTACGCGCAGGATCAGGGGATACTCACATACCGTATTCTAAGCATACCCTTAAGAACTATTGTAAATTAATTTAAAAAAATTAAATCTTGAAATATATTTTTTTTATTATTTAACTCTTATATATATGAAATATATACACGTTGTCTTGAATTATTCGAAATTTTATATCCGGATGAAAAAAAACGATGTTCATCTTTAAGTTACTTGTTTATATTGGGTGAATTATTATTATTATTTTGCATTTTGAAATGGCGGCGAGTGGCTCGTAGTGGGTTTTGTTATCAGGAGCGTGCAGGTCTGGCGCAGGCGTTGCACGACTCGCAGTTTTCGCTGTTATCGAGCCGTTTTCTACTCATTTTACAATACATACACGTTAGCTGTTAAATATTTATGATTTTCTGGAACCTCGATAAAGCTATCGACGACCAGTGCGAGCACGGCTAAATGCCAGATTGTCTGCTTATGTAACAAGATGGAAATAATAATAATAAAAAAAAACAATCCAATACGAGATTTGTACATAAACGAGCAATTTAATAAGATAGTGTAAAACAAAATATCCACAAACTTAGTAACAATAAAAAAAATAAACAAAAACACTATCAATTTTAGGTAATGATAAGAGATTCGTATTGTGTTAAAATCAATTAATATGCACAAAAAAATCGTATATAAAAAGTTTTTTAGATATCGATGAGAGATATTATTATTATTACTATTATTATATTAAATTATATATTTTATCACATATTTTTTTTCCATATTGTTGACATGATAAAATTATACTTCAGTGAGTTCAATAAAAAACTTGCTATCATGGAGATCATGTTTCAGTGACATTTTTAAATATGTTTTGTATAATCGATTGTCGCACAGAATAAGTGTCACATCAATAAAATGTTGTGATTTGTTGGTCGATAGCAGGATTCATTTAACAAATTATCGTTTTTTTTTCTTCAATCATCAATTGTTAAATGCTTTCAGTTAATCGCTTTACCATTACCCCTACGTTATCGCTAAATAAAATTATGCAGAATATATGATCAATAATGTTAAAAAATTATAAGGTTGCTAAGTTTGGGAAATCAGGTGTCACTTTAGGTACAGGTATCCATTTTTTTTTCTTCAAAAGATTGAAAATACGTCTCCCATAACGCCTAGCTCGGCTGTCCCGGCCACTTAAAGCGTTGTTTATTAATGTATGTTTTGAATATCAATTCTCAATAATCGATTGTATGGAACTTTGACGCAAACAATCCTTAAGTTCACAAAAAGACAACAATCGATATTTTTTACTGGCTTTATGCAATGGTACTGACGAAAATCCAAACATAAAAAGTACTTTACAGTGTATTGTTTTCAACTTTGTACTATTTATTTCTTTGGTGTCAAATTACAATGAAAATTTAAGTTTTACTTTGAAACGTATAAAAAACATACATCTTCCAACGTTTGAAATTATTTTCGTCATGTGTCACTCATGAAGAGGCAAAGTATTTCTTTGAAGAGTCAGGCGCTCACTAAAATTTTCGTGTTGCTGTTCCAATTGAATTGTAATGTTTTACAGATAGAGCTGTGAACATATTGAAATAATATCTAAGCTATTACCAGCCTCACTGCGTACAGGTTTAATTTACTATTACAAAGCATTGGCCCACAAATTAAATGGGGAAATCGCCATGTATAAAATAAGTAATCATAACATTTTGTTTTTGTATGGACTTTGAATATTTCATTTTTATTTTAAAGCGAATCTGATTATTTAAGCACTATTGAAAAGGTGGAGCCGAGGTGGGCACCTACGGCCTGCCCGAGGCCGGAGCTCCCAGGTGGCTGCGTTTGCTGCCTACGATTTGGCAAATAAGGCAAAGGGCAGATACCCTGAACTGGAAATCATTGCAGCATCATGATTCTGAAGCTTGGATCATTCCTGATCGGCGGCTACACGAGAAAACAAAACCAACCGGAACAAAAACACGGTGGAATGATAAATATTTTACTAACTCAAGTCAATATTTTTTTGGTCATGTTGATGGTTTTTTTTAAAGATAAATAGTGTTTATCATGTAAATCATTAGAAGAATAACGTTAAATGTGAACTTATATGATAAACTAACTAATGTGTCCGGCACAGGATAGAGATATGTTCAGCGAAGTAGCCACCAACCTCCTAAGGAGAGGCGCTTGAAGGAGTAGATTATATTATTACTACAAACGAAAAATAAATAAGCGATTATAATAAAATATGTATTCGTATAGTTTATGAATTACAAATGAGAGCTCGCTTCCCAATCTTTAAAACGTGCTATATCTTTTGAAAGCAAATAAATGTGTCAATATTATTGAATACGTTTGTATTAAAGAGTAAAATAGCGTTTATAACAATATACGATAATGATAATCTTGTAGGCTTCACAACCTTCGCCAGGACCAGGGGATAACCACATACCGTATTGCAAGCATAGTCCTAACAACTCTTGTAAATTTATATTTTAAAAAATTATTGTTAAGAAATTCAATATTTTTGACAGAGATTACTTGGTGAAATTCCATTTTAATATTTTTGAATAAAATACTTGAGTGATTTTCCACATTTTTATTTTTATTAGTGACCGGTTTCGCCAACCTTTCACGTTGGCATTATCAAACAGTTTATTATTTAGTTTATTAGTTAATCAGTTATCAAACTGTTTGATAATGCCAACGTGAAAGGTTGGCGAAACCGGTCACTAATAAAAATAAAAATGTGGAAAATCACTTAAGTATTTTATTAAAAAATTATTGTATTATAATATGATATATGGGATGTTTTTAATGTCATAAGACGTCAAGCGTTTGTTGATGTGATGCGTTACAGATGATCGCTCTTTTCGCCCGTATTTAAGGCGGACTTCCCACAGCTCATCCGCGACTCTGGGCCGCGATCATGTCATGCTGTGAATGTGAATGCAATACTAGGGAATAGGCAAAAAGTGCAACCAGAGACTTCGCAATGGCGGCCCGCATCCCGCATGGCGGAGATACTCGCGCGGGGCTGACTTATCGTGAGCGGCGCAATTAAAAAAATATCGCTTTTGTTGCGACTCCCGTGATAACCGCGTGCCCGTGGAATGGGGGATCTGAACCCGAAATAAAATTTATGAGATAATTCTTACTTTTATTGATTTGAAATATATCAAATAAACATAGGTTTTTTGCGGCCGTTGTTTCTTTGGTGTTGAGCTGTTTCGAGTTTTCGGTACTTTGACGCTAAATAACGCTCGACAAAATCCCGAAAACACGAAGATAAATATTTAGAAATCTTTAAATATGCTGTTTCAATGGCAACGCCGTTTCGTTTTCATCCAAATTGTCACTACTTCGCATAAACTTTTTGTAATCTCTTTGAAATGATGAATTGTACATTTTTGTATTTTATTTTTATCGATAAGACCGATATCTTAATTACAAGTGGAAAGGGAAAAATATTTTTGGACGAGCAATAAACACTTTCTTAACCGATCGTTATTTTTGTCATCCTCCAATTTTTTTTTGATATTTATAGATGTGGGAACGGTTTATCAATAGGTACTCCAAAATCGTGGCATTAAAACCTCTAGCTTTGATTTTGTAAGAGGTTTCAAGCATCGCCCATATTATCGCTGATGACGTCACATGTGTAGTATCCTGTGGTCTCCGGAGCACCCGATAAGTGACCGAATAGTAGTTTTCTATACAATCGTTTATTATTTGCTTCAATAAGCCCTGATTATATTATCTGCTGGTATATTATCGATATTTTTTTTGAGCTGCTCTCGAATGTTGGGCCCTTATTAGTTCTTCACATCTGGTTCCTAAATTAATAATCGATCTCTGATACATACATATAAACTAATACACTTGGTTAGCAACATATGTGTGTAATTTATTTTTTTAAAATGTGTGTTGCGGGGCTTACAAGGTGTGGCTTATTATGTGATGGCGTACACGGATTTCTCTGTTTTCGTTATTGAGTTTGTGTAGGGAAAAATATGTGTAAAACATTACATATGTCAAATATATTAAAATACACATACTTACTTTGAATGTGTAGCACTAAATGTGTTTAAATGTGTAATTTATATTTGATTTTAAAAATGTCAACGGCGCACCGTATAGGCCAATTTAAATATATATAGTACGTATCATATGTAGATTATGATTGTTAAAAAAAGGTCTCGCTAAATTGCAATGACTCGTTAGCATAGTTGGAAAATGCACCGGCCATGTAAGCTTGGGGATGTGAGTTCGAATCCCACGCAAGTCACGATGATATTTTTTTGAGAGTTTCTTTGATCATTTTCAATGGGTGAAAAAATGTGCCTAATCATATTATAGTCGGTTAAACCTTAGCTAAATAGTTCATATTTCAAACGTGTTAAAAGGATTGCAATTAAATAATTTTGAAGTATTCACCGGGCACGCCTCGGCCATTGATAAGTGTGGAGTGTCTTCCCATTGGCCGTGGCGCAGCCGTCCCTCTCGCACTCATCAGCTCCGGCCGAGGCAATAGTTGGCAAGAGGCGGCACATGGCGTTCCGTTACTCACTTTTTCCCCGAGCAGCTCGGTCTGAGCGTCTAAGGTTATGCTCCCAGCGCGGGAGGGCTTGCGGATATCCGGCTTGGATGAGGAGGTATTGTTGATGCAGATCGCTGATTAAAAATGGCTGGGAACCTCGCAGCCTTCTAGGCCGGGGCGCGGACGAAAGTAAAAACATGCCGGCGTGCTGTCGACATCGACAACTCTGCAAGCAACCATTATTTTTTACAGACTCATTCACATTATTGACTAGATGCCTTGTAAGTAGAATAATCGCATTCGTCAAATTGCTTTTATCGTTATTCCATTGCTTTCATGAACCTATTCTAGTAAAGAGCATCTGCTAACATTAAAGTTACTTTGTATTTTGCATATTGGCGCAAGATTTTTAACCATGCTGTTATTAAATTATATCTAAAATGTAGAAATTGCCCGAAGTATTATTATATTTGCTTTCTCTCGGATAAAGTCTTACCATTTGGTGAACGAAATAATTTGCACAGAGCGACGTTACGATCTGGTATGGAAAGATAATTAAAAACCGTTCATTGATCGGCAAGTTCTTTATATTTTAGCTCAGTGTAATATTTCGTAATGCCGAGGGAGAATGTTTACGAGAAATAATGGTGGATACGCTTTTGCACTATCTGAATGCATTTTATGTGCAACAATAATAAAACGAAAAGCCATTATTTTTTATGTCACATTTTATATTACGTTTCTAACCGTTGTGTGTTATTTCACACACGTTTCCATGCAATAAAATGAAAATATTATATATATAAAATTATATATTTTTTTTTCTTTTATTGTTTTCAGTTGTGTGATTTAGATTTAGATCAAGTTTTTATAATATTCCTGCACAGTGATAGAACCCCAAAAACTGCATAGATTTCAAAATATAAATATGTATAATTAATTGTCAATCATTGTAGGGTTAAAAAATATATTGAATGAAACTTTTATAAAATGATAGTAAAATAATTATTTGGAAAATAAAATACAACTAAAGTAAATGTATTTTATCATTATTTTATTTTATAATAAATATCATAATGTTAATACATAATATATCTTATAATATAAATAAATTTATTTAGCATTTGGCTGTCGTATCTCTCGACAATAATCCAGATTAATTTATTGACCAGTCTGCGGTCTCTGGTCCATTAATTCCAGCCTGCAGTTTGTTTGACCGACTAAGGATTGGTCAGCATATTTGCCTCTCTTGTCATACTAAATGTCAAGGCTGACCAGTGACGAGTTTTTTTATTCATTTCTCCATTAGGAAGGAAGTATAAAAAATACGTGTTTCGCTACTAGATAGATTTCTTTTGCGCGATCTAGAATCCTTTCTAAAATATTTGGTTTTTATGTAAGAATCAGGATCTGCGTTTGGTATTTTGAACGTGGCATTAAGGACGGCAATTAATCGTGTCTGAAAAATGTGTTGACATTTTAAATTTGATAGTGGGATGAACTGGCATGTTCCTGAAATATCATGTTTTAAGAAATATTTGACCTTTTTTTAATAATTATTCACGTCTTTCAATCGCGGTGGTCTAAATTCATGCCAATACGTTTTAAAAAATGATAATGTATTTTATGAAAAATGGTTGGATTTGTATCACTCAATATTTTAATAAGAAAACAAATTCTAATAACTAATTTAATAAGAGCTTACGATCATAATTATTTAAAACTTTTATGCATTTCATGGTCAGTTTTTATAATCTGAAGTAGCCTTTGAAAAGCGAAATCGCTTTCAAATACAAATAGTTGTAATCTCCTAGCCGTTCTGCTATATTTAAGAGTGAAGACGACGTATGGATCAGCCTGTACCAACACTTATCTTTTTCTAGTTTTATACGGCAGAGAAGGGTTAGAATTTATTACCTTTAAAATGTTTTACCGGAGAATATAATGTTAATTTTTTTATTTTCATTTTAAAAAAAAGACTGTGGCATTTAGGTTATCACTTATTTTCTTACAGCGTGTGTTTAAATTTTTATAACACAACTCCAGACATAGAAACGAAGCCTTGAAATGGTTTTAGGTTGTATCAAATGTCGAGAAGGAAAATGCCAAGAATAGATCACTGACTCAAACCTGTGAGGTTGTATAGCATGATGGGTGCATGTATAATAAAATTTCGGTCCTTATATTGAATGCTTAGACAAAAATATTTTTACAGTAATCAAAACCTTTTCTCTATTATTAATATAAAAATTATTTTTTAGTATCTAAACAAGATATGAAGTTTCAACATCAATTAAAAATATAACCAAACATAGTATAATGTCTAGCGCAGTCATTGTAATTCGACCTTAGAGCAATTGTTGGATGTAATGTATTAGAAACAATCCGATAAGTATTTCTGATTGTCATTAAGCGATTAATTTCTCTTCGGAAAAAAAACAGCATTGAGGAAAACGAGTATGTTAATCTATCCATAAGGAAACTTAAAGATTAATACAATAATTATTGAGTACACGTTATTGCAAGTCGGTACTATCTAGATTTTTTTTTATTGATTTTACATGTACATGCACACACTCTCATTTCTCGTAAATTTATCAATACGTATATCTCTAGTGTAATCTCTTAAATTGATGTGATATATCAAGAACTTCTATATAATTAATTTGTACATTTTTTATTTAGTTAGTTACACATTTTTTGGTATTTACACTATTTCAGAAGGTTTAATTTAAAGCACAGTTATTTTATTTTTTTTGCATCAACACTTTATAACAAAAATATTTTACGAAAAATAAAAAATCCCACTCACGAATAAATTTATTATTTAATAATCGAGCTAATGTTTTTAGTCCCTGTAGTATTTCAGTTTTGTGAGTTTCAACGGCTCGCATGCATCACGAGTAATATAAAAGCTGCAGAGAATTGCAAGCCACACTGACTTCAGGGGAAATTTGATTTGATTAGTAAATCTAATTTATATGATTTAAAAGTAATCATAGTTAATGTTTATGCTTTTATTATACATCATATAACGTTGTTGAGCGTCGGTCTGCTCTGGACTATCGTATTTAACGGCGAAGAAGCGAAAGCCGACGTGCCCGCGGCTCCTTCCGCGGGGCCACTCACGAGCACTATGTCGTGTAGACGGCGAGCTACTTCTGTCTCTAGCTCAGTATCACAGCTCGGAGATGCACTCGCTTCGTGTGCACGAAGAATGCAATCGAGCCAATAATGCGCATGATGCGGAATAGTTCTCCGCGAGAGCCTGGCTCTGGGCAGGCCTCGTCCACCGCGCTCACGCTCCTCTAGCATGCAGGGAAACGATGATTTCTAGCGAGGTTTGCAAGTATTCGGCCTTGGTCTGTTTTACTGGAGGCATGCTCGCACAGACTAATCACAGGAAAAATTAAATGGTGTCGCAAATAGATTAACTCTTTACTGTCGAAACTATACTTGTCGCATACTTGTTTTTGAAGAAGAGAGAATAAATGTTCTTAAATCAAAGAATACTGAAATAATTTGTGATTTATTATTTAAAAGAAAAATTCGTCAATCAAACCATTAAAAATGAATCTTACAGATTCGTATTTTAAATACACATAATTGATTTTGTATAATTAAAAATTATTGACTTATTATAAATTTTGGAATAAATGGCTTGTTTTTTATCAATTATTTGTTTAATTGCATGCTATGGGGTGGCCTTGTATTGCAGATATGCCTAGACGGTACGTAAATGACGCATTACAATGGACAGTGATTTTTACAGAGTAAATGTGTAAGTATTTCTAAAAAATATCTACTTTTTATTTTTGCAAAAAAATTATTAAAAATCGACCTCTACAATATCGAAAATTTAGATTAGTACAGCGTAAAATAATATGTTTTGAGTAATGAAATTTATATAAACGTAGGAAATAAGTTTTAGAAACACCGTTAGTTATTTTATATATATATTTGGTTGGCTCCAGAAATAGTTGCTTGTAGTTCTGTTTTACGCGCTACCTTGCATTACAATATACTTTCAATTCACCGATGATTTGTTATAATTCAAATGAAAGGGCAGTTTAGCTGCGCGTAGCCTTTTCCAAACCTTGAATTAGTCTGGTTTGCTAAAACTTTAGTATCGTAGTGATGGGCACAGTAAGATTTTTCTTATTATTAAATTAGCTTAAAAATATATATATTTGATGTATCAAATAATTTGTTTATCTTATCTGAAATATAAAGTTCCTCGACACCAGTTGTTTAAAAATATTATCTTTGAAAAATCTAATTATTTGTACTCACAAACACAAATATCCGACATTAAAACTATTACTTCTCATTCAACAAATATTAATATTTTTATGAGTTAATATATTATTAATTACTATCACTTTCATTTTTAAGGGATTTTATTTGTTAATATAATATAATACACAGACATTCGTCTCATTTTCATCACCTTTAAAACTGATGTTATGTCTCTGTTGTTAAATGTCTCAAACTGCCTCAATTTTCACTTAAATTTCTTGGTCAGGATCCCAGACCAGCTGCTCGGAGAAAGAGAACTGACGACGGTAAAAAACGTATGGCTTCCCATTTTGACTATAATTATTGCCCAAGGAAATATCGTAGGAAAAGGGTGCATTGGAAGCAGGAAATTATATAAGGACATATATTCAATGAAATAGTCACCAATTTGATGGCCAATTAACTTCTCAGAGCAGATCGGTGACCATGTCACTGAACATGTATTTATCCTAGGCCAGTCTTGCAATGATATCTAATAAAATATATAAAAATAATATTTATTTATTCGTTCAATCGATTGTGCCCTTCATTGGTCGTTAGTCAAGCGGCGTGTCCTTAGTTCTCCAGTCGTTCTGCAGCCGGAACTGCATCAGCGGCGACTCGTGCACCATCTCTGCAACTAACTACGGGCTCGGCAGGCGGTGCGGAGGGAATGCGGCTAGCTTAAATTATGCATTGTTCCGCTGAGTGTTATAATTCCGGCGGACAGGCGGCAGGCGTGCCTCCTACATCGACACGTGAGAATAACATTATCTCGAGACGGATACGACTGCGAGTAAGAACCGACAGTTGATTTCACGGCCTGCGGACTCCCGGTGGCCGAATGTCAGCTCCGCCAGATGACTGCAAGGAAACGAAGATTTTGCGAGTTTTGCCTTGCAAAAGAGTCCAAGAGATCTAATCTTTATGTCTCACATTATTGGAAAACTTTAGAATGCCGATCCGTATAATTTATGAAGCTGCGGCATTTATAAAACTTGTTTTTTTATGATGCGTCCATTAAAATATTGCGTGCCCGACTGTGTCGTTAAATTTTAAATCTTTTTATTCTTACAAAGCGTTAGTTGATTCACGATCATGAAGCATAATTTTGATAATTGATGTTTGTTAATTTAGTTCTACGTTTCACTTTCTGTAGTTTCGCATCCTCGGTAAACGGCATCTAATCGTTACAATTTGTCAAAGAACCGTTTAAGTGCACAAAAAAATGCGTGGCTTTATTTCGGATTGAAAAAATCCGCCGTGCCGTGGGAAGCGCGGTTTTCACAGATCCGAGATTTCGGCGCCTCGCGGATTCTCTCGGTGCGCCGCTTTATAGCGGAAGTCGCTTAATTAAATTTATTCTCGGTTTACTTTGATATCTCGTGACTTATAACGCTGGGAGATGCGGAGCGATCGCATTAGCGGATCTCGGTATTACATAATTATTACTCAGGTATAGAGTTAAACCTGCATTATGAATAACAACGTAACGAATGTACCTTGAGATATTTTTATTCATTCATATGTTTTATATCACAGTGGGCGTATGGGGGCTTCCTTTTTAATTCCGGAGCTTTAGTAGGAAATGTTCAAATAATAATATTATTAGGCAGCAGCAATACGCAGATCTTTCCTTCGAATTCAAAACTGCGGTTTAGAAAGTCCCGGGGACCACTACCCTATCCTCCCTAAGAAAACCTTGAACAGACAAATACGTTCAGTGATCTGTACTCCAAACTCTTCTGAGAAAGGCAGAATTAAGTTTTAAATATTAACATCATTTCCTTTTTAATTGTCAAGCTCCAAATTTTTAATTATTAAAACCATCAGAATCATCTGCATTTTATAAATTTGAGAGCGGGAAAAACCAGCTAAATGAGTTGAGTGGTTTTGCAAAACCAATTATTTATTTTACATATTTATCAATAATTCTTCCTCCATCTTTTTGACATTTAATATTTGAAATCTCACGGGCTGGACACGTGCTCGCCGGTAAGCAGACACTAATTGCATTGCGCGAGCATCGTCCCCGCTATGGCTGCAGGCGGGCTCTCTGCCAAGGCGAGGCGTCCAGCCGAAACCAAGCCCGAAACCCACAAACGGCTCCTACAAATTGTTGTAAATCTTCAACTTCGCCGCTTATGCCCGCACTGACATAATTTCAACGAAATTGGATTACTTCACACGCCGGGCCGCCCCGCCCGGCGCCCGCGAGGCTTACCCGCGGGGCGACTGGCGTTTCTCCTGGTCAGGTAGATGTACCGGAGTGCTGCTGGTGTAACTGTAGACTTTTAATATCTACCTCCATAAAAAAATTATATATATATATATATTCAAACACTCCAAACTTTTACATAATTAATAAAAAATATATAAATATGTTAAAAAATTGCTTGTAAAGTGTATCAGAATAACTAGAGTTTTACACAAGCTTTTGCTCAAAGGATACTTGGCCCTATTTCGAATTTAAATTCAATATAAGTCTCTTTTCATGGAGGCAGAAGATATTTAAATTAGTGTTATCTGAATATTTAATTTATTACTAACCCTATTCTTCACGAGCTGCGAGCCACCACACGATGAAGATGGACATATACATTTAAAAATTATAATGGACATTGAAAGTAATTGCGGGAGTGCCGGCCTTATAAAATGATTCAAAGAAATAATATTATTAAATTAGCAGGCAATTTGTGATGATATAATGAAGTGATTTTTACTTGTTGAATACCGGAGTTTGCGCAGCATAATATGTAATAATTGTTGATTAATTTGTATGGGCGTCGTCGGCTTATACTCGTAAATTCGCTACCGCATTTTATCGCGGCTGCATTGCTCCGCCCGCGCCGGCACGCACGCCAACATCGCGGCAATTAGCGTGTCAATCAATATGTGATAGGTCAGTACCAGTGCCAGTGCCAGAGCCAGTAGCGAACCGGGGAGGTCTAGTAAATTCCTCTGCCCTGCTGACCTCCAAAACGACCAGATTACAATGCTCAAACGAAGACGGCCCGGCCGCATTGCGAGCGGGAAAATGCGATCTTTCCAATGTTGCCACACGCAAAGGGCGATTTCGAATTCCCGCGCCGCTCGGCATTCCCTGCTTGCGTGATTATATAATTATTTCACTGGCAATGCGAATAATCTCGCATCGAGATAAATGTATCTATTTTTATTAATATTTGTCGAGTTGACGCTACGATAAGATAAATGGAATTTCCACTTGTTAATTGCAATATTATTTCAAGCTTGTTCGTTAAAGTCGTTTCATAAATCTGTGAAATGAATTTTACAGCGAGCGCTTTGGTGACAGTCGTTATAAAATAATAGAAACTCAGTCATTAGGCCACTTATCTTAATCTCTAAGTACTGCAACGAAATATCAAGGATGTCTCCTTCCGCTATATTTAAATATAAAAAAGCTTAAATATATTTGTTTGGTCATAAATTACGCACAAGACTATGTAAAACACATTTTATGGTAAATGGTGTTGTAATATATGGTATTATAGAAATTATTAAAAAATATATATAAATATATATGTATATATATATATATATATCTATATTATCAACTGATATTTAATAAATATGATTTTACATCAAAAAACTAACAAATATCCTCAGTGTATAATTATCGTAGCTGCAATTATGTGATTATGGCAAGTTCGCATTATGTTCCAGAGGTTGAATATAATTTTCAGTATTTATTTGTGGAGTACCAACATAAGAAATGATGAAACCGCAGATAAGAATTTTTACCGTATGCTCTTACAAAATCATTTTTAATTCAATAATTAAATGTCTGAAAGGTAGCCTAATCTTGTATGTTCTCAGATACGCAACGATATCGAGTCAAGAGGTTATTCGACTTTGGCAATCTGCTTTTTGTGAAGCGCTTCCAACAATTATATCGAAAATAAAGTAAATTATTTTAAATCATAAGCTAACCTTGAAGATAATTGACGAATTGTCCGTGTGACATAAGATACTGATAAATTTATATCAGTCGCTTTCAATATATTTTTGTGAGATAACTGAATTCTGACGGGAAAATATTTGTATTGCTAAAATTCAACTTGAGAATATGTATAAATGCCAAAGAAAGTTTTGCAATGAGATGGATTTGAGCCTACAACTACATGTTTTATACACAAACAAGCTGTACAAGTACAAAAAATGTAGGCATGTGTACAATAAAGCAATAACAATGGCCGTTTCCGAAGCGATTTAACACAAAAATCTTTAGAAATCATTTTATAATTCGCTGCAGGCATTTGTAAATATATGCTTTCATTAGATCTTTAGATTTTAATTTGGGTATATATTTACAATTTCATAGAAAATGAGAAACTATGATTTCTACAATAATTGTTAAATAATTATCATATGCATTGTATTGATATAAATTTAAATATATATTTGTACACACACATTTTATCTACACATTTGGAGAATAATATTGTAAACTAAGTTTATTCGCCTTATTTTATAGAAACACGGTGTAAGCACCTACCATTTAAAGTTTAAGCGCGTTATCTGTGTATCGTAATATACACAATTTGTTTATAATTTTGTTATATTCTTCTTTGCACTGTCGAAATGCTCGTGTTAAAGGTCGTGATCTCGTGATCCACCTTCGAGTGTAGAAAGTATTTTAGTGTAGTTTTATTTTATAGTATGTTTTATATATCTATAGCATAATACCATATTAACAAGGGTAAATTCAATGCGAGGGTTTAGCTAGCGCATCTATCTTTTGGGTGTTTCGTGGACTATGATTACGATCATGAGATAAGATACTAAGATTGTATTTCCTTATAAATATACGAGTATATATATTTTAATAAGTATGTTTATTATACGTTCATAGGTCAGTGTTTTGTATAATTTATTATAAATACCATAATGTCAGATTCAATTTATTGTGCATCGAGTGTGCTATCGCTTGCACTCACCTTCAGAGTTTATTTGCACAAACTTGGCTCTGTCCAGTACATATTTAGTACACTGTTCATGAAACTGCAAGTGAAAACCGGTTCCAAGAACATACCTGGCATGACTTACAATTGGCCATGTATATATATATATATAATACTATAGTGAAAGGGGTAAATTAAAATAAATAATATCAACCCTTCAAATAGCATAAGTGGATTTTAACTGTCATTAACACTAGTTCCGTTATTGTATTTCACACTGCCTGTGCTTATTTATTATTCATTACAAACCTATTGCTACCGGTACGCATACAATATGCGTATTGAAAATCCCGTGTGTCTATTCATTGTTTTTATATCTTATCGTACATACAATTTTTAAAAATAGTTATTTGAACGTACATTTAATGTATGTATATGTACATCCATCCATATATTACTACTCACTCACCAGGTGTAGTATTTTGTCACGTTTATAACAGTATAACAGTGCGGGAACATCTTCGGGAAAGTATCCGTAAAACAACAGATTTCATTTAATTTTATATACAACATTGTATAAAAATATGATTTACCCTTATAATAAACACTAAGGCTATCAAATGTTATACTTGAATATTCTCATATCGACGGTTAAAGGTGTTCACTCAGTGAGGCATCATATCTATTTGGTTTTTTGTGAATAGTTTTTCTTATATATTTTGTGTTAGTATTTTTTTTTATTTTATAAAGCCTTATAATTAAATTGATTAATAAAATACATATTTGGTTGCCTTATTTTATATTAATAAAAAAATCGATGTACACTAACACTACCATTATATTATAAATATGATGATTTCATATTCATAAGTAGAGAAGAGATGTTTTTATTTCCTTAACTAATTATTAGAATACGTTTCTGACTATCTCTATTATAATGCATTTTAGGCAACAAGCAAGTTATCAAAAATAGAAGTATTGGAGTGGTATAAACTAATTCAATTGCATTTAAACTTAATGTATAAAGCTTGAAATCTTAAAAACCAATTCCAAAATAATGCTAAATAATGAATCTGACCTTTCGTACGATTCGTCTGTCTATTTTGTAAATGTAAACTCGATGCAAGTATCGGTAAAGCTATCAAGTAACGTAACCTCTGTAGATTGTTAATTAATACACTCTCTATCTATGCTGAGATTATTGGAAGTATTTTTATGAGAAAATAAATAAAACATTGTGCGGAAATGGAAATTATTAAATTTATTAGAAATCAATTGAATTTCCCTTTTCAATATTGTTTTAATCATATAATATAAATTACAGAGAGTGTGTTCTTACCATGTCGATATAACATTTGCTGATACACTTTGTAACAGATTTATACAATGATAAAATAAGTAATAAATTAGGATATACATTAAAACCTCAAGATGTGGTCACACTCATTGATGGCACAATTGCAATCACGCAAGCTGTGTGAAAAATAATAATTTCAACCAAAAACTCAAACAAAAAAACTACCCAAATTATTCAGAGGTACTCTTAGATATTGTTTTAGACTTCGCTAACAGTGTCGTTTGGTATCCATATATATAATTTAATTTTAAAATATCAAACTTTTCTAAAAAGATGGCATGAATTACAGTTCTAAATATATACTATTCAGGATACTTTAAAGTCGGCCCTTGGTTCGGGCCATTGAAAGACGTCAGGTCGCCTGTTAAAATTAATATTATACATAGACCGTTAAAAGCATTCTATCGAATTTCTCCAACTGCTTTAATGTCACGATTTAAAATTATAATTAAAATGCTTCAATGCCCAAATAATGCAGTCACCGATGGAAATAAGAATACCCGCTCCAACAACTTAGCAGCGTATTCAATTCCACCGTGAAAGCAAACCATTTTCTAAAATAGCGCAAACTGTGTTTATAATAGTAAACAAATTTAACGTTTTCAGAAAACACGATTAGGTTCGTGGAAATTGCTTTTTTGTGAGCGTTGTATCTGACGGTCGCCATTATTGTGAATTTAATAGTTTTACAACAAAACAAACTATCAAGTGATTAGTTGCAGTAAATCGAATTACGTTTGACAAAGAATTTTATCAGCAGCTACAGATATATTTTGATGATGATGATTTTGTTACGCTGGCTTTTTCTCCATTGAAAGAACGTATGTTTTTGACAGTTTGGTAGTTTTATATTTTTCTGAAAGACACATTACACAGCCGATTTATTACATTAGAAAAGCGTAGTAGCACAACGAGTGCATGGTGAGTATGTATGGTAAGTATGATGTATAACTGCATGTATGTACGACACATACTTTCGACAAAAATATTTAAAAATATCCATTAATTTGTTGTTTGTATGGTATTCAACCTATTTATTTCCATAATAATAATATTTTATAAGTTCTTAATAATTAAATATTCCTAAAACTGCATTACATAAACAATATCATTCTAGCATATCTTTCACAACGTGCAGCGCATCGATGCACGTAAATAAACAATTAACGTCAATGTCCCCACTACCTTATGCTGTAAAGGTTTTATAGAATATATTTTAGTGTAAAACAGCAGGGTGCAAAGCCTTATGTTACTTTACGTGATATGTATATTTTAAAATATCGCTTTTATATTTGAAGTATTTATCATAGGCAGTGGTGTAAGTAGCACAAAAAATGCATAAGCGCTCAAATTCACTGATGGTTTAGATAAAAAAAAAAAACAAGTTGTTAATAGATTCATCCAATAAGCTTAGTTTTATTTGGACCACAGCAGTCGCAAGTGGCGAGTCTGCCGTCCATCCGGACTCCGCGTTTCTTCGAATGAAAGTTTTAGAAAGGTTTTTAGCAAAGTTTTTGCGAAGCCGACGCTCGCCGAATAACTGATGCACCCTCGCGGCGGCTCCTGGTGACTCTGCAGCCGTCCCCGCCGCCTGGTGGCCGACTAGCAATTCCCCCAATCGTAATAAACAATCGGCTGCCCGGAGGCTAGCTTTTGTCTCTGCCTTTTGCGGTGGAACGGGAGAACGTTCTTCTTCAACGCCTTCTGATGGTTTGGTGACGTGTGTCACCAGGGGGTGCATGGAGGCGACAGAGCACTTTAATTGTAATCACAACGGAAGCGATTAGCGAAATTATACTAAGCGGTGTCTCGTGACGCCTCTAGCCTCCGAAAATAGTTGCAGTATTATGCAATCGCTTGCCCATTCATTGCATGCATTTAAACAACAAAAAAAACATGACGCTATTGCACCATTACAATTTACGTGAGAGTAACAGTAAGTATATTTTTTTAAAATCCACGGAAATGACAGTCTTTTATCCATACAAGGCTTACTATTTAACAAAAGTAGCATTAATATTTTTTGAAGTTATCAATAGAATTTCGATCCATCTTGTGCCTGAACCAATTTATTTTAATTTTATTCGCAATGTTATAGTGATAAATAAAATCAATGCAACATTTATTTAAAATATAAAATAAATACGTATTTTTTACTGTCGTTTTTGTGAAACTAGTACACAAAATATAAAAAAGCGTGATACCAAATTTTTTTTATGTACCGAAATATTAATTTTTCATTTCCAGATTTGAATTCAGTCAATGACACTTATAAAAATTACCGTATAAATCTTTAAACCAATTGACATCGAGATATCCTGCACAAGAACTTTCGCACATTTTGTGTTGTCATCTTCCATGATTCGCGTCATGCTCAAAAATGAATACAATACTTTGCAATAATAAAATAATGTGCTTAACGGCGAATTCTTTTGTAGACCCTGGAGAACTTTCTATGTGCCGTATCTCCCGCCCACTCGCTATATAAAGTTTTAGACACGGAGAATTAGTCAATATTAAACACAAATGGTTTTATTTGAATATTAAATATCCGGGCATGCAAAAAAACCTGTGCATCGAATTTTCTATAATAATTTAGCATGTATGCTAATTGTGTTGAATTCGTTACGAGCGCGATAAGTATCGATTTTCACGGTCAAAGTGCTCAATGAAATAGTGATTTTATAACAGAGAGGTCAAGGTGATAAGCGGAAAGAGCGCGGCGCGACGAAGCGGCTGTGACTTTTCACCTGTCGGAGCATTGCCTATTGTTCTGACCAGCTTCCACGATGATCACTTGCCCAGTGCATCCGTCCGCAATCCTTATCATCCAGTCACACACGAGAGTAATATTTTTTTCATTTTATTGTATGTGGTGTCATATAATTCATACATTGTAACGTATATTTTTACGCTATGGTAAGTTTGTATAGTAAGTAAATTTATTGATGTTCGAATATCTAAAACGAGACCACTAATATTTTTGGACGCAACATTCACCGCGCATAGTATCTCTCGTTCAGATTTGGTGTCTGCCGCTCTTGTAATGTTATCATTTGATAGACACAGCGGCGACCTTGAGTTGCCTCGTCGGTGCGAGCGTCCAGCCACGAGCAGACATTTGAAATATCGGTGGTAATTATCGACGCGGCGAGTGCGCTCGGTGCTCGGTCTCGTCTACTCGTCCCTGTTACTTTCTCCCAATTAAGGCCTTCGGTTGAAATTGTTCTCAATCTTCCGAGTAGTATTTTAATTCACTAATCGTGGGGAACATCTCGCGGCCGCCGACACCTCCCAGCTTCAGTCTGCGGCGACTCGTGAAAGCGAGGCAATCTCGCATATTACACTATCTCCGTCGGAAGTTTGTAAGGTCGCGTGTTGCATACCTGTCATTACGCTGTTCAATTTTATCGATTTTACGTAGAATTTTCAGTTCAACTCGATGCACGTGAAGCGGCGGTATTCATCGCTTTTTTTTTTTTTTAAACTTGTGTTGGAGTAAATATTGAAAGTCTTTACTACCGAAGTAGAAACTTGCAGGAGTACTCGCGCGGTTCACCCGAGTAATTAACAACATGTGACCGCTGTGCTTTCTCCTGCCTTTAGCTGCTTAAAAAAAATACTAGTACTTTACCATGGACACAAATATAGTAAATTTGTATCTATAATTATTTTCGTTTAAAATTCAAATATTAGTGTTAATATTTCAAAAGATATATATAATAAAAATAATACAGAATCGTAAGTTTCTCGTGAGAAGAAATATAAAAATTAATACTATAAAGAAGGCTGTTAAACGAAGATCTATAAATATGCTAACTTTATTCATCGTCCTTGGCGCTTCAACCCTGAGCGGGTTCTAGTCTTAGCTGCTTCTTATGTTTTTTAACAGCGTAGGATGCACTTGGGTGGATTGGTAGCCCACATGCGATTCAGTTTTCTTACTGATACAGGACTTGTCTGCAAGACGTGCATAATGAACTGCTGTTTACCATACTATATCAATCCGGTGCAATTCATTGGCTACTTGCAAACTAGATGGTGGAGAACCGCGGTTTGAGTACCGCTGAGATATCGCAGATACGACTGAAGCCTCAAAAAAGCCTCACTTTAAAATCATTTTCAATATCGAATTCCTATGAATGTATATACAATAATATATCGCTCAATTATTTATTTCATGTAAAACAGTTTTAAAAAAAAAATGGGATTCAAATTACTTTGAAAACAATTTAATTTAATAAACACTCATATTTTAAGTAACAAATATCGGTTTTTACAAAATATGTATATATTTGTACTCATAATGACATTAAACTTGTTTGTATACAAGAGGCTTAATTTTTGGGGTATTTCTATATATTCCACTCGTGAATTTATCAATTTAGTATTACAACCTTAAATTAAGTTTGTTTTTGTTTAATAGCTATAATTTCCAATTCGTTTAGTATTAACCTCGTTAACAAATTCATTCGTAAGAAAGAACTAATTGATTCACAGCTACAGTGGTCCACGGTCTCGTGTCTCGCGTGCGTCTTCGGGTTCATTACCAGAGTAGCGTATATTTATCTCGAGTCTAGTGAGTGGGTAGGCGGTACGGCACATCAGGTCAAATCGTAGCAATCATTCACCATACAATGTATTCTGAATCACATACATTCTGCTTAATTACGATAAAAATGATAGATGATTTGATCATTGTTAATCACTGAAGACTTTGCCTCTCATGGAGCTGTAATTTTTTTTATCTCATCTCCAACTGTGAACTTACTTAAAGAAATCATCACGCTCGCTTAACTGGTAATTAAGTTTTATTTGATGAATACTTACCTACTTTATTCTAGTATTAAAACTCCTTTTGAATATAACTGTTAATGGTTTCTTAAATTTTATAATACAATATCTAGGTATTTATGAGATAAGCTCAATATTTGATTTTGCACAGGTATTTGAATAAATGTATATTGAATATCGCATCCTATGTCAACGATTCAAATGCTTTGCTATAGGAAACCAAAAAAAATAATATTCCCGGGTGTGATGTTTTGTGGAGATTCCAAATTATTATATAAATTATTATACAAATTATACTATACAAATTATTGTATAAATTAGTTACTCCGCCTTAAAAATAATCAGCGAGTCTTAAATAAACCTCCAATATAAACCCAGATTTAATAAACCTTAATTAATGTTATATATCAAATATATAGTAATGTTGTTAATGAAGTTCCGAAAAGACGTCGTTTTACAGATTATCCGCGTGTGGTTTCTAAGGATACATAATTTTTTTGATTATTTTATAAAATGCGTTGATAATGATTAGGAAAAGTGTGTAACCTGAGTTTATGTCAATATAAATTTACAAACGCTTTTTAAAACACGATTCAACTCGGCTGTATACAATCGATTGCTGACCGTTATACGTATTTGTTATTTATTTAAAAATATCACTGTACAATGTACTTGGATGATCACGTGTGATAATACGTATATAATAATAACGGAACTGAGTCTAATAAGTCTCACCTATTTACGTTGCATTGTCTGTGTTTTTGCACGCGCCGTAGGCCACCATCTTCGTTGACCAGCCGGTGGCCTCATCACGTCTTGATTACATCCCAGAGGCCGCCAATTATTCCCGTTGATCAGGGCTTTCTGACCGCATCGCACTGCGGGCCGATTAAGTCAGTCGTTTTTAAAATTTTCCATCCAATCATTTTGAGACGCTCGCTACTTATATATTTTTATATAACACTCCAAATGTATCTACGGAAATAGTTTTCATTCCGAAACCTTCCATATATGATTTTGGAAGGACTATATAGTAATGTAGTTTTGCACAAGCTATGAAGACATCAAGATATATCAATTACAGGTCGAGGTACCAATTTCATACATGATGTATACGTCATAAAATCTGCACTAAAGACCCCTGGCGTTATTCATAAACTATTGCCTTCTTTTATCGGGGCTTTGTGATGGCTAATTTTTATAATTTTTTTAAATTTCAATTTCAAGGTACAATTTTTGTCTATATTCAGTACAGCGAGTTAGAACGTCCAATGTATGATAATTTTCATGAAATTATGATTATGTTTTATAAAAATGCAATGGACTTGGGAAATGGAATGGAAGTGGGTTCGACTGGTCGCTTGTGGTCCGCGGATCCCCCGTTGGGCAGCCCTGGAGAGAGGAGCGCCCCGTCAGAGCCGGTCTCCTTATGTCCGCGCACAGCTCGGGGCAATATGTAGTGAGTGGGCTAGACAATCGGGCAACACCAAACTAGCATCTGAAGAGCCCTAAAATGCAGCAGAAGATATTGTAATTGAGGAGATGGGCCAAATAACAAAGCCTGCATTTTGATTGATGTAACATCTTTATTTAAAATCACTTGTGTTTGTAGCTTAAAATCTCTTTTATAACGTTACATCACGTTGAACTTCTACTTCGAAATATTGTCCAATTTATCAGTATTTTTTTTGGGTTGAATTCACCCTCTTATTTTATGTATTATTTGTAGTACAATTTTGCAAGTGTTTTTTTTATATTATTATTGATGATCTTCTTCCACTTTAACTTCTCATTGAAATTTGGATTGATGTAAAACCGATCAAGAAAAACGTTAGCGCCAATTCTGAAAATCGATTATTTACTTTCGTTTGTTCAAAACACAGCAGCCCATCACTAAATCAGTAGGCGTGTAGTTTATTGCACCCGAAAACATCGCCGGCTAATTGAGCGCTTGCAATTCCGCGGTTGCCTCGAGCTTCCTCGTTCTCAGGCGGCAGCTGAGCGTAGAATGCAACGATCGCACTCGTTCGTTCTTTCACGACAGTATCCTGGTGGGTATTTATAAGGTCTAGGAACAGCCGCGATGCTCTCGGTCGTGATACATTTTAATTGAATTACATCGCATGCCGAGTTACTTAATCATGGACCGTGCCGCGAGATGGATGCTCCGCGACTTCTAGTAGCAAACGCGCCCCCCATACTTAACAATACACAGTGCTGTACTGATTTAGCTTACTTGCACGCTATATACCTGCGTATAAAGAATCTATGACGAATAAAATAGATTCCTGATTCTTTATACATCTGAATTGTTATAAATACAAAACATATATACATTTTTAAGTTTAAAAGTAATAATTCTGTTTGTTATAATACTTTGTATTCTGCCGCTTTCACGTTTTCGACTGCCGTCATGTTCTTAGCTCGCCTTCCCTATAAAATCGGGATACGGCCTTTTCTTGTATTCTTCTCGAGTCTTAATTATGGCGAGCAATATGTATGAAAAAATTGTGACTGCCACGAGCGTCAGTAGAGGGCTTGACTTCGGTATAGATATTACCTTTTTGTTTTGCTATTCACAAGATCTTTAGTAATAATTGCAATATTACATATCAAAAACGTCCGTGGTCTTTCTCTCCAAACTTAGAAAACACCAGATTTTTTAAACACCTTGACTGATATTTGATATTCACTTTAAAACAAATAATTGCCATTGTAATTATTTGGATTCACAACGTAAAATTATAAAATATTTTGTATTTATAATAATATTTATGCCTGAAACGAATGTGTTTTAAGTTTCCACATTTTTGGTGTTTTTATAAAATATGACAGCAACGTTATCTAAAGAGTACTCGTAATTTGTAATTCATTGATTTGACAAGCTCTCTAAAATATCAGGTTAATCGAAAGAAACTGCACGCCTGGCTTTCGAATTTTCTGCACGCCACTGCTTCACATATCGTAGTATAAAAACACTTTTAACTCGAGCGCTCTTAGAATTAAAGTAACAGCTTTTAAATGTACGATTCTTGTTCGTTCGTGTTGACTAGACCTTAATCATGGCTCATCAACTCGTCATATACAATGTAGTGCAAGTGATGCATCTGTGAACTTGTATTCACAGTTCACTCTAGCTACTCAAGTAAAAGTGGAATGGAAAATTACCTCCTTGCTTGCGGTGCTCGTGTCTTCAAAATTGTAGAAGGCTTTGTAGTCGAATATATACTTAAGGAAAGTTATATATGTTGTGATTGTCTTAAACAATTTGCCAAAATATTTCCTGCATCTCAGCATTTTTGCAAATGTATTTGATAACTCAATCAATGCTTACAACAATTAGGATAAATTATTAAATTGCCTTGCTTATTGTGGTATCGTTCTACATATTCAGTCTCGCCCACATACGAAAAACAGAAATCGCGCTGCACACAATTGTTGACAATATACAAGAAAGACGAAAGGGCTTTTTACACAACATGGAAAAGAGATTTCTACTTTCTTTGGTGCCATGAATAACGACATGTTGTGGAAACAATTCGCTTGTAGGATATGTATACAGTAATATGACTACGTGGTAAAATTATTGAATAAGTTAGATAATAAGTTTAGAGTTAAGAGAATAAGTTTATGTAAGTAAGACAGCCAATACCGGAACATCTTCTTGGAGAAAGCTTTAATCTATCTTTTTAGGAGTACTTTTACGGAAGAATCATTACTAGAGTGTAACATTCACTAACAGTTATTGAATAATATAGCACGGTTGTATATAATTTAATTTGTTTGCATTCAAACTTAACACGTTAGAAACGCTTCCAGCTTCGTGTGAAAAAAATCCATTTCCAATAAAAGATATTTACAAAACGCGTTGACGGCATATCTGGCATTTAAACTTTCAAACAAGCGTTAGGCGAGCGTGACTCACATTATTAATATTTGGATAGAACGAGTTGTCTTGTGTCCTGTTCATTTGCATGTTTACTGTTCGTGTGTATGTAGCATTACTGGCCACAACGTAAGTAGTGCGGCACTTGGAGGAGGCCGTGACTCGCCCACGGACATTTGGCCTTACAACTTGCTCGTTAAACTTTTCACTCAATGTCCTAGAGCCGCAAGGATGCACGCGTGATTCACTGTCATTACTAACTAGATAATTGAGTCAATTTTAATTGCTCTTTTATTTAGTACTTCAACTCTATAAATAAACTACGTATATATGTATATATATATATATATATATATATATATATATATATATATATATATATATATATATATATAATATATCTTATCATTAATTTTTCCGTTTTGGTAACTTGGTTATATGTAAATGTGTGCATAATTAACTTTAAATGAACTGTTCACATTATGAGTGGCATTAATACAAATTATCATTACAATTTTTTTTCAGTGCAAAATGCCATTACTATTTAGATTTTTTTATTCCCAAAAGGGGGTATTGATAATATTACATTTTCATTGTTTGACTTATTGAATTGATAGTGTTGGCGTACCTAAGAGTCAAATCTTCAGTACAATTTTTTTAAACCAGTATTTTTAAATACACCTTCGGCACCAAATGGATATTTTATTATACTTGAATGACTACAATATAACGCGTTTATTATTTGAAATAATATTTTTAAAATACCCATGTTACTTGAGAAAAATAGTATTCATTTATCATTTATTGCGTCATAATGACGTAAAATAACATAGTTGATACATTTCAACAACATAAAACATTTAATATTTGTCAAAATGTTAATTAAAAAGAAAAACTCGCATAATTCAATTTTGTAAATATATAAACCTTTCACACAGCCTCACTAAAACGAAAAGTCATTATCATTTCTTTAAGAAACGCTTCAAAAATATCATATCAAAAAAAGATGTTTTGCGGCTGTGAATATTGATACAATAAGTCATAAATTTACAAGTGCTTTTTTCTGCTTCATTACAATATATGAATATATTATAATTCACATTTTATGCTAAATCCTTTTGTTTGTTGACAAATGAAGCAGGCCACGTAAGCCAAACATGCATCACAATAATTACATTTGCAAAGAAGCTGAGGATTCTCAGCTTATTCCTCCCATGTTTGCTCTGCAGTAATGAAATGCACGTCCGTCTACCGGCCGTATATCACCTGCGCCGTCCATAAATATTTACCTGGGAGTCTGCGTCGCTAATTTATAACGACTTATTAGATTTTCTTTAGCCACATACTTGCTACGTCTGGCTTTAGTCTATGAAAGTCAGCAGTTGACATTGACTTTGAACCGCTTGGAGGTCTCTGCTAATCACCGATCATTAAAACTACATTTTACTTTGAGAATTATCTGATAAACAAAGCATATCAATATCTCTTAGTTGCTATTTGAACCGGTAACATTAAGTTTTAATGCATTTAATAGAATAATAGTCTTTGGTTTTTGTAATGGCTAGGATATTTAATGTCTAGGATATTTAATGTCAATATTTATTATTTTACACTTATTAGTTATAACTCATTGTTATTAGAACAATGTTATAATATTTAACACGGTATTTCGTAGAGTATAATAAGTTTGTCGGGTTTTACTTTTTAAAGTATTATTGTTAATGTATTCAAAACAGATAAAAATAATCAGCGAATAATTTCACAAAAAGTATTATTTACTATGTCTTTTGTCTTTTTACGATCGAAATGAACCTTTTTGTGTATATCAGAACGTGTAGTGTTGATATTATATTTTATTGGCATAATAAAACAACACTGCGTTTTTAATACTAGCTTATTCATTTTAATACCACATTGTCAGGCGGAGAATGGGATATCAGGCCCGCAGGTGCACACCTACCCGATCGTTTTCCCTCGGGAATTCCAGGCAAACTGCCAGTCGAGGTGTCGAAGTCGCGGACATACGTATTGTATGAGGAATAATTCTCTTAGAAAGTGCGTGTCTTAAATAGCCGGCCCATTGTCTCGTACGTATCATTCCCAATCTACTCACTTTTTCATTTCTCCTGCATGCCGAATAAGAAAATACTCTAACATTAAACTGATATCATCAGTAGAAATCCGCTGTCCATAAAATAGCAATGCCATCAATCACCAGCGAATATATATTTATTACAACATTTTTATCGTCTACTGCCGGGCGAAAGCCTTTCACAAATATTCGCTAACGAACTTCCACCCAATCACTACTTTTTACACCTAGATATCACTCCCTATGTTTAAAAATTATGCTTTAATTTAATGACGTTTATCGTTTTATATGTTTAAATTTAATTTCAACTTACTACTCTGTTTATCTAAAGATATTTGGTGACAAAACAATGATGATTTCTTTTATCCACCCATTTCCCAAATGGTCAAACCGACGCCTAGACATGAAGAATATTAATTGATGGCTTCAATACAATGTACTGACATTCCTTACCTGTAAAGCGTTACATAAACTCTCACAAATATGCCATTCTATTGCGTCGCGTCGATGGTATCGGTCGTTGTGGGAAAACCCCCCAAGTATTGGGCCTCTCACAGGAACCGGAGTCAACAACGCCTTCGAAATAATATATAATGGAGTCCCGTTACTTGTATAAAATATGCGAATGGCGAATACGCAGCACTGCTGTTGTGTCATTCGCTTAAATTTTTGTTTACGCTCAAGGCTGCTCCCAAAATTCCTATCTCATTCCAAATAACAAATAAATACTATGTATTAGCGATGAAAATTTCAACAGGTTTTCAAAGAAAACAGTCATTGTTCTGAATTTTTTTATCACTTTCTAATACCGTTGATTGGTTTGATTCGATGGAAAAATTGTTGCATCACGTATGGGTGCCGTGATTCTAGTTCGTCATTTTTCTGTTTTGATTCCCCAGTTCCATGAAACCGTTTCGCCCAGGCACGACTTCGCGGAAAATAACAGAGTACCGCGCTGCTGCCTACATTCCGCCAGCACTTATTAAAGAGTGTTTGCTCAGCACTGAAAAGCTACCGTCAAACAATAAATCCTCCTGATAAAAACCGAGTTCATTAACCACATTACTTACACTGTTTTTTTGTTGAATCATAATAATTTGGTTTTAATCTGCTATTTACATTTGCTTCATAATTTTTCTTAATATTTAAGATGCCGCGTAGTGCCTCCGTACATCGTAGCACATTAAATATGAGTTTTTCAGTGACTTATTTGGTCTTTGGGAACGTGCCGTATTTACGAATGCTAATAACACTTCACGTTAACAATAACGAGATATATTTTTATTAAAAAAAAAAAACAATAAGTAGGTTTATGTATCAATTATTTATATTCAACTTTTGTTTTCCACGCCGTTTGAAAATAATATGTACATTAAATACACGCTATTTGAATAAAAGTTTCTTTTGTACATTTGCGAAGAGAAATATATTTCCTGATAAAAAGTAAATTAATCCTAACGGACTTTTTTTTTTAGAAGATTTATACAAGTATCGTAAAAAATCATTATTTTTATTATTGTATTAAAAAATATATAGTTGGAATTTTATCCTTAAATTTTTTTAATGTCCTTAAAGCGTATATTCACACGCCGACCTTATTCTCATGGATTTATATAAGCCACAATCACATAGGGAAGATTGTATCGTTGAAGTGTGTACAAAATACACCTGTGTCAGGAACAATATAATTCAGTGAAATGTTTTCATTTGGTATTTGTATATATATATATATATATATATATGTGTGTGTGTGTCAAGATTCTACAAGGTTCGTTCCTACATCCTTAAAAATCGAGTCAGTGGAGAGTTCATATTTTTGTACGCGAGGGGAACAACCTTTGCTTGGCAGCGACGGGGCTGCTTGGAGGCTATTGCGGCGGTGCTGGTGCTGAAGGAGTCCTCTTGGCATGCGGAGGAGCCTCGGCGCGTGTGACTCAGAGCGTGCGGATTCGGTCGGTTTTATTTGGCAATAGTAGGCATTCCTGAAGGGTCAGTGACCCCCGGCGCCGCAAATCTCGTATCAATGATGCAATTTTACGCCGCAGGTCGGCATTGTCAGGGTAAATTGGTTTCCTACCATCGCGAATGGACCCTTCTTGGGCTTCTGATTACGAGAGTTTAATTTTTTACATAAACATTACGGTCGTTCTGGTTTATGTTTTATTACTACTATATATTCAAAAAATTATATATTTTGTTTTGTTTTTATATTATTTATAATTCATACACTTTTCGTTCATAAGAAGTAACAAGTGGTTCAATAGAATGACGAAAGCCTAAATTAAACAGAAATATTTGTAAAATATAAATTAATAAATTTTTAAAACGTTTTTGTTTTATAATATACATTTTCCCTTCAATATAAGTTTAATATCTAAGCGTGACTCGTTTTATCGAAAACCATCGATACGCTTAAGTTTTATGTGTATCTTTGAATTTGATGAATAGCAGTAAAAGTTTATTCCCTATACTTTTGGTTATATAATTTAATTCGTATATTGCTTTATGTAATATTTGTTTTGATAGACATAGGATTAATACTCTTAGTATCGATTCCTGATACATCTTTTCGAGTGTTCTTTGAGGTACAGCGTTAATTAATTGCCTATCTAATATTACATAAAGAAAGTTACTTCATGATTAATTAAGTATAAACTGAGAAAGTTTTATAAATTTATTTTATCAATTGACGTTATTAACTATTAATTTAAATTTGTTTGAAAAAATCGTTATGAATGCCATTTTATTTTCTAAGTGCGTGTGTGATTCTTGGTAATCTTTTACGTCAAATGAATCCATGAGGTACTTTTTTTTATGAATAATGATTTTTTTTAAATCAATAAAATATTTTAATTTTTATAAATTGTAGCTCTGTACAATTTCTTGATATTATATCATATAAATATTAAACATTTTGGCCATATTTTTTATGCGAAGTTATAAAAAACTGATATAATATAATAAATACTAAAAGCATATTAAAAATGAGAACCAATTTATTGAAAGTACAGTATATTTTTTGTTTTTCATGACGGCATCGTAGTGTGTCACGAGGTATTTTCAATAAAATTAAGTATATTGCATACTGCAACCAGCACTCCAATATGATTCTTTTTTATAGAAAACGTTTTTCTACCAAGAACTGTATACATCACAAACAAACAACAATTTATATAAAATATTTAATTCAACTGAATTGGTTTTAAATATGCTTATATGCTTTTAAACTTTAAAGCATATTCAATAATAAAATATTTTTTTTACTTATAATAAAGAAATCATAGCTTATCACAATCTATTGGTGAATTTTAAATTCAAAATTTTTTTGTAAGTGATTTGTGTGGTTAACATTTTTATTTGTATTACTCGCTTTCGTTATACAATTTGTCTACTACGATGTTTCTTGAATTTCTACATAAGTTGTGAATGAATATCACATACTTTAATACTGAGAATTTAAATCCTTTCGAAATCATTCACATTTAGTATAATGAGCCAATATTTGAATTCACGTCATGAAAATGAAAGAAACGTCCGGCGTCCGGTCTCCTGTGGAAACGGGATTGCTTTTTTATTGGGCTGAATAGTAATGATTAATGACTCATAAGATAAATTCAAATAAAATTAAAATTTAATGATTAACTTACATTTATTGTATCTATTAGTTTGACAATATAAATTTCGTTGTACAACACACTTAAATGCTTTTAAAAATATTAACAAATGTATATTTTAAATATTTCATACATAATGTTTATTTAGTTAGTGTTACAACAAACATATTTTAACATCTAAATACCTAGAATGTAAACATAAACAATATTATAGATGTTTATTTAGAAAATGGTACAGTTTAATTAACTTAATGTCCAATATAGATTGTAATATTCTATATGTTATCAATAAATATGAAAAGCTCAATTACTAAGAGATTACGACCACGACTATCTAAATTTCCCCTTGATTTGTTAAAAGTAATTTGAATGTATTTACAATTAAAAGGTTCGTGAATTCGCCATAAATTTGACCAAACTATGTATTGCTTATCGGGAGCAGGAATTCCAGCTTAACTCTCCAAAAATGCTTGAATTGAAAAAAAGTCATATGATAATTGTGGTGCATAGGTTTATTTTTTCGATTATCATACTTAATTTGTTATCTGAAACGAATACGGCATTATTATTCATAGAGTTTTTCAAACGGCAATTCACAGTTCACGACGCCCGCTAATAGCACCGCACAAACCTTCGTATTTTCAATGCCACTCAACGGTAAAAAATATCAGTCAAACGGAAACGCTCAAGCTGCGTGATTCATAAATCCTTTACCTAATATAATATTTGGTTTCGATCTTCATTCAAAGGACCACTCATAACCGCATGACTTATTCTTTGTCTTAAAGATGCCAGGGCAGTTTTACTTTCGAGCAATCTTGTGTATCACCAAAGTTTTGGCACCCATTTTTCGCAAAAAAATTATACATTAATACGTACCTATATCCAAAACGAAACCACGAAAACTTATCGCAGCCAATAAACTGGAAAAAAACGAGTTCAGTAAATTATGTTATTGGCAATAAAATCATTGAATTCGCAAAGTCGTGATATATTGGCTGTAATTAAAAAAATATTCATCTTAGTTGTATCTTAAGTCATAAAACAATAAATAATACAGGTATGTGAAACAATAATTTAGTTGGGTTAATTGTAATATTCTACGTGTGCCACCCCTAGCTCTGCACCTGACTACAGAGGACGGTCTTACTGAACAAGTGTGTACAAAAAAACCAACCGAGATTAACGGTTACAATAATTCTCGTTTACAAAGGTCGTGGCCGGTCTTTGAGTTTTTTCTTCGCATCAAAGGCAACGAGAAACTTGAACCTTCTTGCAATACGTAATTTAAGTTTTGATATCCACATAAAATACGGTTTAGGTTTTTATAATACTGCCAATATAATTAAATATGTCATGCAATTAAAATGCTTCCGGAGTAGATAGGTAGATAATGTTTATCATGACTTTTGTCGTAAATAATATGTGTGTACCTACATGATAAATACCTACCTTTTGGAAATTGTTGAATACGATAGTACTTACCAGTAATTAAAAATATTGTCTTGCAGACACTACGACCTTAGCTTTAATTATTGCCAAGTCGGAATGAAGGAAGTACACACTTGAATTATATTCATATACAGCTACAAAACGTATTTTTAATTAGGCGTTTTTAAGGGTATTATATAATTATATTGCTCTATCATTAGATACAGTTTGTGTTTTATGACGATACACGGATTGCATTTGATTGTATGTCTGAAACATCCTGTTTCATCCATCAGTCTATTTTGCATAAAATAGCGATATAATAAACATTTTACCAAGTGCAAAGTGTACAATAGAAAATTCGATATTGTTATTTATAAGGCTGTGCTTTATAACTAAAAACTTTTTTTTTTATGTTACCAGAAGCATAATGGCTTTACATATTTTTCCTACACTAAAACTTTGACAAAATCCATGATTGAGTTTGAAAGTGGCATCATATAGATTTAAATTAAAATTAAATCTTATTCGCAGTTATATAAGCTTAGACACAATCTTTAAAAAAAAATGTACGCCGACTTTATTCTCTTGCGCAACGCCAGCGACAAAAATTTCATAACTGATAAAAGCGTGTAATTAAAATCGGGAGTAAATTTTTCTTAATTAAATTTTAAGCTACAAATAAATAGTTATATAAATTTAATAGCAGTGTCCTCGTTTGTGTCGGTGCATGCGCCGCCATTGATGAATTAATGGTATTTTGATTCCCGTTCCCGTTGTTTGCTCGTCGTTTTTTTAGAAATGCGGGAGGCGCACGCACAGGTCATTAGTCCTTTGTTGGTCCCGAATACGGAGTCCCGGACCTCAAATTTCCTCGGCCTCCGAGCGGGTGGCTGGCGCGTAGCGGTACCCAAACGGGATAGTCAGGAATGCGGCTCGCTATGCGGCCCGGCCGCAGAGAGCCGCCAGAGCCGCACTGGGCGGGGGGCGCAGTCCACGGGGCGAGGGCGACTCTGCCGATTTTTAAATTTCACTCTAATAGTTGCAGTCGGGGATTTTTTTTACATTTCCATCCACTTGATCATCAAAGACACAAATACAATAAAACAATATACCCGATGCAATACGCTTACTTCTTAATGAAATTAAAATTTAAATCATCTCAAATATTAACCACAACATTTTTAATTTATCTCACCACCTTGATTGTCACCTTGAAACATGTACTTAATATTGTATTAAACTTAACAGTGAGCATTTTATTTGTAATGCCAATGCTCTATCCTCGAATCCTCGAGTATTTTACAAGTACAATTTTAATTGTCTTATAACATAGTTTTTTCAAAAATTACAAAAAACTTATAGTTTATGTAAATATTAAAATCACTGAAGACATGTATTTGTATGCAAAGTTTCTAAAATTAGTGTTTAAGTAACATTTGAATAACTAAACCGCCCCTGCGCAACTAGGGGCTGCCTCGCACCTCGGGCGGGGAAACGCAGCAGTGAAGGGCCGCGATCCGAGACTTTCTCCATTGTAATCACTGTAATAGTATTCCTATTAAAATTATAAAAATGCTCCTCAGGTAATGATTTGCAATTTCGCGGGCGCAACAGGACCGGCAGCGTTCTCGGAATACTCACTAGTAGTGGTTCTCCGCGGAATAAACTCGCCTTGTTTTTCCACTGATGATTTGTGGTTTTCAAAGATACAAAAAAATAATGCTTAAAAATAATCCATATTGACTTGAGAGCATAGATTTAGCAACGCTCCTTATCAGTTGGACATTCATTTTTAGGCACTGAAGTCTAGTAAACAAGCGTGATTAAGATGTCTAGGAACAGGGCGATAGAAAGACTTTCTCTTAGTATGACGTTCAAGTGAAAGTATTAAAGTTGTGTTTTGTTTTTAAATAAGTATAAAAATATTTTTTCTAGCTACTATTTATTACTTACAAGCTAATATAAAACATTTCATTAATTAGTTATTATTTTGAAGTTTTTATATTTATTATGACAAAACTATATATTTTTGTTGTATTTAACTGTGACAGTAAAAAAATCAGATTGGAAGGCATTATCTGTCACCAAATTATATTGCTGATATCGATAGTATATCAAGTGCAGAATCATACCACTCATATATTCTAGCAGCCCTTAGAATCGCAGGCCTTCTTTCTCTTTGATAAAACGCCATGAAAGAAGCGTAGTCCGTTAACTCTAAGTAATCCAATGTCAGTCCATGGCTATGGAGATCTATGAAATGGCATTTGCCATTAGTGGGAATGAGTTGACGTGTTCTCGAATTCTTTTTGGCCGCTTTCCATGTTAAACCTAACCACCACTACAGCGCTCCTTTTATGATTTCCTTGTGTAACTACTTCGTACAGGTATATCGTTGGTTTTATTAGCAATACATTAAATTTACTTGCAATATCTTGCAATCTTCCGTTCAATCAATCTTATAAAATTATTTTAAAAAAAAATTGTTTTCCTTGTTAAAATTTCTTAAACATAAAATCTTAATTAAGGCAGGCTGTTTGTTGCAATGTTGAGGCTGTGCGATATTTATTTTCGGCCTTTACAGATAGTATTAAAAATATTTTTTACCATAAATGAAGAGGTAAACACTTTTTTGACAATCACTTTAATCAGATAATCAATATGACAATTAAAAAAAACTGTATAAGGGTAAAAACAAAAGACTGCTTAAACTTTGGTTTCAATTAATACTGTTATTAAAGTTTAAACTTAAATAAAAAATGTAGTGAAAGGCATACCTCCATATACGGAATAAGGAATAGGTCGTATGCAACAGTTAAATGGCAGTTATTTTTGGTAACTGCCACTTAATTGGCCATATTCGCCTGTACATAAATTTCAAATGTCTCTCGCCGTTGTGTCCAGCTTCCATCACATGCTCAGTGGATGTCATTTGAGTAGCCGCAGCGAGATTGAATTAGATTAGGAATATACTGTGATTCCAAATGTCAATACATCACAGTTACTAAAGCTGTCGTTTCGGAGGCTGCGACAAATAAGATAGATTGGGTACTTAAAAAAGCATTCACTTCTCTTGTTCACATTTTAAAAACATTTCATAACCAAATATTTTTTTTTATCAACTATGCAGAAACTCACATTATTGGATTCGACATAAATAAAGATAAAAATATGATATTAGCGATTATCAAATTTTTATTTGAAGTATATAAGTTTGCCTTTTTTATTTTTATACAAAATACAAATTTTAATGAACCTGTGAAAAAATCTGACTAAACGTGAACAACCTACTTACTAACAAAGATAATTTATTAACATGTTTCTATTAGACATTAGTGCATTAAAATATTAGTTTTAATTACAAAAGTTTTTTTAGATTAATTATCGAATACATTATATATATATATATATATATATATATATATATATATATATATATATATATATATATATATATATATATATATATATATATATATATATATATATATACATATACATATAAATACGCACTTATAAACTTGTTACTATGAGTAAATCAACTTTGCGTAAAGAAATATTTATTTATATTATTTATGTCATTGTTGTTGGGTTGCTTTAGTTTTTTTTTACTGTTTACAAAGCTTAATATAATACTTCAGGTGTATACATTACTGGCATATACTTTTTTATAATTTAAAATTAATCGTCTTTGAAATATGTAACTATGAGGCAAGAAAATGTTTCTAAAACAAAAGTGAAATAGTCGTTAGCAAACCAAGCAATGCACTTGTCGCAGTTGTTAATCTTCCACGCGATTATTATATTGCCCAAGTCTCAAGACACACAAGCTTTGTTAGTTGACAGATTTACTGAAGTATTATAAAAAAACCACAAGCTTTATTTATCTCAATTGAAAGAATTTAAACGAGGACGATTGTACTCTTTGTTGTATATTCTGATGCACTTTTTCATGTTCATTACAAGTTTTGCAATGATTACACAGTGTTTTTCAAGTGATGCTTGTTTTGTTCTAAATGTATTTACTAAATGGCGTCTTGATCAATTTATAATTTTTAGAACTTATTTTATATTACAAGAGTAACAACAACAAGCAAATGTTCACACTTTATTATTCTATGTCGTTGAATCTAGTTTTGATGAAATAAATTTATTTGTGTTTTTTTTTTTACAGGTAAGTTGCACTCATGGTTTCAAATACATCTTTAATTTACTCCGTTAGGTAAGAAAAACTTTTTTAAAGGCGCATGGGTCCTAAAACATGGAATCCAATTCTGTAAAAATCTAAAAGAAATCGATTACGACCGACATTATAAATTGTCTTTGGAAAAAGAGGTATTTTAAATGAATATTTTGTGGCTTTAGAAATCAGACACAAAACAAAAAGCGTGCACCTTAAAAGTAGGCATCTTACGTGCACTACAAGCCGTGTTTTTTTTTAAATATGCTTTAAAATATTATATGGAAATCGCAGATTTTTGCTTACTAAGTAGTGAATAAAACCAGCCTGGAGGCTGGCTGCGCAGTGTGAAATAAAAACTCCATTTGGTAATCTACTTTTCGCATGATTGATAGTTTCTGACATCGTAGGTCGATGATCCGAAATGCTCAGTTTTCATTGAATATTTACATAACCCCGCAGCAAGCATTCAACATCGCATTAAGCCTCTAGATAAACCTACTTCTCTTGTTTGCAAGGCGCACCTGCCATCCATCTGCCTCCAGCTCGCGCTGACAATCCGAGACGCTATCTCCATGAACTATGGAACTTTCCAGAAAATTCATGGCATTCTTTTAGCGGATCGCTGTACTTGATAAGATGCATCTCTTCGTGTAAATTAATTGTTTAGCGTTGATGCGTAATTTCAGTATTACTTTGCATTTGTGTCCCTCGTAAATTTCATTGCATGATTTCAGACTTCCCGCATTCCGTTATTATTAACTCTTTCAGTAATAGCATGCATTTTTCGTTGTTTTCAGTATTGCTTTTACCTTCAGAAAAACATATGTTTTTTTAAATAACATTAGACAAACGTGTTTCATTATTACCGAAGTTTATCGTGAGTGATAAATAATTTATTGTTCAATCACATTATATCATCAAATACAATGATAGTGGTTTCGTTACTATATGTTTATATGAAAATTAAAATAGTAATTTTATAATGCTTGTTGCATGATACATATAAACAGATGTGAAAAACCAACGGGGGTGTTAAAATATGATGTGTATGAAGTCAAGAAACAGCTCATGTATTTGAAATGGACAGTTGTATTTGAATCAATTACAACAAATAATTGGCTTATTAAGGGTACTATAACATCCAGTGATCATTATACCAGCTTTATTCCTGCTTCATTCCTATTATAATGTTTAGTAACGCACATTGTGGTTTATGGCTTTGGAAGTCATCATGTCCGCTATTACTTCGTGCAATTTGTGCATGGTTGCTATTATGCAAGTACACATTTTGCATCCACTGCACTGCCTTTTACCGTTCATTCTACGTCTTGAGCTACGGTCGATGAATATCCGATTTTTTTTGCTATTTTTAACATTCCTTTGCTTTACCGTTGTCTGCATTGGGATTGCTGCAACTCTTTTAACGTTCTTATTACTTGCAAATTCTAAGTATTTTGTTAAAATGTAGACCACTCGGTAGCATTTGATCTAATAACATTTATTATATATCTATATTAAAACTCAATGATTGTTTGCTCTAAAAGTTACCTATGTGGATATTGGAGTATTCATTATTAAAATGTATTCACTTTTACGAAAAGAGTAATGTGGTATTATTATTATCATGCAAAACATGTTTCTCATTACGAGTGCCCTGCTTGATGGGGTTTTTTTTTAATTATTTAAAATGACTTTTTTGCGAAAGTCGTTTTTCATATCGGCTCACTTTCAAGTGGTTCTGCCGGTTAAAGATTTATGGTTCAGTAATCCGCAGTGGAAATTGTGCTGCTTCTTTATTGCAATATTTTAAAATTAATGGCTATCGTACTGCCATCGCGAAACTCAAATAATATGAATTTTTATATGTGAGTAATTTATATTCAATATTAGTTTTTCAGATTTTGACATAACTTTGATATTTATTTTTAGTTAATTGATCTTTAAGCGGTTTTTTTTACAAAGTATCTTAATAAAACTATTATTCGGAGGAGTGACTATTTTTATGCCTGTAAAGTCGAATACTGACTTCATTTACAATTATTTACTTTCGAGGCTATTGTTTCTTGCCTACGCAAATAAATATATAGCACACAGGTATCTATTTTATATTCATAGTTTTACTTATTCTGAAATAGGAAGTAGGAAGAGTTGCAAGAGAGTCTTGTGGGCAAATAAGTTATTATTCGTGATATGCTTGTACGCGTTTCATATGGAATCGCAGAGGAGGCTAAAGATATTTAAACAAAGGTTCGATGCCAATTAAAAAAAGGCTTTTATATAATAGTAATATATCATTTAAGTTTTGAGGGAAATTAATATACATTTACGAAGAGAAATCTTTGACATATAGCGATACACTAGTGTTTTAAAATAAATTCTGTACACATCTGTACAAAAAATGGGGATGTATTACAAAAAAACCTTATGTATCATAAGAATATCTAATTGGGAATTAACAATTAATAAGGTGGCTCAGTAGTAACTGTGGACTTTACTCACTGCATGGCAATTGTCGAAGAGATTCACGCCGGCGGTAAGGCATGACAGGAGATCGTAAGAACTGGAGATGCTTTAAGTAGGTCTTTACTTTACAGTAAATGGATAACTTTAATTTAACATCTGTATTTGATAAAAAGAAGCACGATGAATTTAAAACATGAATTAGGTTAACAAAACACCGTATAACGTTACGGTTTAATCAAATAAACGTAAACCAAACACGTATTTTGAAATACGCACGAAGTTGATAAATAAATATGTTATTCGAATATAATAAACGCCACTCATTGCGTAGATTTATTTTAATATTTACAATCGGATTTCACTAAGAAAATGTCTGCGTATTCAGTGAAGAAAGAGAAAAATAAGAAATTAATTTACAGCGATATATACAATGGAAGTATACACTATTGTCTTTCTCTTTATAGTTGTTGGCTCGTAGTTTATGAGACTAGTGAGACGAAATTGATACAAATGACGCGAGTCCTCGTGCGAGTCTAATCAACAGAGGGTACGTGGGTTATTTATGGATTTCTGATCGAATCTAGCAAGTTGAATATACTCTGAGAAAAGATGCTAGTGTATTCATAACTATAATAAAATATGATTGACTTTTTTTTTTGACGTTCTTACTTTTCAGTGAAATCATCATCTATATATATATATAAATAGTCTTCGTGCAATACATATGAATTTTATTTATAAGTCAGGCAAACAATTGTACTCTCAGATTTGTTATCATCCCCACGCCATTGACAAACATTTTTAAAGTTTATATATAACAAGAAACTTCTGTTTGACTATTTTGATGACATATGAGCCTTTTTTGTGAGAAATATTTTCAATGAGGATTTTCATACGCTTTTTTACTTTTTAAGTATGATGGTTTACCAAAACACGGTCTTTAACCGATATCAGCTGCCGGCTATATATTTGGTTATTTAATTATATTCAAAGTTCCTAGAGTAGTGAAAGGTTTCATTATTTTATGCAAGCTGAATCTGAACCAGGTACTGCAAAATAAATCATACCGTTGCGGAGTGTCTGAACTGTTGGGAATAAGGCCACGGATCGTCTGCCGATATTTGGTCTAGTTTTTCGCCGAGCATTCCTTAGCATTGCCAATGACAGATTCACGTTCCCGCGAGCGTGCCTCACGACCGTCGGGAGAGGAGAGACATGAAGCCAATTTCAATATCAATTATTTTAGGCGGAACTTTTTTTCCTCCACAGCATGAGTCGAATATAAATTCACGCAATGAATGATTTCTGATTTCTTTCAATCGGCACTTCTCTACTGCTGTTTGGTGTACAGTACTTAGTCAAAGTAGGTACATCACAGAGTTTCGCATCGAAACATTTTTTTAAAACATCTTTTTTTTTGTTGTTTTAAATATACGAATCATGAGACACCAACCACTATTTATCGGTTCATTAAGCCACAACTATTTCATCGATCTTCTCCGTAAATATTTTACCCTCTACAAATTTGCATAAAGGTATCTTTAACATTACATTTTTGCAATCAAGGCATAAAACAGTGCATAGGCAGATTTGAATAGAATTTCTTAGGTTGCTGAATATTTCGCGATCTATTAATATGACTTGTTACTATAACGTTAAGCGATCAATGATTTCTTTCACTCGACGCTTACTCATCGTCTATTTAGGTACGGGATATGTTGCTGTAGCCAAAAAGCATTTTCATAAAAATTTTCAACAAGAATATTAAGAAAATAGATGAGATTAGATATATAAACATAATATTTGTAGAGATATGAAGATTAGATATGTAGAGATTAGAAAAATATTTAAAAAAGTCATGTAAAATTTGAATAAAACAAGATTATGAATTTTATTTGTTATTTTTCGAATCCCATAAATCACAATAAACATATAAATTTATAATTTTTAAAACAAGCAACACAAACGTATATTAAGTAGTACCCTTACGATATTTATTGCAATATTATGTGTAATAGTGAAAATTATTCGTATTAATATAAACATTACTAAGTTGTCAATAGCTACACCCGTTATTTATCGATACCATGAGATACGTAATATTTTACAACCGGAAACGCTAAAATATACTATATTACCTGACTAGGGAGTTTATTATGTGCATGTCGAGTAAAATATATAGTACGGGCAGCACTAGCAAAAAAAAACATATATATATATATATATATATATATATATATATATATATATTTATATATGTCAATGAGTGGTTATCGAGCAATAACAACACGACTTTGAGATAAAAACTCATATTTCAGAGTGAAATATGCGATTTTAATAAACCAATATTATTCAGAAAATAACTGATCAAAATATAAATATTTTGTAAATTTAATTATTATACCTGACTAATTTTATTAAATGCTTATGGTGGTCCATGAAATGCAAACTAAACAGGTTATGTTGGGTGTTTTCTTACCTGCATACTTGTTAATAAATTAATCAAAGCTGATGTCAGGCAGTCTGTCGCATTTTTATCGCATAGATTTTAATTTAAAGCGAATCACAGTTATGACGTCGTTGCTATTTCAGTCCTTGTAGGTCCATGAACGCATTGTGAACTTTCTCAATTATTTTAATAATGGCATCATCGCATCGCAAAGGTTTTTATTTGTAAGGTGATATTTTACTGTTCCGTTATATGAATAAACTTAGAAGTAAATTATCTTCTTTTGCTTTCACAAGTGATACGGGAGTTTCACCAAAGTTTGTCATTGGAATTAACTGATTGAATTTTAATCTTTTATGCTTTATTTTTAATCTCTAATTAAAATACTAATAAAAAATAAAATATACATTTTTAAAAGTTGTCGCTTTTTAAAATGTTTTCTGTCCGGTTGCAGTTGCAAGAACAAAGCGCAAGGTATATGAGACTCGCTACTATTTGGATAAGTGTACTGCAGTTAATTACATCACCCATAAATTATGAAATACATATGCAACTGAATCGATTTGATATTATCGCCTATTTATTTTGCCTAGATATGCATGTCTGCTTGCTTAGCTGTTTTTCGATCAACACGACCTCATTGCTAGGACGTTTATTTTAAAATGCGAGAATGTGTGCTCACCTTTTATAATGTCTCTTGAGTCACCCTGAGAAAGTAAATGATGGAACATATGAAATGTGTAAAACAATAGGCGCAGTAATGACATCGCTAAATATATCTCACATACCTGTTATGCATGTTTTTCTGAGCGCATTCAGTTTATATGCCTACAATTTTTTTTATCAGACAAAGTGAGATTTGCAATAATCATTTTACAATTTTTAGATATTCGTATAATACTTCAATTCTTAGTTATAGAATATATTAATTAAGGTTATAATATTGACGTTGTCACGTTTTATTTTAAAACAAAACTAAGGATTATTTTACCATAATATTCCTATGTTGTTTAGATTTATTTTATATCAATAACTTCTATAAGTAGTTTTTCAAAACATAGACATTATTATCTCCGCTGTCACCTTTTTGAACTCTGCATGCTAATTTCTTAGAAATGTTCCGGCGCATTCCAGGATTTATAATGTTCCTGGAACAGTTTCACAGATAGCCGCTAGAACCAGTTTCCACGCAGCATTCCCCATCACGAGTGTGTGCAAAGCTGCCACTATTAATTCCCCTTGCTAAAGTTTAAGCCTACCTTTGAATGTTGCAAAATGAGGTTAAATAGTTTACAATGCTCCGCACAGTATGTGTATAATGGCCTAATGTTTGATAATATGCCCACCTACTTGCGTTTATTGTTTATAAAGATTATGATATTAAACATGGCATTAAAATATTAATCAATTATATCATTTATGGCTATCGAATGTTTTGGTCGATGCAAGAAAAAATAATAATAATTAAATAAATGTGAAACAGAAAACTGCTCAAGTAATAAGATCTCTAAGTAAATTATAAGATTATGTTTGCTTGACTTACTCAGACAAGAGATTACGAGGGCCTGGTTTTCGCTGCAGCCATTTCTAGTGCAATGAATACTTACGTTCTATTTAGATAAAATAATACTATGGAATTAATTACAAAAGTTATAAGAATGTCTTTATTCTTTTACCAAGCTATTTATTAATATGGGACGTGCTTTTTTACTTGTATGAAACATCTCGGATATTGTCAGATTTAAACTAAGTAAGAGCTACTTTTGGTGAAGCTATACACCAAAAGTTTGTAAGAATTCAATATTTTTAATATGGTTACACATTTCATAATAAACTCAAAATAATATGATCTCATGGCTTTGAAGGCCTGCGCTAAGTTTCAACACAAATTGTTAATGAGTAAAACATAGGTTCCGGATTCATGCAAATGACAATCATTGTCCAGTCATGTTACTAGGTGCATATAATAATTAAATAAGATTTCAATTAATATATCAACAGGTCTTTACTAGTACTTCTATATAATTTATTTTCATTAGTAACAAAACAAACATTCATACTATTTTTCAATTACTAGATAAAAATATCTGACATAATTTAGTAATATTTCAAAGTCATGTATAATATTTGTATAGAAAAAGCTGTTAACAATTTGAGTATGAATTCTTTTAATTGATATATATTTATTTTTTGCAGGCCTTATGCGTATAATCGTTTTCTTTTTTAGCACTACATCTTGTGTTTTTTTTTGTTTTGTCTCACACTTATGTCTAATTAGGTATCATTTGTGATGGTAACTTCTCTTGATCGCAATATTTCTTATGTTTTTACTATCATAATTCATGTCTCGGTAACTGTTTATGGTAAAGACATGCAATTTGTTAACATTAACTAAACATACGATACTTTATAAGTCATAGAATTATCTGCAAAGCAAATATTGGGTATCCAACTATGTTGTAGCTCAATATGAGGGGCTCAAATAATGTTTTTTTTTTAATTTTGTGAACATTTCTACATTGTAAAAAAATTACAGTTATAATTAAAAATATGTCTTGTCTGTGTTTTTATGGTTATTCCATAATTTTTGGAATATCGTGAGTTACATGGGATAGCCCTGATTGGCCGAAAGGACATTCGGTTAATTAACAAAGACACGAAGTGAAGTTCATGCAGACGACATGAACGCAAAGGCGGCAGATTCTCGGCCCAGTAATGGTGATTTATGTCCCGCGGGCCAGCAATGGGAATACGTTCCTAGACAATATTACATATCTAGCGGCCATAACTCTCCGGGCCCCGGGGACGCCGAGCGGGTCGCCCGAGGCTGACATTTGACGCCGATTTTCCTAGCTCGCCTGGCCGCGTATGACTTTCGAACTGAAAAAAGCCGCATATTTACTTACGACTGACTTGCAAAGATTTCGCAACATTCGGCAATTTGCGGGGGTACGTTATATAAGCGAGCTGGCCAGTTTTTCTGTGCCGATTATCTGTGTCTAAATATCTCCTCAGTATAGAATGATACAGTGAAAGCAATCAAAGATAATGACACGTCTTTACGTATTATATTAATCTTATAAATCGTCTTTTTATTTATTGATTCGATCGATAATTTCAATGGACGTCTTTATTTTTATTTTAGCTTTGCAATAACTGTTTATCTCGATCCAAACTGAATAAAACTGGAAGTTTCGCGCTGAGAGCGCCTCCGTCCCGTCCGCCGGTTATTGAACCGATGGATTATTTTAAGATTTACGATCCACCGTGGCTGTAGAAAATCTGACAATTACGATCAAAGAAAGTACCAGCAACATCGACAGGACTGCGCTATTATCATTTAATAGTCGCCCTAGCGCGGTTAACAAACCATACAAATGTAAACTTCCTCGCTCAAAAATAATCGGTATCTCTCCATTAATAAATGGGCGGAATGTCTTTCCTTGTTTTATAAAATTTTCTAACTACGATTCTAAATTATAGAGCGTAAATGCTAAGAGTCCACTTATTCCCCTGTTAAAGATAATTAAATTAAATGTTTTAGGTTATAATTGTGTAATCATTGCAGTTTAAACTCTAGTCGACGTGGCGTTAAATAACAGTCGATTTAGTTGGAGACGTAATTCTAGTTGCATACAAAATAATGCCAGAGTGCATTTATTTTTTTCTGTATTTACGGAAACATCTGCCCATTCTAGTCGCATAATAGATTGATTATTGAGTAAATGGCTAGATTGTCAAATCTTGAGAATCTTGGAAAATAATAATTCCACACCCATGTTTGTTTTAAATGTAACTAGTCTAGTTTCTGGAATACTCAAAGATATAATGATTTTAGTGGAGTTTTTATTTAATATTTACATGATAAAATATATATATATTTTTTTATATTTACATACAATAATTTTTTTAATTGTTTGATTCAAATATATTCTGACCTAAACATGCATCGAATATCAAATAAGAAACATACCTCTTATAAGTTACCCTGAAAAAGGGATTTCACATATGTTAAATATTACTCATATATTTTATAGCATATACAGTCTGAAGGATAATTTATTCAATTAATCAAAATAAAACATAGGAATGTGACTGCCTTAGTTTATGATTAAACTTACAACCACTGTATCATATAACTCAACACGTGCAGCATTCTCGTTCTAGACCGCGTGTCAGTGCCAGAGCTGTGTCGCTTCCCAGAGCCGATATGAGATACAAGAGGCTCGATCGAACACCTTCAGTAGAGATTGCAGGCACTTCGGCAGGCTTGTCAGAAACCATAGAACCCCCGTGAACTGCTGAGACCATGATTTGCGAATTCTGGCCGACAGCTGGGCCGTGAAACTCTTTCTTCATTATTAATAATGGCAAATGAACCCCAGAGGCGATGCAATGTTAACTGACTTTTACCAATCAAAAAATAAACATTTTAAAAAATATTTACACATTTTAATGCAAAGTTTTTAACGGCCTTTTTCTCGTGCGTGTATCTAATATTTTTAATTTCATACCTAAAATCAATCGCCAACTCGCATATTAAAAATATTCACACACGTTCATTATTGCCACCATTATTTTGGCGTGGTTTTATAGCTTAGTAATTTGAATAATAAACTAAATCGACATCGATGTATTTTAATAGACATCGTAGGTGTACATTGTACATCATGGATGAAAATGAAATATACTTGTAATTGTACGTATTTAAATTGAATTAAGTTTAATGCTAGTTTTATGTCTAATTTATCACAACTCGTTATGATCAGAGTTTTTAATTAGATTTATGAGTTTAATTAATATTTTATATATTAACGAATTGATTTATAAAATAAGTTCATGCTTGTACGGAGTACTGTTGTACGTATTAACCAGTTCTGAAGTTTAACCGAGTACATTAAAATTAACATGACATTATAATGTTTCAGCCGTCTTCATATAACCTGCGATGAACACGACTTTTGACACTGGACTTTCAAAATTTAAATTAAATACAACGGCGTGTTATTTTTCATTCCATTAAATCCGTAAAATGAACACCAACCTGCTCAATGTAATATTTTTACTTAATATTGAATTTACAAAATAAAACTCCGATAACACTCAATATTATTCAACATTTTCTGAAGGTTTCATCTCTGTACCCATTGTACCCGTGTCCGTGTATTATATTTAACGTCTATAATACAATAGACCCGGCGTATAATTTTTTACCCAATAAAATCTTTTTAAAAGTTGAGATTAGATATTTTTAAAAACGTTTTTATGTTTTTTTACTACAAAGAAAATTAAAATATCAAGAGATTTTTGGTCTAAAAAACAAGCAACTACGTCACACTCCCGGTTTTTCTCATTACGGATTTGCATAGTTTACCATGAAATGGCAGAATACACTCATCGATTTTTTATAATTTTCTTCAAGACTTCAGTGCAGAATTATTTTTTAAAAATATTTATTATCATCGCTATTAATCCTCTTCTTCTCATATATATATATATATATATATATATATATATATATATATATATGAGAAATATACTAATTTATAAATTTATGTACAAAATAATTCATGTGATTTGATTGGTGATAATGTAACAATAAAAAAAGTTGCTATTTTTTTGTATCACGGAATTGAAAAAGTGTCATGTATTTTCATGTACACTTTCTATGCCAGTCAATCAAATTTATTGATTTATGCTTTGCGCCTATTGCATAAGTTATTATTGTTCGTCTTTTCATTTCCCCGGTGACAACGTGTTTGATTACATATTAAACTAACGAAAGAGCATTTAATTGTTTATATTTGTCTTCTCACTTTCTTTCTATTTCTTATTTACGGTCTTCGATTCTCTATCAACATAAAATTAATTTACACTGTGTGCTCTCAAATATCATTGAAAAAATAAAAAAAATATGTGGATTTGCTTTAAAAATAAATATAATATATCAACTATATATATTACTTAATTTATTTTATTCACTTCGCACGCGGTTTATGCTTGTAAATGTTTCGATTTAGATATCTCCCAGTCGTTGAGTTTTACATTTAAAAAATTGTATTTGATTCACGAGTGCTTGCTTTCTAGTAAAAGTGGTGATATTTTTGTATCAATAAAACCGTGAGTCATGTGTTAGCATTTTTGAATTAATTCCTTACCGTAAATGTTTAAAACGACCGTAAATTGGGCGCGCGCGCGAAGTAGTGTGTGGGGGGGGGGACGCCTAGTTTGGCGAGGTGCGATGAACTTGGGGAAATTATAATATGAATAATTGGTTTCGTAATCGGAGGTTTTATTATGGCACCGCGCTATACCGAAGACATCCCGTAGCCGACATTTCCATTAAATTATCCGCTCAGTGTACTCTTTGTAATTTTTTTGGGTTGTATATATTTCATTTCTACATATTTGTAATCGTTCTCTGATTGATCATTGTCATAAAAAAAGTTTCAAAAAGTATTTCATTTCGTATTTTTGATCGTGAAAACTATTTTAATACAAATTTTAAAAAAAAATGTTCACAGGTGTATAAGCACTATATAAATATTCTTGCTATATAAAAATGGTGGTGTCATTATTTATAGGACACCGTGTATAAATTTGCTGCAGTAGAAGAAACTACTTACTCGACGCTACCTTGGGCTATAAACATTTTCAAAAAACTCATGTGTCTTTATTATTATGACTCCGTATCTTCATACCAACTTATATAATATTTTCATCATTTGCCTCTCTTCTGATGAAGTTGGTGACCATCTCACCGAAACATATATCTATGTTTATTCATGGTTTTCTTAGGGAGAATAGTGTAATTGGTTCCATACCGCGGTTTTATAAAGGTCTGCGTAATGCTACGCCCACTCCTTATAAAGCTCTGACATTTAGATCAGATATTCCTTCTGTAGCACCCCCTACCTTACAAAGTAATTCCAGAACACATTCCTCAACAATCATTCCATGTCCACTATTCCATTACCGATCCTTCATATACGCTCAGGGTGCGAACTGGATGAGGGGGGCCAACATTATAGACGGCATCAAATACGCCGTTTTCTAGTTCGCCGTTGTTAAATGCATTCCAAAAGTTTCTACCGAAATGAAACGAGATCATTGCATTTTAGACCGACGAAAGCCGGCGTGGCCTAGAAATTCGCAGTGAGAGATCCGTGTCACAATTTCACCATATTCCACAGTCTTCTCTGCCTCGGACCTGCTCATCTTCAGCGTGAGCGACAGTTCCTTGACCCGAGGTGGATTTATGAGCTCAAGATCACAGGCCAAAAGCTGTCCGATGAGGAGACTGGTTCTTTGCAACCTTCCGGTTCTTTGTCGTCGGTTCTCATGCTGATAATGCGGCGGTACGTACGGACTACACAACGTGCGTTCTTTTTAAATGACTCTAAGGCTAATTTCACTGCTTACGCGTATAATTAACTAATTTCTACTCTGTAAACACTATGTTGTTCTCCTTTGCGAGCCGGACTGGGTTGTCTAGCTCTTGATTTTAAACTATATAAAATTAAACCGGTTTATTTATTGTTTAAAAGTAAAAAATCATATTACACCTACATGGTATTTGCAAAATAATCTTTATTTTTGATTTTATCGATTTCGTACTCACAAACACGTATTTTGTGTTTTCTTAAACCATTAGATAAATTATATAAAATAGTTTTTTTTATAAATATATCGACTTAATGATAATAAAGTAATCTTAATTTAAAATAACTATTTATTTTAATACATATACCTTCATGCATTCAAGTATTTCTTATATTGTGAAAGGATTATTCTGCAAGTCACCGGTTGGTAGGTATAAATATTTCCAATATAGATAGTCAATTTTTTTAACTTGTTCCTAGATTTATAATTTATTGCAACAACGGTAAATATTTTAAATATCTCGTTATACTAGGATAAAGTAATATTTAAATTAATTTGTTATTTTGCATTGCTAATCATCCCGTTGTTTTCGATCACGGCGTAAATGCGTTGAGCTGCTTAGCATCTAACAGCTTGATATACCTGTTTTACACTAGGAAAATTTAAACTCTGGTTTTTTGTATGCCTATGACACTCAATACGCATTAAAATCTTTCAAAGCTTTATTATTGCGAGACCTCTTAAAAATAATATTTGTATCAGTGTCTTTTTTTAAATACCTTTCTAGTCTTTTGATCCCTATAAAATTAACCCAACAATTATTATGTTATGCTACTATGTTAACTATTTCATTTATTTTAATAATTATAGATAAATAATAAACTCAAATCATACTTGATTTGGTTAAATTGTAGAAAGTATTTAAGTGGCAGTGATATCGAATGAAATAACGAAGCTAATTTAATATTTAAGATAATAGTTTATTTCCTAAATATAGTTTCATTTATAAAGTATATATGAAGGATCGCTTAAGATATAACGTCTTCCAGACCCTTAAAACTGGTGAAATTAAAACATGAAATCTTTAAATAGAGACAGCCACATTAGCCCCGAAAACACCCCTCTTCATAGCGCAATGAAAATTTAAAACAATACATAAATTCTATTGTTTAATTTGTGGATAAAGTTTCTGCAGGTACTGTAAAACACAGAAGTAATAAAAGGCAAGAAATATTGTCAATTGATCCAGCTTGACGAATTTTATTCTATGTATACCTAACGTTGGAACTAAATATTTGCATCTATGTTGGACTTTTATTATTGCGGTTTTGCTAGCCTTCTGAAATGGGATATTTTTTACCATCGTAAAATTTATTGTTGTACCGCGAAATAGGTTCTCAACTTTGTGATGCAAAAAGCAGAGCTCACGTAGAGCAGGTAACACTACCGGACTTAAATAGAAAATTAAAATAATACTTCGGTTAAGATGTATTTTTTCTTCGGTGTCACAGCTATTTGTTTGGCACCTGCGATCGCGGAGTTTTAAGTACGCTTTATTTGGGGGGTCAGATGCTATTCATACAATTTAATTTTACAAATAAATTATCTTAAAAATAATACAACATTGATATTCGTCTGTAGCTTTGAATTGGTATCTATATATTTTTTATAATAACATTAACTAATCAAATGAGTATCGTGTCTTAAAAATACTTTGTAAGTACATACCACACTTATTTTTAAAAATATTTTATGTTATCTTACACACACACAACGGGATTTCTTTATTGAACTTTACTCAAATAATCAGCATTAATAACCGTACATACAGATTTGCGTTGATTCTTTATATTAGATATGATAGAACACCACGTGCGTACTGTTGCGACTGGTCAAGTGAGTAACCGGTACGGGAAAAAAACAGAGGCATTCTACTTTCACGTACGTCGACACTTTGATTATTACGATAAAGAAGGAGAGGTGTGAAAAAAAAAATTTTTATTTCTGGAATCCCGTTGCTTCGCTAGCTTTGCTTGCAGTGCTGAGTGGCGGGTGGCCAGTGCCGAGTGGCGGATGGCCATTGTCTAGTGGCGGGTGGCTAGTGGCGGGCGGCCATTGCTGGGTGGCGAGTGGCCATTGTCTAGTGGCGGGTGGCTAATGGCGGGCGGCCATTGCTGGGTGGCGGGTGGCCAGTGCCGAGTGGCGGGTGGCGAGTGGCCATTGTCTAGTGACGGGTGGCTAATGGCGGGTGGCCATTGCCGGGTGGCGGGTGGCCATTGCAGAGTGGCGGGCGGCCATTGCCGAGTGGCGGGTAGCGGGCCGCGTGCATTGACCCGCTGACGCTTTTGACATTCTGATTATTCAGCGACGATCCGACTTGTTTATCTCGGGCCGGCTGACGGCCTACCTGCCCACGCGGCCGCCGTGCCCCAGTCTCTGCCCCGGGCCGCCTCATCTGACGACTCCGCACGCGAATCGCGCATCGCAGGGATACTGATCCAACTATGAGAGAATTCACAGTATTACACATATTTTTACCTACACAAACTCAATAACGAAAATAGTGAAATCTATGTACGCCACCACCTTAGCCACACCTTGTAAGGCCCACAACCTGCGCGCAGCATCAGGGGATAGCAACATACCGCATTCTAAGCATAGCCCTATGAAAAAAATTACAAAAAGAAAATAAAAAATCTTTAATGGTTATTTTTTTGGAATCGCAGTAATAAACGTTATGAATCACCATTCAATACCTACGCTATCGAAAGCTTCCTTTTCATCTACAGCTCAATCGATACATCCATGTTATTTGTTTATACTCACATTATTGCTATGGTTAAAGCTTTGAAAGGGACTATGCAAATATCTTTGAATTCAATTATCAAACATTTCAATAATTTAAAAAAAATCCGTTTTATTAACAAACTCTCTTTTAGAAATTCTCCCTTAGCACCGAACAGGGCTATTTTAACCATGACTAGATTTACTCCCTCGACATTGGGTTGAGAATTACTGAATTATTTGAATATATCCTTAAATACTTTGACATACAAAAATCCGAATTCAATTATTTATTTTAATACATTTCGGCCAGCGTTAGAATCAATCTTGTGATTGACAGTGATTTTGTTTATGTTAAAAATTTACCAGGCATATATGGGCTATGTGACTGTAAAAAATTAGAATGTGAAATAAGACTCAGGTATAAAGCCTATCAACCTGAAGTCCACTGAAACTTCAAAATGTGTAACGCTGGGGAGCTCTATTATTGAATTAATGGATAGTTAGATACGGCAATCAATTAAAAGTGCCTTGTAATTATCCTACGATTAGACGCATCTGAAACATCATATATTTATGAACGTTTTTTGTGCTTATAATTTTTTATGCAAGTATTAATTCATCTCGTCAAAAATTCTGTTGTAAATTTTTATGAAATACTCCACAACCACACGTAGACTCGCTAGAAATATGTGTAATTAAACCGTAATTTTTTTATATCTATTTAAAAAACCATAAATAAAAACGCAGACGGTTTTTTTAAAGCCTTATTGAATCACGATAATAATTTCTTTACAATCATTAATTTGGAGAGGTCGTAATTCATGTTTTTTTGTTCATTACCCTACACAGACGATAATAGTCTAAATTTTAATAATTAGGTGAAAGGGGACATTGTTATTATTACATAATTTCAAGTATATTATGTTTCAAATATATTTGAAGTAAACGAGTCATATATATAATAATACTATTATAAATGAAAAACCTCTAAACCTTTTTTTCTCCACGTGTGTATCAATTTGGTGATTTTTTTCGTAGTGAAATATTTAGCTGATACAGGTTTTTTTTAAAAAAAAATTTAATATCATTGGTGATCTTTATATAAAAATGTCTATATCAATAGAATTACTCTTTAATAATATTTTATTAAGGTTGATACGCATATTGCATGCTTTTTGAGCAATTAGTTTTTGTGAATAACGCCGGGTTTTTTGAAAGACTGACGATTACACTATTTAACACGCTGTCAAACACATCACACGGCTTGCTGAAAGCGTTTTTTTTTTTTTTGTTATTGCTGATTATGTTTTTAAATATTAAACTGTCAGTATGCTTTATCTCAAGCATTATATACCATGAAAATTACTTTATGAACATAATAGCGAGTGATGCATTATAGGCTTAACAATTAAATTCGTTGATAAGCTTTAAAAACTGAATCTAGAACTTTTTAACTAATTAGTTTTTAGGTTGAGCTTTGTTTTTTTTTTACAGAAAACATCAGTGATAAACATTCACCCTTTTTATGTGGTATTTAAAAACACCCTGAAATTCAATGAAAATAAGTGATGCTTATAGTAACTCATTAGGTGTTATTCAGAGAATACCAAAGAGTAATGATCATAATTTATTCATTATTTTGATGAAATAATAATATTATTATCATTGAAATAAATTGTTTTATTGTTCTTTTATTATATTGCTAAAAGTAGCGAGGAAACCTTGACCGTATTAACCGCGAATGACTACATCGGTTATTTGAAATGTGCCAGTGGTGCTAGGATTTGATATTGATGCACGCCCGTTCATTTCTATTGATAGCACAAGATACATTAATTATTTAAATTTATTTATCTACATTATTATGTGGTCCCTGTTGTTAAAAAATAACCCACCAGAAAACAGAATTTCATTTAGACATCTATAGGCAATCCAACGTTATATTATTTGCAACGTTCAGGTTGTTTTGGGTTATTTTTTTATTGAAAATAATACCACAACATATTCTAAATGGTAACATTCCGCGCTGGTTAATATGTTAAGGCCAAAAAGTGCAACCAAATCTGGGACACTGGAAAACAGCGTAAATGATTACGCAGATTAAGTGCGCGTGCATAATTCAGAGTAGCTTTGAAGATTTCATTAAGTCATTCAGTTCTCAAGTGGTACGAGAGTGGCAGGAAGCGCGGTAATAAATAAAATTTTATTTTCGTACAACAATTCACAGGCAACGGAGGCTTATTAATTTAGCCAGAACTCCCACGGTACATTTCTCTCCGCCACTTCTCAGGAAGGTTTCCCTTTCTTCAGCTCCAATAACAGAGTGCGGCGCATATCCACCGCGTGGTCAGAGAGAGCTCGCCGGCAAGTGGGCGGCTCCAAGGACGAAGAAATATGACTGTCTTACTTTCGATAGATCGACAGATAATTCTTTAAAATGGCACAATCATGGTTTTTTTTTTTTGCACAACTGTTTATAATAATAGAAGCATGCCCGCAACGCAATCATGACAGCATTCGCGATATATAATTAAAGTAACCATAATATTATTGTATACGTATATTCGTAGCAGTGGCGCGCAGCTACTCAAAAATAAGCTTTCAATTTAATATATATATACATCGGTTTAAATTTATAAAAAATACTTATCACTAGGATCACTTTCTAGCAAAAACAACTTAAAAAATATATTTTAACTACTTATACACTTTATATGAAACCATTTATAATAAACACATACTTCTCTTCTGATTTCATCACATACTTTAAAGAGTTGTTAGTTATCATTTCATACTGTATAAATACCAAACGTATGCCTCAAGTCACGCATTTAAAATGTCTTCACTCATAATCGTTATAATTCCTTTAAGTTTCGCAGGTCTGATACAAAAAAATATGTATATTTGCGTTTTTCTAACAAATTATGCCCTCTGACAAACAAGAATTTAAAAATCTATGGTTTTGAAGTTAATTTATTTTTAAATGAGATCTTTTAATTGAAGGCAATTATTTTTTTCGACCCGCGCGTTACTGGATAAATCTGAACAATTTTTCGATTGTCTCATTTCTTCCAGGCACAAGTACCCCAATTCATAGATTGTGCTCCAAAACTAATGAACACAATGAAACAAACACATAACCACACTAATATCTGCAGTATAAGTAATTTCCTTCGGCGTTGTTATCGCTCAAATGTAATTTCAACAACGTATTGCTCAAATTCAATTGAAGCAAAAAATACAACTTGCAAACTCGTTTAAGTATTATAATTGAAAAAATACAGTATTTCAATTCAGCCCATTACATACTGGAACGTGAATGCGCGGCTTTGTAGTGATTTTTCCCACAAGATACTGCGACTTGTAATATATCAAAACTATTCGATATATTTTGAGATGAGGCGTAGGCCCGAGCGCTTCTCAATCACGATCCTTTTCTAAGCAATCAATCCTGCTGACATCATGCCGCTATTATATAATCCCCGCTATGTAGGTTATACATTATACCATATATCGTCACGCTACAAGATTTGCATCTACTCCAGTACATGAGGAGGCTTTTCACCGCATGGATAAGTGAGCAAATAGAAAGGATGCTTGCGCAATCTGAAAGACGGGCTTCGGCAGAATCTTCTTCACTTCTTGCATAATCCTCGACCAAATCACGCGGTAAGATTGAGTGTTTTTTCGTCGTGGTTTTGTTTAGTGGTTACTCGGTTTTAATTGCTTTAACAACTCACTTTGATTTCGCTACGTAAACGAGCCATCATAAATAATATAGATAAATCAAAAAAAGGAGTTAAATCAGTATATGGCCCCTTTCCTTTAGTCCCATTTGAATTATTTTTTTCTATCAATTAAAACACTTCGATATGTTATTAAAAAAATTCTGTTTTAATAGATTTGTTATGGTGTGTTATATTACAGTTTCACTGGTGGGAGGTAGGAATTTGTGATGTGGTATAATAAACTAACGCTAAATCGATTTGTATATATTACAAGTTTTTATAATTCAGTTCTTATTTGTATTCAACACAATGAAAAAAATCACTCTTGTATGTTTTATGATAAACTGAAAATTCTGCGCAGTATACTTTTGTAACGGGTTTTGGCTCGCCGAAGCAGTTTCTTTATTTTGTAGCAGGTATGCAAAATGGACCGTATAGGAGGCGAGTGTCATTGGCCGGCTCTCGTTGCAGCAAAAATGAGCCGATGTTGAAATAGATAATCTAGTTTTTTGGCATACGAGACCGAGTGGTTAGAAAGTCCGCGTGCAGGACCGGCGATGACGCTATGTTTTTTTCTCAATTGATACAACGCTAAACACCACGAGCGGCCACGATACGGGAACGGCCCACTGTGGAGCTTGGAAATAAAGCATGATTAATCTGCACCTCAATGTTACATACTGCTATTGACTAAAAAATAAATTTATATTCACGTTAAAATTATTACTTATAAGAGCACAAGCTTTTTTAAAAATATAATTTTGTAATATACGTCACGCATGAAATTGTTGCTATTGGCTATATTTTATTTTATTATTAATTTAGATTTATTTTTACATATTAAATTACCGTTTTAAATTATCGTTTTAATAATATGTAAATATATGTTTATTAATATATAAGTTAATTGACTGAAATAAGTTCAGGATTTCTACAAGATTTTAAATTTTATGCATGGGAAACTCATTACATGTCTCTTTTTCACGTTGCATTATCTTTTACTGAGCAAGTCTTCAAAAAAACACAGCCTCCAATCAATATCGTTATTTATTATTTATTTTGCATGCAAATACTGCTCGCTCGCTCAGAGTAACAGTATTATTTTCAAAGTGGTCAAAATGAGTTATGTTAGCAGAATAATAAATTTATCTTAAGTTGGTATTACCAGATGAATCTAACGGTTACCATATAACTTCATATATATTTGAACTTTCTCTAATAAAATAAAATATAGCCTATAATTTATGCATAATTATCCCTCTCTAATATTTCTAAATAATGTTTTATTACCATTTTCTATTATTTCATAAACCATAACCTTTACAATAATTTATTTTTAAAATTATATATAATAAACAATACGTGACTTTGATGGTACCGCACAACTATTTATTTTTGAAACTAATTGTATTATGTATATAATTTTAACAATCAAAAGCATAACACATTAATGAATAGTTTTATACCATTAAAAAAACTCTGAATTAAATGATGAGCAATTAATTTTTTTGGTGATTCTCTCAAACAATTGCATTCTAAGACTAACATCGATAAACTGGTTTGTTTTCTTTTACTATATATTTATATCAAAAGTGATATGCTCTAATGATGTCATCAAAAAGAAAAAGTGCTAACATCCCAATTCTTCAATAATCTCCTGATATTTTAGCTAATTGCATTTGTTAAGCACCATCCTCATTCTTATATAAAAAAACACAATGCCAATAGTTTCTAGATACCTCTGACCCGGTGAACGCTTGAATAATATTTGGTGGCAAAAACGTTGCCGGAGGAACATTGCCCTCCTTAAGAGGCCAGCCTTTTGTTGAGCACCACTCGGTTAGTGACTGTTCATAATTTGTTTCTTGAGTTTGCGTCACTCCTTGTGCGTGAATTGTGCTATCTGGAAACCGGATACCTACGCCTCCCCGCGGAGTTTCTTCTCAAGGGAGAGGGGGCGAAGGAAGTCCACTTCCTTTATTGAGTTTTACCTCAACAAGTTAGCTGTTTTAAAACAAATATTCAATGATCATTCTAGATTTCGTTCAGGATTATTGTAGTTTGTGTAAGACTAGTGGTGTACCGTAACTGAAGATCCTAAATATTTCGCATATCGATTTCGGAATCGAAAAACTTTAAGCAGCTAAATACCAAAGAAATCAAATCAACGTTTATTACTAACTGCACACAGAGTCAGCATCTAGAAACTACATTCAAAAGCAACTTCATTAAGTTGGATTTCGAAAAGCTTTACTCAAGTAACAAGAGGTATCTAATATGTATATATTTGTAGTGGTATGAGTGATATGCTCCATCTCGTGAATTCCGCTATCAGCCTGCACGATGCACGTCTGACCTTGCTGGCCATGTGAGCACCGAGAAGTGCAGTAACAATTTTTGCAGTTGCAGCGATATCTCGATGCACAGAGAGGTCACCTTGTTCGGATGCACATGCCAATAATTAATCGTAATTCATACTGCCAATAGATGATCACTGACCGGTTATTGTTTTATATTCTCGTTAATATGACTTTTTGATCTTACAGTATTGTAAGTATTTCCACACTGCAGACACGGTAACTACAAGCATTCTTTATAGCAATAAAAGCAACATAATTCTTATTGTAAATCTACAAGTATCGCCGGTATGTATATGATAAATAATTGTGATTATATTGAGGATATATATTATGAATCAATTCAATATATTAAAAATCAATACGAGAACCTTGAGAAATATAACATAGTTTATTTAAATAATGCTTTATTCGGAAATATAAATATATAAAATGTTTCCATTATGTGTGTTTATAAAATCTCAAATAAGTTATTATCACATTGTAAGGACCGAATTCTTTTGTGCGTAAAATATTTGTCATTTTTTTGAAAATACAATTAATTAGTATGAATTCGATGTAGCAAGACGCACAACTATTATAACCTTTTATACAATTTGTTGTTTGATTTTTAAAGTTTTTGCTTTGTGACTGAACAATTGTTTTGTAAACTTAATTAATTAATTGATTTCAACGATTCGCTGCCTCGTAATTGGAGGGAAGCATAATTTTTATGTAGACATTCTTTGCTGGAAGGAGATGTCAGATACGCAACTGTCTCTTGGACGACTTGTGTTTCAGTGGGTTTCCTTTGATACCCGCCCAATTTCACGGCATTTTAATTGAGGTTCCAATTGCCAGGTTGCTTGGATATTTACGCCGGGTTTCTCTACTTCACTTTCTATTGACCAGTGAAGCTTTTCGAAACACAAACAAATAAGTCGCATTTCGAGATGGTTTTCATGCCGGTGAATATAAATCGCACAATCCTTTCTTCGGTCAACTTTCAGTTTTATTCATGCTTGGATAAATACTCACGGCTTAGCAAAGGCAAACTTGCAGCTACTGTCATAGATTTTTTCATTCTACATTTCAATGCAGACTTTTAGTATGTAAAGCTATCGGTAATACCGCTCACTCTACTGAATTAAGCTTCCCAATATACATATAAAAGATCTGAAAAGAAGCGAACAAATTAAATAAGTACATGCTATAAATATTGAACTAATTTTCACAACAGCTGACTGAATCATTATACTTATGATTTAATTATATAAAACATAGAATCACCAAAATAAAAAAAACATGACAACGTTTATGTTCTTTCTCTCTTTCTCCTTGTGCCACCATTATGGTGGTATACGTTTAAAAAAATACATTTAACGTTTAATTCCTATTACACAAAAAAACATTATACCACTTAAAACTCATGCTCAATTAATTGCTGCTGTTAAAAATCATCCTTGTATTCACTACCATAAATGCGTTAACCAGGGTTGCTATTACTGGAGTACTGTTGAACTCTGACCCGAGTGCTTGGGTATAGCGTAATTAACTTTACCTTACACATAGTAAGGGTTTTTAACAAAATAAAAATCGTTGAACTCAGCTAGATATATTCATAGTAGTACTCATTTTATAGTGTTTTTATAATTGGAAATATAAAGAACACAAAAAATTATAAGCAAATAAGGTACTGGATACTTAGTCACCGTCCAGTGACGCCTCGAAGCGGCTGCCTCCCGAGTTACGCTACTGTGACGGACTGTTCTGAATGGGAATTTCCGTATAAAGATTTTGTATATACTTTTAAAAAAAACCAATATGATAAGCCATATAAAGTGGACCGTTAAATCTACACAAAAAAAACAAATTTATTAGATAAAGATGGTCTTCCGGCCTGTTGTTCCAAATCTTGTATTTCCATTGAAAAACGTGAAATAATTTATATGATGCTGTGCGAGTGGCCGTCTTTTGTGAGGAGTTGTTTATTAAGTGGATAGACCTTGCAAACAATAAAACGAGAGCTGTAGGTAATCTACATATCAGTTTTTATAGGTCAAAGTTAAAAGCAAAATAAATTGAGTTCGTTCAGCAACGTCTGCCATTTCTCGTGTTTAGATGAACGAATTCCCTCTTTTATAAATTGCTTGCACCATACATAGATGGAACTAATGCTATCACATTAGGACGAGACGTAGTGGCATACTAAAATGATTACGGTCATAATTTATAAGAGTAACCGTACATTTGATACATCATACATAATTTAATATTAATAGCCTAAAATATGCGAGTGTTAATTTTTATCTTACGCTATAAACACGTTGGGAACCAGTCCCACAGCGTACATTGAGGAAGACTCATCCAAGACACATTGAGTATTTTTGTAAACTCTTTATTTGTAATTAATAATGATTAACCAAATAGCCAAAATATATATATTTTACAAATTACGGTATTTATGTGAATTGAATTTATCATGTAGCTTTTGTAAGTCATCAATAATATTCTTATACTTTACCCTGACTTAAGTCCCCGAAAGGCAAATGCTCTAACTATGGTACAAAGTTTTTTTTTGTAAATCGCATAGTGATTTAGTCATTCGTATAAGTTATGAAATTAGAGATACATATGAAATTTACAGTATAAGGAAAGTAGGTTGTAAAATTACAACAATTATTTTTTTTTTGTGATATTGAACTCGACATCATGTCATGCTGATTCGCTGCTGGTGGAAACGAAGAGTAATTTTTTATCATTTCCAAATTTTAGTAGCCGACTGCATCCGCATAAAGAAAGCTTAATTGAAAAAAAACCTTCTGATCAATTTTTCTAAGATACTAAAGTTCAGCTATGTTTAGCACATGAGAAATGACAAAAAAAAAACATATTTTACACATGAAAATGCCAACATGTGGATGTTTATATTAAAAAATTTATTGCATTATTTAAATAACTAGGATTCAAATATCTAGGATGTAAAAAACATCTATCACTTTAAATATGTATGATATTTATAACCATGCATGCCACCTGCACTTTTACCAAAATGATTAATCAATATGGATAATTCTTATAAAAATGATTAAATGAATTCTTAATTGAATACTAATAGATAATAATCACCGATACAATGTAGATAATTCTACACAGGAATTCGTAAGAATAGATTAACCTTTATACCGTAAAGAGTTGTTGGCATATAAGGGGATTGCTCTTGTCTAAAAATATCCAACACGTAACACCACTTTTATTTGTACTGAAAAAGGCTAAGCTAATAACTGCAATAAAAGTTTATATTTAATAAACCATTTAGTCGTTTCGATTAAAAAATTATCGAAAAATTTATGACCGATATTATTATGTCTTAAATAATTTAGATAAATCTAAAGAACACATTGTAGGTGAGAGCTCTTACTACCAAAGTATGTTCGTAATCTCTTGACCATTGGCATACATATTGTAGATGAGAAAATATATTTAATTAAAAATGTATAATTGATATCAGAAACTGGCCATTTTTTTTTTTATAAAACGTATACTTCATTGTATTTCAAAATTTAAAAAAAATCATAGTTTTACTAAATTGGCAGGGCCAGCGGTATCTAGTAAAGCGTCAAATTTCTTTCAACATCTATTTACGACCTCCGTCTTGGTTACACGGATTGATTTGTTTATAAAATATAAATTACTGTTTTTTTTTTTTGGGAATATAATTATTGAGCTCATTTCCGTTGTATTGCACTGCACTCGCTTGCATTGTGGCTGTATTTCACCGTTGAACAATAAATTGAAGAAAAAAATGTCTGGTCACTTACAACATCTGATTCTACCAACACAACAGTAAAGATGGCAATAATCCACATAGCTACCAATTCTGTGTTTCTTTGAAACTATTTTTATAAAGTTTGCGAATTTTTCAATATATTTTTTTCATTCTATTGTTAAGTTTAATGCCAAGGAAAGTTTTGATAATTCGCTATTTCAATCGACCTTGTTTTTGAACATTGTTGAATTCGTAATAAAAAAATCAACTTTATATATTGGAAGCGACATTAAAAATGATTATTGTTGTGTTGCAACTTATTGCGAGAGAGCCACAGTCAAAAGTAATCAAACAATATCGATAATTACTTAAGTAGAGATATGGAATTGTAAACTGGGTCAGTTAAAGCGGTCATTTTTTGTGGATTCTCATTTCCGATAGTTTAATAATGAAAATCAAAATAATCATTTTTTTGATGATAAACTTTTTAAAAACACCTCACTGTATATTATACAGTGTGTCGCACAGATCGACAAGTTCTGAGATTGGTTTTCAAATTGCAATTTAAAAATGCGCTTGTAGAAAATAAACAGCCGATTTGGATCCAGATTTCCAAACACTAATGAGTATGCACCTTGGCCTCTAATATATTATATTCGAAAGAAAAACACATAAGATACACTATTTTGAATCATGTTGTGTATTCTTAAGCTGTAGTTACTTTTCGTAAATTTTAAATCCACCGGTAATTAAATACTATCCTACAATCTATTTTTTAACAATTAAGGTAAAATTTATGTCCGCATATGATCGAAGGTTTTTTTTCATTTGTAGCATGCTAAGTTTATAAGTAACAAAAAGCAGGCACCAATTACAGACGTGAGAATGCACCTGAACTAATTGGTAACTGTTCGGCAGACCGACTACAGACTGGACTGCGGGTCGACGGCCGAAGTTTTCGCATTTCGGTGTGATTCCGGATAATTTTAGGTGATTAAATTACTGGACTTACTGGAAGAAATCGAAAAAAACTACGAAAAATACATGTTCGCTTACCTACCTGCACATACAACTATTTCCTTGTAGATGAATAGTTTAAGTTTCTATTCTCGATTCATCCATCTCTTAACGATTCATCATAAGTAGATTTGCTGATGAGGTCCTTTCATTTTATCGATGCTAACGGTCCATAATGTCCGTGACCAAAACTAGCCATCAACTTCTTTGCGTGTCCGACATTTAAAAATAACCCAAGCTCATTATTCTACGCAAAATCTTTTCCGACACAATACAATAATTAGCACATGAGTATGATTGTAGTTATTATATTATTAATTCATTTATCATATTAAAATATTTAACTGTAGTTAAAAAAAAAAAAACTTGCCTGGCAGTGTACCCAGAGTTGTATATTTAGAGAACATTTATTGAACAGTAAACTTATATTTTATATCTTATAACGGTTATGAAAAGTTTGGCTAGGTTACATAAAAAGTGCACCCAAATATGATCAGAACATCAATCAATAATTCATTGAAACAATAACTATCACTCGTTCATCACATTTCAAAGAATTTTAAAAGCACATTGTGACTATCATAAATGATTTATCAGGTAAAAAAAAATTGCATTAGCTTCTTACTATTTATTGTAATTTGGTAAAAGTATCAACCCTTAATAATACTTTCAGATTTCTGTTTTGATAACATATTTTTTTCTGCTATGGACAAGAATCTTAGAATAAACTAATATGCATTTTAATTAAAAACCTAAGTATTTGTATTAAATTTTGGGTTAGGTTAGGTTAGCGTGGGTTGTGCGTGCCTTTATATCGATATTCCCTCGTAAATCAACCAAACTACGAGCTGTCTGGATTTTATTAGCCCATATGAGTGCTATTATATTGTATAATGTAGCGCAATTTCGACGTTTGATATCGTGTCGCGGGCTGTGCACAATCGGAAGGCAGCGAGCGGCCATGTTGAAATAATGCACTTCCGGTTAATATGGCGCCGATATTTATATTTGATTTGAATGTATAATGTTATTTTCAATGCTTTTAGATTCTGACATGCGAAGTCGACAAGTGATAGACACGGATGGTTATTATTTTCATTATTTTTTTATATTGTTGGTGTAAGTGGCTGATATTGAATATTCGTGTATATTTTAAACTGAATAGTTGCTATGTACGTGCGTATTTCCATAAATACATAACTATTTTCTCTACTCTATAGCGGAAACTCATAGATTATAACATGTCGAACCCCTAGCGTAGGATACGAACTATAGTTTTCAATCTGCGTCGGTCAGAATGCCTGCAACTAAAATTGTATGAAATCTTGTTTTTTTACAATTCAACTTAACAAAACGGTTTCCCGTAGCGTATTTTCAACACGAACTCTAACTGTTCGTTGTTTGCGGAAAATCTGTTAATTTTTCAAAGTATTTCATTTCGTTTATCCCACAACCTATTGATGCCGTTTATGGCGGATATTCGAGATTCTGCTGATACTTCACAAACAAAGCTATCGTTGTCATTGACTGAGCGCTTCCCGATTAGACAAAAGTTAGACCTTAGCTCTAGTGTGGTGTACTTGGCATCGAGAGGGAATCCCCACAGTGCAAGCTTATGATGCGGGCGCTTTGATACCAAGCATTCATAACTCCAAAGCAATAAAATTTCCATTCAAGTTATTCAAACCTCTCGTCATGAATTAGTTGTGAAGTGGTTTTTAATCACGAAATATGACCAATTTGAAATGCCTCTTATGAAATAAAAAGCATCGGTAATATTATGTGAATTTACATGCTATGATTTTTTTTTATTACATTTACATTTTATCAAATCATTGACATTGTCAAGCCACACATATTATCAAATAATAACAATATTGAAATGAACGTACATCGGATTATGTGCTCTCACATTTTTTTAAAACTATTACAAAAATGATGCCAGTATTTTTTTTTAAATTTAAACAAACTATACTTTTTCAAAGCATCTCATTTTAAATAAAACTTTTATTTTGTTATCTCGTAACATTTTAATCTTAATGTATTTAAAATTAATATTTTTTTGTGTTCTCAAAGAATTCAATGGTGATATTAATTTAACTTATTTGATTTCACAAGCGCTATCTCTGCATGTATACATATTTATTTACTTTTATTTGTAATAAACGCACATAAATGTATTTTTTTTACTGAAGATTAATCAAATGTTTGCATTTTATTGAAATAAGTAAACATCAGGTGTTCTAATCTTGCGGTTACTCATGAGATATTGTCAATTCTAAAAAGAAATCAACTTCTTATCTTATCATTGCTTCCTCTCAACCTGCTGACTAGTGACAGGTAGGCAGGTAAAAATATTTTTGATACATCTGTTTGATGATAATATCACCAATATAATCGTGGCGATTTATTTATCACCACACCCTTCTTTTAACTAAAATTACGAACAAAGTCATTTTCGAAGTATTTTCTTTATAAATAAATGAAGAAAAAATAGCTAACAAAACGCAAATAAGATTTAACGACACGATTTGAAAACCATTACAGGTTTTAAATTATTTTAGTTTATTACTTATAAATAAGGGTGAAACATACCGTGAGAATGTTGTATAATGACTCAAGTTATGCATAAAGGTTATTAATCATTTTTACCGCTTTCGAATTGTAGCAGTCAAATCGATACAATACTCATACCCAATACTATATTTCACAATGCCTGAAAAATGATCCTGTCAATATTTATGACATTTTTGGAGATTATTGCTAGTAATCCATTTAAGTATCTTATTAAGTCACCAAGAATGAACTGGCTAATGGCTTCGCTCCTTGCCCAATACTTTGGTTTTCAAAAATTCTCTCATTGCAGTTACTCCACCGAAAAATAATTAATATCAACCCAGTAAACTTTCACTTATTTAGAGTATAAATTAATTTTAACACTATTTTTAAAACGATTGTGCTAATTTTAAATCAAAATAACTAAATTTAACTTGAATGTATCAGACAATGTATACTAATAATGCGTTGTTACATGTATTATAACCGTACGATAGATTTTTTTATGTACAAATATACATATAAAAAATAACAATACAAAGTATTAAATAACTACAAAGCTAGGTAGCATGCTTAAATAAAGTGCATAACTGCATATTTCTAAGCATGGTTTTAAGTTAACGAAAATCCAATTTTACATCACAAATAACTGTATGGTTTACTATGTTTGTGTTAACTCTACTTTGTTGTTTTTTTTATATCTTTAAATTATCGGGTCCTTCCCAAAAGGTTCTAGCACTTTATCGATACCAGTTGTCGGTAAATTGTGGCTCGCGAGCTGCACGCGGTTCTTCGCCCCCTTGATTAAAATAAAAATGAAAATAAACAGCTTTAATTTTCCACGTCTTTGTGTTAATATAAAAATTTGGGTGAAACACAAATGTAAATCTAGTTAACAGCATAGGCGGTCTACTTTGAAAAACCTGAAGAAGGAAGACATGATGATTTTATTGAAAAAACTTGCGTTTGCTGCTATTTTCCTTTTCGATTATACATATAAAATATAAACCTTATCAAAAGTAAATTGAGAATCGTCTCATCGATGAGAACCTGGAATCGAGCCTAAAATTAAAAACAACAACATACAAACCTGATTTACCCGAACTTTCCAATGACACCCAAGGTCACAATATTCACATTAAATGTTCGAAAGTCATTGTCATGATTTAATTTTATGGATGCCGTACTTGTAATTATATATTTATCAGTAAATAAGATCTAAGATTAAAACCTTTTATTGAAGCTTATTCAGTTAATAAGTCGTACCTATTTATATGGTATTAGCTCAAGAAATTTGGTTTTTGAACTGTTGATACTTGTCTCTTTTGACCAATGAGTTGGTCGACCACTGATGTAGACGATGCGCTGTATTAAAAGCCGTTGTTTAGGTGGTAGGAGCTCAGGACCGGCTCGGTAATCTCCGGGCAGCCCCGCCCGCGACATCTCACCGATGATGCGAGGCTAACAACGAGTTAGTCAGGTTTCCTTCCACCTGAGGATTAGCCGCACCAAAGTGTACTCCACCACGCAACACCGAAGCCATTCCCACACGATCGCAAACAAACGTTTTCGAGTTGCCTGAGGCAATCAAATGTATGTTTACATAGATGCTTTACACTTTACTTTGAGTTAAGCAAGTGGGTATTATATTACGGACACTGGCCTAGGGATAAATGTTTTAAAACAATCCATGATTTATTATTATTATTTATATCAATAAATATAAATACGTGTTATTTAATAAAATTGAAGATTGACTTACCTTTTGGACAGTATTTCAAATCAAGAAGACTGCCATAGTATAGCTCAATTTTAATCGGAGACTCCACTTTATTTGGTCGCCATAATGATGATACCTATAAAAAGATTACTTTATGGAACGGTATGTTAGGAAAAAGGGCCAGATTCTAATGACGCCACCGAGTAATGAAAATGAAGATTCAATCTCACATCGGTTGGGTGACAGTAGACAGGAAGGGTTGGTAACATTAATATTCTGCAAAACTTCGTACCTGGTGGCGATCTTTAATAACAATAAATTTGATAAAATGAGAGTGATGTGCTTAATTTGATGGTTATAGAATTCTAAATGTTATGATGTTTCCAAGTATTGCTGAACTGTTCTGACGTTAATTTTCTGCAGTTTCTAATAGCAGGGTGCGTTTGCGTTTCACGTGTGAGTTCATCTTTACAGCACGTGAAGTTGTAAATGTATGCAGCCTTGCTGAGAGGCGGGAGACTCACGCGTGTGCGCGCCGTTAAGTGATTTATAGTGGGCATAGCACTTTATGTAGCACGTTAAAGAATTCATAAGAATGAAGAGCGGCAACTGGCACTCATTCTCGCCGTACATAAATTAATATAAACGTATTAAAATTTTAAAAATTATTACTTCAAATAGTGTATTTGATTCTTATCAGTAAATCAAGCAAATTTGTAGCTTTTAATTAAAAACTGATTTTGTATAAAACTATAATAATTAAAACCACAAAATTAAATTTATTATTGGGTTAAGAATAACTTTACCTCCAACATTAAAAAACTTTGTAGAATTCGTTTGTGAAAACGTTCAAATCGCAGATTTAATTTTTATGCTTTTTTACAGTGCTGATATTTACGACCCCATAAATTTTTTTATTGATATTTATACTGATGATTTTCAACTGAAATTTCAACCCTGATAACCCGAGAAAAAAATCGAATAGATATATATATATATATATATATATATATATATATATATATATATATATATATATATATATATAAAAGCATACAAACCCGTATCTGCATTTTTAATTAAAAATGGGTTTTGTCTTAAATACTAAAAATATATTATACTTTGAAATTATTATACGAAATGGCTAATCTTTATATTCAGCTTTAGGGTTAAGATGCGATGACACGCTGGGTTACTGGGGATACTTGCACATCGGATTATCAACAATTTGGTTTACGATCGCATCATTATGAAGGCATGCAGTGTGCGCTTGCATTTACAAAATACACAGGTTATTGCCTGCTTTGTACGGATATGTTTATACTGAGTAATGCCTGAGATACAATAGACACTTACGGCAGGTATTTCACGAATACCTAACCAGCGAACTTCTTAATCCTGTTTCAGTCACTTTGCGGTACTTTAATACATAAATTATTGCTTAGTTTGAATCGCCTGTATAATAAGTTATAATTTTTTATTAAATTGACTGTTGACCTTTACCTGATGAGTAAATGCACCTTGTAACTGTATACCGTATTGACTTGTTAGGAGAAAAGCTTTTATAATAACTTGATATTATTTGTATATGGAGAGTGTAATTACAAGTATTGGGTAGTATGTACCACCTGTGAGAAAGTTTCGTTTTTAGAGTAATAATCATTGGATTGTGGCGTTCATTTGAAGTTAAATTCACATGCAACTGGTGAAATGTGTTGACATGTTTAATGCACTTAATAATTATAGCAAGAAAGAAATCAACCAGATGCAGTTAGGGTTTGATCTAGCACCTGGCTATTGCGACCTTGCGGTTTAATTTAAGCATTTATTTAAGCTCTACGATTTGACGAGACTGTTAACCGCTGTGTGAAAGCAATGTACTCAGGCTATGAAAACGTTTATGATATACCAACACTTTTAAATTTTATAGGTGTATGAAGTAAGCCATAAAAATTCAAAATTATAATATTTATTTAAGATTTTTATATGTTCAAATGCTAATATTTTATGTTTTACTTAGATATTGGGCACTCTTTTTTTTAATGTATGTGTTATATTTTCACTGCGAATTTCAACAATTTTCAAGAAGTGTGATTTTTATTGTCATGGAGTTCAATTATTATGATGATGATTCTTAATCAATAAATTATAGCTGAATTCCATTTGAAACATTATGCACTGTAAATTATGACTCGTGAAAAATCGTAACTGTAACAATAACAATTTATATAAAGAAAATCACTATACCATATAGCACATAAAACCACATAGTTCATTTAGAAAAATCTTAGTTTACAGATAAAAAAAATAGTTTCTTATAATTTAAGTAAGCGGCATGCTCTCGCGAATAAAACTTTAGTGATATCTGATTTGTATTATTCACATTCCACGTGCATCGATAGATTTTTATTCGCTCATTGAATATTCTCTTCCACCTTTATAATTAGAGTGTGCCATCTTTGGCAGAGCCCATTGAAGTAGAAAAAACCTAAGCAGTTATGTTTTTTTGCGAGTGCTTGTATTTTTTTTTTTTCTCCAAACGATTCGTGTGACGGCCTATGCAGAGAGAACTCTTGTAAAATTATTTGACAGCTTAATGCTACACAGTTATGTCTGGCATTTAACGATGGATGAAGGCACATTTGATTAATATTCAGTATTATTTATCTATGACTTATGAGATACCGTGGGGATATTATTGAATTTCACTTCTTAATAATGTGAAGATGAAAAAAGATTTTTTTATTAAAATATTCATACTAGTTGTAATCACATCGCATCTCGAAATACCAAATCTATAAGTGTGCATGTTACCAAAGTAATCACACGTTGCTCAGTAGAAAAGGACTGCATCTCGAATGGAAATATTTGGCACATATAAGATAAACGATTTAATAATTTGTATGGTTTTGAAATTTCATATTAACATTCACATTTTCCGTCAGTCAACATTAAGTTTTATTTTTTCTATCAAGTCTCTTTAGGTCATTCATATCTTAACCTAATTCAAAGTCAAGTGATTTTTAATCGCTTTAAACCATGAAATCTTATCAGTTTATTTGTGAATTCACAGAAACGTTATTTTGAAATAAGTCAATATTACTTTTAAGTTTTCTTTACATACTTATTTATCATTAATTATTAAAAAAACAAAATGTGTAAATTCTATACTAGATGCTGGTTAATATCGATTTACTCAAACTCTGTTAAAATTATGCCGGATATTAAATAGTAATAGTAAATATTTCTTATTTTTATGCAGTTTTCATTTATAAACGTTTCACGTCTGAAATCACGGTTCACCAATGTTGAACAAATTGCACTCATGAATCCATTAGCAAAAATAGATTTCATCATTAACCATATTGGTGGTTACAGTGAAAAATTACATCAGATAAAATATGAACGTTAAACTCTTCCTCTTCAAATCAAACAAATTATTCTCTCAAGCTATGATTAATACCTTTATTTAATACAATCGTCTTTCGTGCGAATTTATGAATTAGTTTTTTTAAAGCAGTTTGGATTATGCCCCGCATAATTTTAATACGTCTACTAGACGGATAGACACTGCATGCGTGTTGTATGAAATCGTTTTTATCAATTGATATGTACAGTTATCATTTCCAATACAAGAAAACTGATTCGATTCATCGACACGCATCGAGCTATTACTGGTCGCTATCAATCAGTGTCGGTTTTATGATTTAGGCATTATATTAGTATGTACACACATTCCACTATCCGTTCCCCTATTGTGTTACCAATATTCTAAACATATCATTTAAAATACAAGTTTTTTTTGTTTTGTGTTATCCGTACACGCTGTGAATTCACAGACTAAACCCAATATAAATTTTAATTAATAAATTTGTACATAATATATCTTAAACTACTTAACAGCAATTAAAATAGTGCTATATTTTTAATTTAACAAATATTTTTTTAAGTATCTTTAAGTGATATTATTACGATTTCGGGGTCTTAAAGCACGCCTGCATTTATTTTGACTAAAATATATGATAGTTTCAATGAAAATGAAGTTAAATGAAACGCTGATACATTCATAACAAGTATTAGATTTTCCTGTTTTGTCCATTTCAGTAGTAAAATTTTAAAATCTACTTAAATATGATTTTATAAAACTCAACGCAATGTCATTATCGCTAGTGAATATATTTAAGACACACTGATTTAGTATTAAACAATACTGGCCTGTCAGTCTCAACTCGATGAAGACAATGATATATGAAGACAAACTTGTATACACAAATAAATGGCACATACTTAAAAGTGCCAATTATTTCGTAAGTAGTAATTAAGTACTTGATAAATGTATTCGATTAAAAACCTGCTAAATTTTTAAGAATACACCCAATAAAAATGAAAGCGCCGCTACATTGTGATGACGTATACATGACGTCACAAACCCGTGTGCAACAGAATCACCTGGGGCTGTGTGTCATGGCTACCTGGGAGGAATTCATATCTGCTTCTTTTGTAATCTATAATAGCATACTGCTCTATGTATTATACCGAACAAAAAAAACCTTGCTGGTGTGAAGCGAGCGGGAGCATATAAGCTCCTCTATCCTTTTGGTTTTTTTCAACGATTAGGACCTTTGAATGTAATTTTATTTGTCAATCCTTTAAGCCAGGCTCTCCCACTAATCACGGTCAAAACTAAATAAGGTATCAAGTATATATTATTTAAATATTGTTTTATTTTATAACATTCTTTGCTTGTGACTTTCATCTTGGAATAAACGCAAAGCAATTTTGTTTGCTATTTTAAGCTTTGCACTTTGATAAATTTTAACTTTTTAGTTCTATTCTTAATAAACTGCAATTTATTAAAAAAAAAAAAACTACACAAAAGATCTATAAAAGGTTAACTCGGAGCGCTGAACATTTTTCTCATACTTACTTTTTACCAAATATCGTGAGTGTAGTTTAAAAAAAATTAAAACACGAAAAAGCCAGAAATGTAATACTTATAACTCGACAAGATCATATTTTTTGTTAATTGAAGTAAAGGGTTTTTAGATCTTATTTAATTTAAATACAAGAAGAACAAATAAAGCCAGTTATTATTTTCTTACACCGAGAAAGAATGCCAGTTTGTTTTTGTCAACATACTGTAAATAAATCGTGTACATATTAACAATGTTGCACGCTGTATTGCAAGACATATATTATTGCTTTGTGTAGATGTAGAATGTAGCTTTCTTGTTTATATTGTAGTAATATTAACTATTGTAAATCTCTCTCATGTGTACAATACCGAGTTGTAACAAGCTACATTGCACATTCTACAGTTGCATCTGTCGGCCTTGCTTGCACTTGAGTGCTGTTCCTTCACGACTAGTATGTTTAGTTTATATTAACATAAATAACTTATTGTTGTCCTTACTAACTGTAAAGTCCACTTCCTGATGACTCCAGCATGAAGCATTGGTGTTGTATACCGGATATTGATTTTTTTGCAATTAAAATTTGTGGGCATATAAATCGTGAATCTCCATTTGAAATTATCATGCTCTAATCGCCGATATTTATCAAGGGCAGCTAGTTTCTTATAAACCGTCTTATCCATATCTTTTTCACAGTAGACTTATTGTTTGTTTATAGCTTATGAATGTTTGAGACCTATAAATCGTGAATTCAATCATGAAGACTTATCGTTTGCAACAAGATGTTAATTCCAATACGATTTTTTCCTTTGATTTTCCCTTGACGATCAGCTGCAGTAAGATATTTTAATGAATTAAAAATATGCCAAAAAAATCTTATTTTTTTTGTACATTGTATTACTAATTTTAAATTTATCTGGATTTAATTTATTATATTAATTAAAAATAATAGTACAAAATAATTTTTTCATAGTAATTGTTTTTTGTTTATAGTTAGTTATTAAGCATGTATCCATATGGTTAATTTTAGTATTTCATTGTTCTTATAAAGACGTTGTCACGATCAATGAACGTGTAGTAATAGTCGATTAAAATACCTGTTAAAACATTAACGTTTCTTTCATGATACCGTTAAAATATCAATTTTTAATTAATAACCTGGATCGCGTACGAAAATCTTTTTGAGAGTATAGACCGCGCCTAGTCGCGAGGACAGCTGCTAGTCGATCATTGACTTTTAGTTTAAAATCTTAATAAAATAATTGAGTTAATTTTTTAAATTAAATTGTAGCTTGTTCTTATTTTCAAACAAAAGTGAAACTGCACTGAGAAATAATATCTCTCTCTGGTAAGTGTTTCTGTAATAACAAGAAGGCCTTTTGTAATGCTTCTCAATACTTTTTTATAATTGTTTATATTTTAAAAGAAAGGCAGCGCATTAATGTACACAGACGAAATGACATATAATTACCACATAAGTTGTTTTCTTGGAGATTTACACTCCGAGGTTCATATATACGTTTATCATCAATTCAAATATAACTCTCTATTGTATCAATATCATATCGATAGGTTTGTGGCATATTTACGCTGATGAGATGTGCTTAAGCCCTAATTTTATACGTATACATACAGGGTTATATCTCTTTACTACTTAATAGCATCCTTATAATGCCAAAATATTTTTGTGTGCGTCTAGGAAAGGTTTGAACGAAGCGTAGGACTCATAACGGTTTATTCGTGGAATTCATCTCAGCCGAGGTAGGAGCTCAGGAAGTCTGTGTGGAACGATTCTGTGGGCGATAGTGCTGGCCAGGTGAAAGGGCAAATCACAGGTGCGTGACAAACAAGGACGGACATAGAAAAGTGCATTCTCACCTCCCACTCGAAGTGCAATTCGTCCTTTTTTAATTTTGTTCACCTGTGCATGACAACGGTCGCTAGGGATCATGAATGGCTATCATTAATATTTTTTATAAACAAAACATACGTCTAGTTTATTATTGCTTAATAATTTAAAAAAAATTAAGTAATATTATAAATTATCCTAAAAACTTGTGATATCAAACCAAAATGTGTGGTTGATTTTAAATTTATTCTAATTGCAAAATATTAATATAATATTTTATTGATTTAATATTTTTGGTGTGAATTCGGCTGCATATAAGAAATAATACTAGTAATATATTTTGGAATGCAATAAGCATTTAATTATTATAAATTTTCCTTAAATTTAGACGTACTTTATATTAAATCTACAAAAAAAATTATTGAGTTAGCTCGGTTTTAATTTCTTGTGACTGAATATGAGTGTGTACAGAATTTGTTCTATCATAAAAAAAAAAACCACCAAAGAACACTCAAATCGTAATTGATTATTTTTCCTTGGCACTCATCTGCTACTTTTGATCCAGGAGATAAGATTCTTTCTATTTATGTAGAATTCTCATGAACTTTATCAGCAAGCAGTATTATACCTTTAGACACTGGATATAAACGATCACTTTAGCTTACCTGGTGCTCATACTGAAGGATATAAGGATGCAAGGGCATTGTAAATTTATGGTTAGTGACGCCACAGGATTGAAAGGATGACTTCATGCACCAAGGGTAAAAGAATTTGAAATGACGTCATTTTTAAAAAATAAAATAATGTTTTACTCAGAATTCACTTAAATCCTTTTTTAAGTACTTGTATTTAAATAAGTACACGTAAAAAATATTTATAATTTTGTATCTTTAATCACGATTATTCTATGAAAATGTTAATGTATATGAATCGTGTTACTCAGCAATACAAATATGTATTTTTGTAGAGGTACTTGTAATCAGTTCTATTTGTTGCAAAACAATTTCGATTTGCTACGGCGTATCGCGGTGATGAACGAACTGATCGCGTTGACATGTAGACACTGCGAATGCAAATGAGCCAACTCACCTGCTCATGTACAGAAGCCTGTCTTCACAGCCCAAAAGCGTTTTTTTTTTTAAATGTGGTCTGAAACGCTTCCCTCGAAATCTTCCTCCATTGTACCATAGTCATAGTCATAGTTGGCATCTGAGAAAATTACTATTATTGTCACTTAGAGCTGCCATTTTTGGCACGCAAATACACTTGTTGGTGAATGACACCTCTAAATGGACGGTGTTCATGCCCCACAATATGGATCTCTAGTTGTATTTTTAAGGTAGCGTTTCAGACTACGTTTTCAAATCACGCCGTCCGACAGTCGCACGGTCAATGCCCCGAGTTCGTCCTAAGACCCCCACCTCAAGCTATCCAAAACAACTCGCCCACAATTATCACACATAATTACGAACTTTAATGAGATTGTTTGTATATATTTAATAAAATTCGCATTACCCTCAACTGCAAATTTTAACAAATTATCTCGCATTAACAGGTTTTTTTTTATTGTAATTAATGAGAAAAATATTTTTTTGTCTTATTTGAGAAATTCACGCTCTTAAAAGCTGAGCATGAACCAGTCGCTGTTTGGAAGCTGCTCAGCTCTTTAAACTTCTCTTCTCTAATATTATATCACGATTGTTAATGCTCAGCTCTTAGCCGTGCTCTGTAAATTTTATTATGTCTAATTGTTTATTTTTATTGTTTATTCATAAATGTCTAGGCAATGTTTTAATTTGTTTTTTTTTTTTGTTTCAGGTAAGTGAACACCGCGTCGCTTTATGCAGACACGCCAGCAAGACACTCGGTGAGAGTATTACCGGAAATTTTTTTAAATACATAGTAAGAATAAAGTGTAAACTAAACCTTTGGTTTGAATTTTTCTAATATTTATTCAGACTCAAATATCGATACGCTGAGTGCTAAAAGAGTAGAACCAGTTAGATAAAGTTATTTTTATTATTTGAATAATCGACGATTTGTTTTTGTTTAGTGGCCGACCGATGTGGAATGTTTCGATAATTGAGATCGGCGTGGTCCCCGATTGTCCGCAGTTCATCGCAGACGCTGCAGGCAAAACACAATTAACCCGGTGGTACTTTTCCAAAACAGCGGAGCGTGAAGTTACTTCTGTGGAACGGTTAAAATCCAATCCCGTTCAAATAATTCAATTTGTATCACACCTTCTCGCCTTGCGCCACGGCAAGACGCCATTGGAAACGCACCCGAAAATTATTGAAAACACTCGAGTAACGGCGCTTCCGCGAAAATATACCTTATCAAATTATACGTCATCAAGGCCTTAAGAATTCATTCCTAACCCTAAACTTCTACCAACCGGTCTCTGAGAGTAAAGTTTATCATATACAGCGTGACTCGTGTGAGTTAATGTACCTTTTATTATATTTACCTATTCGGCAATAGCGAGAAGTAATGTGGGCGTTTGCTATAATAGCGAATACTGAGTGTTTGCAGTATAGACCACATCGACCTTTAAGATAAATCTCGTGTGATATTTGTCATATCTATGACAGAATGACGAATTAGCGTAACTATTACATTGGAAATTAGTTTAAAGTTCAGACGTAAGTGATTTTCCTTTAAAAATACGAGATCCAAACAAATGGAAAAAATTACAGTATTCACACGTTCTGCTGATATTTTTGACATTAATACTAATAAAAATAGACTTCGATAGCCTGTTGTCAGTAAAAGCAAGTGCATGGTGGTCGCGGGTTATTGTCCAAGTGGCAAATTGGTGTTGAGGTAGTCTGCGCACTCGCGGTCCCACACCGTCGTCATACATCGGAATGCCAATTTTCAGGTTATTATACTAACGGTGCTGCTCCAAGACGAACAAATGCTTTGTTAATCATCATGTGAACTCTTGTCCCTACATACTTTTTTGCTATTTTGTGTAGGCATTCAAATACGCGATTATAATTTCTTCCGATTAATTATTACAGTATAACAATCATTATAAGATAATCTCAGCGTATAATTATAGGGATTGCTTATAATATTACCTTATTACATAAGTAGTTTTTTTTTTCGTTTTGCGTCTGATAGCCACTTTATTGTTCACTCAATGTGCTTTTAGGTAATCGATTCACTTATTAAACGGCGAAGAAACCCTATTATTTTCTATCGCGACACAGGTCGGATTCAAACCCACGACTATAGATCCGGCACATTATTATAATTGAACCGCAGCGTTGCTCTAGCTGAGCAGAATTCGGATCGATTTACGTGACTTACATTTTGCTGTAAATACTCATATACATATAGTTAATTTATTGACAAAAACAAAATTGTTTTATATAACACTCGTTGAAAGGTTCCGAACTTGAGCTTTTTATTTCACACGTTTCTAACACCCATTTTTATTTGGTAAACCAAAGTATCTTAACGCCTTTAAAACAACAGATTTTAGAAAAACTATTAGCTAAACTTTATTTTAAGTATTTTTTTTTTAATGCAAGACGCTATTTTCTTATTGCAAGTTGTGTCGCGACGCGTGTAGAGTGCTTTATAGGTAGGTATTGAATCCCTGATTTTTTTAGTACGATTCAGTTTTTTTTTTACTTAAAATTGTAATTTGATTTACTTTAAATTGTATTATACTTGTGCGTACGCATATCAATTTCTTACTTGGTGACTCTTGAGTTGAACGGAACCAACGAAAACCATTTATAGCAACAACCGAGAGATACTCGGAGACGTCCTGAGCGTAAGTAGCGATAAAGTGAAGGCATTTACTTTCTGCGCTTTTTTTTTTTTTTGGTTTTTATCTTTAATTAATTGGCGGTTGGCTGGCTTCGGAGAAGTCCCGCTATCCTGGCCCGGGTGCAAGCCGCGTCGTGTTGAATGAAACGTCGATTTTACGATCCGCCCGCTTCTTATTTGGAGTAATTCCTCTCGTTCATTTTACTGTTCATGCAAATTATCGCTTTATGGTGATGAGTGCTTTTTTGCGCTGTAATTGGGACGAAATTAGGCAAAACGAATCCGCTTATTCTTGACTAAACCTATTAACGGCGTGTACGGTATTGTCTTGTTAATAAACAATAGTACTGGCTTTGATTTAAAAAAAATCATTATATAAAAATGTCCTCTATTCAAAAAGATATTTCAAAAGTATCAAAATGATAAATATTGCATCTTTCGGTTTATGTGTCTTAATTTGGTCCGTAATGAAATTCGTTGACTTCTAAATACAACAATAATATACAGTGCTATTCCAAACGTGTAATAGACCGATTAACTTGATATTTTAAATAGAGCCCAAAAATATTTTTAAAATTAAAAAAACATGTGACAGGATCACAAAACCTAAACTAAAAAGTATGGCAGGATATTCCCTGGCAGTAACAAGAAAAATCAAGATAATATGTCCATAGTAGAATTTCTTGTTATTTTTTTTAATATATGACTGAGTAAATAAATCAAACGCTCTTTTTCAGGTATGTTTTGTTAACTATATTTTCTATATATCTGATAAATATATTTATTGTTTAAGTAAGTTATAAGCTTTCTTGCACGATAAGCTTTCTTGCCTGTAAATCTATGTTATCTCTGAAAAGAATTTCTCCAAGAAGAAAAAAAGGCAGGCAGGATGTATTTAATTTTAATTGCTTTATTCTCCATCCTTCCAGTACAATCTTATCTGATCTGTTCGAAGCTCGTTTAAACAGCTTATGAACGAAAAACTTTGTTTTATCTTTCATCTTACTATCACTTCCGTTTCATTTTTGAAAAGGAAGAAAATTTTCAAGTAAAAATTACTGCAATTTTTTTTATTGTTTCATAAAAACATATTCAACACTATAATAATTTCAAAACTATAAAAGCTCAGACAAGAAGTTTGGTGGGCGTACATAAATATTATTGAATTCATTTTATTTACGAATCAGGATGAGAATGCTACTTTTGCGTACCTGGCCACCACTTTACTTACCCCAGTTGTTACATGCGATATAATTTTGTACTCTAGATATTACTTTAATCGTCAGATATAATTATAAATACGAATATAGACATTTTACAGAAAGTTTACCTTGAAAAAAATTGCACTCCATCACCTATGCTCTATCTTTACGTTTTATCATTTCACTCTACACGGCTTCCATATGCTAATGAAATCATAGCCCAAAGAACAAGAAGCGGTATTTGGTGACAACCTGACTAATACGGCATAAAATATTCATAATTTCTGAGATCATTGACTTTTCTTGGTTGTAAACTAACGTTTTTAGGGGGTCAGGCTATTTTTTCAGAAATATTGTATACTTTTAATCGATTACCATATGACATTTGATACAAGTGTTTTTTTAAACGGAATTATTCGATGTATAATTATCTACATAGAAGCCCTGATGTTATTGGATTTCAAAATTCACGTTACCCTAAAATCAACGTTATATCAATTGCGTAAATTAATGATGATTACTATTTTTATGTGCACATTACTACAATATTTTTCCTACTAGGGTGTCATAATTCAAAAATAAAAATATATACAATGCCGATTTTATTGAATAACGATTTTTGTTGAATTTTTTTAAGATTATTTATTTATAAATTATAGCCATCGTAGTTCACGGTTAAAGGTCTCTTAACACGCAGCGATACAACTTGCAACCGAGCCAATAGCGTCCCTTTATTTTGGATGTTTTTTTAAAATGGTTTTGTCTTTCTTAAGTAAACAACGCATAGTAGGAAGCTATGGGAAGCTGCAGGTCGGTTGCGAGTTGTGTCGCGACGTGAGTAGAGGGCTTTATAAGACTGCGAAATCGTATCGCCAAACGATAAATATTAAACCTGTTGGGTGTTTTTCTTTTCTTTAAATATCTTGTGTCGTGTATCAGTGCAACAAATCATACATTTAAATGACAATACAGTCTACCTTTTTGCAGCATGTTGACGGCTGCGTCCAGGCCGCCGGGCTGCTTATCGCCGCCAGTCCGCCGCCGGAAGCTCCCGCGCCGGAAGCGCCCGGTTCCTATTTAAAAAAGCCTTTATCTCCTTTTACGTTTTCGTTCGCGTCCATGTCGCCATGCGTAATTGCATTTGGAAGGAATGCGCCTTGCAGCGTGCGCTTCACCCGAAAAGGGGCAATGTTTCGGATGTCAGGTATTAGCAAGGCACGTACTCCGTCTCGTGAAATATCTTATAAATCGCTTATTTACTTTGTGCTATACATGCAAAAAAGAGTAAGCTAGTTTTCTGAAACGTGTTGCTTTTGCTTTCCAAAAACTGGACCCTCATAATATCCGATAAAAACCATATCCGTAGCGAGATCTTATTTACTTTCTTCATTTCCTACCAATCAATTCATAACATAATAATTATCTATTAAAAAGTATTTTCTTTTACTAAAGAAAGTTCACTTGTTCAAAAGATTAAATACTTCATTGTAACAACGAATCAAAGTAAATTTTTTCAAGAATTTAAATTATTTTATTTTTATATTGAACACGCTATGAAATAATTTATTAATTAATACAATTTTTTAAAATTTATTTAAAAAAGCAGTCCAATATGAAAAAGCTTTACTAATCGATTGAGTTGGCCTGGGAAAGATAACCAGGAAATAAAAAAGACATTCACATAAAAAATAAAGAGGTGGAATCACGAGAGATATTCAATGAATCGTTGTATATATACTATTTTACTAAATAATACATGTTTACTTATTGATTTAGTTATTACAACAACCGAAAGTCCACCGGTTTGATTCCAGTTACAAGTCGTAAATCTTCACAAGTAAATATTTAAAATCAGTGCTAATTATTTTTTTTTAAATTTAATTATTGTGTGATCATAAGGCGCGAATAATCTGTCGTTATAAGTGTATTAAAAAGCCATAATTTTTAATTATGTTAAAAAAGCGCACGCCCAAGTATGCACTTTGCGTTTACATATCTGCTTAATTAAGAAACAAAACCAGTTACTGAAATCACCTTTCTCCCCTCTCCGCCGGCCCGACGGCCGTCTTTGCCTGAAAATAAATTACACATTAATCATCAAATGTTTGCCTGCTTATCGCACAATTAACATTTATTAACCAATAACCCAAACGAGTGTCAAACACTAGCATTTCTACTCGCCCATAAATTAATTAAAAATAGATAAATTACTATATATTTTCCGCTCTGTCCATTCGTGACTTTGTTTTAATTAGTTGCGGATGTGAGCAAATGTTTTTTTTTTGCGTATCGACTGGGATAGAGAAAGTAGTTTTTGCATTTAAAAAGTTGTCTTTTCGATAGGGACAATAACACGACAATGTCTAGACCCGTTCTGGTCCAGTTAGTCAACCAGATCAGCGCTGGTACATTTTTATTGTCACTCATAAATCTACAAATGGAGAGCTCTTATCTCCTTATCATATATCAGAACAGCCATGCGGCACAGGTAAACTCTGAATCCGTAAGCAACGTCATACTATCACTCCTGATTTGGTAATTCTTAACAAAAATTTCTTAAGTATGTAATTGAAAATAATTATAATTACTTTTACTGTAAGCGTAGGTTTTTGCTGTATAATTATTATTTCAAATCTGATAGTTATTGAGTTGCAAAATTCAATCGTTAAAAAGTTTTGGCTCCATACTACAACATGGCGGATTTGAACTGTCTATTCTTTAGTTGTTCATATCGAGAAGGTGCAAACCAACGAGGGGTGTCGCTACATCAAAATGACTTTTCAACAAAAAACAATAATATTTTCAAGTTTCTTAAACTCTTCATTAACTTATTAGTCATTTAAATATACCGATTTGCATTGGTGAGTACAAAAACCACAGGAAAGGATTGCGAACAATGACGTGCTAGTTTTGGCCTCGTGGACATGGAATCAGTTTTTTTTTTTTTATTAAGTTACTAAATTTGTATGAATTTTAAGTCGAAATACAAGTCTTACAGCAGTGTTTGTGTTATCAGCATTGGATAGTATTTGTTGAACGAGTATGGAATTGAGATTTGCACTTGACAAAAAACTTGTTTGGGTTTCGTTGATCTGAGATCCCGAATCGCGGCGAGTCGCATGTGCAGAAGCGGGCTGGCGGTGGCGGTGGCGGTGGCGGTGGCGGTGGCGGTGGCGGGCCGGCGGGTGGACGCGACCACTTTCTCCATTTTTTGCAGGCGCGTTGGGCAGTAGAGCACGCGGGAGATCAGAGCCCCGCCCAGTCGCGGCCGCCGAGACCAGACGGGATTTAATAAGACCGATCGCACTGGCGGCTCGTGCGAGTCTCTCAGCAGCCAGCGACAAATCGATGCCTCTCAATTTCATTAAAAACTCACAAACTGCAAATTCAAAAATAAGTACCTTTTGATATAAAGATTATGTTCGGTTTATCTTATTCCAACGTTATAGGTAAAATAAAATAGGTTATTATGGATTTACAAAAATAAAACTCTAATTTGAAGGAAAAAAAAAAACACTATCAATAAAAATCTACAAAACTCACATAGATTGTTCACTTTTCGTTGTTTTAGTTTATTCATTAAATATTACATACTCATAGTACTGTTATATATATATATACTTATTTAATATCGCGAAATGTTTATAGCTAACAGTGCTCACATCGAATAACTACAAATTAAAAAATTCCCGGTGATTCAGATAAGAAGTAAAAATTGATTAATATGTGACTTTTGCTCGTCATTGGAGAAAAATACGACTTTAAAAGAATATTAAAATGCAGAATGTTATGAACATAATATAAATTTATAATCATAATTTTTTTTTCCAATACGAAGTCCGAAATCATGCTTTCAGCAGTCCTCAAAATATTTTACCAAATTATGCGGATTATTCCCCACGGAGCGGCACTGCTCACAACGCTATACTTACATTATAAAACGCGACTTTCGCAATGGCCGACGTTATGTAGAATGCGTGCATTATAAGGGGCCACAATACAGTTAGGCTGTTTATCAATCACCAGGATTGATAGCCATCGGCCTCCGAAATATCAACCAGCCCCTGTCCGCGCCACGCTCCACTTCAGCCGAACGCACGACGCGTCAAAGGGTAACGCGCTGTAGTTTTGTGCTGCGACGTGCGACGCAGCCATTTTCGATACTACATCATTGTTCTGTCGCGGTTCGTTAAACCCTGAAGTTGCTTCACACTCAACGGCCGATGACGTGTTCCGATAACTGTCTTGTAACTAGCGTGAGCTTGCCAAAAATGTGGAAGGTAAACACATGGCTTACATAATGCCTTGCTTATCTTGGCTGAATTGAATGACCAATTATTGACTTCTAGCTAATAAACTTCTCCAGTGAGAAAATTCCGTCATTGCTTGGTTTCCATTTGAATATAGATTCGTTTGTTAAAGTCCAACCACCCTTAAAATTAGCTTAGTTTTGAATTAGTTATTTGAAAAAAAAAATGTAACAAAGCAAGTAAGTTGTAGCTTTAACTGTAATTATTGCATTACAAAAACCTGATATTATCATAAAAATACCCCTTTCAAGATATGTATGAAAAGTTATATTATTTAAAAATTAAAATCAATAGTAAATTTATTCTGAAAACTGCATTTATTTTAAAACTGTAAACTCTAATTATAACTGTAACTATAATATAATACGACATTTGACATATTTTTACTCGACCTTAATATCATTCCTAAATCCATTCATTTAATCAATTTTAAATGAATTTTATTTTAGTTATATTACTCATCAACTATTTGAAATATTATTTGTCAATCTGTTTTTAATGAAAATTCCATTCAAACAAAACGGAAATGTAAATTTACAAGTTAATGCAAATTTGGTGTTGCTCAATTTGTATATAAAGTACTTTTCGTTTTATCAAATACATATTAATTATGTAAATTTTATAATTGGTAATTTTGATGATTTATCTTCAGGGTGTATTTTGATATTAAATTTAATCAAAAAAATAATATTCGAACTGAATTCTACCCAAGGACATGTATAGGTCTTAAAGTAACTAAATATATGTTAAAGATCAAGTAACTTTTTTTTCTTGAGTTATATAAAATTACCAATAGTTATATGTGACTGTATAATTTTATATATTTTTATTTTGGACGTAGTTGGCGTTTTCAGAAAATATCTTGTGCTTGGGGTGTAATGTATCTTTGAAAATGATGATTGTTTTCCAAAATAATAAAAAAAAAAAACATAAATTATTATTTACGAATACTGTATAAATCTGCATTTTTAGTTCTTTTGTTCACACATTTGCATTTTTGCAATCGATTATTCACACATAAAAGGAAAAAAATACTTCTATTAAAAAAGAGTCAAGCAAAATCACTACAGTGTGCGTTAAAATGTAGTATTATAGGCTCATAAATGAAGCTCATTGTTTTTCTCATATTGACATGAGAATTCAATTAAGTCAACGAGAAATGGTAATTATTGTAAAAATCATATAATATAGAAACCCTGAATATTTGCCTAATATAATGATGGCTATATCATTAGTGTAAGATTCTATTATTTGTATGGATATGCGAATTACCCAACGTATTAACGTACTCTGATTTTAATAGACATTTTTCAAGTAAAAGAACAAGGTTTCAAAATACTGAATCTATAAATAATGCTAAGATAGGAATAAGTAACAAAAAATAATTTTAGAATGTTTGCAACCACTTAGGTTTTATACGCAATCAGTGCACTATGAAATTAAAAACCAAGTCAATTACGCTAAAAGCTAATCTTGGCTGCAGTTTTAAAGGAAGATTTGACTTTATTCTTTTGTCGTTTTGAAGTCTTTTATCATAATGAAGTGCAATCAGGTAAATTTTGTGAAATTCTTTTAAATTACATCAAAATGTGATTGACAAGATAATGATATAAAATTTCCCTGAGTTTTTACCAAACTGCTATTTTTTTTACATTTTGAATACATATTACCATTTTAGATACAACGCTATTTTTAAACCCTGATTTATCTAAAAATACTTAAAAATATATTCTACTTACAGAGTTAACTTGAATAAAGATTTTTACAATCTAAGGTAAATTTTTTTATTACTCTATGAACGTATGAGATTCGATACATTAATGTACATTTTAACGGCAAATTAGCAATAATGTTTTTTTTAATATTCCACAATAATGTGCGGACAATATTTTCTTATCGAGATTTATCATCTAATCTACGATCATGCAATCTGTTGATATTTCTGAACTACCAAATGTGTATGCGTCGCTCATAAACATTTATGACATATACTTTGACTAGTATCAAGTTCTAGATTGACGATAAGTAGTAAAAACTTATAACTACTTTAAGTTTTGAATCATCAACTTATATAACATAAATCTAAGTGCCATACTGTGTGATTCAATAAGTGCGATTAGAAAATGTGCCAAACTGGATAGAATAGGCCGATTTCAGATACGATTATGGTTATAAAATAAATTATTTAGCCATTTTAGATCATTTATGTAATATAATATAATATTTTACTCCTAAAATTGATCCATGGATTTTTTGTCGGTAAAATATTTTTTAAATATTGTTAAGTATGTTGTGTATTATAACAATCAAATGTATTTATATAATGTCATTTAAACATCATCAGCTCGGGTCTGTCGTGATGAGTCGATCGACTGTTCGACCTGGTCACATGATTGTATGATTATACAACGCGATTGTTATGACAGAGTTTACCGACTGGTCAGACATCGGCGGATTCAGTCAGTATTTACAGTTACCAGATCAAGAGTCTTCTCTATAACTGCCAATAAACAAGCAGCACACTGGAACTATCTGGGTGCCCGATACTGTTATCACGGAATAACATCATTAAATTGTATTTCCACTTTGACTAATATCTATGTTATAAATGATGTGAACAATAATGTTGCACGTAACAATATCCAGTACTAAAGAGAATGTGATAGTTTAGCCAGCGTATTTTTATTTATATCTACGCGGGCATTACTATAGAATTTTTCATCCACTGCGAAGATCTTGATTCACTTATATATTTATCTACTTATATTTCTTCACCAGTCCCAATACTCCACCCCCACCCTTTAAACTTTTCTTAATTTTACTGTGCCATATTGTATTATCAGATAATCTTTGCTTCAGCTTTTATGTCCTTATATGCAACCATCATCAGTCATTTTAGCCAGACACCTTTTTTTTCATCGTAAACATAACTAGTATATTATTATGTTTAGATTTTTAAATTAATGAAGCGGTTAAACCAGAAGCAGTTCATATGTGAAAATTGCTGTCAATTAAATATCCTATCTCTCTCATTTTTCTCTTTTTTTAGTATCAAAAAATCAATATTTATATGGGCCGATGTATTCGGCCGTTTGTCACGGTAGGTGAGTATGAGCACGGATTTTTCTTTTTTGACAAGTAGCTTAAAATTTAAAGGTACTAATACTTATATTGTGCTTATTCTGTGTAATTATTTTTATAAGATAAAACATTTAGAATCCCTTGATATTGATAGGCAATTGCTCTCTGTTTATTCGTAGGTCATGTCTTAAGTCTCAGGTGTAGAATGACCTGTGCAAAACAAAATTAACTCATCCCATATTCTTATAAAATAAACACTAAAAAATCTAAGGTATCTGTGATATTTTGGTTGAACGCATATAATTTATAGAAGCTTTTTGTCGTATATTCTTTCATTTGTATTGAAAAACTACAAAATTAACTTTTTAAATTCAATTAAAAATTAAATGCTTAAACTTTTGCAGATGTTGAAATTAAAATAAATGAAATATCTTCACTAATAAGAAAGATTTCCTGATCTTACAAAATCGTAATAAAATACAAATATGTGTTGTTTTAAGCAAGTCATGAAATGTACCGTTAAAATACGATTCATATTTAGGTCAGATCTATTTTATCGCAAAAATATGTTACAAATACCATGTCAGTATTAAATCCAAATCACGCCTTTCCTATTGCTCTAGATCCCTGACAAACAAATAGGCTACTTTGCCACAATATACCAGTAAATAATCATATGAATGCAATGTATTGTAACAAAGTTTTTCGGTCGATCGATACGAGCTTTGTACAAATTTCCAAAATTATTAATGAATGAAGAACATTTTCTAATCTATTACTGCATCCCGTTTGATTACAATTTGTTCGCTTTGTAAAATAATATGATAAAAAATACGAGCTCGATATCATATCAAGTTCACGCATAAATTTTGTAATACTTGTTATCCCGTTGATGTTTAAATTTAGTTTTTTCGTAAGTCTGAGCACAACTAGAAAAAAATAGATTGTTAGTCATTTAATCCTAAACTGGTGTGGTTGATTTTACGCTCGTTTCGATTTGGTCCAAGGCGACTTGTAGTGCCCGAACTTTTAACTTATATTAAAATTTGATCACGGCACTCGTGGGACTCGAACCTGTGCCTATAACTCCAAGCTGTAGGTTACTTACTACTGAATGTAAGCAAAAAAAAATATTTATTGATATCGGAACACAAATAATTTTTATCACAATAATTTAAAACTGCGAAAATACCTTTTTTTGGCCGGCAGCAAAACTGTGGGTATACTTTTTATTTATAATGCACCATTAGGTCGCAAAAATATATATTTGTGAAACAGAATACGGGATTATGATTTTTTTTAACATCAAATAATCAATTCCTTTTCATGTTTTTGTATAGCAAAAAAGTACCAAGAAATATTTTTTTAATTAACATAACATTTTCTCAATGATGTATCCCTAAATTCACCAGGAAACCAATCAATATTTACGAAATAATATTTTTTTGCTTTTATAGAAAAAATATTTTAACGGTAATTTTGAGTGATAACGTAATCGTATCTTTTTTCGATACAACAGATATTTAACTTGTGCTATAAAGTATGACCAAAACACAGCCGACGTTTTACGGTGGCTGTTGCTAAATATTCTACTTACTAACTTATTTGATAGGTCCATTGAACTTGTCTATCTGTACAGGCGGATGCTGTACTGACAGAGTCGTTTCGGTCGATTGTGTGCTCAATATAACGAGGAGAAATTACTTACGCATTCTATCAATAATCTAAAGTGACCGAAATGTATTTGTACCAGCGTAGCTGCTACTGCTTCATTCAATATAATTCTTAAAAACGCGACACACTGCTTTTATATTAATTATGTAAATATGTCTATTATTATATTCAAAATACCCATATAATTTTAAGTTTTTTTTGTTTATTTTGATATAACCACAGTTATGTTGATTTGAGAAACTGCTATTCGTTGGACACGTAAATTTAACTGGTTTATTTTTTGACTTGTATCAACAAAAAAAAAATGGTTAGGAGCGATTGGAAATATACGTGATGACATTTATTTCACAACACAAATAATATTGTGGGTGCTCTGAAAAGCGGCTGTGAATACGTGATGTCTTTTTTCATATAATTGACTCATTATAAACAGATAAAGAAGGCTGAAAATATAAATATACACGAATTGGGTTTTAATAAAAAAATGTTTTATTTCATTATATAAAAAAATGTTCCGGGCAGCACTGGATATTAAAATCACTTATTAAATAAAAATACAAACCATTCCTGAATCGTAAGTTATAATACTTGCAGTATTAAATTGTCTAAATTCTTTATCTATCGTTCTTCAAAATATTTTAATGCTGTTTCAGGTGCATTTTTGATATTCATATCTCTACAGGAAAACCACTATTCTTGAACTAAGTGTGAGTGTCTTGCTCCAACCTCCGCGAGCGTCATGAAAAATAATTTACCTTAATGAAGAAATAATAAACCACCCGTATTTTCAATATTCTTTTTAATTTTGAAATATTGACAAAAATACCTAAATTTATGCTCACAGATACTTTGTACAACCCAAATAGCATTTGAAATAAGATTAAAAGATGTATGTAATGTAATTACATCATTAAATTTTAAAAATATATAAATCATGGCTAAATTGTAAAGGAAAAATATGCTTGGGTTTCTGCGACTCCACCGTAGTAGATACGGGTTAGTAATTTTAAATTATGTCTCGTAGAAAGTCTGCATTCAGAGCCCAGCTATTCGCAGACCACTAATCACGTCTTTCATCGCTTCACAGTAACCTTGTGAACTTACTAATTTCATAGTCGGCGTTCTTGAGTTCTACAGGTAGTAGATGCATTTGTAAAATACGGCCTTGCAATGCCGGTTTAATGTATGCTCACCTTACAGCGTGACTATAAACGAAAGTTCATTCTGTAAAATATAATAATAGTAATTAAATTAATAATTTTCCCGGCTGCATATATTCAATGGCCTTTCATATAACCCTTTATATAATATGGACACGGATTGCAAATGTCACAGTGAATACATTTTTTTGAGCAAAAATATGTAATTTATTTTAAAAAAATTGAAATCAAACCGAATTATTATTTTTTTTTTTTGAATATAAAACTGCCTATTCACCATTTTACAGGATAAAGAACTTCTGTATATATTTTTTGATGTTTAAGAAGTTACTCGTGGGATCGGCCGCTCACAGTGGGCGAGAGGCCCGACTGCAGTAACAGTCCGGAATTTCCTCGCAAAAGTAGAACACCTTTTATCGTTGCCAATATAGACAGTCAAATTGTTCTAGAAATTTCTACCAACTTTTTCGTTCCGCGGATCATATACTTGCAAATATATACTATACTTAGTATTTTGCAGTTACTTTATTTGGCACAATCCAATCTAGCACTGTATTGTTTTTTGCAATTATAAATTGCTGCGTTTTCGTAGAGGTCCGTGTAATTATAGACCGCCGAGTAAAAACCTATTATTTAACCTACTTCACTTCCCGGGTGCTGTTCACAAATTGTACCGTAAAAACAAAAGGAAAGTAATTACACGCTGTGCGAGACACCCAATTATCGCCATAATTGTATCAAAATGTTCGCAGCAATATCTCTTCGGTAATGCTTTTTCAATACATATGCCAATATCTTAAGACTGTTGTTTTCATTTGAGATATTTATTCTCCTTGTGTAAAGTTTATTTAAATTTGAATAAAGCAAATTTTACGCTTTCACACACCAAGTTACAAAATATTATTATATAAAATAAAGATATTTCATCATTTTAGTTGACGGATCACGATGCAGTTTTTACTGTAATTTATTTATATGTTAATTCATTTAATACCCACGTTTAACTAATAACGTTAGAAAGATTATACTTCTTGATAGGTAGAAATAAATCACTAATACTAACCCGTTATTTTTTTTTAAACCTTACGTAATATCTCTTGGCTGTCTGAATTGCGATTATCTGTCCCCGTACCTTGTAAAATGTCAACGTTTTCAAACAACGCTTAGACAACTGGCATGAATATTGTATTAATTGAATTTTATATCTTACCAACCAATTAGGGCGTATAGTTTTTCATTGAAAATAAATATGGTTTTGTAATCTCAGCAAAATAAAAATCAACCCTATATACCCATTGGGATTTATTAGTGATTTTATATAAATAAAATATAGGAATTGCTTCAAAAAGCGCCTCATGGAATATTTGAATTGATTAAGATAAGGATAATGATGTTATAGACAGGCAATTACTTTTTTTTTAAACCAAACACACATAAAAATGAAATGACATAAATAACTACGGAACCGTAATTCCAAAGATGCCTTAACAAGTTTTAGATTCTGAGAATCAGTATTTGAGTCTGACCCATCTATGGTTACATTTTTTTGTGGTAAGGCTCCCTATTGAAAATATTCTCGGCAAGGTACAACAAATAAATTAAACCATTTTTATTTAAAAAAAAAAAATCATAATGTAATATTTGATTATAATGTTGAAAAATAAAACATGCTTAATGTATCGTAACTCCGTATTCTATTGAAGTTGTCGCAATTAATCCGATTGGATACGAACTATTGAATATTCCTGTTAATGACTTCGTTTTGAATCTATAGTCACGATAACAATAATAAATAACATGAACGATTATAAACGGTCGTCTGATTGGAATTTCCGCGTTGTGCTTATCGGTAGATCTGCTTAGACGCACGTGCGTAAAGTAGAATTTATTATTGGTAATAACGCGATCTTGAATGTACTAACTGTACCAATCACGAACGCCGCTGGAGGATCATTCATCTGCTGTCACCGCCCAGTCCAGCGCCATTCACGGGATATTCAAATCATTTTTTTACCCAACGCTGTCGAAGATCAAAGCCCACGAGTCAGTTATTAAATATTTAATCAAATATTCTCAAATCGTAATCAGTTTATTATGCAAACTCAGTATTTTTTGCTCATCGGATTTTACATACCCGAAACGTCCCTTACATCCGAGAATTTTTTTTTATTAAAGTAAAAACAGTAGTATTTAATTTATCATAAAAATACCTTTTATATTTCACGTAAAAAATATATTTATATTTATGACAGAAAGTACTTCGGGGAATCCCATTATAATATCCAAATTTTATAATTTTTTGACGCTGTTGGTTTTGCCAAGATGCTCATAAATTCTTATTAAAACGAAAATCACTTGCAAAAGCATAAATTCATTAGCATTTGTTTAGAATCGTTTAAAAAAGTAATTGTATATAATCTCCGATTAGCCAGGAACATTAAATTCATCGGCCAATTAAATTACTTCTCTTTGTATTTCGCTCTTTGTAAATAGTTTATGAAACCTCGCCCTGCCTGATGATCCCATCCAAGCATGCTGACGAAAATAGAACCTCAAAACACAATAAAAAGGTTGGAAACAACACAAAAAAATATTTTATTTACTAAAATTAACTAAACTTGATTACCTAAACTGGTTTGACCTGTATTGCTTGGTTTTTTTATAAAACTTTATGCGACAGTTTTGGTTAAAAACCAGTTCTCATATCTGCAATTAGGGGTGGGTGGCATTAACGTGGACTATCACCAAATATATGGCTGATAGCTTATCTTTTGCATGGGCGGCGAAACTTCCAATCGTGCCCACTGAAAATATTTGCTTTTGTGATAAGCAGTAAAGGGCTGCCAGAGCATGAATGATTTTAGAGTATTATTAGTATATGTGCTAAATTAAAATTATATTGCATTATTAATTATAACATAAATTAAATATACACGGTCCCATTTCTCAAGATCTATAATTAATATCCATGGCATCGCACGGACAAACGTACATGCTCAGCTGAGGTCATTTCCTTTTGTTTATAATACAATATAAATAATATTAAATTTTTGTGTAATTATATTGAAATTTTATTTTGAAGACTATTGAGCGAGTGGGAGAATATTCTCTATATGATCGTTAAAAAACAGGAGTATATCTTTGAATCAGTCATCTACTAGCCATATACTACAGCAAAATGGGTATGCGGTCGGTTATAAATTGAAACTACAGACAATATTACTTAGAAAATGGATCGACAAAAAGACAATACTCCGTCCTGAAGTAGGTTATGAGTCGGACAGTCCGTCTCGCCCACACGCGCTTTGTCGGCGGAATTACTGTGCCGAGGAAGAGTGACGGACGTCCATCTGACGGATCAGCCACTCCAGAGTAGTTCTCAAGCAGCGGGCCGCGTGCTCTGTACAGGAATCGGCAAAGCAGCCTACACACGCTACAATACAACTGACAACCGAACGGTGATCAGCCAATAGCAGTTTTTTTTATTATTCTTAAAAAGAGGACGATATCTGCAGATACCGTTCGATATCTCCTAATTCCCCTATTCAATTCTTTGAATTTATTTATATTCAATTTCAAGTGCATATAATAATTTTGCATATTTTACAGGGCATAAATTGATGATTATTATATTTTCTAAAGAAAAAATATTTTTTTAAGTTAAATTTTCAACATTACACCCAAAAATATAAGTAACCAGAATTTAATTAAAAAATATCAATGATCTAACTGTATATTTTGATTGACGCAATTATAACGCTAATGTGAAGTTTTTGCACTATTTTTTACAAAACACAAAGGACAAAACCTTTATCTTTATGTTTTCACATTTTTATATAAGAAAATGTAAGGAGTCTCTTAAACAATTTGTGTTTGTAAATAATTAAACATCCTGTATAGAGTAAATGTTATGAGTTAGTGGTGAAACCCGCCAGTGTTCCTCTCCACCGGTCGTGCAGACCCCTGAAAAGCGTGCAAACTTCGCTCTGCCGATTTCATATTGTCATGATTTATCGCACACGTGTCCCGTTTCTGTTAGAAACCATACTGGCCCGCTATTAATCCGCAAATTACTTTACTCGGTATACGATACTTATCTGCATATTAAAATCCTACGTCAAATTATATACAGTCTTTAATAAATCAACGCAAACGCGAGAAAACCCCTTTTACCCACACTCAAGAAAATATGGCGTTCATATTAATTTAAAATTTGCTACAACAGCAATTCTATTGACAACATTGTCTTCGATTTTTTTGCACTTTCATCTTATGTCTATCTTTTTTGGTTATTGTAATGAGATTTGTATATTTCATAATGTGCGAGTTTGTATCAATGTTTGTAATTCGATACAGTTATTACTCATTTATGCTAATTATTTAAAGAATTATTCGATGGTGTTAGAACCATACAACCGTATGTATGTACAGACAAAAATAATAAAAGGATTTTTTTATTAAATGAACTTGCATAAAATATAGAACACTCTTAAAATAATTGCCCGAAATTGTTATAATTAAATTACAAGGTTTCTGCTCCGTACTAGATGTCAGTGAAATTATGCAAGCCCAAGTAACGTGACATTATACACACCGTGAACAAAAAAATATACATTATATTCAATATCAGGAATGCTTTCAAACGAGTTTACAGCTCTCCTGACTTCGGGTAGTGCATTGAATGCTATTTGATATAGTGAATTCTAGTTTTTATTCCTAGAAAAAACTAAATTTAAATTAAAGTACCTTGACACTATTTTCTATGGCGATGTCACAGCTGTAATGTACTGATGCTTTTTCAGTCTACTCATACTCGAATGATTGGCAGCTTCATAGTATTTTAGTTCACCGAAATTCATTAAAGTACGAAGCGATATTCTGTGAAGAGAGCCTCACGCCTAACATTATATTTTCGTTAGGTTGACGAAAGGTCGTCCTCTTAAGTTGATAAGTGCATATACATTTTAAATTACATGTTTTGAAATTATTTTTAAAGGGACCTCGTGGAGGTTGGTCGTCGGTGACGATCCTTGTGCCCCTTTCCTCGGAACGTTCACTGCGTTTTCCTCTTCTCGGATAGTTATCGGCGAGGACTACCACCTCCGTCAAAAGTGCTGGACTATCAACATGCCTGATGTCCCAACAGACCAAAGAGGATCGTGATCCAACTAGCTCTAATCGCGTGCTATAAAAAATGCTTGAAATCCGTACGTACCTACAAAGGCAGCTATTTGTACACTTTAAGAAAATTTATGCCAATGTTATTATACTTGAGAATGTTTCATAATAAAGCGCAGTATTATAGTAGCACGCTGCATCCATCTATACCGTTCACGAATGACACTCGACATGACACTACTGCCATTCAAAGGGTGTTTTTCGCTCCATAATTACGTCATTTCCCTCTACAAGAGCATTAATCAAATCGGTTAAGCTTGCGACTATCGTAAAATAACATTCTGCAGATAACTTAGTTAAATATAATTTTCTTTAAGTATTTTTTGACACAGTTGCAAATCGTGACAGTTGCCCGATTAAGATAAGTGGGTGTAAGTCGCATATCTTAATATAACTTAATAACTTGTTTTCACGAATACCTGTTTATTTAATATACAAGTTTTTGTATACAAATATATGCATTTCCCCCGATTAAACCTAAGTTGAATAGAAGCGTGGACCATAGCAAAGTTTTTTTTTTGTGTGTTTCTTGGTAAGTTTTGAGTTGATTTACTCACTAAAATGTAATTCTAAAATATCTTGTAAAATTTAGTTATTAATAGCGCTTTTTTTCTTTTCAGGTAAGTGACAAGCAAAGATGAGTGCTTTTTTCAATCAAGAGAGTTTGTAAGTTTTTGTCAAATATAAAAAGATATGTATAAATCGAAACCAACGTCGGTAAATTGCTATTTTATCGAGTTTGAATAAAAATTTATTGGGGCCACAGAAGGTGAACCAATGTGGAATTTAAATCGAAAACGAATCGCTTTCAGGTGCAAGCATTATCCATCTGTAATAATGTGTCTTGCATACCAGTGAGACACATTATTACAAATGCGTATTTTAAGAATAGCTAATATTTAAATTCAAATTCAATAAAAATAATTTTATGTTTTTGTATATAATACTAATATGCATTTAAATTATCTATATTTATGGTTAAGTATAATGTATGGAAAGAAAACCTCTTCGGTGGCAGATTTATCTGTTAAAAAAATACGTCAAAATAAGACGGCCATGAAATAGTGTAAATATTGTTTTATTAAAGTAATTTGATCATCTATGGGTGTGCCTTCAGAAGATATTTAACTATATTACTTCTCAGTCTTTGCTGGCTTGCAATTAATAAAACCGTTTCTTGGTCTTGTAATTATCCAAACCTGATAATTCCAGCAGCTACAAGTGGCTGGTTAAAAATTCGTGAACTGTTCTTTCGTGTCAACTTTTAGGCCTTACAGGTGTTACTTTTCTTGTATCTACAGACTTCTAATGTGTCTGAAAAAAATTCTTACCTTTTTGAGCACTACATACTTGTCCATAAAACAAAGCTTAAGTTATTCTATCACTGTATTATAAGAAGATAGCAGAAAAATAGAGTATCATCAAGCGTCAAACTGCTTATGTAAATATTTAAGGCGTAATGCTTCTTATTATACATGTTTTCCACAGTCAAAGCATCCTCATATCTTGATTTACATCGGTTATTTTTAGAATTCCATGAAATCCCGTGGTTATCTAGTAACTTTCTTTGTAATTCTGAATTTTCCTCTTCGATAATTTCCAGCAATTATTATTTGCTTGGACACGACTACAATCTGTTTCTCATTAATTTTCCGCCTACTGACCCACGGCTACGTAGATTCCCCAGCGCGAATAACGATGTTGCGGCTCAGGAGAAGAGTAGATCGTGTGACCTACATTGCGTGCCTACAGCCGAGGGCGGATTTTTTCTATTTCATTTTGTTGGTTTGTTTCTCCGCTCCCTCCGCCCACCCCGAGACATCTGTCGGGGACTGGAAACGTGAGCCTTGCAGATGACAAAGAGACCTTCAAGTGATGCCTGTCGTGTACTTTCTTTCATATTGTGTTTTTGATGTAATGATTTTTTTGTACAGCAACTTATGCAAGCTATTTTCGTATCACAATGCCTCGGTGGCTTTACAATTTTATAAAGTCGTTATAATAATAACAAAAAACCTGTCATATCTAACAAAAAGATGTTTACGTATAAATTACTTTGTTAGGAAATCGATTGAAAGGTTTTACTTGATTTGGAGTGTTTATACAATCAAATGATTATAAAAAGATTTATAAAAAAAACAATGCTAATCAAAATTCAAGGTTTCTTTAAGAAGATATCATCTTTGACATCAAAATATGATCGTGCTTTATTCAAATATTTATTGCATACTGAACTATGTGTTGAATATTATAAAGTAAATATAATAATTCATTGCTTATAGTTTGTTAACATTAAAATGTTATTTAAAATTTATAATTATCTCTTCTTCAGAATGGTTGCGAGTATTTGGTACAAAATAAATATACTTTGAATAATTATAATAAATCAACCCGACAAAATCCTTAAGAACCCTTTTCAGGGTTTCAGTCGTCTTATAAAAAATACTTAAAAAAATAATTTTCAAACCTATTTTTTTACTATTTCTTTGCATGTGTTCTTAATTATGTATACTTTAGTGTTATAAAAAAATAAACCTAAAAACGTCTTTATATTCTGTAGCGTGGAGGCATACATAAACAGCGCGCGAGGCTATCACCCTCCAACCCCTAAAATAATATTAAATTTGGTTAATTGTTAGCGATTGTTGTTTGACGAACATCACTATGTCAATGGTCACTACTGTAGTCGAAACGATGTATCAAAACACACAACCATATGTGAGCATACTTAACCCCGCCCACCCCGAATAGTATTTTTTGTTACATCCGCTGTCTTCCCATCCTTTTGTTCAATTGAAGTAAAAACAATACACACAAAGGCGTCAAAATATGTTTCGTGCGTAGACTCGCTGAAGACCTACGTAGAGCACGAGCCGTTCGCCGTCAACCCCCGAGAAAAAAGAAAACATGTTTTGTTGGTTATTTCCGCAGCCTGCCAGCGCGTGGGCGCCTTCGTTCTATTTCCGTCGGGGAGCAACAAGTAGGCGGCGGTGACGTCACGACGCCCGCCGACGTCACCACCCTGCCCCGGCGCCGCGGGGGGCGGCGATGAGCCCACCCTAGTGTACCAGCCATAATAAGTGGCCTGCTAAAATGTATTTTTCTCGTAAAACTTCTGCGTTAAGAGCAGGCGAGGGCGGCCTGGAGGTCTTATCCTCAATGAGTGAAAAGGTTACACTTCCCACTCATGTCTCACCCGTAAATATAAAAAAATAATAGAATCCATTTTATGTATGTAGAAAATTTAACTGACTGTGGGTCTCGACATGACAACGCCAATATCTTCACTGACTATAGAAAATTGATTATCAACCATAAATAACACGCAGTGAAAATTTGTTGAAATATCTCTATGTAGCGGTTTACCATAATAAACACAACAGAGCGTTACAATAACATAACTCAATAAGCGTAAGATCTTTCGTATATTTATGAGCCTCCGATTTGTAAGATGAATCATTCCGTTATGTACATGTCTTTTATAAAAACACAAAACGGCGGCAAACTATCCAATAAAGCTAGACGAAACGTACCGCGAAATGAAAAACCCAGTCGTTCGGGTTGAATGGAAATCGAAAATCTAAAACGATTCTCGTATCTCGGCGGGCTTGCTGCCGTCTCGCTGAGCATTACATTGAAGTGGTGACAATATTTGGACCGGGTAATGCAAAAATTCTGTGTAGGTTTAAGCCGAATAGATTGTCCAAGTCTCGAGTTGTCCTGTAGCCTGCGAAGGCGAGATAACCCCGTGATATATTGCCATTGAAGCCCTCCCAACATTATGAAAAAAATCATTCTTTTTTTACCCTATATTTTTTTATAAACAAGTTCACACAATTTCTCGTAAGTATATTGCATCTGCAGGCTGTCAAAACTCTTATAATTATCATTTCAGGTCTGGATCTATTCGTTATAGTATTAATAATTACAATCAAATCGTCAATAGCTTAGAATAATTATAATTCATTACTTGCTTATTTAAGTACATTTAATTGAGTGATTAATACAAAGCATTTAAGCACATATCTTAATACCTAATAGTGGATAAATTTAATAGATTCTATTAGTTAACATTGAGGGTAAATTATCCAAGGCCCCTAGGATGAAACGACTAGATATCTGTGTGTACTTTATATCACCACCTCGTGCATTAATATTTCTGACATTTATAGAACCGATGTATCTTCATCATCGTCATCTCTGCTGCTATAAATCCATAGCGAAAGGAAGTCTCCCTACATTAATACATCCTATACCTCCAATCTTTAGTCAAAGCACGTTGTGATTATTTAATTAAAAGATTCATTACTTTTATCAATTGACATCGGTATTTTTACGTTAAATATTTTAAAACTTCTTGATTTTATAATACTCCATATTTGCTAAAAATATATTATTAGTAATCTATTTTATAAAGAATAACTCAAGCTCTGTAAATTATATTGCAGGTTTAAAATAGAATGGTCAATAGATTTCAATTTAATCTTACATGGCAATTGGTCGTCGACAGAATTGAATACATTTCCTACCTAGAGAATGAGGATTGTTTACTCGGTAGCTTTTGTAAGTATGCTTTTCTCTGGGCTCAGATAACGCCATGCGCACCAGAGGTTGAGACGATCTTCCTTACAACTGGAGCGGACTTAATAGGCCGGGCCTGAATGAGCTGTGAAGGTGGGATCGCGAATGAATGGCGTCTCCTATCTCCAGCGGCTGACGTCGGCCCGGGCCATTAAATAATAACGTCTTTTTAGGTCATAATATGCAACATTAAATCTTCTTATATTTTCTAATGAAATGTTAGCATTTTATGCTATTAATACGAGTAACTTTTCGAAGGGCGTCAGTAGCATGAAATTTTACGTAAAATAATAATTATGGATGAGGTATTTTAACTGTACTTGGCTGAATTATAACATACCACATAAATCATACGTGTATATATTAATAATGAAATTGATTAATCTGTTAATGTATTCATACATTTTATTTTCTAAACACCATAGAAAACATATATTGAAAACTTTACATTAATAAAAATTATAAACGACGTTTCTTAGATTCAATTCTAAAACATGTTAATTTATATTTTATTTATTTTCCGCTTCGTAGATATAAAATGATGTTTATAAAAAATATATCGTTCTACCTTTAAAAAACAAATAGTAACAAAATATTTATAACAAAGCTATTTCATGGTGCTTACTATTGCATATCTTGTTTAAGATGTCATCAAAGGATGATCCATTGATTGGCGTGTGCGCTTAGTATAAATAATTAATTTGATAACATCGGAGGTTAACAAACCCGAGGAATGCCCAGGCGGGACAGCACTGCTATTCCCGTCTAACCAGTATTCTAACTAGGCGATACAAGTGGAGCTGTGAACGAGTTCTGGGCACGCCCGTCACCGAGGGACTGATAACCGCCGTCCTGGGACCACACTCCCTTTCCTCCTCATTCAACAACTTCTCATAAGAACTGCGATTCATCGCCTATAATCCTTTAACCATTCACAACTATCATGTCTCGGGCTTGCTGTATATTATTTACTTAGCTAGTATACTAAAGAGATGAATCTGAGCAGACAAGTGTATAGATTCCAATTGAAACAGTTTGGAAGTAGCCATTCCGGTAGTAAAAGACAGCGGCCCTTAGCAACAATAATTTTTAGATGACTACTGATTTACTAAGAAAAATAACAAAGACCGGCATACAGAGTACTGGTTATTAAACCATCGCAGTATGGGTGCGTTATAAAGGATAAGGTTATCCAATGCTATATTCTTAGTAATATTTTACTCGTTAGCATAATTGATTATTTTAATGCAGTATGACGGCAAGTTGTGATAATATATTTTTACTGTGAATTTAAACGCAGTGATCATTTTGGAAACTTTAGTATATAAAAACGATTCTGGTACTCAAAAACAATGATAACGTGTTCGCTGATCGCGTACTTTGTATTTTACTAAGAAAGCAGTAACCGATTGTGTGGCTTGTTTTGCCAGTTTTTAAAGCTATATATATTCAAAGTAAAAGAGACACTAATTATTCACTATTTTGCATATCGCTTTAGCTTTTTTGTGGTCATTTTAACTTATATATATATATATATATATATATATATATATATATATATATATATATATATATATATATATATATATATATATATATATTAGTTACTTACTTTTTGTTAAGGGATACGTCCATATCTAGATTATTTTTATTGAAAAATATGAATTTACGTAGTATAAGTATTATTCAAAATAATTTCAGCTGCAATATATTTATATTTACAACCTCAATTAATCTGAATTAGAAATTGCAATCATTATTTGTGTTTTTGATTTAGTAATGAATGTTTATGATTGTAATATTATTAAGTTTTGTATGTATGGTAAGGTGAATTTATTAACAATTAAACAAAATTAAGAAATACATATGATTTTTTTAAAGTTTACAAGCCCATATATTCATACAGATGTTATGTTAGATTTCTTTTAATGGCGCTTTGTAACCTGATAAAATCTGTGTTGCACGTCTAGAATAAACAATAATTTATATCTCACGTTTTATTGGTGATTATTACATGTTTTTTGTTTGTAGTCCAATCAGAATACACGTGTAATTACAGGTAAACGCTGGCACCGACTGCAGTTAGCGGCTAACATGGCCTACGCCCACTTTCGCTATAATCTGGAATCACTACAACTGACTCTCTTCGACAATAAAAACCGCACTTAATCATTGTATCGAGCTTGTGGTGTAACTCTGCAGTCAATGAAATGAATATTACCTCACAATTGATTAAAATCACTGTCAGTTCTGCCAAGACCCCAGTAATAACTTCAACTAACACAACGCAGACTTATTTACATTACTTTTAATTAACTACTTTGCAATTGATATATAATGTCATACTTATCTATGGCCTAATACACAACGGCCTAGATCTTTTGCCACCCTGGCAAATGCTTTAAATTACCATAATTTCTCTAAATAACGAGTACGTATATCATAAACAATCTTATTTAAAATGAATTTAGCTTTGTTTTTATGTTGTAATTCTCTAGACTAGACAGATACTTATATAAAACCCATGCCTTTTATATTCCTATTTTCCTTTTGCTCGTCTGTCTTTACAATATGCAAATATCTTTACAATATGGTGATTATTATAAACTAGAATTGTTCAACATCTATCTAAGATATTCCTGTACTGAATCAAACTCTGGTTTACACGTGATTAGTGATAGATTCATTTAATTAAGTCTCATATCTTACAAGTTTTATGGATTTCATTAAAATTACAAAGCACACACACACATTTGAGGTATTCCCAAGTAAAAAAAACAAATCACCTAATATTTTTAGATTGGAATATTGATAATAAACTAGAGTATTTATGAGCCCATCAGTATCATTTCGTTGGTATAAAAATATATATATACCATATATAAGCTAACAAATTAACTTATGAGCTCGAAATCGTGGTACACACTTTTACAACATAAACAATAAAAAATAAATTGTAAGTAATAACGATTGAAGGTAAATGCACTAAAATATATTTTATAGAATAAAAAAGTTCTTTTTAATGCAGGTACTACATATTACATACTAAACGTGTGATTTTTTATTTTTATTACAAGTACTTTTATTCTGTTGTTACATGCATAGATAATGTCTATCTTGCACAATAGAAATGTTTTTGCTGAGTAAATGATATTCCATGATCAATACGCGTTATGTCATTTCCTTGCCTAAGCTTAGTTACCATTAATCGCATTATGTATTCGCTGTTTCGTTATGTTTTTCTGACTACCCTTAATGCATTTTCAAACCATTTAAAATATACATTTCAGTTAATAGTAAATGTATTACTGTTTTCAATATGTTGAATGTATAATATTATAACAAAATACATATTACTTGTATTTTATTTATGTATGCCAATTTGTAACTTGTATTTATATAAATATGCGCAATTTTTTTATTACAAATAAAAACGTTTGTAATTAATGTTTTATATTTGTTTTCTAGTTTGATTATATTATATCGTACAATTCGATAAAATAATCGTAAATTATTATCGATAGAGTTAACCTGTAAGCCGATTCGTTGCTGAATACGATTTGTTATCACGCATATACAATCGCACTCGATTAGGTTCAGGTTAGTAAATTTGATGATTCAATAATTTAATAGAAAAATAAGCTTTATACATTTTCTCTTATAATTTATATTGTTTCATATTTTACTTATAAAAGTTGGCCCACAAATCCATTTATTATTTTCTTATCTTTTAGCAGATTTATTTATTTCTTATTTCTATTTTTCATTTTATGAATACGTCTGATTTACTTGATAGCATGGCGTTTTAATAAAATAAAAAAATAAATCTCCAAAATAGAACAATCAATTTAATTCTGCAATAAAAAAAATGTTGATAAATGCATTACATCGTCGTAAGCGAAAACTATTTTAATTTGCATTAAATGCTGAAACTAAATGATCGAGGGAAAAAAAAATGACTTATCGAGTTTCGTATTGAAAATATACACGTAGTTATTTAAAATTTAATTAAAAACTTTCTTTCGTATTTATAATGATAATTATTATTATGTTATCTTTCTTTGTAGAAGTCTTCAGCGTCCATTTAAATCCCAGCCCATTGAAATAAAAGTCACATTATAATGTTCGTGTAGTATGTGTGTAGAATAAATTGCACACATGCTGACCTTTGCAAACATTCCCACTGGTTTATACAACATCTTTTCACTGCTAACTTTTTAGCTGGCAAATGTCAAGAATTTTAAACTTTACATCAGCTCTTTCTTAGCATTCACTCCGTGGAGTTTTTTTTTATCATTGACGTCACTGCGAAGTCAGGATTTCTCCATTCCATTCACCATAAAGTAAAAATAACAGGATACACGATTTATCAGTTATAAATAATACATCAAAATATTATATATATAAACATATCAATCATAACTATTTTTTAATAAATGTGATCAATGTAGGCATGCCCAATGTTTAGTGAGTTTATTAGTAATTCTATATATTTTTATTTAAAGATAATTCGGTTTCTCTAACTCTCTGTTACTGTTTCTGTAATTAAGATATTTTGTTAAATATCTAAAAGCTTTATATTTTACGAAAACTATTTAAAATTAAATGTTTTACTATTTGTTTGAGATTGTATTTTCATGTAATTTACATGTATTATTTCGTTGTTTAAACTTGTATAATTATCACAAAAACAGATTTTGTAATTTAATTATTATAATTCTTTTAAGAAATTCAATATTTTTGACAGAGAGTACTTGGTGGAATTCCATTTTAATATTTTGAATAAAAATACTTGAGTGATTTTCCACATTTTTGTTTTTATTTTAACCGGTCACTAATAAAAACAAAAATGTGGAAAATCACTCAAGTATTTTTATTCAAAATATTATAATTCTTTTAGTTAAAAAATACCTTCTTACATTGATCTCGTTAAAAACCAATAATTTCCAAATGAATTTTTGAATACCCCTGTTATAGTGGATTACCTACTAGCCTACTAGACATATCGCTTTCCTTCAAAACTATCTGTTGTTGTATTCATTGTATATGTATCCTTGATATAATTTCCGTCATATTCCGACGATAATTGGCCATAAAACAGGCAAATGTCAGACATTTAAAATTTACGTCTATGTTAACACGTCAGTATTTATTAATTTGTATACTTTTTGTGAAGGCTTTCTTAGTCACAGTGCGTAGATTCAAGATAAAGCGTCATAAAACTATGTCACAGAAACTGAACTATTATATATTTGATAGATTTAAATAATTTAATAGCAGTGCGAGCCGACACGGATTGATCACAGTCATATACGAGTATCCTTCACAGCGATCACCAACCGCGTCACAATACTCATTCATTGTTACCTAATAGTAATTACATGGTTTATATAGACTTGCATATTTTTTACATTATTATATAGGCCACGGGCAATTAGAATTGACATTAATAAAAGGTTTGCGTGTTGAGCTCCTGCAATTCATTCGTTCATAGTATCACAGCTTGTGCATTGAAAATCAAAGCCGGTAATATTCTCACTAACATCATTGGAGCTTTAAATGTCATATGCATTTAGTTCACATTCAATTAATTTCTAATATATTGTATATTACATATGACTCTGCATATATAAGTATATTATAAGAGGCAAAATTCTCAACTGGATAGGAGCGGCCTGGTTGGAAAAGGTTGCAATAGCCTGGAATGTGATGTTTATTTTAACCTGTATCGCAATAAATGCGTTTTATGTTTTAGATTTAATATTATTTATAGAATAATCTTTTTTTTTTGAACTACGATATTTTCATTGCCTTTTTGTGGTTGGAGTGGTTCTAACACTGCGTCTTTCAACGCGTTCTGTTATTATAATTTTGACGTCTCTTCTGATATAACTACAGGAAGACATTACGGTGTATCTGGTAGTGAATGACGATTTATTGCTTGCTTGGAATGCATCTAAAAATGCTATCATATTCTTAATAATCCATAATAAATAATATCCATTTTAGATCCTAGGAACTGTCTGTCGTTATTTTACTTCACACGTAATATAAAATACCAAATATATGTCACTAGGCGGACTCAAAACACTATATTTAGAGATGTTTTGACGATTTCACAAAGTACACGGACTAAGCTTCAAATGTCAATTTTTTCTTAAAATTTTCACGATGAATACTTTCCGCTCCAAATGGTCCACCGGAAACAACACCAAAGGTTTTCATTTCCCCACAATGCCTGGTAGGTCACACCACGCTAGACAACACGCCGCGGCATTCTTCGAACACGTTTCTTTAGCAAATTCTTTTAAATTCAATGACGCAAAACTATAAACTTCTCTCCCATCTTCAAGAAACTGGATCTCTTCCTACATACTGACTCAAGCTTGCACGACAAATAAAACTCTGGAACCGTAATTACCTTTATTGCTTCATTTATGGTGGACTCATTTTAGAGTTTGTAAACCGGGAATGGAATTCTAGCTTTTATGATGCGAGAATGTTGTATCTCGTTATATTTCCTCGACGCACATTTCAGTGTACTGCAAAGTTAGCTAAGAGCGTATTTTATGATTCATTTATATCATAGAAAAACACGATCTGTTATAATCAATGCTAATTATGATTTATTACGACATTAGCCGCTGTCTCTTCACTATGTTTGTAGATATAAAATAATTTGTATAACGTATTATAATCTGCTTAATATTCCCTATCGCCTCGTCATTATTCAAGCGATTCAGTCGAAAGCGACACTTTTTGCCCGCGAATCGGCTATAGTAACGGTACGCAGAGGTATTTCGTTGGGCCGGTTCTTTCATACTTACGGCAACTCACATGACTTAATATCGGAGCTATTAATTGCTTGATGGAATGTCGGAGGCTTGTAGAAAAACCTGTCCAGAGCACGAGGGCCGCGCGGCGCAGGTGCCCCGCCAAGCCTTCGCGCATAAAAATATTTCATTTACAACAATAAATTGAAAACCTAATGGTTTAAGTAAATCACTTTTATACCAGTGAGACCTCCGCGCTCTGCAGGGCATCAAATCGTTTTAAAATTTAAACAGCAACTTTGAATACAGTGAGCATGGCAAATTATATTAGCACATGTGAATCGAATGTTGTTTTGTTATTTATTTTAATATTATTATTTCTAGTCTGTCCTTTCAGAGGATATTAGAAATGCGGTGAAATTCAAATAGAATAATTGATTATTATCTCATGCTTCAAGAAATTATCTGGAGAATACACAATTTAATTTATAATTAAAGCAAAACATTTAAATCAAGTCTATTAAAATATATTTTAGCATCAAGCGTTTTATTATTAACTAATTTAGTTTACGTTTTAACTATGTTTTTTATCATTGAAAAAACAATTAAATAACGTTAGCTCATATTTAAAAAATGTATTTTTAATGTATATACGCAATTTGGCAACAACAAGTAATAATATTGTTTATTACAATATCCATAATTCCTGTTATTTTATATGCGCTCTTTTATGGTTTTAAAAATGAATACATTTCTGTACAGATACTCGAAAAATTGTACCAATCAGCAATGCAACAAAAGCACTGATATGTTTTACAAGTAACAATAATTTTCAGTCATCAAATCAGTCGATCTGCGAATAAACAGTCCATGTATATAATTCATTTTCATTTTTTATTGTTTATGAAGAGTACGAGTGTGATCCGTATACCATCGTTTTGTTTTTTCGTATAAATGCAGGGTGACATCATGCAAATTTAGATGCAAAATTCAAATCGAATTCACATCCAGCCATCTTTCAAGTCACGACACGAGTGAAAAGTTTTACATATTTAATTACAGGACGAGTCCAACGCGCGGACACTCGTCCTAGTTTCTCTGCGATCATCTCATACATCTAGCAAGTGGTCTTATGCAATGTCAAGCCGTCAGCTTTTGGATTTTCCTCAGCACGAGAAGCTATTATAGAAAGAAGTTATACATCATACGACAATTTGCACAGAAAAAAAACAGAAGTTATTTAAATACTTACTTTTATGGTTTTGAAAACAGTTTAATTGACCTTGATTTATCCTGAGCCTTAACGTTTGCTTTTTGTTTATACATATTTGTGATTAGCACTAGTAGGTTTCTCCACCATTGGGTTTCACGACCAAGATTTGATGTATTAATCTATTACTGATTGCTAGAAAACATAGTAAAAACAATTGCGCCTAATCAAAATTCTTTGGATTCATAGAAGTCTGCTAGGTTTACTAACAACCATCTATGTTGGTTACTGTTTGCCCTCATCAGTTTGTGGGCACGCGTAAGTTCTGTTAGGTCGGGTTTGGCTCCATCACGCGATGACATCAGCTATAATTTTAATACTTGTTTTTTTGTGTTGGCTCAAGTTGTCTTGATTAATTTAACTAGATCATTTTTTTCACATTTTTCTGTGATTTGATACTGATATAATGTCTTAATTTACTTCGTGTGTCCAATGATAATATGAATCCAAGGTGCTCATCATTTTGAATTGCTCTATTATTTACTAAGCAAAATCAGTCTTATGATCTTAGAGTAATTGATGTACATGCATTTATATGATTGATATGTATGTGTATCATAACTCAACTTGTCGATTAATTCAAGATTGTACATATTTTTACGATTTCAATCAGCATGTGACACTCATAAAATTTTTGATATTCATAGTACACGATTTTTACATCTCTGGAGCGATTGAAAAACAAAAAAAATAATAAATATATATACGAACATAAACAGTTATCACACATACCACCATTATTTTCATTTGTATTATTATGTACTGAAGCACCTAGATCGTTAAGGCTTACCTACATACTTCACTTGCCTATGTTTCAATCTTCTTCTAAAAATAGCTGAAAATATAATTCGCATTCCCGTTTGAAAGATCAAATTTTTACTAAAACAGCCACAACCAAAAAAAAAAAAACAGCAAGTTGATTATATAACTACAAAAAAATATAAACTTTTTAGAGCAAATAATGCCTACACGCTCCACAGAGCTGAGTACTCGTGTACTCACAGCTGACCCTGCAGCGTTCGCACGCAATGTACGAGGGAATCCCCGTTCGCTGGAGACTCTTATCTCCGATCTCGTCGAACGAATCTGTTCTAATAACGGCACGGGTTCGAGTGGACCTTCCGGCGATGCCTCCAGCCTCATCCCCCGGCAGCTCGCCAGGGCCTCTGCATGCACCTCACGGATCCGAACGGAGATACCTGGCTGAATCTTAAGTGGTGCATTCGGGTCGCATGCGAAATCACTTCTTTTTTTTTTTAGACAAAAGAAAGTACTATTTGCATATGCAACCTTTCCGGGACAGTGGTATCTCCTTTATCCGTTCACTTGCGTGAAATGGCTTCTTTGCGTGAAAATTCAAATGATTTGTAAATTATGAACTGTAGAAAGTGTACGAGTGTTCCTAGCACAATGAGATTGAATATATAATAAAAGAGACCGGCAACAAATATTTGAGGCAACAAATAATTTTCTCCAAAACTATATATATATATATAAATTATATAAGTTGTGATTTTTAACTATAAGACTATTTTTTTTGGAGCTGGGCAGTTTTTATAATAAATAATAAAATGTTTTAAATTATTATTAGGTTATTTCAATATTATGAATTCATGGGAAAAGAGCAAATTATTACCATTAGAGTTCATGGTTTATATATTCACACACAAGATGGTTTTACTACGAAAAATTAATTACATTTGATTAAATCTTAGTTCATTATTATCAACTTGGTGACTCTTTTAAAGTCATTTTCGAGCGTGATTCATAGTCATGTTTTTCCATTTTAGAACTTGGATTTTCCAGTACTAAATTCGATTCGAAGAAAATAAGCGAATATTGTGTGTTTTTTCTGTTAAGTATCCCCTCCACGTAACACCAGCACAGGATTTCCAGATGAATGAGCAGTGGACGCGGCCCGTTAGGATGAAATAAATGTCAACACTATTACATCAGTCTATTCTGATTCTTATTCATCCGCGAACTGAAATATTATGTGTATGTTTCAATAATAAATTTATCAAGTATATTTGTTACAAATTAATTAATATAATTTAATTCAAGATTAACACCTCACAGCGAAACGTATTTAAAAAAAAACTCACACATGATTATTGCAATTCTGTTTTTGGCATAAGAGTGATTGCACGTTTTTGCGACCTTTGTCATACTTAAATTTGTTATTCGGTGGTTTTCTAGCTATCCAACAAAATGGATCTCGGATAAGTGCCCTTAAATCCTTATAATGACTTACATTTCAATTCCCTGTAGATTGTTGGGGGACCAAAACGTTGGAACATTAAAAAAGCCCAAACTAGGCGTAGCACCCATGGGACCAATATTAATTAATCTTGTTGAGGGACAAGGCATTTGATTCGTGGAGATCCATTATTGTAATGATAAAAGTACCTTTGTATTTTGTCTTCACTTTGAGTTTATTAAAATTATTTGCATTACTAGTTTCGACCCACACTGGGTCATCATCAGATGCTTAACTAAACATTTTATTTATTTAGTTAAGCATCTGATGATGACCCAGTGTATTGGGTCGAAACTAGTAATGCAAATAATTTTATTAAACTCAAAGTGAAGACAAAATACACAGGTACTTTTATCATTATAATATTAATTAAATTTTAACATTAGAGATTAATTTAATATTTTTTTTACATTTTATATTTATTTCAAATAATTTTTTTTCAAAAGACCTAATTATATATATATATATGTTAACATGGTAACAATTATTGATTAAACTCCAATAAGGTCATTGATATCGAAAATATGTCTATTAAACAATTTTTTTTAAACAACACAGGGATAATCTTAACGACCCCCTGACATTTTCTTAATTCTTCCGCTCACCTTGACCCCGAAGTTTATCGAAAATATCAACCGCTATATAAATAATTTGAACCTCTGAACATATGTCAATTTTAAATCGTGGCGATAAATGCAAATTCAAAAATTAATAATAAAACGTGGATATTATTCACTCTCGGTATAAAGATTAAAGAATGCATAGAGCAAATTATTTATTACATGAATGATTTAATTTAGCATTTATCCTAGCTACAATTTCAATAATTATTCATTCATTCATTCATTCATTATTTATTCATGCAAATTTCAGATGTCAAGGCGTGAATTCAAAAAAGTCACACCTTTCTATATGAGTACTTAAACGCTTCTTAGAAATTATTTATTCCAAAACATATGAAGAACTTTATATTTCTGCGTATTAAATAGAAATAAATACATAATAAAAAAATGATTATCTTATTTAGTTCCAGCACTGGCGTGGAAACTCGGTGTGATATAATTTACTGCCATTATTAGGATTGCAATATTGTAACAATAATATTCAAAATGTATAAAAAAAATTATATCGTTAAATCTCCTACCAAAATATCGTCATTTCCTGCCTCGTCCAACGCAACGAAATTCACATGGGACATTAATCAATTATTTTGGTCATATATTTGTATAATATTATTCGTTCTACATAACCCACCTAAAACTATAAATGTAGGCATTAAAAAATACTTGAGAAAACAAAAAAAAAACAACTATCAACGACGATTACAATCCCCATTCTAGCAGGTGAGTTTAATAATGGTCCTTTAGTTGGTACAGCAAGCAATCTGGTACTTTAGTTGTTCACTTAAATATATTATTTTGTTTTCAAAAGCATCCCTTTACTGTTTTGAGTTTTATCACTGAAAAAATATTATATTATAAATCAGATTAGTTCCATTTTCTGTCATAAAATCTGGTCACCGCAATTGTAAACGATGCGCGAAACAGATGTGAAACTCATCATATTATAGCCTATGTCTTTAATTATGTGTTCTGAATCGAGAAATGTTACTTAATACGCACTTGCCATGCGGATAATATATTTTCTCTTGCACTCAATTATTAATAAACATTCTCTATTGTTGTAAATTATTATCATGTTTATACAAAAATAAAAACTAACTCTTTTCATTTAAATTACACGTAACTTGATCGCTTTTAAACTCTTAAATGTTTTCATAATTAAAAACTCCAAAATTAATTTCCATATTGAATAAATTATAACGATCTTCACAAACGAAACGTGAAATATCCGTTGTCGCGGGACGTAGCTGAATTCATCGCAATCTTTTTTTGCATAAAAAATTGCACATTCTCTTTAAAAAAGACACACAATATACATAAGATTAATTTCATAGACGTTGAAGGCTTTCCCATTCATCTGTGTGTTATTTTTTTCCGCTTCAAGTAAAAGATTTTTATTTCACTCGCTCCCTGACATACTTCGATATTTTTTTTATTGGCCGCGTATTAAGAGAGAGTAGAATTCCAGTACAATAGTGTTATACGGCATTATGTTTGATCCACGAACCGTAGCGTCCTGATTCAGATTGACCTAATGCGAAACGTCAGGCATGAGATGAAAAATTGCAGACGTACGCGCTATAACAAATAACAAATCTACCTTAAGATAATATTATCTCTTCTGACAAACATCTTTAGGTCGTTTTAGCACCCTGGACTACGAACCTGTATTGTGATGTGAAACAAACAAAAACGAGGAATTCACATTTCTTGCATGGTTATACAAAAAATGTTTCTAAACACTAACAAGTGTAAAAATAAAACTACGTCAAAGCCGTTTCTACCTGAATAATTCCAGTATAAATAAATTAAATTAATATCCAATTGATCATTCTTCATAGGCATCCTTCATATTCATCACAAGCCTATCATTTTAAATGTTGTCATTGCCACCAAGCAAAACGATAGAATTCTTTACTAAATGCTAACAGGTAGTCGTTGTCATATTCTTCTATAAGAGAAAAAGCTACCCAATTCCTCAACAACCTTATTTTTTTAAAACATAAATACATTAATATTGTATTTAAAAGTAGTAGTGTTTTTACCTTAAACATATATTAAAATAACAAAATACTTTATACTGAGCAACACGAAAAAGCGACTATTTTGTTTTGTTCCTGTAAGCGAAGGGTTAAATATGTTTTTTCCTCTTTTTATGCAAATATATAAAATCCAATATTGGTTTTCCCCAGTCGCTGTTGAAATAAATAATAAAACCTAACCGACTTTATCTTGGCGCATCGGGATCGTAGTTAACCGCACAATATGGAATCTCATATAATGTATTCTTAGAACTCGCTTCATCGTCACAAGAACTTTATTGTTTTTTTTTGTTTCAATCTTCCTTGCATTGATCGAACATTATAAAATGAACACTGCTTTAATATAAAATATCGTGAGTACCGTAGCTAACAAAAACCTATCGATATAGTCATTTATTATAAGACATAAAAGTCAGCGAACCGGGTGTGAACTAGAGGAAATGAATGGAAACATGCATTCTTTGCATTTCCTCTTGCGAGCAGGAAATTGAGTAACGCGTTCTTACTGCTTCGCTATGAAATTGGTTCATTTCGCTGGCGGCGGAAGGGATAAGCCGCGGGAGGTAATTGGCAGTCGAATATCCGCTACATAATCGCATCCTTGGAGGCCCGACTACAGTTAGGAGCCAGACAGACCCGCGGCCTTCGCGCACGGCAAGTGCTCATGAGTTGCTCGGACCTTGAACTTGGAGCCGCGCGCACCGCGCTAGCGCCCTCTCACTCGCTCTCGCTCTCGAGGTCACTCCGCCAGCGCGAGAGCCTCGCGTGGAAATATTTGGACATTTGCGTTGCACTTTAATTCAAACAATACAAACCTCCTTCGGATACATTCTTCTTCGCGGGCCTCTCAGAGGAGGTCCGTGACCATTTCATTTAAAGCATATTTATCCAGGGACAGTACTTCCGACTTCCAGCCACTAGCGTTAATTTTTCATCCACGTACGTTGAATACCTCATTTTTCTTCGATTTTTCCTTGGACAATTAGCTGTAGGATGCTTTATTTATTGCTTCGAAAAATATGGCCAAAATTGGCGGATACATTAAGGTTTTTTATAATAGTCAGGAGTTTTCTTTCCTTGTGTATTCGTGACGCGGTCAGCCTATGGTATTTTAAGGCTTCTTTTATTCTGACGCATTTTTAAGTTTTAAGTGTCCAAGCTCAACATAACATTCAGTGAATCTCCAGTTTTCTGGAATACAATTATATTTCTCAAGTTGTTATATGTACTGCGTGCTGTCTCAATTCTCACTTTGATTTCTTGGTTAGGACCACATTTTTTACACTATATAATGAAACATTGACAAGACGCAATATGCTCTTGAAACAAATTTAAACCTGATATTAATGTGTTTTTCAGGCATTCGGTGATTACTAGAGCACAAAATTACGCTGGGAAAATGTGTGTCATATTATTATATGTGACTTATTTTTGGTTCAACAATAAATTTGAAATATGCTTTTCAGTTAATGTATATTTAAATATGAATAAAAATAATTTAATTTAATTTTTCGGACATAGCTTTATTATGCAATAACACCTCTTTTTATAAAAATATTCACAGTTTGTTGTAGTTTTGAGCAGGTACATTAGATAATTACGCGCAATTTATAAAATCATCAATAGTTGTAGAATTTCAATTGATAACCATAATGTATTATTATAAATATTTCATCAAAAATAATCTTAAAAAAAATATTGCATTGTTCATAAATAATTAGTTTGTTGTTCTGTGTCACGTAATAGATTTCATTTGAAAATTGTATTTCAGTAAATATTGTTATTTCACTGCTCATCCTTTTAAGAAATTGAATTCCTAACAAAATGGCGTTTCGTTTCTTGCGGTCTCGGGAGCACTTCCTGGGCGCAAGAACCCAGCCTGACTTTCTATTTGAAACTCCAACTTAATTCAGAATTCTACCAGCGGTTTAAGAAGCTACTGAGCCTCTCCCGTACAAACGTGAAACACTTATATTGCACATTGTATCAAATCGACAGCGATAAGTATTTGAGACATTGTATGTATACAATACAATAATATTTTCTTTTAATTTTGTTCAGAAAATAAACCCTTGATTTAATATTAAGTGCATGCGCACAATAATGAAATCGATAATTGCATGTTCAACTTGCTTTATTTGTCTGTGAAGTTTGTCAATTTATACATATCAAAGGCGTGGTGTAGTTAGCACATTATTTTTTTTTTGTGGAAGAAGTTCAGCATAACAATCTTACTCAACACCGGATGCGACGAAATAAAATTGCTTGAAATTGTAAGCAAGAAATAGGTAAGGGAGGGGAGCTCAAATAAAATTAATATTTTTAAAGCATTTTGCGGCACACTCTTTGGTACTTTCCATCAATTCTTAAATTTATTTAGAAAAAAAAATTCTTGACCTAAACAAGCGATTATATTTATTTGCTCCAATGAGGAAACACACAGCTTAGTTTGCATGCAGAAGAATTTACAGATCATTTAATAACACTACTATGTATCGTGGGAAGTGTGTGTATGTACTTCCAAGAAGAACTGAAATCACGATGCAGTAAAAAACCTGGTCAACAGAGAGTACGAGGAATCTCGGACCTGTTTTCCACGTGAGATTTTTTATGTTCATTTATCAATCATTTTAAATTGTGACACGGAATATTTTGTAACTTTATAGGTACTAAATAATAAATTTTACTCATTGAAATACCTATTTATTTTTACGATAATAGATTCCTGTGCGGCTTGTACTTATCACATATCATCAATTTGTTCGTTTAATACATATACATGTTATATCATAACAATCTTTGAAGACGTTGTTATTTTGAGCATACCATGCACAGACAAACTTTAAAACAGAACCAGATATTATTTATTCATTTTAAATTAGTCGATATTTTATGTTCACACAAACATATGTGTGGCGTATTATTGATATGTTATTATCATTGTGCATGTATGGTCGATTCATACTGCGTTCTTGGTTAAATTTAATAATGTTGTAGTACGCATCACTCCAATGCTTCTCGTTAAGTGAAGAAGTTAGATAACATCTCAGACCCAGGCAGGTACAGCTCAGCTTCGATAAGAACTGCTATGCACTTGACATCACATACAATGATCACCGCCGAACACTGTCACTCCTCATTTAGTGCGGCGCGTACGGGAGACTCCATCAGGCCCGCGGCTTTGTAGGTGCTCGGGTCTTATATGGAGAGAATTCCATTGCGCAATGTGGATACAGCGACGCCCAGTCTACGGTGAATGAGCCGGCAGGTGGACCCGGAGGTACTCGGCTCAAGTACCGTCCGCACATAACACCATCGAGGGCTACGGTGCTCGGAGATGCGCTAGGCTGATTGATGTTACTCGATGTGATTACTTTTAGTATCGACGGAATAAATTGATGCACATAATACAAACTATAAAATTTCAATAAAACTGAAATTATGGCAATGTTGGGCCGGGTGATTTTGATGTTTTCAGGTAAAAAAAATAATTTTAAAAAGATTAAAATATATTAAAAGATTAATGATATCGATTGTGAATGCTTTAAATTATCCAAACGTAATTAAAATTTATCAAAAATATTTCATATCTCCAAAGTAATATTTTTTGTTATGAATCAATTACTAATTTAATTAATCGATATTGTGAAATGATGTTTTCGTTGATTCCTGTTGTCATGATTAACACATAAATAATTATGATTGGAATAATATTATTCCGCAGGCATTGATTTTATTTGTCAAGATTTTCATGCTTGATTTTATACTATACCAGCATTTAGAGTCTCATTTGGGATTTTATAAATATTTACATTAAATAATTATTATGTTTTAAACGTTAACGTGTTTTCATTTATATATAATCCTTATCAGTTCATACTTGTATAAGATTTTATAACGGGATTTGGTACGCAACATACCAATGCTTACATTCGTGTCTTAAATCACTTAAAATAATGAATGTAGAAAACAAAAGGCTTTGAGAATGTCTGTGACAATTTAAAATGCATTTCATTTCTGACGCCGGTCTTGTAAGAGAATGTATGATACGATTATGCCTATTGTTTAACCTGCAGACGCTATCAAAACCGGTAAACTTCCAAACCAGTTACAGCGTTTTTCATATTCTATTCCCATGTATAAACTATTAAACCTCATGCGTAAATATTTAATAAAAGATCATGAATATTTCATCGAATGGAAACTTTTTAAAATGTATTTTTGTTATTAAATAAAATCGTCTTTACATTAAAACGAACCTTTATTTATAACAAAATAATAACTTATCAAATTATTAGGATGTTTCCAATATTTTTTACAAAATAGGTTTGTTTAAATATACAATCCATTTTCTATTTTTAATTGAACTGTGATGATATTATTAGTTTTATTTTTAAGTCATATATACTTTACTGCTTAAACCTCCACCGGTGACATCATTCGTATTAAAAATAAATTAACCCAATCGAAATTTCAGAAACGGACTAAGAAAAAATAAAAGATTTAACTCGGCAGAGCCTATTTTTATCCATCTATGCTTAATACTGTAGGCGTAGTTTATTTAATTTCTATTTTTAGCTGTTGGCGGCGTGTCCGACATAATCTCTTAAATCGCCGATTATATTTGAGTTTAAATCTGTGCAAATATTTCCAAAATGGCGGGTTGTTTTGCCAGCGACTCCTAAGCGGTAATTTAAGCTGAGAGCCTGCATCAGCACACGCCACGCCGCCACGCCGCCACGCCGCCACGCCGCCACGCCGCCACGCCGCCACGCCGCTCACCTGCCTCCCATTTTTTTTTCCAAGTTTTCTGACCCGGCCGCTCTTTTAATGCAATTTGCATAATTTTCTTGATATTGTGTGTTTACTGTTCAAGAAATTCGCTGTTTATATTTATGTATTCTCCTGTCAGTGAAATATATCATCTTTAAAAATAGCATCATTCTCAGCTATTTTTTACATTCCTGGAGAAAACGGGCCATTGTTTAGTTGGCTTCTTTTTTAATTTGCATAAATAATTACCTTTTCTACAAGACAGAATCGTTTATTCTTAAAAACATAAATACATTTCAAGCGAGAATGCATTCTCGATCTTAATAATTTCCAATAATCTCAAGTGTTTGACATTATTTAGATTTATTCTAAAATGAATTCATATTCATTTAAAAAAATGCTTTATAGTGTTTTTATATTGTGTTATATACAGAAACTACTAGTTTTCTATTTGTGCTCATTGTGTTATTTTCGTCTCAAAAATGTTATGAATATTTTTATAAGCAAAGATTACAAGCATTGAAAATGAAAACATTTTTTTTACACCCATTTCAACAAGCGTTTCTACCGGTCCTTTTACAATGCTTACGTTTTATATAGTAAAAACGCATAAAAAATTATTTAAATTTCTTTAAAAATATAAACTACTCACAAAAGACAACATCACATCACAGGTTCCCAATGCGTCTAAATAAAAAAAATAATACTAGCATATTTAGCACCTTTTCAAAAATATATTTGCTAATGAATTTTCAACCCTTGCAGTCTTCACCCTGCGGTGTAAGGGGTCAGGTTTGACTATGTGCCCGAGTCTGGTCCCTGCAGGGTGGGGCCGATGGCGAAGGCCCTGTGCGGTTGAATAACCTGCTCCCAGAATGCCTCATCCTAACCTAGCGCGCTCAGGTGGGCAACTTGGCCCATGTGACTTACAAAATATGTCAAGAAATCATTTGCATACTGTTTTAATGACGTCAAGCCATTTTTTTTTTTTAATAAAACATTTCAAAGAACGCAACACGCTCTTTGAAACAACAAAAATAGATTTGTCGAAATATTGAACTACACTCGTGTTTTGTTAAATATATTTTATATTTTTTGTAAGCGTGTTTTTATAGAAATCAAAACCTTGCGCCCGGATATAATTTTAATTAACGCAATACGTCTTTTAAACTAGTTAACTCGACAAAATAAATCATATGTGTGTCATATTTTAGGTTATCTCACTTTCATATTAAATGATTTGACATTTTAGCATAACACTATTTGCATAAATCAAGGTATGCAACCACATGCATAATTTTAATTACGCAATAAATAATATAGTATTTAAAAGTTATCATTTAATATAATCAGTGCGTTCGCTCACTAAAAATATATTTTTTTGTATTACAAAAAAAAACCAGATTCTTTATTTTCTTTTATTTACAATAGTTGTTAGGGCTATATTTGCTTACAATACGGTATCTGGCTGTAGTTGTGGGTGGGGCTTTCAAGATGTGGCTTAGGTGGTAGCGTGCATGGATTTCTCAATTTTTGTTATTGAGTTTGTGTATGGAAAAATATGTATAAAAACTCTTTTTTTTTTGGCATGCTAAAGCAAAAATTGTATTTTTTTTAAATACACCAAAACATTAGCATATTAATAAAAATTGTACCGACGAACATCGAATAATACAAAACGTATTATTTAGAGGACCTACATACATTTTTTAAAAATATGCGATTCCATTGAAATTCTAAATCTCATCATAATTCGATTAAAAAAATAGATATTTCAAGATGCTTTAATTTTCTTTCCCCCCTGATCCTGCTAACAAGGTGTAGCTGAGGTGGTGGCGTACATGGTTTTATCTATTTTCGTTATTAAACCCTTTTTTTGCACGAATTGACGATTAAATTAAATAAATAACTAGATAACAAGGATAAAAATTTAAGAGAGTAAACTGAATGAAACATCCTATTATTGTAAAGTAACAGTACCTACCTCAGGTATGCACTACAACGAATTGTATTTTGGTACTATATCCTTGTCTTATATATGAAGTCCTGATCACCATAAGCAAGCACTCACATATAATTGACGATATTTAAAACAAAATAAAAAAAAAATGGAATTCATAACAGTACTCCAGCGGATGACATCACGGCGGATTGTTTATCTCATCCGAGTGTCGGCGAGGCGGTCCCGCGGTCCCGCGGCCGGTGCGTGTGTGAATTTGCCCGAGACTAGAAATCAGCCGAGGTAATGACATTGGAGTCCCGGCACCGCGACCACTCCGCCACGGTCAACGAGCCCATTGTCAATACCGTTTTCTTTGCGTAATTTATATGGAGATGTTTGGTTGGGTATCGGCTCTGATGTAAGGCCCGCCTTCCCCGTTACTGCGCTCCTCGAGCTCCGCCGAAGTTTTCCGACTACCTCTGAAACGCTTTATACATTATTTATATTTTAGATTTTTTATTTATTAATATTTTAGATTTTCGAGAGTGATTTATTCGCGTTGTGAAGTTCATTGCATATTTTATGGTAATTGTTTTTTTATGGTAATGTACTCAGTGGCAGGTGCTTGATAAAATATGGCAGTAAATGAGACTCCTACTTTGCTATTTTTTTATCAGTCTTTATGTTAACACTACTAGTAGCCGTTTCGCGGACTGCTGTCTAAAAGCGGGGCGCGTATTAGTACTTTACTCTAAAAGCGGTAGAATGTCATTTTACTCTTTAGGTTTACAGCTCGTAATGTTTGTTTAGACTCGTCAATGTTACTTCTACCAATACTATCCAGTGATTCTGAACAAAGTGACAATGCAAAAGTGGAGTGGCCAGAGAATGATAATCCTCCAATTATTGAACAATTTTTAGGACAAAGTGGTGTTGTTGTGATGCCAAGTAATCCGCAAAGTGTGTATGAAGTGGTTCAACTTTATATAGGAAACGATTTATTTGACTACATGCAAATCAAAGAGTGTATAGACTAGATTTCACACAGGCAATTTTACGCGAATTTTGTCAGGATTCAATTCAATGAATTCAATCAGTTAAGGCTTAAAATGCAAGTCCGTACGTAGGTTTTTTTATATTTTACGCACCACGCTGACGTCTAAAGTACAAATAAATTGTAATAACATGAAAACTACACTTTGTGTGTTTTAATATAACTCATTAAATTTCAATCGTACTTTCGTATTTAAATTCGACTTAAAAGAAGAAAAAAAATGTATGAAACGATTATAAATTATATTTCGACACAAAATGGCAACAAATTATAATTGTTGATTAACCATATTTTTTATTGAGCAAGTAAAATTTCACTGCAGTTTGTTGTACTGTAGGTGTGGATGGGTTGTAAACGTAATATTATGTAATAAAATAGAAGACCAGACACAGTATAATAATCTTATCAGAGTACCCAGTTATCGTGTGTATGAAATCTATCACAGAAACCGATTTAAATTTATCACGATAATGCTTTTCAGTAAGATAATAGTGAAAACAGGAATATGTAAACCGCAGACCTTTTTATACTTCACGAGCTTAGACGATACGCAGGCAGGAAGTGGTCAGAACTCTGGATCATTGCATTTGTATCATTATTATGTTAAAATCATTTTCCATAGGTTATGGTGTGGTTTTTCTTCAGCTCATAGAAGGAACAAGGACCTTACCAAATCAGATACGGGACCTCTCAGGCTAGCTGAAGAAAGAGGCCGAAGGGATGACAGGGAGAAGCACTTTGGCGATTTAGCCGAGATGATGATGATGAAGTAGAAAAGAAATGAATTAAATTAATAAGGAAAAATGGAACGAACTAAATTGGAAATGAAATTGATAAGAGTATAAATAATACACGACGTAAACTAAATTTTTTTATTTTATTAAACTTTAAATGTCAATTTTTTTTAATTGCCTGTTACTTAACATTTCAAATAATTAAAAGTTGTTTCGTAAAATTCTTAGTATATTTCTCGTAAATATATTTTATAAATATTCATCAAAGAATTTGATATAATGTTTTACCAAGAGAAATAAATGTTATCCTTACAATTATATAAGCTGCATATTCTCATAAAACAAAATAATATATTTTAAAAATCGAAAACAATTTTTTTTCCAAACGAGATATTGTGGTCTTAAATTTCATTCTGAGTACTTCTTTATCAATTTTCAACTCCCGTTGTGTTTATAACTTCTATTTTTTGCCGTATTTCAGTGCAATATTATATATAACAAAGCTTTAGATTTTATGCATGTAGTTTATAGTACAATTAGACCAGCATTGACTCGCATGAGGTAAATGACTTCATCGTGGTTATTGTTGCCTTGTCTTATTACAATACAGCTAATATCTAACAAAGGGGTTGAATTGGCAGTGTTCCGAGGCAACGACGACCCATCGCAATTTCAATTATCCTTATTGTGCCCGTGTGTGAATTATATCGATGTATACGAATCTCTTATGTAGGAGGCACGCGCAGCGACGATGTCAGAATATAAATCAGACGAAATGCGAAGGTTTTGCATTAAATTGATCATATATTATACAATTTCAATACCAGTTCGACATGTTAACAATTGGTCGCTGAAACCATGCGTCCTACGCTAATACCTTCGTTTATGAAAATATCTATGGGAAAGGTACGGTATATCTATGAAATTCGATTTTTTTCCGATTTACTTTCCCAAACCTCTCAGTAAGCTTCTAATGTTATTAGTTTTACTTTATTGAGATTTTAAATCAAACACAGCTAAAATTCATTTACAACACTGTTTTCTTAGCATAATTTTTAAAAAAATAATGCTTTCATCGATTTCTTTCTTTTTCCATATACACCAGATAGTTTTTTTTTCAATTGAATTCGTAAACCGCCTAGAAGAAAACTATAGTTTTAACTAAGAAAAATCATGCTCACATTTCGACAGCTAAAAAAATTACCAACTCGTAACATTTGTAATAGTGTTTGTCATTTCAATCATAAAACAATACTTTAGTAAAGAAGTTTCTAATAAAAATTATAGTGTAGTTTTAACACGTATTATAGTTTTTTTTATTATAATTTACGAAACAGTTATCGAAGATTGTCGTGGTCACTTTCAATAATTATGACTGGTTTTGGGGCTTTAGAACGTGCTTCTATGAATGCTAAAAAAGAGTGCCGCTATGATTTAGGTAAATTTCTTTTAGTTTATTTAATTCGAATAAGTTTATGTTGAAGAAGCTAAAAAAATGCTATATCACAATAAAGTTACCAAAAACCCCATGTTAACTAAAATGGCTCTTTATAATATCTCATTGCTCGGTGGCAAATATGCTTGCTATTGTGATTTTTCACACATTTCAGAAAAAAAAACTTTCCGTGATTTCTGTAGAGTGGTAGTTAATTCGTTCAAGCATTCTTGCTTGGATGTCCTCAATTCGTAAAAAAAAAAGCTTTTAGGGTTAGGATATTCGTTTTCTTCTTCTTCAGATGCCTTCCTTCAAAGGAGGTTGGTGATAGTCTCACTGAACATATCTCTAGGTCTGTTCACGGTTTTCTTGGGGAGGATAGTGTAGTGAGTCCCCGGATATTTCTCTACCTTCTATATATTCGTTTTTAGGAATGATGGTTTCCTAAATGAAAGTGGAAGAGGCTGCATGTGCCCGGTGCAGCCGAGTGCCTCGCCGCCGGGCAGCCTTATGTCAAGTGACATTCCACCACGCGAATGTCAATAGCGGGCTCGACGCGCGCCTCGCTTGCGTAACGCCTCACTTGCACACGTGCGAGGTCTAACACCGGACTTAAGCCATTCAATTCGACATTGCCCATATCTTCTCCATAACAGGAATGTGCATTTTTCGAACCCACAGCAATAAACCCATGATTTAAATTTTTAATTTTCCCTTTTGGTCGATAGCTATGAAGATCTTTTACAAGCTTCGGATGAGAAATTTTCGAGCCGTAATTTGTTTGTAAAAAAAGTTTTTTTGCAATTGTAGTGCATGATAAATTTGAATAAACGGAAGTACAATGAGTATGAATCAATTGTTATTGTCTAATGGTGGGCTAATATACCCAAAATCCACAATAAAGATGACACGCCTAGTAAAATAAATATGTACGTAAAATATGTATGTCTTTTAAATGTGACAATTTATGTAATTGTTTTAAACAAGAAGTTATTTATAATTTTTATTGCAGATTATTTAAGTTTACGTATAATTTATTTCACATTTTACATAAATTATAATTTAAAAGAGATTAGCATTCATCGTCAATCACGAAGTTCATTGCCAAGTTCCATTCTCTTGGCTGGCAATCTCTTTGGCCTTGTAATAAAAATGATAATCACACAACAGATAAATTTATTATTTTGATTAGCTATAAAATAATAAATAATTCAATTATAATCTTTTATGACAAATGTAACAATAAAGCACGTGAATGGCACTTACTCGTCATATACTTAATATGGCTCATTAATAATAAAATTATTCATTTTATCATACGTTCTTTAACTTGTTTGATATGTTAAAATACATTTATGATTTCACGCCCAAATTTTATTTAATGAAAATATTTTGTAATTTATTTAATACTAATAATTTGTATTACAAAAATGGTGATTCACGTGGAAATTCCAGAAAACGTATATTTTATTTAATTTTTAATATTTAAAAGACTTGTAACTAATCTTATTTAACATTGGGATTAAAAATACGTGTTCAAAAATAAATGTTTTCTTAGAATTTATTTAATTCATATAAGACGAAAACAATTTCTTTAAAGCAAACAGGTACGAGCCAATTGTCGTATTTTATGTTTTGGAAATCGGCGTAGAATACTCGCCATTTTTAAAGTATTTTTTCCTTGTAGACACGATATAAAAAGTTACTTTTGTTATACATTTCTTTAAAACGTTTATTCAATGTACATCAGTGTTCAGTTATTGTGACTCGGGTTTATTCTAGACGCTTCCTTGGACGTATGCTAACGCATCCCGTGATACAATAAGAAGTACTTAGGACCAGAAACTGTCGCCATTCATATGCATATTGTACTTACGGTTATAAATAGTTAACTGTACACGTAAACAAATCAATCAGTGTATACAAGCAATTAACTGCATGCCTAATTAAAGAGTTACATAGAAAACTAAATGGACTCGTCACATGTTACATTGAATTAAAAAAAAACCAACATCACACACAACATAGAAATTACAAAGTATCTAACTACTGATGCATATTATCCTGTATATATATCCGTGTATAACATTTTTTATACTTAAAACTCATATATTTGATTATTGCATTTAGAAACTGATATCTTATGTATATGCTCTGTGATTTATATACATTATCTCAATTGAATCATGTTCCAATCAAAAAATTATATATGGGTTAAATTAAATGTCTCTTATTTTTAGGATATACCATGCGTGTTAGTAACTAAACATTGGTAAATTTAAGAAAATTATTTTTTTCATAAGTTGTGAATAAGTAAAAGGCCTGGAAAGCTGACAATCTAAATAGGAACCCGTAAGCGAGTTTGTCTGTAGTTACTTTACCTAAAATCAACACCCCACTGATATTTAAAGTTTAAATAAAATTTTGTGCCATTTTTCAAAGGAGCTGATATCGATGGAATTAATAATTTGATAACACATCAAAAAACAAATATAAACTGACCACAAGTAAATTTAGAGACTATAGAAATGTCTATTGACACCATTGAAGATTACGTAGTTTCAATATTGTAAGCACCAGCAACACACCTTTTTATTAGAAAATACACCTGAAAATCATAAGTATGTGCTTACAAAATATCCTTCGAAATCTCGTACTAAAAAATTTTTATTTGTTCTACAACCTTTGAAATTTTTTTAATTTTTTTTTTAACCAAAATGCACATAGCTGCATTTGCTAGAATACGGACTTATTATATATATTATCATTAAACATATATATACTTGCCTAAAGTTCTTGATTTTGAATAAAAAAATAACAACTCACGGTCCCATTCACGCACGTGACATTTTTCTTCTATATAGGGCGCGCCTGCGACTCGTGTAAACTGCTACGACGGGAGACTGACAATGGTGACCATCGCCCATTCGCCCGTCGCTCGCGAGTGCACAGCGCGCGATCTCTGCACGTGTCGGAATCCTCGGGGCGGGACGGGACGCACGCCACGCCAGCCACGCCGGCCACGCGAGCCACGCCACGCTCCGCGGGCAGCGGGTCGCACGCACGCGAGAGCTCCCGCAGGGCAGACCGTGGCCCTTATTAAAACTAATGATTTTTATGAATAGCATTCACGCTCTATGGGAACTTGTGACGATAAAAACAATCATTTTTATGCTGCCTCCTATCGATTTCACCGCTGTACTGATGGAAACCGTCGCTTAACTCTCATTACACATCCGAGTACTTTTTTTTTTCTTCTAAGCAATGCGCACTCTCAATAATATAATATAATTTTACCTTCCCCGGCGCGTGCTATTATTTTGTTCCGCATTGTTTCGCACTATTTGTACTTAAATATTTACCCACGTTTTCAATTTCACTGTCCGGTATCTTCACAATTTAATAACACATCTATCTCCTGCCTACCCTCAAAATTATGTTAAGTGTAAACCATTTTTTTGTTTGATAGTCAGTTTGCTTTGCTTATTGCTACCATCAAAAAAAGTTAAATGTCCAGACAGAACAAATTATAGTCTTATTAAATTTATAATAAAAACTCTTGCAGATTTTTTTACTACGTCAACTATTCGTTTAGGGATGTGTAATCGTTGAATTTTCTACATTTAGCAGATTGCTGTCGCTTTTTGTTTTTTGTTTTTTTTTTTGTTTTTGATGCGGAAACACAAATATAAATAAGCGCAGCTTCAATTAATAAAAACAAGCCTACCGGTGTCGAGATCGGCATCTTCGATATTACCCATCGCCTTGCAATCGATCATACGGCAGAGAAGCCGCATCCAATTCGGAAGGTTGTTCACCCGTCTGCGGTAACTGTGTTCGCAAACGGACGAAAATCTCGCTGCGGTCGGCTCGGGCAAAAAACACATTTATCGAACATTGTAGGTCGTGATATCATTCGGGCAATTACGAGCGCCGATGGTCCGAGGAGTGCGGCCCGCCCCGCTGCCCCACTTGCGCGGCGCCGGCTCCATGGCGGAGGGGAAACCCTGGCGGAGGGGAATTCCCCGCCCCCGCCCCGCCATCTTCAATTCCAGCCGATGGTTTTTTGCGCACTCTGAAATTATTTATAAATAGATCGGTATCTTTAAAAACTTAAGTGATGTAATGCTTAATTTATGCATAACGGATATTTTTTTGAAATAGCGTTAGATAAAGTTTAAACGCTACTTTGATCAGATTTTATATATATTTCCCTTTATTTGTTTTTTTATTGATCGTTAGATTTTTTTATGGATTTTATTTATGAATCGCAAAGGTTTCGTTGACTTTCAATTTGAATTATTTTATAAAATAATCATATATTAAAATTACAATCAATAAAATGATCGGAGGCTTATTGATAAAAAAAGGTGTTCAATTGGGTAATAAAAATCCGTTTCCAGTATTTGTTTTAAAGTACAAATACAATTTTACTTTCGGAAAAATATTTGTTCATTACGTTTTTACGCTTATTTTAAATAAACGGAAAAAATGTAAAGCCCTCTACACATGTCGCAACACGACTTGCAACCGATTTGCAATCAGCCAATAGCGTCCCTTTATTATGGGTGTTTTATGGTTTTGCCTAAATAAACAACGCCAAATAGGACGCTATTGGCTAATTGTAAGTCGGTCGCAAGTTGTGTCGCAACGGGTGTAGAAGGCATGAGGTTTAAAAAATGTAAAGCCCTCTACATACGTAGCAACAAATCACCCCACCAACTTGCAACTGGCCAATAGCTAAAACGCGTAAAATAAAGGGACGCTATTGGCTGGCTGCAAGTTGGCTGCTCGATTTGTTGCTACGTGTATAGAGGACTTTACTTTACATATAAATAATGTGTTCGCAGGTTTTAGCTGCTGTTGTAATTATAAATACTCGGTTCTCAGATGTTACGCTGTAATTTTCCTATAATATTCTAGGATCTAGGACCTGAGCCATTTCACAGATTTTACTAAGGTCGGAAAATAAAAATAATAAAAAACGCAGCATACCACCCGAGAACCGGGTGCTTGCAGAAAATTTCAAACATCGCGTATTATATTCTTAAATTTCCAAAATTGATCCCATGTCCCCCGATCGGCTCTTACGACGGGCAGCTTGGGCCTTTCGCAAAAAGTGGCAAAGATGGAGAAGCGGAGGAGGCGGTGCAGCTCGGCCTCGGAGGCGGTGGCCGGCGGCGCGTGTCGGCGCCAGGTGCATTCACCTGCCAGGCCCTCGCCACACTCGGCCGTGCACCGGGGACTCCGGGATATCCACTGCAACATGTGCATGCCCTCGACATCGCCATCATTGATCTCCCACATGAGCGTACTGCTTTCTTTAAACTTACGAAAGCATACAATAACTTCATTGCTCTTGATCCTGCCTATTTTTTGAGACATGCAGATAACAGCTATTTTCTTGAATGTCACATAACACGCGCGTCACATAACTTATATTAACCAATAAAACCTTAGAAAAGATTCAGCCAGGACAATGCTACACAGCAGTGAATCTTAATAAGCTTCTCATTACGGAGGGTCCGCGAGGGGAAATTTTTTATAATGCATCTTGGTTCTTGTAACATCTTTGCACTGGATATTTTCTTGGTAAAAAATCTGTATTATAAAACCTTTTTTTATCCTCCTAACGCATTTCACAACTATCCACTCATATAATACAACAACTTGCCGAGTCTTTCCAAGCACTTTGGTATTTTCTGTCACGTCTATTATGGACACTCGGGATATCAATTACAAAATTGTTTATAAGGGTAGCTCGTTCTCTTATTTAATAAGTTAGTTATTTTCCTAAACTCTTTATATTATTGGTATGGTATATTTAGTACCTCTGATAGTCTTACTAATCCGTTATCATTCTCGAGACTTATATATAATGGTTCTTTAAGTCTTTGCTCTACTAAAAGAAGTTTTAAAGATCCTTAGAACAGGGCGTATATCATTATATTTTTACTACTATCTATTGCATCTATATACAAAACATTGATTTCATATAAGTTAATTTGTATTATATTTTTTTGTATACGTAGTAGAAATGTATAATTAAACATGTGTAATCATACGTTGAATATTGTAGTACGATAAGATCCCACTTCATCGTACCTTTAATTACATAGTGAGTATTTACATAACTCCTGTGTCAATCAAAACAAATATTAAAATTACTTGCCCACTTGTTCGTGTATGGTATGATACACACGCCTTCAACGTTTCAAGACGTCTTCCATGTGTTCTGCTTCATGGTTAAGTAACATTATAAAAACCAACGTCGAGCACGTGCTAAATCTGAGCATTCACGTTTGCGGGATAATTAGTTTAAACTTATTTCAAACATTTCATTAGGGGGATCGGCGTTATTAATTAAAATCCCATGAATATGCAGGAACTCGTGACCACTAACCATACGCTATTGTTACATTATATTTTATGGTATTCGAAAAAAAAATATTTTTAAAAGAAGAGAGAGCAGGGAATATTTTGAAGTTCGCTTTTCATCCCAATTTGTTGTTCTTATAGTATTACTACTCTTAATACTAAGAAGTTAGACTTGGTGATATTACGAAAGTATTCAGTTTGACATTATGCAATACATATTTCATATCTACCCTCTTATAGAGCAGACCATACCAACCATTCAATGAATGTTAAAATTGTTGAAATTAAATTATGTCAAATGTTTAACTTTAAGATTTGTTCTTAGGCTTTACCAAGATATTTTCAATTATGCCTTTGAGTTGATTTCTTTAACCTGCTGCTTTAAAACCAAGCATAAGTTTCAAAGCAGCGATTGGTATATATTTGATAATTTTGATATTTTTTTTATCTTCTGTGAAACCACTACTTATATTCTGAAAAAACGAGTGCATTGAAAAGATATTTAAAAGATGACTCTGAATGTATCGCCACTTGACTCACAGCAGTGGCACTCCCTTAGCACTTGATCAATTAAAACATTTGCCACGTCTCTCGCTTCATGTGTGACTTAGAGTTTTGAAATCGTCATCAATCTATAATATAGCAAAAAAACTAATGGCTTGAAGGAATTTTCTAGAATCCACCAAATGCATCAATTTATTCGTGTATTATTTCGTTGATTGCATAAATTTTATTTCACTCGCAATTTATTTCAAATTTTATTTTTAATCCAAAGGGAATCTCTGTCAACCCAGGAAATCATAGTTTGCCAAAATCACCGAATGATATGCCGGTCAAACTGCGGGAAGTAAGTTTAAAATACAATATTAAAAAAAATCGTCCATTCAGTGAACTAGATAGATAGGTACCTATTCATAGCATAATACAGCTATTCCAAATGGCAGTTAATGCTACATTTGTTAGAAATATTCGCTGAAACCACTACTTGTCAGTTATGACAATAAAATTTCTGGCGATCTCTTTGCAATTGGTGTCTTCGGCCAAAAGTTGGCAATAAATCCTAAACGTGCCTGGCTGACCGTTAAAAAACAGGACCCATACAAAAGAAACATTGTGAACTTTTCCGTTTCTTTATCTGCTATCTTGAAAGCTGCCCGGGGAGTTAACGAAGTTTCCTTCAGTGTTCTGTACAGCTTCTTCATTGTCCTCTACAAGTCGATTCACGGAAAACGCCACCTTGAATTCGAGAACTTAACACTATCTCGTTTGTCGATCCGCCGTAATCGTTGCTTTGCTCACGTTTTTCGACCTGTGGAAGTAAATTAATTACTTCAATTATTCCTTACAACAATTGGTACATGCTTTGCTACGTTCGACCAGTTACAAGAAAATTAGCAAGATTAGTGGATGCTGTACATAAACTAGTAAAAATATATCTTGAATTATTGACAATGATACGCTTTATCATAGAAAACGAACATTTGTGTTTATCTGAATGCTTTGAACGTTACTATCGATCGATCCATTCGTGCTCACAAATCTACCATGTCATCGACTAGCCGTCCATAACGCCATCCAAGTCCTCCTCGGCCACAGCGTGCAATTTGGGATGCATTCACCCTATTGTCAACCGGACAAGCAGCTAATTCCGATGGTTGTGGTGTTTTTTGAGATGCCACGTCGCGTTGCTGACTTCGTTTTCTCCAAAGCTCTCAATCCACTTGAGAAACCACCATAATTGCAGATTCATAAACCTACCTAAATTTATTATTATAATACTCTTGAATTTTTCCATTACTGAATACGTATGCCCGCCAATGATAATAATATGACATTATTCATTAAAAACTTTACAAGTGTTTACGTATTATTGTACATCAGGTTTATATATCTAATGCCGATGTTCGAATCTACATTGGTTCCGTCTCAATGTGTGTCAATATCAAATCTAAACGTCTAATTGTCATGTAAATTTCAATTTTTTCAGTCGAAAAAATTGCGTAATATCGCAATATCTATTCAAATAAGAAAAACCCACTTTTTACAATTATTATAAAAACATCGAGCGAGATGCTCACCGCGGCCCGCGAGCCCGGCTCGGTTTTTTGGTTAGATGTCTTTTGTATCGTATTTTGTTATTCGCGAAACGGATTGGTTCGTCTTGTTCGGGTCGTGCCTCTCGATATTCTGTCGAGTCACATCTGTAAATTGACTTTGAGAACTCTCAACACAGCCCTTGCAGTTTCAATGGAACTCGACGAGAAAATAAGCCTCGGTTTTTGCAAGCAGTTGCATTATGGCTCCATGGCAACGAAAAACCAAAGAGCAAGCTGTAGTTTTTAATTACATTAATACAAATTTTTAAAGTATTTATACTCATTGCTTTTCAAGTATCAATTTAGCAATGCGCTTTGATTTAATTTAAAGTTTTTTTTTAATGCATCATATCCTGGTGTGCTCCACTACAGTACATTGATTTTTCATAAGTAGATACATATATAAAGCTTGATAAGCTTGGAACTTTCGGCACTATTTTTCTAATATTAGTTTAAAATACTAGAAAACATCGAAATGCTAATAAACAGTGAAGAGGCCTAAGGCAATATTATTCAAAGTAATATTGCAGAAATAGATTTTTGGGACCATTAGAAAGACAAATATGTCTTTAATTTTTAAAAGACCACTTATTCTTGGTAGTTTAAACAAAGTGACTATGAAAGCCCATAGTTGAACCGCGCTTAACTGTACGTATTGTGTACTTAAACCTAACATAGTTCGTGGTGAATGCCCTTAACATTCCTTAAACTTAGTTGCTGCGACTCAAGCGCATTTTCACATAAACTTCTCGTTCAATGCGGCGGCGCATTCTACCGTTATTCCGCAATATTAAATGCAATCCTTCGTGTATTCAGAAAAAATCTAGTAATTTTTCAATGGCCTAAACAACGAGCTCTCACACCGGGAGCTTTAATCGCCTCGGCCATGCAATGCATCGCTTAATGAAGCCGAACTGCTATTAATATCAAAGTGTGCAAATGTTTGCGCATTGCTCACGAATATTTACCATGAATTGCTTTGTAATATAAAACAATATAATACAAAATATTTTGACTGTAATAGACTGTTGATTCAGAATCTCTTTTATGCATACATCTAGAATTTTTTTTTTGACTTTTTTGATTATTAAACATATTTTTCATTACTCGTGTTTCGTTCAAAATCCTACCTATCTGGACCAAAATGGCTGCATTTTAGTTTAAAAATAGGTATCCTTTTTAAAATATTCATTTAATTGTGGGCCATAAAGTAGCGAAAATCAAATTCCCAATCAGGAGATTGGTTCGGACCTCTCTTTTCCTCAGAGGTGCGCTTCCAGGTTGACAGAGAGAGACGGCGACAATCCCGGCTGGGTCCACCGCAGGTACCCATGGCAGTTTGAAGTTCGTTGCCCCTCTGGTCTAGTCGCTCAAACTTCCCACGACTCGTCCCAAACAAACTGTGGGACGCGCTACACTGTAACCAAATTATGTCTGCATTGTTAGGAGCTACTTTTCACGGGAGGCAGTGCCTTTTAGTAAATTGTTACCACACTTGATTACTTTCCATGTCATGATATGATGTTAAACTTTATTTATGTAATGTATGTATGTAAGCTAAGGTCCAGTAATATATTACTTCTGATGAAAAGCAATCATAAAGCACTAGGGATGTACCCAAGCATGTAGAAATGCACAAGTTTAATCTGTTTTTCTTTCAGGGGTGATGAAGCATGTATTACAGCAATTGCAATTTGACTAATTCTTGAAATTGTTGGACTATTTAATATGTACATTGGCTTAAAATATGCCTTTTAAAAACTCCATTACCTGTTAGCAGTGTAAAAGTTTACAACAGAAAAAACAAAACTATTCATGATTGTCGTCAAACTCATTTGTATCAAACTTGTATTTAAACGTTAAAAGATTTTTCACATTTATATTTTTAAATAATAATTAAGATTCGCTGATAATAACTTGGCATCCTAATTTAAATAATAATATTGTATATGTTTAATGGTCCTGCGATCTAGTAACCTGCACGTTCGCTTGCCGACCATGAGATTTTGGATTAGAATCCGAGGGAGCAATATTTTTTTTTTAATTTCTGTTTTAGTATAAAATGTTTCTAGATTCAGATTTTCGTGGTTTTTTAGGATACAACAAGGCATAATCCGGAGATGTATCAAACCATATACATTTGGTACTGAATGCTTTCAAATGCTTTTCTAGTTGTGCTCTCGTAAAGAGTTCTATTACTTGATACTAATATTTAATTATTTATACGTATATTTTTTATACAAAAAAATACTGAGACAGTATATTTTTTTATTGAGTTATAAAAATAATTAAATGAGCAGATAGTTTTGATACATTTAAAATTGAACGTGATCGTTTGGTCATTGTTTCTTACCTCTTGCTATGTTGCAATTTTTTTATAGTACACTAAAATATTATATTATAATAATATTATGTAAAATATCATAGTTTATTTTTAAAACTGATTTTTTTGTTTTTAAACGAACAAAAGTATTCAGGCCATTTTATTTGATTTCTGAAAACTTACATCACCGCGTTTTCTCTACAAAAGTAAATATAATCTGAGTAGTACAATAAATCGCTTCGGATGGCTACACACTCTTGCCGGAGAAATTTATTAGGCTACACTATTTAAGTAAAAGCAGAGTAATTAACTTTTTTGATTTAACTTTTCGAAAAGATAGTATCGCTCCGTTTACCTGCAAATTAGATATCCATGGTCTACGACTAACAATTTCAAACGAAAGTAAATTTACAGGTATCTAGACTATTTGTTGATTTTTTTCGCTTTTTATAATCAATTAACACGTATTATACAACGCTTTGTTAAGTTTGAAGTTTTTACACAGTAAAAATATAAAGATTATATAATATTTAATTCTGTGTCATATATTATACTGTAAATTTTACAGTTCAAGGTTAGCTACGTTTGCGTGGAGATCACCAACGCGCATGGATGTGTAATAATATAATAATGTTGTAATTAGATTATCGTGCAATCTTTTTCAACGTAGCTAAGCCATGGCGGAAAATTGGCTAAATTGCAAACGATAAAAACTCGAGGGATCTAGCGAATGCATTCAATGGCGACCATCATGTGTGCTCCCATGCCACTCTGCATACTTGATGGTCCGACGGACGTTAGGACTGCATTGTTGAAACTGTCCACATTAGTCCGGTCGCCAGTTCCCATGTCCCTGATCTGCGAGCAAATCACGTCCTTATGCAGATGTCCCGAGACCCGATAGTGGATTGATTTCGTCTTCATGGTATCGTCTTCCATGTTAATCGGTACAAAATAGTACGCGGTGGACTTTAATTTAAACCACACCAGTGCTCTCCACAAAAAGTGACCTTATTGTTTTTTATACATTTAAAAAAATAGATTCGATATAACATATACACGGTCACATAAGTAATCGCGTATCAGTTAATTTTTCGAATCGTCAATTATAGAAGATGATATTTAATTGAAGGTAGTGTTTGTTTTATCGTTTTAAACGAATTAATTTTAAAATTAAAGTGTGATTTACGATTCATACTAGTATTGGTTTAAAAGATAATAATTTAACATTAATTTTTATATTCCGCACAAAAGATAAATAACGTATTTGGCGAGGAAAAGTACTTTCTTTTCCTAATAAAAAAAAAATATCTTGAGTATATGTCTGCGTTATGTATTTTTTATCACCATCCAATTGTATTGCATGTTTGAAAGATCATTATGTAAAAAAAAAAGGACTTTTTGCGCATTTTGTGTAAAGTGAAAAGTTTATTTACTTCATTCTATCAAAATACAGAAAACGTTTATAAATATAAAAGATTTTACGATATATTCCGACTTATATACAGTGCATATCTACGACAGGCTTCTTTCATTTATAACACTCAATATTTCAACAAACACGAATACACATAGACACTTCTTCTTCATCGGGAGATAGCATACATTCATGCTGAATTAGTGTTCATGGTCCCAGAGTCCTTCTATACTTCCTTAATTTTGTGTAACACTGGGGATTGGACGTTTTGTTTTATATGGTTTTTATTAAAAAAAAAAAAATTGTAATTCTTAAAAAATATATATAAATATATGTACGGTATATATGACTATTTGTGATGTAATGTAATATGTATATGTGATGTAAATCATTGCAGTAATTTTCAACGTTCCACTTTGTGTAATGCCACCGACGCGTACTCATTCGCGTACCGCTCGTTGCAGGAGATGCAGGAAGCCCTGGAGGGCGAGGCGGACATGCAGGAGTGGTTCTCCCGCGACACCAAGTGCGGCGTGGTGCTGCACGACCGGCTGATGACGGACGCCGCCCTGGGCGCGCTGCCCATCAAGACCGAGCACTCCTACAGCCTCAACTCCGACGACTCGGCCTCTCCCTCCGCCTCGCCCCGCGACATGCACTCGCGCGTGGACGGTAAGTGTCAATGACGATCCGCAACCATCATGCCGTCCACTTGTTAAGAATCACCGACCTCATGCGCCACTCCGAACCTGATTAAAACTCACCTAAATTGAATTGAAGTAATCAATATTTTTGACAGAGAGTACTCGGTGGAATTCCATTTTATTATTTTTAAATAAAACACTTCAATACCTATAAAATTAACATCTAGAAAAATCACTGAAGTATTTTATTTAAAATATTAAATTAAATTTATTTTTTGATAATTGGTTGAATTCATAGTCCTTGTATTTTGAGATTCCCTTTGAATGCTTTTAAATGCTCTGCGCGAATTTGCGATATTTTTATTAATTTGAAAAATGCTTCAAATCGGTTATTTAGCAATATTAAAAACATTCAGATTAAACATCTTAAAAGCCCGTGTATTAACACTTTAAGATTGCAAAGTTGATGATCCATTCATAAGAAATCAAATCATTCCGCTAGAATGCGACGCGAGCGAGAGATGATGACTTCATTGCGATTACAGAGACAATGGACTAACCGGCATATTAAAAGAAAGTTACAGTATTGTCTGCGATCTGTTCGAATGCAATAAAGTGCAGCATGAGGCCCAGAGCGATTCTCATCGGCCATCATCGCTTACGAAGGCCCGGAATGGAACTCAAAAATTCCCCCACGGAAAAGGGTCCCTACAATTTAATTTTTGCATATCTCAACGAAAATTAAATTATTACATTCCTAGTATAATTTTTTTGTGTTAAGCCAATTTTTATTTTTTCACACATTACAACTATCTCGAATATACATTTGGTGGACCCCAATGCGACCCTGCGTATTTATTTTCGGGTTTATCTCGTAGTTTTTGATATCTGAAGCTAGTTAGTTGTTGATACGTTGATATGCTATACAAATGCTAACTATTTCAATTTGTTACTGTTGAATAAAGCACTATTAGCTTTCGACTGATACCTTGGGAGTTCCATAACGTAAAATAAAGTAGGTATTGTAAAATTAATTCTTACGCTGCTTGTGACATTAACTTTGTTGTTTTGAACAGTTCTGCGATAGCGGCTTATCTCCGTGTTTTATGGGAAAGAGCGTGCCTTCGGGGCTGCACTGCCTCGATTTTATAACTTTTTTGAACGAGGTTTTCGATAAGTGTTACACATATTCAATAAAACACCTAAAACAACCGGATAGGTCCCTTGGTCATTATTAACTGTACAAACGTAAGATGCGGTTTATAAAATATGCTTATATATCTAGCCTCCGTTATAAATATAATTTTTTTATATTATAATTAAAAATCATTTAATATCTCTGTCGTGTTTTTTTATATTTTGTTTGCTCTATTCCCTGATTTGCTAAGTTATACGCCGTTTTATATTTATTGCTATATTTTACGGGTTTCGAGTAATACAATGATTACGAATTTTCCCAAGTTAATATCAAAGTTAGGTATATGCGGTTTATTGAAAAATTCTGCTATAAAACTTTTATCGATTTATTTTCTTATCGGTGTCGTATATTATGAAATATGTATTTTTTCTAACAACATGTTTGCTTAGGTCAAAAATTCAATCATAATCTAAATTCCTAGCTTAATTGAATTAATCGCGAATACTGAAATGCGGTTGGCTCGTTGGTTCAACCTCTGTCTAGTAGGTGAGACTCAAACCTGACTCTTTAATTTGAACCCACCGAAATTGCATCAGAATAAAGTGTTTTATTAAACACTTTATTATAGTAAAAAAATAAAATTAAACAATCGTATTTTGAAATCAATGTTTAATTAATTACATAAAGAAGTGTTGAAATCGGTAAGATATGTTTTTTTAATCTGCACAGGTGGTCAGAAGAAATATATGCGAGTAGGTATAACATCTGCGTTACATCTTCGTCTATTGTTGGCTTTTTCATAAATTGTTTGCACGAATCTTTATTTGCACAAGTTTTTTTTTTCAACTTAAAAAATGTTATATGTGGCTTATGTGAATGAGATACGCTTGGAGTTGTTTTTAAAGTATATCTGTTACTTAAACAAGTGTCCTCTGATATGTAAAGGTTTATTGCAAACAGTGAAATAATATTTACATTTCAGTGTTCAAGAATACTTGAATAATAATTTCTTGGGACATTTTCTCACTGAGAAGCTAAACACATTTTTATAACCCTTCCTTATTTATCATGTTTTTATTTTTGAAAATTTATAAACAGTTGTGATGGGATTATTAAAAAAAATGGTTGATGCTTTTAAGAATTCATGTACTATGCTTATTAACTCATTCTCTCTGTTTGACTTTACTTCAATTGCCTTGGACCAAACCGTCATCGATCAGATACTCACGTTTTTTTATATTTCTGTCCGACGTTAGATTTATTGCATTTCACTATGGAAACAATCCATATCGTCTATTAAAATCGGCTTTCAATGGTAAAGTACTTGAAGCACGTTTCACTGAATTAAAAAATAATATCCGTTTCAAATCGGTTTATTTTACATACACAGAATTGATATTTCTCAAACTCATAACCTTGAAAAGCCACCATGTTCAATGTTTTATGATAAATAGTGTACAAAATGAAAAAAGCTACCCATATTTTCCGTATACTTGGTTAATTAAATGCAAATATAGTTCTTCCTCATTGTAGGTCCCCATCTCTGGGTTCAACACCTGTTAAAATATTACAAAACTGTTTTGAACGGTGACCATTTCTTTTTCAAACAGGCCCAATCCAAATCTTAACATTACAAAAAAAATATATCTTGAAATGCTGTTTAATTCTTGAATTAACAATTTATTTTTTTTTAAACAAAAAATCCACAAAATATTCCATTGCATATGTACTTTTAAATAGATTGAGCTTTTCTTCTTCAATTCATGCAAAAAATAGTTTTTTTAGACATATTATTTCCTATACAAACTCAATAATGAAAAAGAAAAAAAATTTTTTTTCATTAACTAAATTTACAATAGTTATTAAGGCTAAGGTTATAATAATATGGTGTATGGCTATCCCCTGATTCTGCGTGCAGGTTGTGGGGCTTGCAATGTGTGACTTAGGTTACGTACAAGAATTTCTTTATTGTGTTAGGCAGGGAAAATATGTGGAAAAACCCTTTATTTGCATGAGTTTATGTGTACATTAAATAAATAACTACGAACTAGATAATGATAATAAAAATAGAGAAACTCACATACGCTACTACCTATGCCACATAACCTACACGCAGGATCAGGGGATAGTCACATACCGTATTGTAAGTATAGCTAGGGCTAGGGGAACTATTGTAAATAAACATAAAATTAAATATATAATTTATATTGAGATATTACCAAAAATTAGTAAAAACTTATTCAATGATTGTATCTCTATTATATACCTTCTACCATATGCGGCATACTGCTTTAGTATAAACAAAAAATATTTTTGCTGTAGTTTCGTGCGACCACCTTTACAAACATAGATTTCCAAATTTTTTCACAAATCATACAATTTACTTACCCATTTCCTAATACATACGTTCTACGCACTGTGTTCTCATCGCAAATAAATCGGAAATAGTTCACTCTATTTGTTATGAACTGAGTAAGTATTGCTTTTTAAGTAAGTTCACAAAACACCATCGCTCAGAAATATTTCAATATTATGTAACTAAATTCATTAAAACTGAAAAATAACTCTAGTATTTTTGCGTTGTATTTTTATGAATTATAAAAATAATCGATGAAAATTTTATGGATGCTAAAAGACTAGATATTAGAAAAGAATATTCAACTGACCACACGAGAGCGGTGAGCTTGGGTTTCGTAGAAAATCAGAAAGTCCATATTTAGTTGAATCAAAAGTGGTTTTACAAATTCCAATACATTCATAATATACAATGCAAAACCATTGTATAAAACACCCATCATAGAGTTATAATGGCGTTTAGTTATTTTACGGCTAGTTCATATTTAAATTGATTGTAAAAAAATTAAAACCGAAATTGTTTAGTGCAGTATGGTAATAAATTTTAGTTAGTGCAGTTATTCAACAAATGTATCAAATTGTATTTAAATAATAACTTGCCACGTGTTGCTTACTCACCTCAATTTTGTTAAACAAACATCTGATCACTTGATGATGTGTCGCTTTCCGTTTACAAATCACTTTTCATTTAACCCTTTTAAACAATATTTACATTTATGAAGATACTCGTGTTATGATTATGTACGCAATCAATGTATTATTAAATACAAACTGTGGTACACGGAATACATAATATTTTCATTTCATTCCTTACTACTTTTATCATTAATACTTACTCTCTAGATTCATGTAAGTAGTTTAGTGTGAAGCTCACGATACAAATAATAAATAAATTATGTACATTTGGATAGTGAAAAATTAATGATCTGTAGACATAACAATAAAACCTGTTAATATTTTAAATATAATAAAATACTTGAGTGATTTTTCCACAAGTTAATTTTTGTTGGTGACCGGTTTCGCCAACCCTTTCACGTTGGTATAATCAAATTGAGCCATTGTAAAATTACTATAAAAGAAGAAAATGGCAAAGTTACTATAAAATATTGAGGAATATTAAATAATCTATAAAATTAGGTTAGGTTGGGTTGGGTTATTAGTTTTATTAATATTTGATTGGCTGTTTTCAGATATGGAGGACGAATGCTTCCCCGCCATCCCCCTGCGCTCGGCGTGGTCGCGGCGCGGCCGGGGGCCCTCGCCCGTGGTCAAGCGCGAGCCTCTCTCCCGCCCCGCCTCCCCCTCGCCCTCTCCACCCGCCTCCCCTGCCTCGCCAGCATCCCCACACATGCACATTGACTATGTCATAGACCACACAGTGAGTATATATTCTGATATAATCTTCTAATACAGCGATACTCAACTTTTTTCATCTTCGGGCCACATACACGTGTCTGTTGTGTTATAGGGCTGCAACCTTTTTTAAAGCATCCGGTTTTACATTTACTCCCCATCTCGCTCAGGATTTCAAAAACTTAGAAACCCATAATTTAAAAAAGAACCTTACTAATAATAGTGTTTCAGGCTGCAGGTTGAGCCTCGCTGTTCTATTAGCTAATTTTTATACATTAACATTTTCACTACTTTAAATTATGAGGTTAATTCCCATCTCATTTAAAAAAAAATTGAAGGAACAAACAAAATTCACAGAGGGCAATATTTTAATTGTAATATAACAGTACAACATTGTATTTTGATAAACAAATTCCTCGTCAGAGAAACAGAGTCCTCGATTCTACTCGAAAAATTTCCTATTCTGAGAAAATTAATCTCAATAAAAAAGTTATGCTTTATTTGCGGTACAAACTCATCAATATATTAGTTATTATATTCAGTAGCATGAAGGTTGTATTGATGTATATTTTCAGACAGGAAATATTCACGTGCCACAGAGTGCACTGAGAAGGGGCACGCCACTCCTCCTCGGTGCACCGGGACTTTCCGCCCTGCCTAAGCTCAACATCAAACTAGAGCCGAACACCTCAGGTGAGTAAATTCCTATAATATTTGTGATTACAGTAATTATAAATACTTAAATACTCTACGACTTAGTGATAAAGCAAATTTTAAAATAGTCAAAATAAGCTTGCTGTTGGTGATTGATTTATTATTCCCCGTAAACTTGCTTCCATTGATTGAATGAAGTGTTAAAAATCTTTGAGGAATCATCAAAAGTATAGTTCGTCTACAATATATGTAAAAATCTCTAATATTTAATTAAAATTTGTACATAATTTTCATTAATTAATATACTTTGTATTGCTACATTTCAAGATTGAATTATTATATAAATTGTCAAAACTGTCTATAAAATATATATTATTGATGTCTTAACTAAGTCAAATTTAAGTAAAATAATAGATTTGTTATTGGGTGGATAATTTATTGAATTGATATTGTGTAGGCTTTGGTCTCCCGCCTACGCCACCGTCGTCCCTGTCCAGCGAGGACAGTGAAGGGGCCCTATCCCCTGCGCGCGCCCCCTCCCCCCCTGCCCGCCGCGCTGCACATCTCTACCCGCCGCAGCATGCGCGCCAGCCCATCCACACTCCGCTCATCAGCTCGCAACCGGTACTACTCCACACTTCATATCTGCAGATTTGCCTATCCCAACTAACTTGAAATCTGCAACTAGTGTATTGTTGCTACTTCTAACATATTTTAAGATCATGCCATGTCTCGTATACCATATTTTGTTGGTTTCAATTTTGTCTTACACATTCACACAATGCATAAATACATCAAAAAATTATTTTATTTAGTTTTAATTAGCTGTGTAACAATTTATTTTATTTTATTTATCGGAATCAGGTGCTATAATACTCAACAATACTTTCTATATCTAAAATGATGTCTGGTTTTACAGAAAGGGTCAACAGGAACGCTAGTTCTCACAGAAGAAGAGAAGCGCACGTTACTGGCAGAAGGATATCCTGTCCCCACACGCTTGCCTCTCACCAAAACCGAAGAGAAGTCATTAAAAAAGATCCGACGTAAAATCAAAAATAAGGTTAGAAGAACTGCTCTTAATATTTTATACTTCCTTAGAATATTGTATTGACATAATATTACAAATGTTGTCATTATATAATATGTTGAATCTATGTATTATTTTATTAAAATGACATATTTTTGTAGATATCAGCACAAGAGAGCAGGCGTAAGAAAAAAGAATACATGGATCAGCTTGAAAGGAAAGTGGAAATTCTGGTAGGAGAGAATTCAGATTACCGCAAGCGCGTGGAGTCTCTGGAGCAATCCAACGCTGGGTTACTCAGTCAGCTGGCTTCGCTGCAGGCTGCCGTTGCCCGTGCCACTCGCAAGTGACTCCCGCCTCGGCAATTTCAATAAACTTCATACAGTATATTTATGATGACTTTGTAGGAGCAGTGTGTTTACTTTTTAGGTCCGTTTAATCCAGCCATTTTATATTTGTAAACGGAGGTTACGGTCTACTGATTCAGTTCTGAAAGTCCCGTCTGAGACGTACTCTCTTATTTGCCTTCGGGAGCGTTTATTCCAGAAAAATATTAATACATGCGAAATATTTGTATAAATTGTAGAAATTAGCAGTATATTTTATTATACGGAGTGTGTTTTTGCACAGAAAGTCTATATGTTCATCAAATTCGCTGTCTTCCATTTTCTGCTAAGAAAAGGTTTCCTAGCTAGTGAATTTGTGAAATAATCATCTTGAGATGATGCAATTTCTCTATACATTCCATTACTGAATGTGTTTACATCAATCATTTATTTATTGTCAAATAAAATATAATCGTTTATTAATAATCTGAGTCTTAAAAAATTTATCAGAAGTTATGATAGAATTCAAAAGAATGGGAGTTTTTAAGACGTTTAAGTACAAATAACATTTTTATAATTTTTAACGACTGCGTGCAATTTATGAATGTGTAATCCGAACTGTTGAAACAAGTGCAATGATCATTCGTGATAAGAAATTGTGTCCGTGCCTTACATATTGCCCGATGATAAATCGTTAATATCCCATACTTGGTCCAGAAATTAAGTATTTTATAAATTTTTAAATACTACTAATTTATTTGGACATTAATGGTTTTGAATCGAAATCTTTTGTATTTACAAAACTAAAAAGTCAATGCTTACGACTTTCTGAAATTATCACTGACTGGCAATCAATATTTAATTGTCAGTGTTGATGCACGTTGAAATATAATAGATCTCCATAACACGATAAAGAATTGATTGTAGCAGTCCATTTAATGTTTGTGCCGTGCTCAACGAAAAGCTAAAATAATGTAAGTCAAAATATTTTTCTAATTTAAATAAATTATTGAATTGAAGGTATCTACTGTGCAATGCCTGGATTTATTACTTAAGGAAGTAATAGCATAATATTCTGGAAGACGTGTTGACGTTGTGTTCCGATTCCAGTACCTCTAGCTTAAATTATCTATAGTCATCATTCCTTATTTTCAAGGATGATTAAATACCTAATCTGAGGCTGCTTCGTTTTCACAATAGTACAGCATTTAGCTGTTATATTTTATATGAATATTATACAATGCATGTAACGTCAAAATTTGTACATAATTTGAGAAGTATATATATATATTTATATATATTTGTTACATGAAAGATGTAAAGAGAATTATTGTTCTACATGAATTATTAATATTTTATATATTGTTAAGTGCAAGAGCACTCGGATGCAATGATAAACAGGAGCTGCCATCTTTAGTGATCTGACTTCCGTGTTTGCGTTGTATTGAAAAACTACGATTAAAGGTACTCTACGAACGAAGATGGTGAATAATTTTTTACAAAATTTACATACCTAATTAAAATATATATTTGATAGATTATATGTACAGAAAAATAAATAAATTATACATGAAATAAAATCATAAATTTGTGTGCCTGCAGTGGATCATATTATGTTGGTGTAACATTCCAAGGAAAGTTCATTAAAATGTAAGGAAGTGGCGCACCTGATGTCAGATGGAGTGTTTTTAGGGGAGCATGACCTAGTACTTATTCTTTTGAAATATCTACGTTATTTCTAAGATGGGAATATGATCACTTTTTCTAAAAATGGTGATTGCACCCATACCCATAACTACGGATGTTTCATTGTACATTTTTAAGTTGATTATTTGTCAAGCTATCTGTTTGCTAGGACAAAAATTTATTGCAGAAACAAAAGTAATCAACAACGTAGTTAATTATTAATAAATTATAATTAAAAAAATATATATTTATAATAAATCGATTTATTGTATAATTAAGAAATTAAAGATGGATTTAAGAAATACATAATATATTAAGATTTATGACAAAATCGTTATTCTAGTAATTTGTTTAAGAAAATATTGAGAAAATGGAAAAAAACTGTTTTTCAAAAATGATATGTTAAAAATTTTTTTTGCGTGATCTTGCATTGTACTAAGTCCAATTAATCATTTCTCAATATAAATTTATGGATATTTATTTGAAATGCATCACATATGTTCATTATTTGACAAATTTTTAATACAAAGTGCAATTTACTTAAGATTTATTATTTTTTGTCTCATGATTTTTTTTATGTCAAGTGATTGATACACAAGCGATTTTACAATTCCTAAATATATTTAAAGTGTACCGAACTGATGTGAGTTAATATTGACGAATTACTATAAGTTATTTTTCTATGGAGTAAAATGTTAGTTTGCAATTTTGAATGTCCCAGAAATTGCGATTTCTAATCAACTGTACATTCTCTATCTCACAGGGACCTCCTTAAACGACAAGCGAACGTTCAGTTTAAACGGAGACTCGCTGATGTTGATACAAGTGGAATTTGTTGAATAGTGGTTCACTTATGTTACCTTGCGCCTTTTTTGTGAATTTATAATTATGTGGGGAAACAATTGTAAACAAACTTTAGTAGCACCTGCTAATTAATAAAAGTCAGTTTTATTGATTTACCTTGTTTTTTTTTCCTTTTATTATTTACATGTCTCATGAAAGTGCATACATACAAGATGCAGTATTCCAATTATACTTATAATTACTATAGTAACATTCAAATTCAAATAAATTACTTATGTAAACAAGAAATTTAATTAGGCAGAAACATTATTGTTGCCATTTCAAATTGCCAGTATAGTGAAAATGGCTTGTTCCTGAACCGTACAGATATTATTCTTCACCATACGAGCAGTAAATAATTAAATATGATAAATTTCTCGTATCTTTATCTGGTCAAAAACAATTTTTCATTTGTAGAAAAAATAAATACATTAGCCTAATTTATTTCATTAAATTTCATTGAACTCAACTGTTTTAAAAATATTAAAGTAATTTATCATTTATCTTAAAAATAAATTAAAATATAATCAAGAAAATTTAACATCGCAAAAATAAAAGTTCATACTCTTTTTCCAATATTGTTTTAATTAACAACAAAAATATTAAAATTGTATTAATAGCAAAAAGATTTTGGTCTTCAACGCTCTTATTGTTGTAATATTTTTATCACAAATATATGAGTTAAATATATTTGAATAATAAAATCAAAATATAATTTTAAGAACTAATATATAATCATAATGGTCTTTCATATTTTCTGCTTAAAAATATATATTAATGCCACCTATACAGCACTTTTTATAAAACTCAAAGAAAGTCTTCATTTAAAATGGTACCCAACAAGAAGGTAAGTAGATTTTTAAATAGAAATCTCAAAAAAAATACACAGAATAGTACAAAATTCTATTAAATTATAGCAATTAAATTTTTTTGTCACAGTTAAAAAGTATAAGGTGATTTATTTTTGAACTAACATGTGTTAAAATATAACTTTTTAATAAATAAAATAAATACTTTTGTGATTTTTATATTAAAGTGTTGCATTTCTGGGAGCTATAATAAATGAATGAGTACTGTATTTTACTCAGTTTTGTAATGCTAATTTTATTTTGATATTTCCTTTAAAAAATATCACTAGCAATGCAAGAACCCATCCATAACACGTAACCTCTTGTATGTAAATAAATATATAATAGTCAGTATATATTTATAAATACACTAGTATAATCATGTTGAGATCACTATTTATACATAATTAAGATACTTAAATTAATTAAATCGTATTATATGAAATATTTTAAATCTTAGAAAATGTGTCAATGTTTCTTGTGAGTACATTAAAAGCAAAGGTGTAATAAATAACAACAAACACTTGAGGCATCAATGGTAATATACGCTATTCTCGAAAATCTTGGACGAGATTTGTATTACATATTTTCAAACATAAAATAATCTCACTTTGGACATTGTGACAAGTAAATCTCCATCAAAAAATTTTGTTTCTATCACTACATTTCCACTGAAACAACACATTAATAATTAGTTTACAAAGTTTAATTATTATAAATATTAAATACATTAATAAAATCAAATGGCCATCATCAAATATAAATTTATAACATTAACTATCGTTTTGTCTAGATCTATGATGTAATAAAGTAATTAAAAAAAAACCGTGACTACCTATAGAATATTTTGAAACTTACTTCAATACGTTGGCTGGCATCATTTGTGACTCAGGTGCTGATTCGATGGTCGACTGCCAAGTATTTGTTGAATTTGGAATAACAAACCCGAACTCAAAAAACCACTCCTCTAAGCATCGGCCTTTAAACAATACTTTCTGTAAAATAAGATGAATATTTAACAAACAAAACAGTTAATGACGTACATATTGATTTAAATAATGATTAATAAGTTTGCAAAAGTTTACACTGCACCTAGTTTAAAATAAAAAGATTGTATATATTTCATTAGTATTTTAGAGCTTACATACTCAACATACTTTGGATTAAGGATCTGATTACTATAGTTATCAGCATGCAGTCTACGCATGTATATAACGGATACCAACAATACAGCTTTACAAGCCTTATCTATTCCTACAGCCCTTAAGACTAATAAGTCAATCGGACTGTCAAAGCTTGACGAAAACAATACAATCCATAAACACTTGAGTTTGTGAGTTTTCTAAAAGTTTAGTAAATATTAACTTCCTGATATGACTGATTTGTATTAGCATATCAATAATATAAAATACAACCCCAATCAATTTCCCCCATATTAAACCTTGAGACATCTAGAGGTGACAAGTATATTTGAACTCTATTCATAATAAGATATATCCCAATTCTCATTATGAAGACATTCAGAAATAAATACTATTATCGAACATACTAAGACAATGAACGAATTGGTGTTCCATCAAATTTATTTACACAAATATTCTGAAGTTTTACTATGTTAATAGAAAAGCAAGCTTAACAATGAACTCAACAGTAACAAAAAATTAGTGATACATATAATAATTAATTTTATTTGACTTATTCTATATATAATAATATTTTTTTACGTGTGTATACAAAGTGTTTTAATAAATCAACAGCAAAAAAAAGAAAATCTAATTTCAGATTATATGATGCAGCTTACTTGCTCTAGACGAAATTTTTCCATAGATTCCACAGAAGTAAAATTCATTTCTCTTGAAATTATACGACATTTCAAAATCTTTTTGGGAACTCTAGCTTCATGCTCCACGTCTGGCGATGACATATCCTCATTATTCTGCCATAATATTTTGCCTGAAATGTAAAATTTTCACGTTTAAGATAAATAAATGCAGTATAATATTTTATAATGACAAGTGACCTTTTTAAACAACTAGTTACCTGTGTCACCATCTCGAAGATTCATCCAATTACTGAAAATCTAGTTAAGGGTTATACTTCGAGAACATAAAAAAAATTATACATCTACCCAAATTTCAAAGAAAATTATGGTCTAAAGCAGAAAATAATAATCAAAAAGGATACACTTGGAAACCTTTCAATATTTCAACTCCTCTCTCATTCATATTGCGACCGACCTCGTACTCTGGATTTTCCACCATTGTAATACAATACTATAATAACAAGTAACTATTGTACTTAACAATTTAATATATAATTATAAAAAGTTTATAAAACTAACATCGGCAATATTAACCACACTTTCTTATTTTATGTCGCCTCTTCGTCTGTCATATCTTTTCTCTCTGGTCATATCAACACAAAAAACCTTTTTTTGTAATCTGATTTATAGCTGTTAAAACAAATTGTATCAATATATGCTTATTAATTTAGAAATATGCTATCAATAAACAAAAAAAATTACTCGTCTATTTACTTATAAAAATTTGAAAGTAAAATAGTTTTACGCATTTTTGATTTCTTTTATTTTGCAAAAATATTAGTTTTTAAAAATTTTTTTAATACCGCAGTCTGAAAATTGCTGACAATCATTATTTTTATATTTAAAAAATAAAAATGTATCATTACAAACACCAAGCTTTGTCTATAATAGTATGTTTAAAATTTTGTGATCTGGCGGATCATATTTTTAATTATAAAATGCAAATGATATTTATTTTACAAAAAAAATAATTGAATTATTTTTCAATAGTTTTATCATTGTTAAATTAATCATAATACACTAACTCAAAGTAAATATAAATTAAACGTAAAATATTATAATGTTGCTGTTTGTCGTTGGTTTTGTCCATGGCCATGAGAAAAAACTCATGTCTGATATCTGATGGAAAACATTTGTTGTGATTATAGACTATTTTTCAGTAAAATAAATATCTTTTAGTTTTTAATTGAACTGCATGTACACAGTCGATTTAGTTATCTAAAATTTCTGTTCCATGAACTCGAAAGACGAACTTGACGAAGCTTCGAGGTGAGTACGCTTAGTTATTTCGTAAATAAGTTCTTTGTCTTATTTCATACGGTGATCTGCAAAATTATGTTATTTTTTATTCAACGCAATATTTTATTCTCTTCTAAAATAGATGCAGTCAATTTTGGGGCTTGAGGCTAGCTTTCAAATCGTTTGAGGTTAAGTCACTTGCCAAAACAGTCATATCATCTTGGCAGAGTTGTCATCGAATTTGATAAATTTTGATGTTATTTTTCTTATCTCGCTTTTACTTAGTATTGTATATGTTGTTGGAGTATGTATTATGATAACTTTTACCATACCGTAAGAGTAATTTTTCATGGAAATTTTAGTTGGGTAATAAATTATTTTATCAGTATGTAGTTGACAGAACAATTTTATTCTGATCTGTATTTACATCTTCCTAAATATATAACTTCTAATATGGTTCTTTCTATCTTTTTAAACCAACACAATATACATAATATTTCCAACGAATTCATGTTTGCATGCCAATCATAATTGTAGGATAGATCGTTTCAGAATATAAATGACCTTTTATAAAACTAAAATTAAATAAAAAATTTTTTAGGGGCAGCAAAGAAGCATCGTCGGTTAAGATACCTCCTGAAGAGCCCCCTCTAAAAGTTAACGTTGAGTCCTCGGTCCAAGAAGACATTCAGAGTTCAGAACAAGAAACAGCAAATGTTTCGTCAATTGATATACAACTTTTAAATATTGATATTCCGGCAGAAGAAAGTATTCAGCCATTAGTTGAGACAAATACAGAAATTTTGACAAAAGATAACTCTAAGTCTCTTACGGAATTGAACGCGGATACTTCGGTATCACCAGACAGACCTCCGGAGCAAGAAATTCTTCGAGAACGAGAAAATATTGAACCAGGTTATTTCGTTTTGCTATTTAAACCAATATTTAGCAGTTTTTATAGTTGTATGAATAGACACATAATTTTTTGTTTGTTTTCAGACTAAGTATTTAGATAAGTTGTGTTTATATTATATAAGGCTAGGTACACCATTCATAATATCCATCTATTAGCTAAACACAATTTGAATCATCCAGTCATGCATCAAAGTAGAATTTAGTGACTGTCATCTTTTTTATAATTGAAGGTTTATTAGGCTTAAAAGTTGTAAAACTATTAACATGAATACACAAATAAGAGTTTAAGTATAATGCTATATATTCTATCATAATCACGTCTGTCATTTAGTGAAGTAAGCTTAATAAATGATAAATATTATCATTAAAATCTCGACATGACAAGACAATTTGGTACAAATATTTTAAACCTAACCTTAACTGTTGGATGCTGCATGTCCTTTCAACAGTGATCCTGAACTTGAATAAGTAAAAATTTGTGCTGTGTAGAGAAATGTTTCCTTATTGACAAGAATCATACCAAGTATATAAATATTTGAAGTATGTATCTAAAATTAAAAAGTTGGAGGGCTTAAATTTTTTTTTATTGATATCGAGAGATTATGAAGTTAGCTGCGTTGTTAATTTCTGAGTGCCAACAGGCTTATTGTGAGATTTAGTTCAGGGGCTTGCAATTCTTGAGGCGTGTTTAAAGTAAGCAATACATTTATGTATTTTTTTACCCAACTGTATTGGAAATTACTACAATAGGAATCTGCATGGGCTGTCTTTGATTATCCACCAGCCTCTTTGGGAAACCCAAATGTAATTGTTAATTAGTATCATTCAAAATATTACTATGCTTAGAGCATGTATTTACAAAAAACCTGCATCAATAGCATCAATTTTTTTAGTAGCCTATTCACATTACCTTACTTTTCAATGTTATTATTTTATTTCAGAGTCACGTGCCATAGAGCAAGACGGAATGAAACGAGCAGCAGCAAAAAAACTTATAGAACGATATTTCTACCAGCTTACTGACGGTTGTGGTAACCCCAACTGTGGTAATCGGCACTGCGCCTCTAGTGGAGAGGTAATACTATTTTATTATTAGAAATAATAAAAATTAAACAGTATATTTTTTGTTTAAAATTTTCAAACTTAAAATCTTCATCTTCAGCAGTACGAAGATTCATTGTGAAGTTTGACTGATTTATTTAGGTAGATAACATAACTAAGTGTTTCTGATGTGGATATGAATACTTCATTCCATTATGAGTTATTAAAAATGTTGAAAATGCTCTGTCTACTCTAAATATTCAAAAGAATGTTGTGATTTAGTATAGAGCCTCATGTATTTTTTGGTGATGTAATACCGTTTATGCAGCTTGTGTTTTTTTATGTGCATTTTTTACAGGGTTCATTTAATGTGAACAGAGTATTTGTTAATCAGCGCATTTTTAATAATGAGTTAACTAATAATTTGAAACTTGAATTTACAGATTATGAATCTGACTCCTAATGAGGCAGCAGCTCAAGCCATCCAGCTGTTCACCCAAGAAGCTCGTTTGTGTGAGACGTCTCCCATTAAAGTAGCTCGCACTTCAACCCCCACCCCCAGTCAAGATGCTCAGTCCAGCATGTTTGGCTGTCCAAGGTATTATCAATACATCAACATATCAATTCATTATCATAATGATTATCATTTCAAAAAGGTTTTATTCAAAGGTCAACCATATTTCTGTAATTGTAATTAATAAGTCCGAAACCGAAATTGAGAACAAAGTAGATTCAAATAAACTTTAGTCTTGAAAGACACTACATAATAGATTTATACAGTTAACACATTGATTTTCAAGTAAAATGTTACAATATGTAGTTGATAGATAAAAATGTATTGTAAAATGCTATATAATTACAACAAGCAAGATAGTACTGTAAGTGATTTAAAAATATGACAGGGAACAAATTAAAAATATGATAGGAATAATTAAAAGTTAAGTACAATACTTCATCATATATTGATAGAGATTGTGTTTATTTCAGTAACAGTAAAGATGGCGTGGGCTGCAGCGCTGCGGAGTGCAGCTCCAGCGAGGAGCCCAAGGAGTCCACGAGTGCCGCTGACAGCAGACCCTTCCTGACCGGTGAAGACTCGGGACCTAGTTATAATAGTAACCTTTCCCCTCACTTCATGTCTACACTCCACTTTTTATCTTTATTTCAATTTATACTGTTTGTTCATTATAGTCATTTTAAAATATTTCTTTATTTTATTCCATTTTAAAGATTTAACTGTCATTAAACACAATAATAGTTTGTTATGGATTTGAATTCAGTTACTTTGTTGATTTTTCACTTAAGATTCGTTTTATATTTATCAAATGCAGATTTTAAAGCTAAGCCTGCTAAGATGCTAACAGAAGATAGCTTAGGCGAGCTGTGCAGCGCTTGGGAAACATGCCCTGTGCTGCTCGTGCGAGCCCTGGGTGAAGTGTTCAGTCAGCCGGCTTGCTTAGCTCGCTGCTTTCCTGCAAAAAGGACAACTCCACAAAGTAAACCTCCAGGTAAATATTGTGAAGCTGGAAAACCTTGATACTGTGCCCTTAATTGTATGCTTTTCACAATATCTTGATGCATTACTATTGTCATATAAAGCCTATATAATATTAATTAAGCATGACACTGAAGGTATTATGTGATTTTTGAATATGAATGAATGTGGAAATTGAACCATTTGTGATTTTATCCATACCATAGCAGTCGTTTTTAACTTAAGTTAATTACTTCCAGTTAGTATTAAAGAAGCACAGCTGTGGACACAAAATATTATCTTTTCAATTTCTAAAATAGAGCTTAATAAAGTCTTGGATACATCGATTCGTGGAAATAATAGTGAGTGTCAATTCAAAATGCCTGTTCAAAACCTCAAGTTAAACAACTACAATCTGGAATGAGATGACATTTTCTAATTTATTATAGTATCACTATGAGATGCCAATTCTACTCTTAATTTGATATTAATTTTTTTTTGATTTTAGAAAACACAGCCGAGAAAGAGGCATTTAGATCTAAGGAAAAGGATCCTGATAAGGATGAAGATCTCGTAGCGGATCCTCCTCTAGATATTGAATCTTGTCGAAGAGGTTTTAAGCATCTCAAAAAAGTAATCTTTTTTATTTTTTATCTTTAAACAGCATAATATTAAAAGGATTGTGAATTCTAATTTTATCATTTTTTTTAGGTTCCTTCACACGTTTACAGTTCTGTACTTAATACAGCTTTAACGACATTATCAGAGAATATCTCTTCTGACCTTACAATATTTCTTAGTCGTACAAATGTAAACGATATTGTTAATTGTTTTATAATAGCATTCGAGATCCCCTACATGGGGACTGGAGATTATCTAGAATCTGCTTTGCCATCGCTTTGCGAAGCGGCAGAACATTTATCTATAAAAGGTTCATTTCAATTGCTTATTATAAATTATCAATGAATTATTGTTGAATGTGTCAATTATTATTGGATTAATTTTCTCCTTAGGCCAAGCCAAGCTAGCCAGGAAATGGGCCACTCATTCGAAGGACAATCTCCGTTTCATTCTGGAATCTTTGCAGCAACTTATTACTATAAGAGTAATGTCAACAAATTACACCAGAGATTATTTTGTACAAGATGATCCAAGAGTTACCACTGCCACTAAACTTATGAAGGTGAACACTTGATTTATTTCTCATGTTCAAGTTTCTCACCTTGTCTAACAACAATGAATGTTCAATATTCTTTCCAATTTCTCAAATTCCTGATATGAAAATAAAAAAAACCAAGCACTATTTTTGAACACCAAATAACATTTGATAATATTAAACTTGTAGATTGTTTGAGATTTTTATAAAGTAAATATGGTAATAATTTAACCCTAGGATTATATTTAATACATTTTTCATTCAGATTGTTTATTATGCCAATCTTTTGGCCGGAGTGATGGAACCGAGCTCTCTAAGAGAAGATGAAATAACACTTCAGGGTCAAATGGATCCTCTGGGGGATGCTCTGGATCATTTGAACCCCTACAGCTCATCGAAGAATCCCAAGCAGGCACAGACAGATGATCCATTAGCTCTCAAATTAAAAATTAACGTCTTGGATTCAAGACGGCCTCATCTTCCTTTTGAAGAATTTTACAATGAGACTCTCAGTGATAACATAGAAATGGACAAAGATTTTGCGTATTACAAGACAGATACTCCTCCATATTACAAAAAGAGTAAGCATAAACTTAATGAATTTTTGAGACAAATTTATGATATTTTTTATATGATAAAAGCCAGTTGTATCATTGATAGTTTTTTTTATTTATAGATCGGAAGTTTTCTTTCATGAGGCACTCATTCATACTCACACCGGCTACCAAGTCTCTAGGCTTGTATTATGATAATCGTATCAGAATGTATTCAGAGCGAAGAGTGTCCTTACTGCATGCCGTGGTGGGAGTCGCTCCTCCTATGCCTTATCTTCGACTTAAAGTTCGTAGACAGCACCTCATTGATGATGCACTTATAGAGGTAATCAAATATTGGCCAATAATTGCATTCACTTGTTTTGTGCTACTATTTATCCTGTAATTTTTTTTATGTATTTAGTTGGAGATGGTCGCGATGGAACGTGTTCTCGATCTAAAGAAACAGTTGGTTGTGGAGTTTGAAGGAGAGCAGGGTGTAGACGAAGGAGGTGTCAGCAAAGAGTTCTTCCAACTTATTGTTGAAGAAATATTTAATCCTGACTATGGGATGTTCACCCATCAACTTGACACTCATACAATGTGGTATGAATTTGATTTCACATTATCAATATTGATCAATAACTTTGGCATTGTGTTAGTATTGCTAATTATTTTTTAAATCATTTCAGGTTTAATCCTACATCATTTGAAACAGAAGCACAGTTCACTCTCATAGGCATTGTGCTTGGTCTTGCTATTTACAATAATGTTATTCTCGCTGTCAATTTTCCAATGGTCGTGTACAGAAAACTTTTAGGAAAAAAAGGTTCATTTGAAGATTTATCAGATTGGAATCCGGTGAGTTATTTTATATGAAAATAATTGTTGAAATGAGAATAGAATTTTTGTATCTCCAAACTTATATTTATAGTAATCCTATAACTTCCACTGTTTTAGAGTCTCTACAATGGCTTGAAAGATATGTTGGAATATATGGGGGACGATATGCAAGATGTGTACATACAGACATTTAGAATATGTTATCAAGATGTGTTCGGAAATAATATCTTCCATGAACTTAAAGAAAATGGAGACCAAATTTTTGTCACTCAAGAGAACAAGCAGGTAATTCATAATGACTGCTTAAACTAATTACGTATATTGGAAGCTATGGATGAGTTGTTGTGAAATTATGGATTTGTTAATAAATTGATTATTTGGATATTTTAGGAGTTTGTAGATTTGTATGCTGACTTTTTGCTAAACAAATCAGTAGAAAATCAGTTCAAAGCATTTCGACGAGGCTTTATCACAGTCACAGATGAGAGTCCGCTCTCCCTTTTATTCAGGCCGGAAGAAATAGAGCAGCTAGTTTGCGGGAGTAAGGTGAGTAGTTGAGAACTCCTGAATCTGCAATTATAATTAATACTCGTATCAAAACAATGACCAATAAATGTAATTTCCAGAATTTTGACTTTAATGAATTGGAACTTGCAACCGAGTATGATGGTGGATACACAGCCGAATCTCAGACTATAAAAGATTTTTGGTCTATTGTGCACAGTCTTCCCCTGGAGGACAAGAGGAAGTTGCTGCAGTTCGCTACCGGTTCGGACCGAGTCCCGGTGGGAGGTCTTATCAGATTGAAACTTATCATCGCTAGAAACGGCCCCGACTCGGACCGCTTACCAACGGCTCACACTTGTTTCAACGTTCTCCTTCTTCCGGAGTACGAAAGTAAAGAAAAATTAAATGACAGATTATTGAAGGCCATCAACTACGCGAAAGGGTTTGGAATGCTTTAAGATTGGACACCGTCCAGACTGGTCACTGGACTTAAGCGACTGCCATTTCAAAGAGATGTGCAGAAATTGTGATACCAAGCCGATGTGCATGTCCCTCAGCGTTGAGTGTTTTAGACGTGAAACTGAGAACGATTGAGTTCTGTTTTGATTTTTGTTCTGTAAGATTTCAGTGTATTTGTATATTTTAGAGTAAAAATGCGTTTCATGGAATCAATAATATGATCTCTGTTTGCCATTTTTTCTTATAATGAATTTTCCAGCGGTTTATATGAATTAAAATGACGCATATTATTTGTTTACAAGTAGTTTTAAAGCATTCTCATGAGCATATGTGTATATTATTGGATTTACATTGAGGTGCTACACTAGTCACTTGACACAAAATAAACTGTCAGTACATTAGGTATTGGTTTATTTGCTATTTTCTTGATATTCAATATTCAAAAACATTAAACTGACAAATTTATTAATTAAACTACGTTGATAAGTGAGATTGTATACTTTTTCTATAATTGTGGATTTTTTAAATTTTATGTTTATATGTTTACATATTCTGTCTAATGATTTCAGTTGTATAAATCATACATATTTTTTAAGCATTCATTATTATGCAAAATTCAGTAAATGTATTTTATTTTTAAATTTTTGATTTTTATTTCTTTAGTCATTACCCAATGATCAAATACCTAGGTAGATCTCATTAGAAATTTATAAAAATGGAAGTGTCTTAGCCACTATATTAGTTCTTTTACCAATTTACATAGAAAATTCGTACTGTTATGAATAAGTCTACTATGAAGAGTTACATGCATTGTGTCCTGTTTTATATAATGTTACAATGCTCACTTAGTTCCAAAATATATTTCAATTGATTTTATTTATTTGTAATTAGGGTTTTCGTCACTATTTGATATTTTGTCATGCAAAAGGGACATTATGCAGAGTTAATGAGCAAATACGAAATTTATTTTTATACCAATGCTGCCTTAGTGTTTTATCACAGTTTGTGACGTATTTTCCATTTTCAATCTATGTACTATAATATATAGTAACAATCATAAATATGAAATCTTCAACAATATTTTTGGTGAATAATTTAGAAAATTTAATTATTTTTATAAAATCAAGAGGAACACCCTTAAGATCTGCGGAACCTGGGAAGGAAGTGTTTGGAAATATATATGATAAATTTTTATAAAAGATTTTGCTACACTGCAAAGTGACAAGTTGATTTTATTTAGTATCTAACTAATTTCTTGCATAGAATATATATTTTAGATAATCACCGATTCACACATGAAATGAGAAAAATTCTTTTTTTTTGAGATACAGGTGAGATTTGAATCTACATATTCTTGGCTGTCATGCACAAAGGTGCCGCAATCGTTTTTTAACCATAGTGGCTCTGGGATTGGGGGAGAATTTTTATCATTAAACGCAGGTGTGAACTAAATGTACCTAGTAGCTAAATAAATATTTATAGTATGGAAATAATATTACAGGTTTTTTTCATGTGTGATTCGATCACCTAAAAATATATTTTATGCACAATAAATCTGTACGAGTTAAAAAATGGGGATTTTTTAAACATTTAATAATAATCATTATCAGAAAAAATATATACTAGTTCTCTGTTTTTATATTCAGAGCCAAGGTATTATTATATTCTAAAAAATCATTTCAAGTATAATATAAAATTACCACTTCATATATATATATTTATATATATAAATAATGAATGTTTGATTTATAACATTGCCTTCATAAATTCTAATCAACGAATTGTCACATATTGTAATTTTACATTTTAAGTTATGGCATATTCTCGGTTTTACTAAAACGTCAGTTGTGTTGAGTGGAAAGACACCAATTAAAAAAAAAAATGACAACACATTGAAAGAAACTGTCATGTTTCAGACGGACATCTAGTCTTCAGTGTGCAGAATGATAGTGATTTATTCAATGAAGTGCTCAATGAATATAAGCTTAGTGAGATTAAACAATTATATAGAAATAACTTCAATCACTTCCGCTTTGTACACGGGGGTCCCCAAGTAAAGCCGGAACGCGACAAAGAAATATTAAAATTTTCAACATATGTATTTATTTTTATAAATATGGTTGAAGTGCTACTTCATATATTTATAGTGTAGATAATGTAGTGTAATAATGACTTGATTTTCCTTGTGTTTAGATAGATATAAAAATGCTTCGTGCTTCGGTATTAAATGTTTGTATTGACTACTGAATATATGTCACTAATGATGAATAAAAGAAAAGTGCTCAGGTGTCTTTTCGTTACAGTACACACCTGCGCCCTTTAAACTTATATTGTAAATAAATTATTTTATATGCTTTCCACTATACATAGTGATATCATTTGTATAAGATTCTTTCATTTTTATTAGGTTCAGCTGTGTTTTTGTTTAATAAATTGGTCTTACCTAACAAACATTTTTTTTATTTTGTTCTCCAGCTTATCAATTTTATGCAAAAAAGATACTCCTTTAATTTTATTTGTACTGGTGTTTGGGTGGAAGCTCATTTTACGTCTCTTGTTGAATGGGTGTAATAAATTATTATAGTTGATTTTGAGATATTCAAAGCATGAATCTTTCAGGTCATTGGGCAACTAATTGAATTGCTGCGTGCCTCCACAGTGCAAACTTTATTTGTGTTGTAAATTAATTGTATATTATTGCATGTAATATTTTTATTTTGTAATCATTTATGATTCCTTTTGAATTTTTACCAAATCTTACATTAATAAAAAAAAATTAACTTTCTCCATCTCTATTATAAATATGTATTTAAATTATAGATCTCTTAAGTGTCAATTCTTTCTGGTTGTTTCCATTTTCTCTAAGCAATATTATTATTCATTATAGGGTAATCATTTTTACATGTAGGTAAAATTGATGACAAACGAAATTAAACAATGTTGTATGATCATTCATCGAGTTTTGCTTATAACAGCGTACAAATATTTTTTTATACAGCAGTGACATATCAGAAATCGCAAATAAGTGAGCTAGAAACAAATTGTAACCTAATTTATATTTTTCCAATTAAAATAAAAAATAATTTTTATATATATGGTATACCTATGTAATTGCAAACACGTAAATATAAGTCATACCTATATAATTGTAGCATTATACAAAGTGATTATATACTGTTACAAGGGATACTTAGTTTGTTATATGTATTATAATAAATTAAATTTTAGATAGTTCAACAAAGTAAAAAAATTGTATTTTACATCATTTATATCTAGTTATGTACATTATTATAAAGATAATAATACATATATCTGTTTTGTATGCAGGCATCACTTGGTACAAAATTTTTTTGCTTATTTATTTGCGTTCTTTGTCTTGAGTTTATCATTATTTTTATTATAAATATAGTTTTTTTTTGTTTTGAATGCAAAAAGTGTACTGCTATATCATTTTAGGTTTATGGAAACTAATTTTTAATAAAATGCTTTGTTTAAAATTATATATTGTTGTTTTTTATACTCCTGAAATTTTAATTGATAGCAGATTTTAGATAAAAAAAGGTGGGTATGGATATTATAGATTTTCTACTCGAAGAGAAAAAATACGCCATATTTATTTATAAATTGTTTATTTTCTTAAAAAATTCTGGTTCATTAACATTATTCAGTTGATAGACTGTATAAATTACAAGGGTACGATACTTAAAATCTACGCCTAGAAGTGAAATGTACAAAACAGTTTGTGAGTAAATAATAAAACCCAACCTTAATTTGTCAAAAAAATAGGTATCACATTATAAACACTTTTTAAAATATACTTGATACGATTAGTTAACGTCTGATATGACACTAGAATTCTGAGCACCATTATACGTGGACATAAATCAACTGTCCAAATAAATTTATGTTATAATTGTTACAATTTTCAAATAATATCTTCGCAGTTGTCATTGGTCCAATTTACACTGCTGTAGATAAAAGTAAATTATTAGAGATGATTCAATAGTCTTCGATTATTATATTTACATTGAGATGACTTAGTCAACTATCAAAGCATTCACATAATTAAAATTTAGATTTTTTAAGGCATCTGACACTGCTCACTAGAAATGGAGAGTATTTCACACTGCAGTGTTTCTTTATTATGATAGTTCACTTCGCACGGATAGTGGAAAATATATATCTTTACTTATGTACAAGTTACAGGAGATTTCTGGAGGCCTCTGTCCACTGAGAGGCGATCACCCTTTGTCACACTTGTGTGTGGTGAGTGGAGTTGTTTTTCCATTTGCTTTTGCTGGAACTGCTCGTATTGCAGTCATTATCAGAGTCTTCTATCTCGCAAACATTGATTGATAAATTATCAGTCGAACCAGGGCAGAGTAAAGAATTTCTTTCCTCTGAAACAAAAAGAAAAGAAATATGCAGATACTGTACATACAAGATTTAAATGTCAATTAATTATATAAATTTTACCGAGCATAGTTATAACTGATCCGATTTCACTATCTTTGGTATTTTGTCGTCTTCTTGCAGAAGGGAATCCGTAAGGTTCTACTCCTGACTCATCGTCCACATCTAATTCTTGTTCGGTGCCAATTTCTCCTTCAGTGGAACTGTAGGTAAAGCACGGCAAATATGTGTTTGGATGTAGTAGATAATTTCCACCTAGAAATTTATGTTTACAAATTAAGCAAATAGCCCTAGAAGATTATAAATATTTAGAGATATTTTTCTAACTAACAGATATTATACATTCTCATAATTTTAAACATATTAATTTATGTGTTGATTTGTAGGATTCCAGGCAACCTGAACTCGATCTCCAACAGCAGTTAAGATTATATTATTAGTGTTCATGTCTCACAATCAGATTACTTATTATTAATCTGATTGTGAGACATGAACACTAAAAACTTCAAACATGACTGGTGAAGATAAATGAAAATACATTAAGGTATCATTAAAAGTAAAAAAGAGGTCTTAAATTGATATTTACGAGGAGAAGAAAGGTCGACCAGACACCTGAAAATAAAGGAGGTGGATGACATCATTGGAACTATTAGCACTGTATAAAATAAAATTATTACCGGTGGTGAATTCATAGCCTTCATCAGTATTTTCACTTTCTTCTTGATTAGCAGCACTAAGCTTTTGTTCAGTTAGTGATGCCTGATCATTGCACTGGGATGAATTTTCATCTTTTATTCTGATTGAATCACTTTGAGAATATTCATTACTATTATTACTTCGACAGCTGGATGAATCGGGAACTTCACTTCCGGGTACTTCTATTATATTTGATAATGGTATTCCAGCCCCAACATTTGTACACCAATCTGAGCAATCCCAGTGGTATCCTGCAAGAAGAATACAATCTAATAAATTGCATACATACTCATTAAAAACATATTATTCATTTGACATTTAACAATGTTATTACCTCTCGGTGGACTTATAACATTATCTTCCTTATTGATATGTCTTCCAGTTAGATCTATAAGTGAAAAACGAAGCAAATGAGTTTAAAATAATGTAAAAAATATTGCAAATAACAGGATAATTTGACAAATATTTAGTGCAGATTTTATTTTTTCACTCTACTTGTTGACATTTGGTGTGTAATATTACAAGTTTGGCAATTTAATATTTTATAAAAAACTGCAATTTATTATACAAATCTGCGAAATATATATTAAATTAAGTTATATTAAAAATAATTATTATTTATATGAAGTTACAGGGCTTTATCACATTGAATAATATGAAAAAAATGGTATATTTGTAGTACTGTACACCAAATATCATTATTCCATACAGACTATGAAAAATGGGTCCGGTCAATGCTGATTTTACCATTATTGATTCTATTATCCTGAAATGATTGAATGTGCATCTGATCTGACCAACTTGGTTTGTGGCGAGGTTCTATGTCCCCGCACGATGCGCTGGCTATTGCATTATGCTGTGTCGGTTCTCTGTTGAGATTACGCCGATAGTCCGGTGGAATATTTTCAAGTTCATCACCTGAAATGGAGGCAAAAGTAGCATATATATTTTATAAATACTCTCCAGGAAGTTGTTTGACTGTGAAATCTAGTTGTATAAGGTAAGTGTATATTAAATTAGAAATTTTATTTACCAGCGGAGCCATAATTCCGCAATATGTCCATGTTGTTCAATATACTGTGAGTAGAATGTATAGGGTCATGAAGGGAAGTGCTCACAGCTGAGTAGGAAGCAGGTCGCTCCACACCTCCTATAACTCCGCATTGAACTTCCAGATTTGACATTTTGGATCCTCGCTGCTTTGATTACAAAATACCAAAAATTCAGCTTAAAATGTATTGCAAATATGAATTCCAATAAGGAATTGTGTTTTTATGAATTATTTTATTACCTTAATCATTTGCATCTCATGCTGTTTGGAGTTTAAAACGTTGGCTTTAGAATCAGGTGGTATCATTCTGCACTGCCTTCTCTGACAGCCCATTATAATCGTACACAACATTACTAAGACTAGAGTTCCTCCAGTGGCTCCTATAAGCCAAATCAGTCTATCTTTGCCTATAAGTTCGTATACGCCAGATGTCACAGCGTTTGAGTGAAGTGGATTACCACAGTGCATTCCTGAAAACAATTTTACATGAATCAGACCTCATCAATAAAATAATTTGCAGGTAAACAGAATAAGTAAGTAATTGGAATATTCAAATACCTGTCTTGTCTGGAGGACAGACACATCTGAAACTTCCTGGTTCATTTATACAAGTTGCACCGTTTAAGCAAGGATCTCCTTTGCACTCATCTACATCAAACTGAAATTAAACACAATATTGTGATATTTGAAGTTGTTATTACTGTAAAGGACTCCCTGAGAGCATATTTGAACATATAGATTGAATACTTGTTCTAATTACTAACCTCACAGAGGGAGCCGTGATAACCATGGCAACGGCAAGCCGGGCCAGCATCTCCTTCTTCACATAGGCCTCCGTGCAGGCAACCTCCACCACCTCCGCTGCCCCCGCACCACCTACCTACCTCACAGCGGCGCCCCTGAAGTCCAGCAGAACAAGTGCAAGAAAAGTCTCCTAAAATTAACATCAGTATTAAAAACTCGTGTAATAGTTTTCTGAATTAGAAAATAAATCACAATGTATGAAGTGTCTTTTTACCTTCACTCAGTGGAGCGCATATTCCCCCATAGAGACATGGTTGCGATGCACAGGGATCAGTGTCTACTTCACAAAGGAGCCCGGTGAAACGTTCATGGCATTGGCATTTATACTCAGGTTTATCTTCATTATCAGAGGATGACTTCAATAGATTTGTACAAGTACCCCCTATGATTAAAAATGAAATGTCTTATTTTTTGGATTGGACGTCAATCAGATGCGTATTTATTACCCATTACGGGTTTATTATATTAGTAATAAAAATGAAATGTTATTATAATAAATATTTTAAATATAATGATGAAATGATGAAAATTAAAGTTAGTAATACTAACCATTTAGACACGGCAAGCTTCCACATGGTCCGGGATTTTCTAGTATATTGGGACAGCTGAATTCAATATTTGCCAATCTCTTTAGAATGAGAGAACTACTTACTCCACCATTGTGCAAAGGAATAACTTCATTCGACACTCGAACATCTCCAATGCATCCAACAAATCCCCTTCTTATATCTTCCAAACCTGCAATATCACTCAATAAAGTAAATGAGCAATGTTCTTGACACTAATATATACAATACAAAATGAAGATTGGTGACAGCGATCCTTTTAATTATAGATTATAGTCTAGTCTAAGATAAGTATATTCTCATCGGAATGAGAAAAGTAGCTGGCCATATATTATTAAAAAAATATATATTGTAAAATTCACCTAAAATGGCTGGGTGTTGGGTTACTTCAGCTCCAAAGAATAGATCATCAGAATTTATATTAAGAAGTCCATTAAGTCCTGGCGCAGACCCGTGGGCGACGTGTTTGCCATCAATAGTGAGACGTGCGCTGCTACCGTCTCTTTCTAGTCTCACTTCATGCCATCGGCCATCAGAAACTTTTACAGAACCTACTCTTATCACTCCTTCTCCGGATCCCAGTTCGAGACGATATTGAATGACTCCATTTACAATCTAGAAAAGTAAAGTCAGTAAAATTTGTTCAAAGTTTGAAAAAATTATTAACGATAGATTTAAATACCTCTAAAATATTGTAATCTATTTTTCCAGCAGCAAACATAATATTTCCAGAAGGATTTAAAGTTCGTAACTTGAGGAAAAGTACAAAAACATCTTCAAAGAAGCGCTTTCCATTTTGTATTTCTTTTCCAATTTTATACTGTGCATAGCTCTTTCCTCCAAAATGGACTGGGCTTAAAGGTTTCAAGCACATTCCACTATGGCATCGCCCCATTTCAATGTGGCATCTACCTTCATTTAATTGATCCACACATTGGCAGTTGTATCCTTGAATAGTTTGATCAGGAAAACATTTTTCATTTTCAGGACACGGTTTACGAGCACATTCATTAACAATAGTTTCACACCTTTCTCCACCATAACCGTCATGGCATTTGCATTCTGATTTATGCAGGTGATAAGGACTGACCAAACTGATGATGTCTGTAGCGATAGGAACTATTTTATTTACATCAAGTATAAAGCTTTCGTGGCATTCTCCATAAGCACAGTAATGTGCATTACATTTCACTCGTATCATTTCTTCAACAACTAGTTTTGTAGATTCTTCTAACTCTTCCAGGTGAACGTTAAGAGCCTTTCTAATCGACTCCGAAGAAAAAAAGCCTGCATTTCCTGGACCAGATGATTTCTTTACCGAAAATAATACATCAAGGTCATGTGCTACTTGGCGAACAATCCGAAATGTTTGATTTTTTTGTATGAAGTTGTCAGTATACCAGCCGAAGGAACGCTTATTTTTGTGATGAATAGCATTGACCTCATCTGATGATGGCTGTATACTGATTATTATTACATCTTTGAGATGACAGCTCAATGCATTTCTTACTGCTCTAATAAATCCTTTACGATGACTTGCTATGAATGCTTTTGGTTTTACTTCTCTAAATCTTATCACCATAGCATTTTTAAGCATTTCTTCTGTTATCAATTCTATATTTATCTTGACATCGGAAAAGCTTGTGAATTTACCATCTGAAACACTGACGTTGAGTTTATAATCACCAATATCTAACTGTGGTTGGGCGGAGAGAGTTCCATCATTTTCATTAATACGGAAATAATCAGGTGACACGTTAGGATTTTCTGTTATAGGAACTAGAGTATAAGTGAGCTTATCATATGGGTCTTGATCAAATGCAAATATTTTTCCAATATCTCCTCCAGCATATTCATCCATGAATGAATTGACATTAACTTCTAGGGGGGTGATAACCGGAGCATACTGAGATTCTTCGATAACTTTAATGTCAACCCAAGCATCAGAGTACAAGGGTGGCGAGCCATTATCAAATACACGAATTTGTAAAATATATCTGTTTTTTTTTCTATGGTTGAATTTAATTGCAGTTTTCAGATGGCCGTCTTGTTCAATCTGGAAGGCAGAATCTTCATTTCCAGCTCGAAAGTCGAAGATGTAAGGCTCCGCATTGGGATATATGTCAAGATCTGATATCTCAAACTCAATCAAAGTGTATCCGATAAGTTTGTCTTCTTGTAATATTGCAGTGTAATTATTTTGTGAGAACATCGGAGCATTGTCATTTGCATCACTCACATCTATATTCACTACAACTGTACTCGAGAGTGCTGGAACTCCGCTGTCTCTTGCTTGTATTTCCAAAACATAATTGGTTTGTGATTCTCTATCTAGTTGTGAAATGAGCGAAATTTGACCGGATAATTTATTAATTGCGAATTTCCTAAAATGATCTCCCTTTTCAATAGAATATATTACTCGTCCATTGGAGCCACTGTCCATATCGTGAGCGATAACCTGAACAACCTCATCAGAAACTTCTGCATCCTCTCTTATTTGAGTATTGTACACACTTTGTGTAAATAAAGGTATATTATCATTACTGTCTGTAACAGATATATTTACATTTGCAATATTGCTAAGAGGTGGAACTCCTCTGTCCATAGCCTGAATTGTCAAAAGGTATTCTTTTGTCCTTTCGTAATCGAGTAAATCAGATATCGTAATAACACCTGTTTTTGCATCTACAGAAAATTTTTTATGCTCGTTACCTCCTACAATAGAATAGAATATATCTGCATTCACTCCTGTATCTTTAGATGTTGCTAAAACTCTTACTATTTCTTTTCCAATAGGATCTATTTCAGGAACCACAGCAAAATATAATTTTGTTCCAAATTCCGGTGGATTATCGTTGACATCAGATACAGTCAGCTGAATGGAAGCCTGACTCCAGAGAGAAGGTTTACCAAGATCAGACGCTCGTACTTCTAAATTGAATGTGCTGCGTGTCTCTCTATCTAGTGGAGCCAAAACTGTAACAATTCCACTATCTTTACCAATCGAGAACTGTCCTTGAAGATCATCGACAAGTGCATATCTGACAATACGATTTTCACCTTTATCTTTATCCGAGGCGTGAACTTTCATAACTAAGGTTCCGACTTCAACATCTTCAGGTAAAGTGACACTGTACTGGCTTATTGTAAATTGAGGAGCATTGTCGTTGACATCAGACAGTTGTATGTTTATTTCTGAGGAGCATTCCCAGGAGGACTTCTCTTTGTCATGGACATGAGCAATAAGATGGTATTTCCAGTATTTTTCTCTATCTAGTAGTGCTGCAGATTTAAGTTCACCTGTTTGCTTATCTATTGAAAAGTGTTCAGATTTAAATCCTGAGAGATAAAATCTTAATTTAGCATTGTGGTCTTGGTCAGCATCGCTTGCTAAAACTGTTAAAATACTAGTTCCCACAAGAGCACTTTCTGAAACAGTTTCGTAGTAACGATGACGTAGACAATATGGCGGATTATCTAAAAGGAATGGTGATTATGTAAAAAATTGCTTTTCAAAATAACTTATCAAAAGATAAATATTTAGTTAAAAACCTGGTCCTACCGTTAGAATCAAGTATTTGGATTAGTAAAGAAGTAACGGCTGAGTGACGTCCATCTGTTGCTATTACTTCAAGTTTATAGTCAGGAACAGATTCTCTGTCTAGTTTTTTTGCTACAAAAACCTCTCCCGTCGACCTAACATGAAATTGGCATTGAGGATCTCCAGATGTGATATAATACTCAACAGGTATCGGATCAAAATCTTCATCAGTCATTTCTAGTTGTACAACCACAGTACCTAAAATATTTTATTTGTTTATTAAAAAAATTATAGATTTAATGAAGTCAATAAACAATAATAACAAATGACAAAATATACCTGGTTGAGCATCTTCATTTACAGAAGCATGATATTGCTCTTTTGAAAATATTGGTGGACAATCATTGTAATCCTTCAGTCTTATGACAACTGCCATTCTCGTGACATGTTTTTGGTAAGCATTGTCCATTGCTAGGACTTGAAACTTATAAATAGGTTGGATCTCTCTGTCTAGTTCTATTAGTGTGGTTATCCAGCCGGTGTAGGGATCAATAGCAAAGACATTTCCTACTGCTGCCGTATCTGTTCCTAGAGCATACCTCACTTCCCCATTTGACCCAAAGTCTTTATCTTCGGCCGTAACTGTAAAAATATAAAGTAGAATATTATTGATACAGAACTATTTAGTACTAAATTGGATCAGTATCAGAATATACTTATAATGTATTTAATTATTTATTCACCTTTCAGAATAGTACTTCCTTGGTCTACATTTTCTGCTAGCATCAAAAACATTGGTGATGAGTGAAAAACTGGGCCATTATCATTTTCATCAAGAATAACCAAAGTTATTTCTGTAAAAGCTACAATTGCCGGGCTGTTTTGAGTTTCTGCCAACACTCCGATTGAGTAAGAATCCTTTTTTTCTCTATCTATAGACCCTGATATGACTAGCTGACCCAAAGAGTCAATATGAAATAAAGATGAATCATAGCTTGCCGGAAGAACTCGAAATGTTATTGGAATCTCAGAGGACATTTTAATTCGAGTGATGACGGTACCTTAAAAAAATAACTAGTTGCTTAAAGCTGTTAAAAGATTAAACTAAAACTATTTAACTATTAAAATGCAAACCTTGGGCGCAATTCTCTAAAACAAAGAACTTTTCATCACTTAAATCAAAAATAGGAACTTCGTCATCACCGGACATCACATAAACTTCAACGGAAACATCAGAATGCTTTGATACTGCACCACTGTCGCTTGCTCGAACCCAAAACTGAAATACTTGGGAATCTAAAACAGAGTTGGTCACATAATCATTTGAAGTAAGAAATTAAATACTTTCGATTTTAAATTGATCAATAATTTACCTATTTGACCTGAAGTTTCAAGAAGATATATTTCACCAGTAGCTGTATCAATCTTAAATATATCATTTACTCCAGAATTTTCTATATTATAAATAGAATATTTAATATCACTGTTGATTCCGTCATCTAAATCTTCTGCCGTGACCTAAAGTTAATATTGATATATTATTTATTTACAAACAAGAGAAACAAAAACAAAATAAAATCTTGTTCACAAACCTTTATAAAAGGCGTAGAAGCAGTAATATTGGAATACAATGCTGTTTTATATTCCTTATAAATAAACGATGGCGTATTGTCATTTTCGTCTTCTACTTTAACTCTGATAGTTGTGAAAGCTGGTTTCCCTCCTCCGTCTATAGCCATTATTGTTATTTCATATTCTTTAGTTACTTCCCGGTCCAACTTGATCAAAGTAGTCAGCTCACCAGTCTGGGCGTTGAGTAAAAAAACTTCCTTATGTAAATTAGACAGGATGGAATATGAAATTGCTCCATATTCACCGAAATCTTCATCTTCTGCTTTTATCTGAAATGAAATACATTATTTACACACTCTGCTGATAAAAACACCAAATCATAACAATAATTGATCTTTTCATATTCATTATAAAGGAAATTTAAGAAGCTAAGATTACGAATACTCACAACAGCCACTAATAAGCCTGGTGACTTATTTTCCATAACAGAAGCTTCTTGGAGAGCATGAATAAATTGAGGAGTGTGCTTGTTGGCAGGATGTAATGAAATCTTCAGTCTTGTGAATGTTGTGTACACTCCGTCAGACACAGACAAATTTAATATCACCAATGGATATTTACCAATTTTTTCAATGTTCATGAGGTTAACAACTCCTGAAATAGCATTGAATTAGAAATTAAAGAACAAAGAAGCATATTCAATGGTTTAAGAATAATAATTTATGAGTTTTACCATTTGTGCTGTTAATTGAAAAAGCTTGTTTATCATTTCCACCGACAATAGAATATGAAAGGTGACCCTGGTCTACAATATCTGGATCACTGGCAGCTATTTTTGTTATGAATTGTCCACGTTCTGCGTGTTCTGAGACGGCACAGTTGTATACTGATTGTTCAATATTAGGAGCATTGTCGTTCATATCTAGCACTAGAATTTAAAAGTTCAATTTCGTCAAGAGTAAATGCATATTGAAATATAATATGTGAAAAAATATTTAGATTTAAGATTTACATACCAGTTACCCAGACGTGTACAGTACTGGATAAAGACGGTAACCCTTTATCAGAGGCCACCACCGTAAAGTGATGTGATGGAATAGTCTCCCTGTCTAAAGACTGTTTGAGGTAAACACTTCCATCAACAGAATCCAAGTGGAAGTAAAAACTAGCATTGTTTTCTGAAGATGGCATACTGTACGATATTTCCTTATTGATTCCTATAAAATAAATGAAAATTTATTTTACAAAGACTTACAAAGACTATTTTACAAGACTAAAACTGATTATGTCGTATGGTATAAAAGTGAAAACACACCAGTATCATTGTCAAGGGCCTCTAGTTTGGTTAGAAGTGTACCAAAGGGAGCTCCTTCAGATACAGACAAATGGTAACTGTCAGCAGTGAACTCCGGTGGAGAATCATTTACATCGTCAACAATGACGGAAACCGCTACTTCTGCATATATCCCAGTGACACTGTCTGTTGCTCTGACTGTCAAGTGATGAAGTGGCTGTTCTTCGAAATCAAGCTCTTCAGCGGCAAGTAAAATACCTATGGGAATAAAGCCAATGAGTAAGGTATAAACTATATGAATTCAAAACATTTATAGTGCTCTCGTAATGTCTAAATTGTGATCAATTTTTTTTTTTTAATCTCATATACTCACACGGCCCATTATTTGTATCAGGAGCTGATGAGGATTGCATTAAATGGAGAACAAATATATATATCAAGAATAAAATTATTAATGTAAAAAAAGGAGTATTTAGTTGATATTAGAGGATTATATTGAATTAATATTCTTACCAGTGTTAAAATCCAAGGTAAACTTTTCCATTTCGTTTCCTTCAACAATACTATAAATGAGTTTCCTGTTTAATGGAGACGATGCTTGTAAAGGAGCTCCCAAGGGACTCAAAATTTCAACATTTTCTTTTACAATGATACTATAAAATTGTTTATCAAAGGCCGGCATAGATCTATCGACTACTTTAACATTCACAGTTGCTTCACTATAGCAGGGCGTTACACCTGTAAAAATAAGAAAAAAAATGTCATAAAAATAGCCGAGATATACAATTGCAGATTACATTAAAAAACATAATATTTTTACCTCCGTCATAAGCTCCAATGATCAATTGATATTCTCTATTATGACCTTCGAGGTTTTGTTTTAGAGAAATTTCTCCTAATTTACGACAAACCTTAAATAATTCTCCATGCCCTCTTTTCATTTCATATCGTACTTCACCATTTTCAAAGCTATCCAAATCTATGGCTTGCACTTTAGCAATGACTTGTCCTTTCTGATCATTCACAGATACAATAGCATAATAAGGAACATTCACAAACATGGGGCAGTTGTCATTTACATCCAGCACCGTTACATTGACAACAACATGTACCACTCTCGGTACTTTCTGTTTACTGAGTAGTACATCAAGGGAACTCTTTGCTTCAACTATGAGTAAATAGTTATCTTTAGTTTCACGGTCAAATTTTACTCCAGTGGTTTGTATAGCGCCTGATGTGAGACCGATTGTAAACATATCGGTAGGATTCAGGATATTGAACTGAATATGTTCATTGAGAGTATTCCCAAGAACGTTTATGACTGTAACTGTAACAACTTTTGTGGAATTTTCCATAACAACACCTTCATAGTTAGATTTTTGAAACTTCAAGCCAGAGCTTTCCGATTTTTCTACTGAAATATAAACTTGCGCTATGGTCGAATGCTTTCCGTCCGATACTCTAACATGAAGTTTGTGAAAATCCTTTACTTTGTCTGGCTGTAATACAATTATTGTACCGTAAAGAGGATCAATGGCAAATATATTTTTCTTGTCTCCATCTATGATGTCATACTTTAATGTGGTTTTCAGTGTACTGTCAGCATCCGTCGCAGTGAGAGTTAATAATGCTACATTCTTGTAAGTGGGTACTAGGAGTGTTACATTATAATCTTGTTTATCAAATCTCGGGGGACAGTCATTGACATCTATAATATTTATTTCTACACGTGCAACATTTTCAGAATAAAGTTTTGGCTTGCCCAAGTCGTAGGCGCGGACATGAAATTTAAAAACACTGTTTGTTTCATAGTCTAACAATCTTGTGGTCTTTACTGCACCAGTAGTTGATTCAATGTGAAAATATTTACGAGCCAAAGCTTCAATAATTTCATAGTTTCTCAGCCCATTCACTCCAGAGTCCAAATCTACTGTTGCAATAACTAAACGAGTGCTCGTATTTGAAAATACAAGTGAAGCAATCGGAGCTGATTCTAGTATGCTTCCGTAGTAAGTGCTGTTTAGGAACTGGGGGGCATTATCATTTTTATCCAGTACGTGAATTACCACTTGGCATTCGGTAGAGATTCCACCCTGTAAATAATAATTTCATTTGTAATAGATAATGTGAACAAGATAAAACGTAATTGAGCAGGTGATTTAATTTAGTTACCATATTTGTTGCCGATATGGTAAGATTGTATGTTTGATTCTTTTCATAATCGAGTGGATATTTTGTTTGAATAACTCCGGTAGAAGGATTTATCTCAAAAACATTATTAAAATTCCCTTTTATAATATCAAATAACAATGAAGATGTACTTCTAGCTTCCAAATGTTCCACAAATGAACCATATGGTTCATTTTCATAAATATCAGCACTGTAAACCTGTTTCAGAAATCTGAAACGAAATTATCAATATCATATAAATAAATGTGATTCAGATATTTATTAGAGTTAAATTAAAAGATAAACTGATGTTAATCCACCTGGGTCTCGCATTGTCTGCCATAGTAACCATTATGTGTACGGGTATTGTTGTGGATAAAGGGTTTGTTCCGGGGTTTGATGCTTTTACTTGTAACATGTATTCGAATGCATTGTTTATATCTAATTCATGGGTTAACTTTATGTCACCCATTTCCGAGTCAATAGAAAATATATTTCCAATGTTTCCTAAAATAATTTTTATTTATTAGAGTTGCTGATTATTACTCAAAATTTGTCTATTGCTCATTTTTATTTATAAATAATATGACATACTAACCGCTCGTAATAGAATAAGTAATAATGGCATTTTCTCCTTTATCTTTGTCGCTTGCTAAAATTTTCAAAACCGATGTACCTATTGGAGATGTTTCAAATACTTTTCCTTGAATAATTTTAGAGTTGAATTCTGGGGCATGGTCGTTGTGATCATACACTCGCACTAGGACCCTGGCATAGCTACGCTTGGGTTTCATCGCTTGGTCATGAACCATTATTGTAAGAAGATGTTCTTCCATTGTTTCTCTGAAAGTTAATATATAAAATATTAAACCCAAATAATTTTATTATAACTTAAAATAAAAAAAACAACAAAAAGACAGCAGAGAGTAAGTTTCAATCATTCATAATGATCAAAATAATTTAAAGTTAGTCTACCTATCCAACGGCTCCCTGATGGTAATGTCTCCAGTCATGGATTCTATCTTGAAGAGACCCAGTGAGACTGGACTCCGTGCATTGTGAAGGCTGTAGAGTAAGCTGCCTTGCCCTGAAGCACGAAGGGTTAAAACTGGACCTCCTCCCGCAAAATTTTCCGATACATTGACAACATAAACAGACTGGGAAAACGAAGGACCCTCTTCGTTGATATCGTTGATTACAATTACATTCATCTGAAATAAAAGCAAAGTATCTGACGTAAGGCAAAATATTATTAGGTTTTTTGCATATCAGTTTACAAAATTTCTATCGAGGGATAACTATTTACTAGAAAATAATTATTGTATTTTTATAAACACATATTGAAGGCGTTCTTACGGTGGTGAAAATGATATTGTTTCCATCCGTGATGCTGATATTTAAACTATAGTTACTTTGCCTTTCCCAAACAAGTCTTTTTGCGAGAAGAACATTTCCATTCTCTTGGCTGATATAGAAGTCGTTGTTTGGATCTCCATCTGCAATTAATATAAATAAAAATTATGTTTTTATCAAATGCATAATCATATTAACTAGTTAGAACATTTTCAGTAAAGTAATTTGACTCACCAACAATATCGTACCAAAGAGTATCATTGTCATCATCAGTAGCGTGTACAAGGGATACAAGGAAACCAATTTTATCTGACTCGGTGACCTTAATGGTCTGCGATGAGCTTTTGACCTTGGGAGGATGTATTGCCTTGTCAGATATTGTCACCACTTCCAAGGTCAGCCGTGCTGTGGTCACTTTTGGGGGTGCTCCGCAGTCTGAAGCTCGAATCTGAAAGTGAAAACATTTGCCATTTAATGTTTGTATATTTGGAAACAAATAACTAAACAATATAAAGTACAGTCAATATTTAATTTGTGTATTTTAATTTAAATATTTGTGAGTAAAATACTTGAGTGATTTTCCACATGTTCGTTTTTATTTGTGACCGGTTTCGCCAACCTTTCACGTTGGCATTATCAAACAGAGTGTTTGATAATGCTCTGTTTGATAATGCCAACGTGAAAGGTTGGCGAAACCGGTCACAAATAAAAACGAAAATGTGGAAAATCACTCAAGTATTTTACTCAAAAATATTAAAATGGAATTCCACCAAGTACTCTCTGTCAAAATTATTGAATTTCTTATTTTAATTTAAGCCAATCAGGTTACAGCATAACAAATATTAGTAATACCAAAACCCTGTAAGTTTTAATTAAAATTCAGTAAGGTATTTACAATAAAGATGGTGTGCAAAAAATATATATTATCATCGTAAATATTTTTATAATGATTTATGACATGAAAAAAATCCAAAATGGCGAGGTTTTTAACTACCACATTTGTTTTTTCTTAAATTGATCAAATAATTTTTTATTGTTTTTTTGTCCTGTTTTCTTTCTGGGTATTTAATAAGCAAATAATGATGGGCAGCAAATAAATTGATGACACATTTCTGTTTTGTCATTGAAATAAAATCAGAATATCATTTCAGAAAAGTGTGGGGGGGGGGAAGGAAGAACCTCAGCCCAAAATACTCTAGCAAATTTGACTAAATTATTGAATTTCCTACCCAATCAAATTGTGTAAAATACAAATTGATATATTTACGGGACACATACATTTATTTCATGAAAACTGCCCGGCTCCAGTTCAGCCCCGTAGAAAACTACCCCAGACTTAGGATTCACATAGAATATTGGCTTTCCTTTTCCGGGCTTAATGCTATACACAATTTCACCATTTTCTCCCTCGTCTTCATCATACGCGAGGACCTGAAACAAATAAAATATTCAACCCCTTCACTCTATTAAATATTCCACTGTAGAGTATAAAAATATTTGACGAGGACAAATAATCTTGCAAAGTCACATCACAGAAAACGAATAGCGCAAATTCAGATACACGAACGGGGACATTTTTTCATATGAAATAGCCGCAAAACATTTCATGCCTGTCAGGATGGAAACCAAACGCCACAGGACAATGTCGAGAGCGTCGGCGGAAGGTAGCATTTTGGGGTTGCGAGGGCTGAAACGCCACATTCGGCCTCGCTCGGCCCTGCATTTCATGTTTCCGCTGGAGTCGGTAAACAAGCGGCGCTTATCGCAACATTTGATGACGCGGCAATAAAACATTGCATTCAGCAAATGTTAACGGACTTTAAAAAAGAAACGAGCTCCAGCGCCGCGCCCGCCTGGAGAATGAAAAACGCCGACTCACCGCGAAAACACCAACAGAAAGCAACAATACTTTATGAATATCACGAGCAACAATACCCACGGCAGGGCTAATTGTATACGAGATTAATGTATGATCGTCAAATGAACCGGAACGTAGCGTAGCTTTACATTTTGCAGAATTCATAAATACCGATGTCCGCAGGTATCAAATTAGATATCCATATATGGTATGTACGATCATATTTCAATTCGAGATAATCCAAGCCCCGAGTCCGGCGCTGCTCGTGCAGTAATTTTCTTCAGGAAAAGGGAACTTGTTTGTAAAGCGATGTGAATGATGAATCTTTTAACTTTTAAACTGGGCCACAGGTAAAAATACTGTCAAAAATAACGACACTTTTGAGAACTTTTCAGTTTGCGGAACTTCTCGCTCTGAATTCTTAAGAATTTCAAGTATGAAAATTTTACTATTGCTACTTTTATTTTGAGCCGCTTTCGAAGCTTTTCGTGATTGTCCGATTATTAGAGAATTTAATGTCCATCTGACTATAAAGGGATATAGTTTAAATTTTAATAAGAAGAAAAAATAAAACTCACCCTGAACACCGGAACGCCCTGCTGTTCCCCGTTATAAACTTCCCAGGGGATGGAATCTTCACTTACCTCTAAGGATACATCCAAATCGTGAGATTTTTTTGCTGAAGGGTGTTCCTGTCAAAATTAATGAAATGTCAAAAATAATAATACACAAGTGAAGCAGCAACAGCACCGTGATTATTTTTTTTTAATAGATCGCAAATTAAATGAATATATTTTTTTATTTACATAAAAAAATGGTATATTCTCAAAATTATTTTTGCGATAAGATACAAAAGCACAATCAGCGTTTTTTGGGTAGAATCTGCAAAAGCCAAGAGTATTTAATGAAGTAAGTAAGTACCAAAATTAAACAAATACGTGAAATTTCCTTTCATACCGTTAAGATCTTATCACTTTGTAACTACGCAGAAGTTATTTTTTGATGATAAAACTTACCAGCTTTATCATGAAAAAATACAGTTAACTTTAAGCACTATTAAATTTGTATGTTTGGAGCGAACTTTTTCATTGGAGGTACTCGAGTATTTTTTTATGAAAACGGTCGGACAGTAATTTGTTTCTAGTTTTTGAAACGGTTATTGAGAATAAAGTCGCGTTAATTTTTATCTAAAGAGCTGGAGTATTATAATTTAACAGCACATAAAATGTGTTTGATTTTTTGTCACCGGCGTTAAATTTAATGACTCCAGCCTTCCTTCACGGCGCTGAAGTGAGCTGAAAGGCTATTACCTCGCGCACTGTGGCGTACACGTCATTTCAGTAAATATAAAATGCGTAATAAAAACGAAGGTATTCTGAAGAAAAATCTTTTCAGCATGAAAAATGTACGTGGAACTTTGAAACGAAACTCGCGCTAAATTACCAGAACGAGGTAAAAATAAACACGCGGCGAAACATCCGCCGGACACGACACTGGAGTTTCACAATTTATCTGAAAGTCGATCGGATGTATGACACGCTTTTTGCGCGAATTAGCTTTGACAAAATGGGACATAAAACTAAAGATAACGCGAGAGCCTGACAAATGCGAGGGAGGGCAGCAGATCCGCTCCACCAGGGCGGAGATATTCCGAGAACGAGCTCGTCTAATTCTCTATAATTACCATTTAGGTCGTTCTCGCGTCTTCCTTAGTATGATTGTACCAGATTTAGGCGAAGAATTCTCGCTCGTTCCGGGACTGCGAAGTGTGAAGCGTCAATCACGCCGAATCCTGCGAACTCGGTGCTTCACTAACTCCCACGGACTAATTTCTACAAGCAATGATTTGTCGAACTCAAGAACTTAAGTAACGAATTCGGAAGTGTGTTTTTATTATTTTATTTCTATCAAAGGCCATCAATTTTTCGTTTATGTGCTTAGATCTCTGAGAGATTTCCGGTTTGATCTCCATCCTGGCAGGTGAATACCAAACAGATGTCATTAGACTTGCACCCGTTTCAATTTGTTCGAAGATGATTTGTATTGGCATTGCATGTTTCGAATAAATAAATTAGGATTTTTGCACGAAGGTAATAAATTGCAGGTGAAACTATTGACTTTAAATTTTATTGAAAATAATACGATTCTATTACTTGTATATGTGATTTTATTACTATGAACCAACAACAAAAAACTCTCGAATAATGACATTTAAATTATACACATAATAGTGAATTGTATATTTTTTAACGGTAACTAATTACTCATTGTAATTGTGTTCACAAATTACTTTACATTATATACGTTGCGCATATGAGGAGCCCACCCTCGCGAGGGTGGGCTCTGTCTAATAGGGCGGCTACCTTGAGCGTGATAAGTCTCAGAAGTGCCCCACACATCACAAAGTCGGAGTAGATGTATAAGAGCCGTAAAATGTAAACTTGCCTCAAAATAAAACATATATCTGTTTAGAAATTTACGCTAATTTTAATTCGGTATATAATTTTATTTATTTTAAATCTATGAATTACTGTAAGCTTATAAACTTGGTGCATAGTGTTGAAAATGTGAAATAGTAAAATACAAGTAATTTCAAGAAACAAAATTTAAATTAACAGTTAATTTTTATCATTTCTTTTAAAGATTTGTTTGTATCGTAAAAAATAAGTTTTATTGAATTATCTGTACCTACATGTAGTAAAATACTAAAAGCGCTTTCATCCATGAAAAAAGACGTTTTACTTTGGAATTCAAGTCTGTTTTGGTGGTCATTTATTTTCGATTATTCTCCCTTATATTTAGCAATTACAGTAATCAGTTATTGATTATTTTAAGTACAGCCCTTACGATGCAAAAAACGCAGAAAAATCCAAAATCTATTGGGCATTTAAAATATAATTAAAACTTTAAACATTGTTTGTTCTATTTTATAATAACAAAAGTATTTATTCAAGGTTAGAGGGATGGTTGTACAATTCTATATGGGCCATATGAATGAAAATAATAATATTACTACTTTGTGGGAACAAGATAAAATGAAAGAAAAAATATATAAACGCATTTTTATTAAACGAGTAATATAAAATGTTTTAAAAAACGTAAATAAATAAAATTTGTTATGACGTATTTCAATACAAAAAATAAAAATGCAGCTCTGTTTGTAGGTTTAGTACGTTAACATGAAAATCAATACCCGATTTTGTTTTTTAATAGGGAATGAGTTGTAAATTTTTCAGTTGTGAGCGTTTGATAAGCGGGGTTGGAACTCTGCAAAGGATTTGTTTGAACGGATACTAAACTCTCGTTGGAGTAACTCTGCATGGCGAGGGGTGCTTCGAGCTGATTCCACCTTTGGCCTCCAACTTGGAGATCATTATACGGCTTGCTGGGGCAGGCTTAATCTAATGTCAACAACCCTCCCACACCTCTCCCAGCCTAATTACGGCGCGCATCCTTCAATTCCCTTCATACGATATGCAAGGGACGGCAACGCTTTAAATATAATCAAATTACCATAATGTCATCAACGAGATCTAAATAAAGCCGAGGAACGAAAAGTACTAGCATAAAAAATTTGATATACATCCAAAGCAAAGATATTAATTAATAACATAGACTTTCGATTGGCAAGAGCACTCTGAAAATTTAACGTAATGCGAGTTATATAGTAAAATATAATTTTTCATTCATGGAGTGATTACAGCAAGTAACTTTGTCTCGTGTAGTTTTGAGAAGAAAAAATAAATTTCGACATGAAAATTCTTATTTATTATTGACACTTTACAAAATAAACATTTTCTAAATACATCATAACTAAAAAGATCATTGAAGTCTACATGTTGTATGAAAATGAATATTTTTACTACTCGTTTTTTATGTGCATACAAATAAATATAAATCAACAATCATTTTGTCTTGTATATAAAATTAATTTTTCAACTATGTATAAATCATAAATCTAAAGGATTCATAAGTTTGCTGTGTATGTTGGTTTTTTACAATGTAAGGGAGAAGAAAAAAAACTATTTATTTCAGCTCGCACTAACATCTAGGTCAATTATACGTGAGAGACGATATTGTTCGAGCGGCCATGGCGAATTCTCTTGCTCGAAGATGGATTTCGGGTGAAAGGATTGATTGGGCCATAATTTACAAAAGGACGACTGCGAAAATTTGCGGTGGCCACTTCATGCTGTTTTTTTTTTCTTTCTCTATCCAAAATTTGTATTAAATCTATGTGTGAGAGGAGTGGCACTAGTTATTTGAGTATTGTCGAACATCCAAGTCAATGTTGATTTAAAGAGAGGCTCCTATTGTACTTTGAAATGTTATAACTTGTTGAAACATCATACGAATCTTTTTACGCATGAATCAAGATGTGAAATAAGTTTAACGTGTCTTGTACGGAGGTGTAGGATTAATTGCGTAATCATATATTATTTAAGTCTATAAGGGAAATATTTATAATTGGGTTTTTATTTCTATGTAGTAGAAATGTTTTCTTTATTAATTTACAAAAGAAAGGTTACAGATTTCGGCCTGTTAATTTATTTTATATATAGCCTTGAAATGTGTTTGATGGATGAAAGATAAAACAAGTCCCGATTTAAAGTAAACACATTTTCAGCATGCACTAAATTTTTTAGTGAAACATGTTTTAAATTATATTTATTAAACTGAGTTGAAATAATAATTTTTGAAAGGTATAATTTAAATTCAAATATTTGTCAATTTTCATAATACTACGAATTCGGATATTTATTTTATTAAGATTATTTAAATTAATTTATATTGATTGATGACCCCATGATACACTCCATATAAGTGCAATTTGATGAATTTTCTATAAAGAAAACCCATTATTAAAGCACCACCTTCAAACATTTAAAAATGAAATGAAATTTGTTTTTTGCTCCAATATTTGATTATAAGGGTGAACAAGCAACGCTTCAATCACGGAATATCGATATCTTACTTGAAATTTGGGGCGATGCTTGGCGTTGGCCGGGATCTTGGTGGAGTAGTACTGCTCCAGGAAGACAGGCGAGTGGTCGTTGACGTCTGTGATATCGATGAGGACCCTCGTGGTGGACGCCAGGGGGGGCGTCCCTCCGTCTGAGATCTGCACCTCCAGGGCGTGCTGCGGGACCATCTCGCGGTCCAAGCGCCCCACCGTGGATATCACGCCTGGAACAAAACAAGCCACGGATGATTATTCAATATTTAAATAATATATATATAAAACACAAAAGATGTTTCTGTGTCCGTCATAGGCTTTTAAACCATCCAACCGATGTGCCACATACCGGTTTCATTCGAAAGAAAATAATACGAAAAATGTTTGAGACTATTAAAACAATGCATTAAATACATTCGGTCTATTAATTAAGTCAATTTTCGACATTTTCCATACAAAAATTTTCAACATCTGTAAAGTCAACATCGATCCTCTCAAAAAATTTGAAAAAAGAACATTGTGAAGATCGCGCATAAAACTAAATCACTATCTGTCATTCACAACAGGGAGTTATATCATTTGTGGTTATCAAAAAAAAAATATATATATATCAAAAAATGATACCGAAAAGAGCTGTAATTGGAAGAAATACAGCAGATGCGAAACGAAAAAGAGGCGAAAGAGCAGCCGAAACTGCCGGCCAACATGAAGTGCATTTGGAGTCAAAAAGGTTGAGAGAGCGACAGTCAAGAGCAGTAGAAACACCAGAAAAACATGAAGCACGTCTAGAACAAGTTCGAATCAGAGCTACTACACCAAGAGCTGCTGAAACTCCTCAACAGAATGAAAATAGCGTAGCAGCACACGCCGGGTATTCGCTAGTATTTAATATATCCATATTTATCTCATACATGCTCTGTATATTAATATTTTTGAGTAAAATAATAGAGTGATTTTCCACATGTTCGTTTTTATTTGTGACCGGTTTTGCCAACCTTTCACGTTGGCATTATCAAACAGAGTGAGATTTTATATAATAATAAGCAATTAGGTAAACAATTGTTAGAGGGAGAGGTTGTTGGAAAGAGAAAGAGTAATTGTCAGGTGGTAAGGGCTAATGAGATTTTAATGTACCTGACAAGTGGAGGATTCTATATAATTGCAAATTTTTGTGAACAAATGTTTTTAAATTAATTGGGTAATTATCTAAAGTATTGGCTTTGAGGTGTAGCAGCAGTTATCCTGTTTTGGGGTTTGTTCTGTAGTGTGTTGCCAACGTGAAAGGTTGGCGAAACCGGTCACAAATAAAAACGAACATGTGGGAAATCACTCAAGTATTTTACTCAAAAATATTAAAATGTAATTCCACCAAGTACTCTCTGTCAAAAATATTGAATTTCTTAGTATATTAATCACATATTTTTATGTAAAAGGTTCAAACACAAAACGACGAGTATAATCCTTGAATCCTACACCTCCGCTTAAAAGCGGCCCGACGCCTTACTCTTTTCAACCACTGTGGTTTTTTACCAGTGAGATTTTTTTATTATTAAATGTAAGAGTGTGACTGATGGATCAATTTATTTACAAAGCAATATAAAAAGTTTTAACATTTTAGCTAAGTATTCACTATAACGAAGTGAATTATTCTACGCTTAATGAATTTATTTTGAACACGAAATTTTAAAATAAATTGTATTTAACGCGAATTGAAGAGTAAAATCAAATGTTAATTTATGAGATTATCATAAATATAAATAAGATTAAAGCTTATTGTAATATTTATTTAAATTGATCCGCAAAATCAGCTGAACAATGAATACGCTTACATATTTTATATAAAAAGGTTTACAGCTGAAGATTATTTTTCTTAAGAAATATTCACAAAGTAAACTCCAGCAAAAGATAGTTGAAAACTCAATTGTTTTGTATTCTCCGTACTATACAAGTTGAGATTTCTCGTAGTTCAGAGCACGCTTCGCAGGGGGTTCTCTTTCTTTATTAAAAAACCGTGAAACATTGAAACAATCCACTCGACTGCTCGGGAACACTGTGCGCTCGCCCGGAGCCGCCGGTTATGCCTGCGATGTAAGAAATACTTTATTTTCGCGGGGGCTCATTAAAAAGCCGACATCGCTTAGGTGAGCACTCGGGGAGGGAATCCAAGACGGATGGGGAGGGAGAGGGAGTTCCCCGTCGTTTATCGGACTGAGGAAAAGTGTTGGGTGACAGATACATGTACTTTTTTCCGGATGAAATTTTCCGGAAAATCTGTCGCTCTTCCGTTAAACGCGGTGTTTCAAAACCTACCATCCTAGGAAGGGAAGACAGAATATCATATCTGAACAAGAAAAAAATATTTTTTGTTGTCGATATAAATATATATAATTAAAAAAAATAATCAAAGACTTAGAGAATATATTAATAAAAACAATGTAATAAATGTTACCTTAAGCAAAAGTAAAATAAAATAAAATGGTATACATCTACATTTCTTTATTGTTTTTATGTGAGCTAATGTGTGTTACTGTTATATATTTTTAAATTTGGTCTTTAAAGCGAATATATTTCTGAAAATATTTCAAACACGTTACAGTTACATTTCTTCAGGTTTAACGTATAACGTACATGAAATAAAAACAGAATAATATCATTATGGCACACGAACTCAGTTATGGATTCATCGACCGCGACATTAAATATTCACACGTGTTATACATTCATGAAGATTGTACGTTTTTTCAGGTATGAAAATCACTAAAATAAAGAGAGATACGTGGTTACAGAACAATGCAATTAGGAGATGAAACATTAACAAGAACTGCTATTGTTTCAGAGAAAAATGGTTTTATGGCTAAATATAATTTATTTTCAGACTAAAAGGCGTACTTTTATTCACAGCCTTTTCATAAATAACTGCTTTAAATATTTTGTAGTCACTTTGGCGTAGTAACCTAAATACTGGGCTTAAAGTACTGGCGGGTACGTGGAGGCGCACTCCAGACGTACTTAGCATGAAATGCGCTCCGTTCATGTACATATTCTTGTAAGGCACGAATTCTTTAAACACCAGGAAGCTTGTATTCTGTATTCGGTTCCCGAGGGAGATGGCCTAAATTGTGTTGTATTTCCCGATTCACAGATCTCCCTGCAAATTGTCTACTCGCCAACTTTGCCCGCTTTGAAACTTTTTGTAATCAAAAAATGATTTATCTTTTCAATTTTTGTATTATAGTATTGTTTGGATCAATAAAATATTGATTTATTTGCATACACATGGTTCTCGTTTTATCAACAGCAAAATAAAAGTTTTCATAAACTGTTGAACTTTGTTTTATATAGCATTATAATAAAATGCAAAAAAATGTTTTATTGACATGCGGTTAATGTATGTGAAATAAAGCACTTCATGTTGTTGCTTTGTGTTTTATTTCATGCTTTTATGATGGAGATTAGGGTGCTATAATGGTGATAAATAAAATCACTATTTTATAAATCTTTTTTGTTTGTTATATTTTTTAACAAAGTAAAACACCATTGTTAATTATGCTTGACGTATTTAAACAGCTATATAGTATGTTTTCATTATCATCATTTTCTAAGAAAAATAAATCCAAAGTTCAACCGTTTAAAAATATAACAAATTGAAGTCCCTCGACTGAAAATTGGTGGTCTGACAAGAATAAATACGGTTGTTTAACCAAAAAGCATAGGCTTTCATGCGCTTTATTTATTTTTTAAAATTTGATGAAATGTGCGCAAGCATGTACATTGAATTTAACATTTCTAGTTGAAATAGCAGATAAAAGGTTATATTTTATTAAGTGTTCAACCGCAAAAAGCCACCGGTTTGATCTTAAATCGTTTATAAAAGATTTAAGAAATGTTGCGGCGGTTGACGTCACGACGCTGCGCGATGGAAACGAAAATCACTTAGTTCGATTGGGCGTATCACTCAGATATTGTTTGCTGCCTGAGAAGACGCCATTAATTAGGGTTACTCTTCCCTCATTGGGCTTGTATTGTTTCGGTGGACTGTATCAATGGCAACCGAGGATTAAGCGGGTACCGTAATAGATCTGTGATTATACTGCGGAGGTTGGCTGATTGATCCGAAGCTAAAGTATGGCTTCTGATTAAATGTACAGGTAATTAAAGCAATACGGTTTACTTCTTCATTTCAAATTGCTCGCTACATACTTTGCTTAAATAGTGTATTTATTTTTATAAAAACGTATACCCATTTATATTTAAATTAAGATACGTGAATTGGATTTTGAGAAAGGAGATTAAACAATAAAATACACTCAGTGAATACCAAGTTCACCAAAACGTGAATATAAAATATTAACACTTATTCGATAATTATAATTTAAAACTGTTCTTGTCATATTTAATACGAAATTTACAAATTTAAAGGGCTATAATTTTATATTTGAAAAAAATAATATTGAATTACGTGATTTTTCAGGAAATATTCGGTTTAATTTGATCGCTTCCATGAACAATGTGGGTTTCCTTCAGGAAAGGGGATGTAGCGCACATTGCCCCGAAAGCTTAATTGTAGGCGCAGCGGCGCGTCACTTCAAAGAGTTTAAGGGTGAAGTCAGCACATTTGATCTGCAGAACATTTTGAAATTGATTACAACAGTTAATACAGCTCAGTGGCTAGAAGCGTGGCTTTGTGCAGGGACCTCGCAGGTTCGGTCGTCAATGCGACAGGTAAATCCCGAACTATTATAATTATGCTTACATCTGTTTTTAGTAATCATTTTAAATTTCATAAATGGGTCAATGCAAAGTATTTTTAGAAAATAAATATGTATTTTTTAATTAAGGCTGAAATTATTTTACCCTTGGTTTTCTTATTATCTTGACTCAAGAATAAAAGGTGAATAATTAGGAAAGGATGAAACCAGAAAAGGGTTGGGAACGAACAAAAATTTGGTTGCTAATGATGTTTTGATAGGATTCGGTGGCTATGAAAATCTCTAATGCTTCTAACAGGTCAACGTTCCTGCCATTGAGAAGGGTATAGAAGAGTCTATAATTAAAGATATCCGAGCAATGGTTTCTATCGAATTCCCCTATCAATTTCACAGTGAATTAAACAAAGCATATTTAACAAAATCACATATTTTATAAAAACAACCTAACATTAAAAATTGAGACTTTACTTAAAAATAAAACCATATTTCACATAAAACAAACAATCTCATACCTTTTGGATTCCCAGAGATTTTTTTTCTGCAAAAGCGTGCATAATTATCTTTTTTTTTTAAACTATTTCACAAATCTTGCTTTTTTTATTGATAAATTTATAGTTATAAATCATTTAGGGCCAAAAAATTATTTCAAGCGGGCATAATGCTATGAAACGTTCCTTTTTTTGGTGCTTTTGGGTCATTACGTGCGTTTTTTGTGCGTAATTTTGGAATTAAACGCTATTTGCCAAAAGGCTACGAAAATATTACCGTGACAAATTTACAAAATTATTTGAGATAAAAGTTTTACTAACCCAAAAATATTATTTGTAAAGGACCCAGCGTATTTTCTCTTTATTACTAGTAGAAAATATAATTTTGTTTACAAGGATCTGCTTAAAATGTGGTTTATATCGACTTTATGTAATTCTGTTACCTTTATGGAATTCAGAGATAATGTGGGTAGTCTGCTTATTATGTTACGTCATTTCAAATAATGATCGTAGAATTAGGGTTGGTTAGTAAGCAAGAAGAATGCTTTAACAGAAGCTTGGCGGTAATAATTTCCAGAGAATAAGTAATGGATAAATATCATATTAGTTTGGAGATAAAGTAATACAACGTAAGGAGATGAGACAATATACGTAAGTTAGTACATACGTTGATAGACGTTCAGAGTGTAGATAATTATAATGAGTTTATATCTAGAAATAGGGTGACTGTATATTAAATACGAATGATAAATTTTTCTTTTTTATATTTTTTAATTCCGCTTATACTCGTATGTATAAATTATAAAAATTCAAATGTGAAAAAATTATTCATAATTTTAATGATATGATGCAATTTACGTAGAAATGATAAAATTAAATATGCAAAAAAGCTTCATTGAGTCGTAGGCGGTTACTTAATTCTTCCACACATATTTCTATAATAACATCATCCATATCAACATCATGTCATATTTACACATATTGTCGAATCTTTTAAGCGAGGCAATTACTTCTTTATTGTCAGAATATTATATCATATTAACACTAAATACAGCTGAATAAAAATATATGTTTATTGTTGGTAACTAAGAACCTTTTAGTATATATTTTTGTAACGTATATGTAACGCGAATCAAGTTTTCATATAAAACAGATTTACTGTACATATTTCATGTTATTTAATGTTTTTTAAAACTCTCAATCCACAGACGTCAGACTGAAAGTACGCACGAAAAAAACCCGTACGTCAAAATACACACAATTTTATAAATTATGAATTCCGCAATAACTCATTCTAAACATTCAGTTACATTACATACAATTTGGTTTTCTGGATTGTAAATATACTTTTGAAAAATTAGCAGATCGTAAATACATTTGAAGCTTTCAAGATTCATTCATGATTCGCAAACAGAGTTCTTTTATTATCAAAAAAATGTTTTACTAGCTTCTCCATAGGGGTAGTCACCCCCGTTCGGGGGCTAACGTGTGTTTTGAAATAATGTGTACCTCGAAGGGAATTTCATTTGCGGTATTTGCAAGTCGATACTTTGGAGAATTTCATGTGATATTTGTCAGGCGCACAGGCAGAAGTATGATGCTGTCGCTTGGGAACAGGTACTATAAAGGTCAATTGCTAACCTGTAGAATCGTGAATGTTATTTATTAATATCTACTGTAAGTACTGGTGAGACGCCCTGCCCATAAAATGCCCTGTAAATTGTGAGGGGAGAGCTATTAATTGTTGGTTTCAATTATTCATATAGGCAATCATTCTGAAGTATGTTTGTGCAAAATCATTATTCAAATCGGATGGGCCCTCCTGAAATATCTTGTGTTTTGTTCTAAAACTATAAATCATACAAATCACCTAATTTTGGCTCTAATACAAAGGAATAAAATAATATTGGTATGTTTTGTGAAACAACGTACAGCTCGCCTTAGCTTTTAATTCTCTGTGTGCTTCCTCTAAAAGTGATAAACAGTTTGTGTATTAGCATTCTATGTAAATAAAAATGGTTCTATTAATAGTTTTGTGATAATAATTTACAGATTTTCATGTGATGTTAGAATTTGTCTCCCGCTAGAGGCAATTTAATAATTTAATAAATATGCAAAACGGAGTTAAGCCTAGCTTGTTTGTGTAAAAGGCCTGTTAATTTTGTAACTAAGCCATTGAATCACTACGTTTATCTGAGAATTTGAAAGTTTACGTTAGAATTTCTATGTACAATGAACACCACATTATAAGTGTAAATTAACCTAAATCAAAATTTAACAGTTGATGTTTAAGTAAATTATTTCATTTGGTCTTTTTATATATTAAAAATAATTCTGTTTTTATTTAACATTTACATAAATGTAGTCCCATTTTATTTGTATTCTATGAACATTTTTAATGAATTTTTTTTTTATGAAATCGTAGTACAACAAAGTTTTTATTACATCTAAAGTTGGTATTAAATAATTCAATTGATCACAACTACGTCAAGTATTCAGATAAGACGTCAGTAGAGTAGCCCTCGTCGGGTATGACAGACCACGGATTGTGGGAGTTTCTGGTGGTTTGCGCTTCTGAGGTCCACGTCCTACGATCTTGCAAACTTGTCATATTAGAAATACCTACACAATCACCGAACAAAGGAAACTTTCTGCTTCCAGCAGAGATTGAAATAGTCGGCAAATATCGTTTTGTTTCCTTCACTTAAATATATATATATATACGTTTTGATTTGAGCACAAAATATTAAAAGCCAATTAGCCGTTACAAATTAAACCAGTTAACTGTTAAAGTTGACTGTTAACTGTTAAAGTTTTTATTTTCTCTAAATTAAAAAAAATATAGCAGTATCATACCTAAAATTTAAAAAAATATTGTTTGACTGATTGTAAAAATGTTGTCATTTTTTACTGTCCGTATAAACAATCATTAAGAGCTTAATTATTTTATTTATTTAATAAATACAAGGAAGTTTGAACAGGTCAATCATGAGAGATTTTTTAGCTAAATAAACAAAAAAAAAAACATTCACATTGGTATATTAGTGTATTCATGCGTATTATTTTTTAATTCACGAGTGAAAAAAATCTTTAAAAACAAATTGAAGGAGAATCAATTTAAGCGTCTTTGATACGATGTAGATTGTGTATGGTTTTGGATATTAAATTTTTGCCTTTTAATCGTCTATTTGAGAAATAATATTTCGTCATAAATAACACATAATTATATTATTTGAAATTTATATGTAATACGAAGACACTAACATTATAACTGATTTATTTCTTGATGTAATCAATACTAAGCCAAAACAATGTCTATATTTAATAATTAACCTTGATTTTTAAAAGTACGTTTGCATATTTTTTAAACATGTCTGTTAAATAAATGTTAAAATTTCAGTGTGAATTTAAATTTTTAAACATACTTGCTTCAACGTTTAAATGGTCTGTTAGCCACAGATGTTTGTTAATAGGACTAATTTGTAAATTATCATTAGCAAACAAAACAAAACAATGATCAAGATATAACGTCGATTTCTCTATTATGAGCATTATTTGGCTAAATGCCGACTAATTAATAATTTGTCAAAATCGCGTACTGATTGATCGTGCTTCAGCCTCTATACACTATTAGAAACAAACTTATAATTTGTTTGGCAAAGTTTGCGCAAAGAGAAACAAGCCAGACGTAATACTCAAAATCTGCTACCGGAAAAGCAAAAAATAACACGAGATAACTTCTAGTATTCCAACGGCGGAGCTTAATGTTTCGGTGTATTTATATAAGGTTTAAATGAATGAAAACCGCTTAAATTAACTCCATTTCATTGTTATTAACTGTAATATAGCTTAGCAGGAAGTAAAGTTTGAGTTTTAACCCATTGTTACACCGTAGAAGGCTTTGACCGGAATTTAGAATACCATTATATTAAAAAGTTTCACTTTGTATTGTCATAAAACGAAGGAGGAATGTTAATGTAAGGATTAAAGCATAACTTAGATAATAGCTACTCATTTATTCAGCCACCACCGAGAAATATAAATTGAACTAAGCAGATTATTACGGAAAATAGGATTAAAACCGTATAATATGTTTTGATTAATAAAAATAATCAAGCTCATTGAAAAGTTTTCAAATATTCACTATGGAGAAGCAAAGCATGCTTAGTCTAAAGCCTCGCAGTAGTCTTCGAAATATTTAATTAAATCTGTACCTGAAATACATTTTAGCATATCGCTGTAACGTTCAGAGGAAAAGTAAGCAAAAAGGATTCACCCCAGTGCATCGGGGTGGATCCGCTGCAACGATGACAAATGCAAAAAAACCTTTGGCAAATAAATATGTCGGATAGATAAACAGATGCAGACTCGGCTGGTCCAGCTGTGATTTCTCGTGAAGGATTACTATCCCATGTAGTCTGGGATTTGTAAAGACTTCTAGCTTGTAAGTCTGAAGTCTTTGAAAAATAGGATAGTACTGATTCCACAAGGAGGTCCCTTCAAGTTTCATCACCAGAGACAACTGTCGTTTCTGAGGACAAATTTGATGCTTTAATTTAATACTCACAATAATTATCGCTAATTCCTAAAGAAGATTGTGTAGCTTTGTTATTAACCTCATATATAATTAGAAGGCAGAGAAAATATTAATGAATATTGCAGAGTAGATGCTTTTGAGTTTAAATTCGTAGTTGGAAATAATTAAATAGACATTATCAACGATAATCGCATCAATATAAGCCTATGAGTCAACTTATGTTTAAATAATACACCAACAAATTTATATTTATTTTATATTTTAATGTTCTCAATCGTAATGTTATAATCGTAAATGTTCTCAAAAGTATTGCTATTCTAATAAAATATATTCATGAGTGATATAAAATAAGCTGTAGAATAAGCATGACTCAGAGTGAAATCTTGCTTAGCTTTAATTTGTGCTAAGCAAGATTTCACTCTTAGCCATGTTTATTCCTATACCTATAAATATAAGATGTCACGCATATACTAACATACATAACTCAGTTTTAGTTTCTTTTTTACAAAATTCTTTAAATGGTATCTGAAAGTTACAAAATACATACAATAAATTTGAAAAAGAATATTTTAGATGACTGTGTAAGTAAGTAAAATTGACTGAATGTGCATATCAAAAAATCACTCCCTGTAGTGAGTATTTTAGTATAATAATTTATTAAACAAAATATATAGTATGTGTATACAATTGATGGGTAAATATAAATGTAATAAAACCTATTTTATATAGCACTAAATGACAGGTTATTAATTTTAAAGTAGGTTTGGATGAAAATCGAATTGCATATAAATGGATTTTGATGATGATTTATGAATATTTAAAGAATATGACAAAATAAAGTTTTGATCTAACAACGAATAGACTATGCCAAGTATTTTTTTTAAACTATAAAATGCTTGATAAAGAGGAAGATTTTACAAAAATATTTACCGAATCTAAAATTATGAGTAAATTTTTAAAAGTGCTGTCGAAGCTTGTCGTTAAAAGCGAATAAGCCTATAGTTTTTTTCTTTAGTTTAAATACCTTATTTAAAGTATCTCCCGATTCTGAGAGAATGGATTTTTTATCCATAAAATGGTTTCATGCTGTGGCGAAGTGAATCTTCAACCCTACACGGGGGTAACGCAGACTGATGAAGCAAATTGAAGACCGGCAGAGTTAGTCTGAGGCTGGCTCGCCCTCGCACAGAGCGGGTGGCTTCTGTAAGTCCACTTGCAGCAAAAGTGCTCCTCTGTCAAGCCACCGAGCCAGTCCTAGTCAAACCTACCCTCGCGTCAGGGGTATTCACGCTAGTATTTTTTAAAAATGTTTAACTAATATTTATTTATAAGCAACCAATCCATTCGATTTACCAACATTCATCTACTAACATTTTATAATGTTTTTATCCAACGATTTTTCATTATAAATTGTAAAAATATTTTTGCTATCAAAACATAGCTAGCTGGTTTACGAAGTCCTGTTTAATTTTTATAATAAATTTATTTAACCAAAGTAAATTATAAATAACACATACAAGCATAAAAATAGAGAACATAAAAGCACCAATATTATATAATCAATGAAAATATTTTCTTGTTTTATAAATTTTGATTATTAAATCCACATCGGACCAAACGATAAAAGCTTTTCTATTTATATAGGGAATTATTGTTTACAATATATACATATATTTTTATAAGCATATTAAATAATATATAGTATGATGCAGGTTGAAATATAATCCAACAATATTATTGTAAATAATGTATCAGGTTAGATTAGTTAATAAGAACAACAGATAAAATAATAAAAGTTAAAAGTACTTACTATATCAAAAGTTTATGAAGTAATTTTTAATATTCGAGTTTATTAAATAAAAAAATATTATTAAAAAATTCACAAAAATGAAACAACAGGTATTTTCGTATTTGAAATAATTTGTTACAATGTCAAAAATAAAAATTAAATTCACAATTTTTTCATTGCTTTTCCATATGGGATGATTCTATATGACAATGGAAATATGAGAAATGTTTCATAAATAACAAAAAATATTTGTAAGCATTACTGATTAACTGTGCCCCTACCGCGGCAGATCTTAAAGAGGTGAATAATTTATTCATCACAAATAAGAGGACGAACAGAAAATAAAAAGCATCGAGAAGAAGAAATGACAAATGGAGAAAGCTGTCCGACAAGCAGAAATCCTTTTGTGGTCTACTGATTACTTATGAGATAATTCTTGTGATTGGGATCGTTACTCTCTACAAATTCTATTTTCGTGGTATGTTTAAGCTATATTTATTTGTCTTATAATATTAAATATATATTGATGAAATCAGATGTTCTTTTAATAAGTATATGTGATGGTATATAATCACTTTTTGTGGCGTAGAATTTATAATTTAGTTTGTATAGATGGCACAAAGAGATCAAAGTAAAATGACAAACTTCTATCTAGTTAAGTTCATCAAAATTAGTTGATTCAAGTAGCTGGGACACAAAAAGGGGACGAGAAGCATATATCCTCAAAGAGGATCCCTTAGCTGCGATCCCTTAGCGAACGAAAGGGGAATACCTGGCAGGTTTAAACCGATGTGGCTGGACTGACCTGAAACAATCTTTATAAGCTAAATAAGTTATCATAAGTTATGTTGATGGAGCATTATCGTTAAAGGCGGTGACGACTGTCATAAAAAAAATAATTTAACTAGGATTGTAACGCTGAAGATATTTTCACGATAAACCATTGGTAAAATAACATATGAACAGAGAAATAAAAAAAAAAAACGAAAAAGTCGTCTTAGAGAATGCGAGGAGACAAAATATTTATTTAAAGTTGATAATGAAAATAATTAAAGAAATATATATGTAGTAACGAATATTTGCATCATGTGTGTTCAATGCATTTCAGTATTCTTTTATTATCATACGATGCCAAATGCCGATATCAAAAAAATAAATACTAGTCTATACATATACGTGAAAAGAAAACTTATTCAAGCTAACACAGGGTTAATCTGACGTTATATCTAATATTATGGGTAGTTTTACATCAACAGTTTAAATTATTTAACCAGTGTAAAAAATATTCAAATAAATTTATTACAGGGGCTTACTTGCGACAAAGCCTAAAATATTCAGCAAATTTTGAGTAATTGAAAGCTCAAGGATTCGAGTTCAAAGTCATGAAGGTCGCTTTCCCACATGTTAAAATCAACCCGCCTAAAAGGCAACACATTGAGTGGGTGTGCGGTGGATTGATTATGTGCGACCACAATTAATGATAATCCGAAATACATCAATTATGAATGAAAAGGTTGGGGTCGCCTGTCAATAGTCGCTAACACTCTTAAGCTCGGCTCCACTCTGCGGTGTTAACGGCTTGGTTCGCTCCTCGGTTCGATTCGGTTCGGCACGGACGGACTCGGGGGGTTCGGGAATTCGTCTGTTGATTGATGAGTTTCTCATCCAAGTGGCGAGACACTAACAGGCGAGGGAATTAATGACTCATCTTCAGATCAGACGAAATGATAATTAACATTAATTGCTTGCCTTTAATTTGAAACTGTAAACAATAGCGTAGTTGCTAATTGTTTTTAGGGTTGGAATTCTAACTGAATGTTTGCTTTTGAAAAACTTCTACGCTAATCTTCTGTGATGTCTCCGAATGTAAGAAGATGGATGTAGCTTAATTTAATGACATATTCTTAGCTCGGTGTTTGCAATACTAATGATGGTAAAAAAATAAAAAGAGCCTGGCATTAAATAAAGTAGAATCTATCAATGTCAACTGGTTAACACCAAATAATTCAGCGGATATTTTTTTGCTATATTTTTTCCAGTACATAACAGTAATTGCGTATATATATATATATATATATATATATAAATAAGAGTTATAGTTGTATTTACTGAGAAAATTAAATTATTTGTATGAAATTGATGATGTACAGCCTCAAAAGGTTTCGATAGAGCTTTTGATAAATGAACTGTCTGGAAGAGTAAATACCTCACATGATGATTTCAATGTAATAAAGTGCATAATTTATCGAGTACTGTTAAAAAAATTCAAAATAAAATACGAAAAAAAAAGTTCTAAACTCTTTTGTATCTTAAAACTTTATTTCCACCTTCTATCTACAAATATGTGAGAATATTTAAAATAATTTACTTATTTTTCTCAATATTATTAATTTATTACTAGCTCAAGGTTATTTAAGTATGCGGGTGGATTAAAATTGAAACAAGTGTTGTATGTTGTCACTGTTATGAAGTGAATTATCAAAAAAAAAACAGGCAGTGAAATACGACATTGCACGCAAAGGATGTTAATAAGATTGATTAATTAAAAAATAAATAACCCCGCAATTTTATGAACCATTGCTAGAAATTAATAAACAAATATTTACAAGGCGGTGAAAAATTTATGAGCCATAAATAGCTGACAGTTGATTTGAGCCATAAAAAGCGAAAGGATTTATCCTTGTAATCACGCGGCTTTTACTTTTAATGCGAATATAAAACTAACGATTTGTGATGTACTAAGCAGAACCGGCGACCAAAGGGGGGAAGTCAAACAGCAATTTTATTGCGAACAAAAGACTTTTCAATGGAGCGAAGGAAAGTCATAAAAGTTGACAGCTACCCCGACGTTGGCCGCCATGGCTGGCGGTGGCTGGGGGTGGCCGGGGGTGGCCTTTAAAGTCAGTTCCCAGATGAGTTAATCGCACTACTGACTGTGCGAGCTGCAGCGACCCGGGATCAAAGGGTCGCAAAATTTTGAGCTCATGGCAAAGCCCTGAACTGCATTCTTCGGAATAAATTTATACAAAATGTAAAAATTGTCATCTCATTTTTAAAATGTTTCCAATGTAATAAATGAAATAATTCCGTACTAAATAATAATAGTATTTTAAGTCGAGTAAGAAAACGTTTATTAAAGAAGAATGATTACTGCGAGTCATCAAAGGTTTTTTTTTTTTTTTTTTTTAATAGTTTTGGTACCTTGCTTGTTATGTACAAGGTTTGTCATCACAATTTGGAGAAACTTTCCAAAGTAGTCAATCGAATTGTGCTATATATGGGAGTGACTGAAGCTACACCCCTTGGTTTATCTTCTTTATTGTTCCGATGACACGCATCAAGAAACCATCCAGTGACTTCATCAACTGTGGGTGTCTCGCCACTGACTTCAGGTCATCCGAGCACAGGCCCTCCTGTCGGCATTGGCTCTCCAGTTGGTGTCTCTGAAGGCCAAAGATGAGACATGAACCCACAAAGTGGATCACTGTTTGTGGAGTAATATCATCACAAGGGCATGTGTCGTCGTTCGTCAAGTGGAACCTGCGAAGATAACTTCTCATCACTCCATGACCCGTTAGGAGCTGGGTTGATTCAAAACTAATCCCGCAGGTATTCCTGTATACAGCGGCATCCGTAACAGAATCAAAGAACATCTTTGTTACGTTCCCTTGCGGAGAGCTTGTGTACCTTTCATTCCACGTGTCCATTGTAATTTTCCTCTGGAGATTTTTTGCGAAACTCAGAGGAAAGTCGGAAAATTCATTTTATTTTTGGTGGCTTATTTAGCCTTTTCGTCAGCTTTCTCGTTGCCAACAAGACCTACGTGAGTTCTCACCCAGCATATCTCGATGTTAACACCACTTGCTTGTATTTCTTTTAGCTTTTTCTGGATGTTAACTATTAGAGGGTTGGTTCTATTAGGTTTCAAGGACCAGTAACAATGTTGAAATTCTTTAATAACGCAACAGTGGAGGCCAATGCAATATTTGCGTCGCACAATGAGTTTTCCTTGTGCTTACACGCCTAAAGTTTGAGTATACTGCTTGATGTATTTTCGCAGGAGCGTCAGGGGAGGGGGAGTAATGGGGCGGGGGTGTCCTGTGGAGCTATTATATTACAGACGCCCCGAGGAGATCACCGGGCAGGCCGGCGGACGGCGAGCTCGCAGCACTTGGGACCTCAGTCACGGACTGCCTAACTCCCGAGGAGCGATCCTACTTTTACTTTTCCAATTCACCCGGACCTGCCAGCGACCGTGTCCAGTGTTTGCGCTCTTGTACACTATTGACAGTCCAGACCGAAGTCAATCGATACACACTCAGATAGCATCTTAAAAGTTTTTTTTATTTGACTTCCGGCTTTTTATTTGCTTTCCTCCACAAAAAAACAATTACTTAGGAGAATTCTCACTTTTAATGACCCAGAATAACAAAGAAAACAATACAAAAAATAGGGTTTTATAAGTAATTACGTTTATTAAAAAGCAATTGAAAAAGTATATCCCGTAATTGTATGAATTTATGATACGGATGTATATATAGGTAGGAGCTTTCTGTAAATGTAATTTAGGTTATACAATGATTCAAAAAAAAATCTTTTTAATTGGATAAAGAAAATAAAGAAAACATCGTAAAGAACAAAACGAATCTAGAGAATGAATAAAAAGCAGTTCTCGTGTAGAGAGAAAGCAATTACTGCTTTAAAAAAGCTGAAGGAAGTATGAAATCCAGTCATTGTGTGAGAGATTTAATAAAAACTTTTTTTGCAAGGGTAACCCTATAAATATCGCATTACCGACCGCAGGGTAGGTACAAATTTTTAATACAGTTCTTTACTCCAAGCGGCACTGAAAGAAAAGTGAAAAATCAGCTATCCGAGAGCGCTGCTGGGGGAGCCAGAAATTTTTTAAAACAAATACGAAAGATATTATGACTGCTTACGGGAATTCAATATTCTACAAACTTGAAGCGAAAACCCTGCCGTAAAAGAAAGAAATATCTGCTGGGAAAATAATTAATACAACCAACAATGCAAAATCAGATTAGTATAATTATGTAAGGAATTTAATTATCAAAAATTGAGATCCAGTTTTATAAGACAAATAAAGCCTATGGAAAGAGAAAGACCGCTTAAAGCAAATGTTTCCACTTCTCTCAGCAATTGCCACGCTAATACAATTCCTTCCCCAATATAATATATGGTATATATAAATATATGTACATATAATTTTTGTGATTTTATAACAAATTTCTCAACATACGACAGTATTGTTGGTTTTACGACAGTAATTTGAGATATTATTGGTTCGGTGTTATTACGTCATATATTTTTATTATTTCAATCAGAGTTTACGAACTACTGCGCGTCTTACCTATATTAAAAGCGAAACATTATTTTTCTTAACGTGTGCGACTCGCGATGTGACATAATAGATCTAGTAAGCAGAAATTTTACGAGCAAAAAGCACGTTGGAATTCCAACTACGGGCAATACGTCAGAAATGTAGACGCGTCCAATTCATAAATGGCAAAAAAATAATTTAAAATAGCATCCACAGAAGGACTGTCAAATTAATCCAGCGAATACGACTTTTTGCTCTACGAGCGAGAATAATGTCAAAAAATATTTTTCGTTTCTACATAAAAAAAAAACATTTATAATGCTACTTCCATATGTAAATACAATGGAAGATTCTCGGAACTCAATTAAAAGCAACCCATAGGAAATGTTATATCCAAAGAGGTATACACATTATCCGCGTGGGTTCATCCATGTTGAAAAAAAATATTTCATTCTAGGTTTTTTTGTGAGAATAGTATTTTGAGAGAAATTTTTAATCAACATATTTTATGAAATATTATATTTTTTTAGTAAATAATATACAACTAAATAAGTTAAGGCAATGTTTGATGGATTGATAAACTTAGAAAATTTTATCATCACATTAGCTCATCAGTACTGTAGTTTTCATTTAACATTATTGTATCAATCATGAAGTTTTATCTCGTGAAATTCTTTAGCTATAAATTGATGTTTAGCTTTGTATAATATTTTTAATTTGTTTTTTTTTTTTTTGTTAAAATATTACTACATAGCAAAGAAATATAAAATAAAAACATATTCCACATAGGCAAGCTGCATAAAAAATTGTGAAAAATCTAAATTTACTATTTTTTATTTGGTAAAACAACTTATGAATATATGAATGTTACATGAAAAATTATCCACTGTACGCTATTGTAAAAGTCTAATATAATGTACTCAGTTTCCGTTTTTTTTTATTTACTTATATTTTAGGATTTACTAAATACGATGTATGAAAAAAAGGTACCAATACATTCAGATTACCATACCATACAGATTCATCTCGTCATTTTCACGCAGAATTATTCAAAGCGGAATGTTTACAAGGGGCTCAGGCCTCGTTATAATTAAACCGTGGAATCTTAGCATGAGCAGCCTTGTGACGGAGCCCCCAGCCGCGAGTATCCGCTGCGGGGAATAATTACGTATCGGGCCCCAGCGAGTCAACATGGAGATAAATGGAGCCCCGAGCCTGGGAATGTGCCGGATATCGGCTGGTTCGTCTCAGCTGCTTACAAAATAGACTATTCTACTTTAGATAATGGGTTACAGTCTTACATTTCCTTATAATCTATTTTCCCACAGTAGATTTTTTTATAATATACCTAGCTTGTGGATATAAAAATTACTAGGTATTTTTGATGTTTTGAAAAACAAGGCAATTTTTTTTTTGTTTTTATAGTAAAACAAGTAAGTGTTATGCGTGTGGATTGTTTGACTTGGCTCACCGGTGGTAGAGTTGATGGCGAAGAGTCCAGTCGGGTCTCCGGCGGATATGGAGAAGGCCAGGGTGGGGGGCGTGCTGTCTCCGTCCGCGGCTCTCACCTGCAGCACCTGCCGGCCGGGCGCGCCGCCCTCGGGGGCCGAGCCGCGGTACGAGGCCTCCAAGGATAAGGGCACGCAGTCGTTCTCATCTTCCACCACTATGTACACCTGAAACCAAAACAAAATCAGCCATGAGCATATCGATGTCCATATATCTGCAAAAAAAATAAACAATACGTATTCAGATGTTTAAATAATTTTTAATTTTATTAAAGACAGCCTAAAAGCTACGAGATACCGACTGAATGTTTCAGATGTCTATTTTTTGGATTTAACGTAAATCAAGTGCGTATTTATTACCCATTACGGGTTTATTATATTATTACTAATATGATTAGGCACATTAATTCACACATAGAAGATGATTAAATAAATTTTCAGAAAAATATCATCGTGATTTGTGTGGGGTTTGAACCCACATCCCCAGGCTTACATGGCCGGTATACTGACCCTTGTACTAACGAATCACAGTAATCAATCGAGAATTTTTAACAATCGTACTCTACATATGAACCAAATTAATAGATTTAAAAAAAGGGATTAAAATCGCTCCACTTGTTACTTTATTTAAAAAGTCCAGTGCTTGCAAATCACTAAATATTGGTTGACTTGGGCACATTGATTCATAAGTAGAGTATGATTGTTAAAAATTCTCGATTAATGGTTGTGATTCGTTAGTACAAGGGTCAGTACACCGGCCATGTAAGCCTGGGGATGTGGGTTCAAATCCCACACAAATCACGATGATATTTTTCTGAGAATTTCTTTAATCATCTTCTATGTATGAACTAATGTGCCTAATCATATTAGCAATGAATGTTTCAGCTCAATTTCGTACACAACGAATCCATTATATGACAAAAATTCAAAGGGTAAATATGTTTTATACCGAGTGTTGCTTAAAGGCATGGGAGGTTACTAGTCTTGTATCTCTTAATATAATAATCCTAAAAATTAATCCTAATTAACATTTCATGGAGTTTTCTTGATGAATTTGCTGCAATAAATTAAAATTATTACTCGAGAATGAGCGCTAACATTTTTTTAATTGAGATATCGGCAGACTCGCAACACTCATCCGAGGCGCCTTAATTGAGGTTTGCCCGGTATTTATAAAATTTCAGGGTAAAAATCGAGAAAGCTCCCCGGTTAGCTGCGGTCTGAATTTATCCCTTTATGTTTATTCCCGCATACGCGACCGAAGCTCCGGGCCGGACCCGACCTTCATCAAAATGATTTACCGAAAAACGCTCCATTTCAAATTATTTACAGCAAATTGTAGCCAACCATGTGATCTCATAATATTTCTAGAAAAATAAAGAAAAATATATTTGTGGTTTGAAGTTCCACCGGCACCTACGTCACTGTGTCAAATCATCATAATAACGTCTATATTTTGAATAATTGTTTATGAAATAATTTAAATCACAATTCAAATAGAAAATCAATAACATTGCATGTACATCAATATTTTTTTTTTGCAAACTTCAATTGCAGTCTAGATTTTAGGTCTCTAGCAATTACAAAGCTTCATCAGTCAAACGAAAACTTATAAAAAATAATATAAAACGGCTAATTTATGAGTAGCGTTTGAAATGAATACAAATTAAACTGTGGATTGGGTTGTTTTTCTGAAAATTAAATCCCTTAGATTTAAAAAAAGTTAGCAGCCTGTTTTTTTAGACTCTGTATAAAATGGTTTAAACGATTAATTTGGTCTGATTTAAACTCATAACATCAACAAAATGAAAGCACTGGACATACTATCTGAAATAATTTACAAGTTTATTGAGTTGTTTTAATATTTTAAGAAATAAGTGACTTATCGTGTTATTTCGACATATTTTATTTTGTGAAGCCACCGCTTTCACTGCCTGCCTGTTTTATTTAAATATAAACCGTTTATTGTAATTTGTATTTTATGTGGTTATTCTAAAACTTTATATGAATATTTTAAGAACAAAAAATTTTATGCTTTCTTTAAGAGATGATTCAAGTTGTTAAAATATATATAAATTGAAATTAAAAACATATTGAAGAGATTGAAAAATGAAGTAGAATTTTTAAGTAACGATCGTCGTTTTTTTTGTGAGTTGTGTTTAATACAGTTATTGTAAATAAAATATGGTATTATTTTTTGAAGTTATATTATTTGGCCCTGGTGTGGTGCGGCAGATTCGCCCGCGGCCAATGCAACTAACTTCTGCCAGTCTAGTGACGTAGTGACCACCCTCCCCTCTCCGCCCCTCTCCGCCCCTCTTCGCCCCTTTCCACCCTCCTTGCCCCTCCCACATCCCCAACTTTTACAATGAATAAAGCGGCAGCAGACGTATGGGCGGCCGTGTGTGCATACAGCTGCCAGGGGTGGCCGTATAAAAACGTTAATTTCGAGTAAGTCATGGCGGCTATTCCGCCGCCCCCGGCTGCTTAAACTTTTGTAATTTCATACTGGGAATATGAACAACTCTGCGGTGTTTCTTTCACTATTTACGAGCGATTGTGGTGGAAATTTTATGTAATGAAGTTTTCTTGGTATTCGCTTCTGTGAGCTCTTGATTTGTGGGAAGGAGGACTGCTTTCATGTTGTTCGAGCTAGTCAGCTTGGTGTTCGTGAACTTTAAAGTCTAATATCAGAACCAGTATGATCAGTCAAGTAGAACAAATGTAGAAACCCTACCAAGGCCAAAAGCTCTTTTAGGCTCTGCACAGTTATATTGTTTCTCATTGGATATTTTTGAAAAGTTAGTGATTAGAAAAAAGAGATGGATGCGCATCAATTAAGCAGCTCCAAAATATTATTTTATAGGTCGTTAACTTAATATAAAGCACATTGTATATTTTCTATAACATTCTATACTATTTCAAAGCTTTCTATTCATCCTCTGTAAACAGAGTTATTAAACTTACAAATTGACAAGTCAACAAACTTGAATAAATGAATACTAAATATTGATACTACAAAGATAATAAACATACAATCTTAGTAATTTCAAAATACTACTTGGCATTAATATCTTGTAAATCTCATGTCATTGAATATTCTACGGCTATTTATATCTCATTGAAAACTGAAGTTGTATTGATCAATTTATTCAATATCTCTATGTAAATATGTTGTCTACATTTAGCAATTATTTAAATACTATTTATTACTTTTTAATAGGTCCCTGCGCATGTAAATTTAAATTATAATAAAAAAAATGCTAACATACTTTTGAATTATTGCATGTTAAACATAAATCTGTTTCATTTTTCATCCAGCATTTGGCACGTATGCTCATTTTTATAATCTTCATATATTTTCTTCTTGGTGACAGAAAGATATCCAGTTAAACTCCTTACAAGTTTAAAGTGCTTATCATATCTCAGTTTTGTTCACAATAGTGAAAGATAAAAAAGGACAATGATAAATGTGACGGGTTTCCATGGCATATCATCACATCACGAGATAGCACGTTGGGAGCAAGACAAGCGCTATATCAACAAACATAATATCTGTATTTTATTTTCCTCAAAAGAACACCGATATGTGATTTTTTCTTTTGGAATTTTGCTGGCTGATTAATAAATAATAATTATAATTCAATAAACGGAGTTCATTTACCAAATGACTATTGGATAGACAGGCTTATTTATGTATCGGCACAGTCTTGGTGTAACTTGTATGAAAACACGCATGTTATAGAGCGTGTATAAATAATGCAAGTCATGCTTCGGGGATACGGTTTCCACGTGAATGCGAAATGCATAACAAACTCTATGACCCTTGTAGGGTATGAAGCCGCAATCTGCTGGTATGAGTTTGAGCAGATGACGGAGAACACGAAATCAACCAAGTTCCACCGCGCTCGAGCCTCGGGCTAGAACATAAACTCGGGGGGGATGTTCTCCCCCTGGTAAACGCCCTCAGCACGTGACACTCATAAAAAAGTCAAAATAGATATATTCTAGTTTTTTTTACTTATTTTTAATGACAGTTTAAAAACGGTTACGTAAAGACTCTGCGTCATAGCATAAATTTTATTTGCAGAAAATTATTATTTTCAAGTTAATAAATTACTACAAGTAACTAAAAATTCAATATTTGTGACAGAGAATTGGTGGAATTCCATTTTAATATTTTAAATAATAAGTAAAATACTTGTGTGATTTTACTTATTATTTAAAATATTACAAGTAACCAAGCAAAGAACTACCATAATTGCTAGAAAAATTATCAACTACAAATATAATGTATGATGGTTTCCCCAATAACAGATCTTTTTGTTGTTCTATAATTTATAAGTAATCATAATAATTATTCAAAATATTTTTTTTATCATTTACTGTACAATTGTGGTTATTTTTAATATTACGATGCTTGAACATCCAATTAAATATAAAAACTCTTTTTTAGATTAGATTTATTTAAAAATACAAAGTCTTTTATAAAAGCCTTTGACGAGAGTCAATAATTGTAAGAGGCATATTATTTCTTATAAACCAAGGAACCTGTTAACTTATCAGAAACTACCGCCATGCTTTTAACTCTTTTTTACACTTGAAATCTGCTATGCGGCAAAAATTGTTGTTTTTGTGCCCACAGTTTTGAAACATTAAAAAAAGCTGCCTCAAAGAAGTATTTTTTTTAAACATAAAATTCAAGAAAAACTATACACAAAAGAAATCAAAACGAAAAATCACTTACAGACAATTGTTTCTTTGTGGTTTCTGGAAAAATATGCAAAAAATAGTTTTACCAATTCAAAATTGACGTAAAGAGTACAATAGTTTAAACATGACACTAACAGTATATTTAAAATATATAGTAATTTACCTCTATAATAAATAAGGTACAAGTCTTCAAAAGTTGAAAATTCAACGATTGTCAGTCAGAATAATCTATTTTTTGATGGAAGCCAACTTATTGATATACAAATTACTATATATTAGAATTCCAAAATATTATTTAGTCAAGTGTAATTAATAAAATGGTTTATACGGAGAAAGAGCTGTCACTTAAATAAATTAAAAACATTTTGTAAACTAACTTAATTTATAGTGTAGTGTAGTTCTATAATTTTATTTTTAATATTTTAATAATCATATTAATAAATACCATGTCTCAAGTCAATGTTGAATGAGGGTAAAGTAAAGTATCATCAGCATCAAATATATAAATCAAATAAAATTTTCAGTTATGTGACCTTTTCAGTAAATAATATTAGGGGTAGGTCTTCAGTAGAATAACATCCCCTAATTTATGTTAAACGTGTCAATCTTGCAAAATGATCATGACTAACAGCATGCTACAGTCACACGAACAATTTTAATTGAAAATACAAAACAAAGACCGAAAAAGTAAAAGAGGTGTAGACATGTTAATTTATTCTAAAGGTGAAATTATACTCCACGAAATTTATGCAATGTCATTCGGTTAATTTAGAAGTTGAAAATCATTCCCGCAACCCACACTATATATCAACGCACTAACACAAAATAACCCTTTTTTGTTTCATTAATATTCATCTAATGAAAAAAACGAGTCCATTTTAATGATAAATTTGTTTGTATGTAATGAAAAATCTAAGGTATCTGTAAAAGCGTAAAATTTAACTACAGATATATCATAAGTGTATAAAAATTGAATTAAGTTATTCTGAATAATATATAGACTATTTTAAATAATTATAGTATATTTAGAACAAAGATCACAATACATGATAGAGATATTTAAAAAAACATTCGATGTCTATAAAAAAATGATTCAGTAAAGAAGTAGTCAGGTGAACCTAAAATTAATTTTCCTTTTAGGCATCAATATGAATTGATTAAAGCATGTTTCAATCACCTGTATTTATGATCTAAATGTTAATTCATAACTGAACTCCAATATCAAATAGTAAGCAGTTTTTTTAACACAACCAAAATGTAGAATATTTGTGATATTCAATCTATTTTTGTTTGAGATTATCATACGTTTATCATATTAGTAAGCCACAAATATCCCTGCAGACACTGAGCGCCATATTGTCTACATGTGCGGCACAAGAACCCTCACATATACTAGATACAGACTCTGCTCTCAGTTCACACATATACCTGTGTAAACAGGTTCCCATCCACTAGTTACTCTGGTTGGAAAAGTTTTCTTCTGATTCAGCGAACATAGAATTGCGGTTCGTGATCTAATAACTGTAATGTTTGAACTGCACGTATTTCATTTTATACTCCACACTACGGAGATCACGCCTGCAAATTGTGAATATGTTGTTTTATACGCGGAGCAAAGTTTTAACATTAACGATGGCCGCCACCAAGAATCCTTGAACAAAGATAGAATAGTTTAGTATCAATGACTTCTCAACGAGTTATCAATAAGTTGTAATCTAACTTAGAAATAAAATAAAAAATTAATTGTGTAATGTGCGGTATTTTTTTATAAATAGAAAGTCTATCTGATATTTATTGATATAAGTTTGGTGAAAGCTCTGTGTGAGTCTATCTGCTCTTGTTAGGTTAATGTAAATAAAGTTAATGCAACTCGAAAATCTATTTAATATTATTGACTTGGTTAAGTCAATAACCATATTATTATTATTATTATTATTGTTGTCTCATATTATTTTGCTGATATAAGTAAAGTGAAAGCTAAAAAAAAGTCTATAAGGTTTAGTAAAGCCCATGTCAAAGGCTACATTTAAGATATAAATGAAATTAAAGTCCCGAGAACGTCTAATTGATAGTATTTTGTTGATATAAATAAAGTAAACGCTATGTAAAAGTCTATCTGATATAGTAAGGTTGATGTAAGTGAAGTAAAAACTATGTGAAAGTCTATCTAATATTATAAGTAGCTGTATGTAGGGTCCTCGAAAACGTATTTAATATTATTGACTTGATATAAGTATCTATGATATTATTGGGTTGATTTAAGTTAAGCGAAAGTCTATCTAATAAAATCAGGTTGACACATCAAAATGAAAATATTTTTAACACTATTTGGTTGATAAAATCTATGTTAAGATCTTCTTGATATTATTTATTTAATGAAAGAAGAGTGGATACGACACAATAAAGCTATTTTTAACCATGATTGCGCTTGGTCTTATGTCGTCAAACCCGTCAAAGAAACATTAAAATTGCTTGGATGCAATGTTGGAGCATCTTTTCTGGTGGATATGTCTCTTGTAAACTCTTTTATCTCGTGAATATTAAAACTTACACCCCTACTAATGCAAATACTTATAGTTTTAAAAAACTTGTGAAAAAAATCTGCAGCCACGCGGAACAATTTATTGTCACTATTGGCGAACACAGTTTGGATAGGTTCTTTGTTGTAAAGTTGTTATTCAATTAAGTTTTGGTGTTAAATTAGTTTGAATTCTGTATAGGGTAGTTCGAAGGGTATCCCAGCGGCCGCGCAGATCGATGGGACTAATTGATAAAAAGGACCCACCCTGGAGTTGAGATCCAAACATATGTAAAACTAGCTCCTAAAAGCTAAAATTACTTTGAAAGTGAAGACTGAATTCTGCATAATTACGGCATTGCAGTAAACAAGAGGTTTTGAATAATTATAAGAGTAGAACGTGAAATAATATTTGCTTCAATTGATAGAAACGCTGTTAGAGCCAAGGAGAGCGTAAAGAAATAAGTATTGCTATCGAGGAATCTGCATTATTTAAAAATGTTCATGAAATTAAGTTTAAAATCAACGCATCTAAAAAAATGTATCCACTGTTCTGGAATTATTTTATACCGCACTCTAAAATATTTTAAATTGTAAATGAATATACTCAGTTTTATTTTAAAATAATCAAAAATCAGTCTCAAAAGCAGATTCAAAGGGATGTTTTGGGAATACTGGTGTAATGGCGGATTGGGGCGCGAGACTGGATGGAGAGAGGATCTATTTCCTGGCGTCACTACAGGCGGCTGGGCTTCCGCCTGTCTCCATAAAACACCCCGCCACGTTCATCTGAACAGCCATTGTTTTTACCTGTGTATACTTCCCCTAATCTATCCCTTTGCCGCATAGAGGGGCAAGAACGAAAGAAAAACGTTGCATTTTTTAAGCCGTTTTATCATCATTTGATTCAGTGCTTTTTATCAAAAGAGAAAAATTAAGTATGAATAATGGTTGCTTTGGAAGACACATAAGAAGAGAAAAGAGACGATATATATATATAGTAGCGGGAAAGACAATTTTTTTACATTTGTTCTTACAATTGCGTATATAAATCAAAGTAATCAAAATTACTGATGAAAATATATCTTTATTTGACACCAATAAGTTTGAGTTAGGATCTCTTTTAACTATGCTGGTTATTGATTTTTTTATAAATTAAAATTACGAGCGTGGTAAAATTTAAACGGAGTCTTAACAAGGAGGCAGATAAGCATCCAATTTTCTTCGCTGCAAAGACCACAAGTTTATTTAATAAACAAGTTATAACTCTTTTAAATAATTATATGGCTTAAAGCAAAAAATACTTAATAAGTTATACACGTCTATCATGATGTATTAAGTTTGTTTAGTTCAGAGTTAAAGTGCGATAAATATTAGTAAATATGCAGCATTGTCCAGGGCTTACTTTGTATAGAGAATAATTAATTCCCAAAGTTATTTTCAATTATGAATTCTTTAAAACGTAAGCATAGTTTGGCCGTTGTACGTATAAAGTATTTAATCTTCACGGCTCGCCGGGATGAGTAGGGCAGGCCAGAAAGTTTTGGACAGGATCGATTCGCTTAGTATTCCGAACAAGGCCCAAACAAATCCGATAGTTCCTCTGTCATCTGTCATTTTATTCAGCGGAAATTATGATTCTAAAATTACGGAAAATACTTTAAAGATAAGAAGAAAGCCTCTTCTATAAATAAACCAAAGCAGAACACAAGCAGAATGATAAACCTTTTGTCAGCATTTTTTCAGAAGTAAATATTAATACGAGGGAATCTCATACCGCGCTTTTGAGTTTACTTGTACTAACTAAGTGGTAGTTAAATAAAAAATCAGGAAGTAAAAACACGATAAAAAGAAGAAAAAAAAACGATACAGTAGCAAATTTTGAATTACATTGCAAATTACCTCCCTTAGCCATTCGGCGAACCCTTCAATAAATAAAATATAATATTAGCTTTCGCAAACCGCTAGTGAATATGAAACATAAATTCCGTGTAATATATTCATGAATTTCTAAGCAATTAGGTTATCCATCTTTTTAACAAGCCAAAACCTCTGTTTGGCCTTTCTTCATATATTCATCAAACAAAATGGAAATTAGATGCAAATCCCATCTACACTTAAATTGCTCTCCAGCGCTATTTACTAAGTTGGAATATTTTTATAAGGCTGGATTCAAGCGTATTTTCAATGCCAAGGCTGTATACTTTCTTAAATATATTTTTGTTTTACGCAATTAATAAAACATTTCTTGAACCTTATTACAATTTATGAATAGAAATATATTTGCACAGAACCCGAGATTATTGGCTCAGAAGATTTAATAAGAATAAGAAAACGGTAACCGTGAATATGAACTTTTCTCCGAGAGCTGTACGGGTGATTCTTATTACGACATGAACGAAAATAATTTATTTATTTACTTTATTAAGAAAATGGGTCGATCGGTGTCGGAGCACGAGAGTTTCTTTGGCGTTTCTCAAATGAAAGTGAGAAAAACAAAGCACGAAAGAAAGATAAAAACAAAGAAGGGACAAAATGACAGATGTGAAAAGATATGCAAGCGATAGCCGAGTTCGTACAATGATTTAAGTGCTAAGTCTCAAGAAATTGTTAAGCCAATGGGATAAGTAAGATCAGCAGGCCCATGTTAGATGTAATAGAAGAGCGTTAACAAAGAAATGTTTTTTAAAATGGAGAATTTTAAATAGCAATTGAAGCAAACAATACTACAGTTAAAAGTAATCAGAGATTCGGATTTATCGTGTTTACGAGGGTGGCCTTGACATATCGATATGAAAACTGAAAATATCATGAATGTCACGTTTCAGGAGCGGGGATATATTTTTTTAAATTTATGTCTTCCCAGATATGTCTGAAGTTGTCACGACATTGACAAAGGTTGGAACTAATTTTGAAGTCGGTCTCCAGAGGGATATTAGGGATTTTCCAGCACACTTAGAGCTTTTTTCGGGACATTAGTTTTTGCTGTGAATTATGAACGGAGAATTTTTTTCGATTCGCGGCTTTCGGAATTCTAAAGAAACCCTCCAGAAACTATATAGGAATTTCATGAAATATTTAAAATTGTTCTTGCTGGTTTTGCAAGTTCGGTCCGATGGTAATTATCTACAGAAAAAATGTGTTTGCCTTTTAAATTTTGTGTATTGTTATATTTTTGTACACGGTCTGTATATTATCATAAATTGTCTAAAAAATATAAGGTTTCATATATCATTGCATGAAGGTTATTAATCAAAGGGAGCATACCCTGGCTAGCTACACTTTATGATATCTCCAGCATAATACGGAATGTTCAGGATGAAAATATTACTCAAAAGGTTTCCTCCACGCAGATACGCAATATTATAATAACCATAAATAATATTAATCCACTATTGTAGTAAGCTTGGATAGGTTGTATTATGAGAGAAATATTTTAATATTTCAGGAAATTCATTTTATAATAATTTATATGAAAAAAAAATTTGGAACCTTTGCAAAGAAATTTAAATTTTTGCATTTTTTGAGATTAGTTTATCCATAATTTTACTGTTAAAGTTAAGTTTATTATTAAGGGGATGAAATTAAAAAATAATGCACTTTAAAGTAGTTTTTGCATCAAGCATACACTGTACAAAATAACATTCTTTACATGGCTGGGACATGCAGAAAATAATATCACAAAAATATGTTTTCTCTTTAAAAGTTTTTTTGCGTTTAACTGTGCAGTTAGAAATGTACGAGAGATTTTGTGGTCTCAATTTACAGTAAGAATTAACTTTTTAAAGAGGATGCGATTTTTAAGAGCTCGCATTAAATTTCACGGACTTAAAATTAATATTTTTAAGAAAAGTAATATCTATTCAAGAAACACACTCAACGCGAGCATCTAAGCGTCAAATTTCCTTATACCGAAATTCATGTTAATGCTGGCAATTCGGTGATTCAGTTACATCTATGCGGAGCTCGAAAGCGCATTCCGCTTCCATGACGGCTCCCCGCGCATAACGAAGGCTTGTCTCCGGCCATTTCGTCGCCATAAAACGTTTCTCGTAGCCAACTAGCCGCCACGACTCGCAGCTGGCAACCCACAAAGCTTTGTGGCCAGCGCGCTGGATGTCATTACTGAATGTCCGCCGTGGCCGTCCTGTTTCTATTATTGCAGGCAGCCTCGTGCCATTAGACGTACAGATCCATTGTTGGGGCTCTTCTAGGAGAGTGCCGCGGCGGCTGTGCGAATGTTCATATTCTCGTGAAGTCCGCAAGGTATAAAAGAGCCTTCGCCAGGGAGCGAACAATAGTTCTTTGAAAATTCACTGAGTGACATTACGGCAAAATACCAAGCAATACATAATTACATTAAAATAGTCTGGCTGGAGCAAAATCATAATGTGCGGTTTGATAATGCGATTTGATGTTAACAAAACGAGTTATGTTCGAATATACTAAAAACAGTAAATGAAAAATGGAGATACACACGCTGTTTATATCTGTTACGAGTTTAAAATGTTCCCAGTAGACTCTACAATGTGTATATTTTGCGATAAACAAAAAATAATAACGCGGGAATAGGTTTAATTTTCTCTCAACTCAATTTTAATTACGAATATATCCAACCGTGCTCTAATTAATGTGCTTAAAACTTCACGTGGTAGGCTTCAAACAAGAGAGGATTGGTTGCAAAGGACTGTATTATTTTAAATTAGAAGTAATGTTCGTAATGTGGAATATATTTTAATAATAAAAAAAACTACATATATTGCTTCGCGTAACAAATTACAAGAGCCTAACGCTTATGTTTTACAAAAGAAATACTAATGTGTTGTATTATATATACCAATTACTAGCACGCACAAAAATGCGCGCTGCATTGTTCCAGCTATATAAATAAGTATTAATCTGTTGAAAATCATTTAAAGACGTAAAAATAGTTCTCAAAAACTGCTTTTCAATTCCGTGGTTAGAACTTTAATCTATATTAAAATTGTTTACAGATAATTGAAATTAAAAAAATGCTGTGTGTTATTTCTGTATTCAATTCGGTAAACGTTGAGAATGTATCTATTCGGATACTTATCAGTACTTTATTTCACCTGTCTATAATCCGCTTGCAACCAGGAAAGTATTAAATAGCTTTTAACTTATTTTAATTGTTTTTAACTTGAGATAAAAAATAAAATAAAATTCCGCTGTTTTGTAGCAAAATGCAAGATGCGGGTCCATTTTCAATAATCAAATAATTAACACAAATATTTGGCTTTGAGATTTTTTGATACTCACATCACACCGCTGATGTCACACCTCAAACTGACATGAATTTCATAGTACTATTATAATATACTATATGTACGTATCATTTATAAATTAATGAGCAATACAAATATCAAAAATCCAATTTGAAATACAGCGCCACGTCGGGACTTCCCTGAGAGACATCCCACGTTTCTTTCGAGACCGAGATGTCTCAATACATAAATAAAACAATACGTCTAGCGTCTAGTCGGAGCACGATTATCCATAGTCATTTTTTAAAGAATCCGGGCTGCACGCTTATCCGAGTCTCCCGAAGGCCGCCGCCTTACGTAAAGTCTCAGCTGACACATTAGCCGGCCGGGCGACCGAATCGTCCCTTCGGAGCGGTCGGTCGTCGGGTTTCTTTTGAAATCGGAGAATTCCGGGTGAACCTGCGGAGGAATGTGGTCCTTCGGGCCCCTTACCTTGACGCAGGAGTGGAGCGGCACGACGCCCTGGTCCTGGGCGCACACGGTCAGCCAGTAGTGGTCCCGTGACTCGGCGTCCAGCATGAACATGGTGCGGATCAGGCCTGGGGACAAGAGAGAAAAATCAATCGCAACCAACTATAATAAATGAGCTGTAGCTGTATCGAAACCCAATCGGTTTTATGGAACTCTTAAGTGTAATCATTTTTACGTGCAACATGAACTTGATTGATATTAATAAATATTTATTTTCAAGAACGGTAGACCAGTATGTGATTCTGCAAAAAGTTTAATATCCACAATATAAAGTCTTTTTTAAATAACATGATTACTAAATATTTTCTGAATTGGCAAATAAACACTACACAATAATTAATAATAACAACAGTTAAATAATAATAGTAATGAGGTTCCATATAAAATCAATATATTGCACTTATTTGATTTGAAATAAAGAAACGTCATTTGCTTTCAGAATTAGTCTGTAAAAAAAAGTAAAAGTAAAGACACTACCACAAAAAACATAATATTTTATTATACGCAATAAGTCCGCGTCCTATCATCATATCCTTTAAATCATCTTGCAAAAAAAAACTATTTTAAAACATGTATTATTACGTCGAGATAACCAAATTATGTATAGCTAAATTAAGTTTCTATGTAACTTATCAAACACACCAACATATTTAGTATAAAAATATAAATTATTCTCAAATAAATTTATTTATGTAAAATTTTAATGTTTATTTGGAAAATTGAGGTATTTCGAAAAAATAATTTAAGCTAAAACAAGCTGTGCATAAAAATCGATCATGATCATTTATGAAATTATTTATTTTGTTAATATCTATAAAATTTAATGAGACAAAAATTTAAACCGTTTAAAAGAACAGTTTTCCCAGTTTCCCTACAAGACCCTTCAAATAATTGGATTAATTTATTAACGTGGGAGTAAAATTTGCTAATCGATGTCAAAAAGATGATTAAAACAAGTGTAGTATTATGGGTTGAAAATTTAAAACTAACTTCGGAAAAGGTATTATCTGCGTAGGTATACTCGGTTCCACGGATACCCTCAATTTAAAAGTTTATCACATGACGAGAGAGGTTTTTGTTTTTCTGAATTCTGTCACGAGTTTGCAGAGCGAGAACAAAGGATTTCTTTTCAATCGACTAATTGCCGCTAAGGCCTTCTATTGTTCTTAGCGAGGACTTCTCCCTGGGAGGGATTCTCTCTTCACGCCTCTCCACTTGTGCCAACATCAAGCAGGAAAAGACAATCAAACTGTTGATATTTCCACTCAGGCGGGCGTAACGGAATGAACTATCTTGCAAAAAATAGATTTGTGTACTCTCTTCGTGACGGAGATGTATGAGGAAGGCTCTGGGTGAACTGTACTGAATATTGGTGTTAAAAAATCAATAAAAATTTACGTGCGCCAACAGTTTTCTTACGGCACGTGTCGTTGATTGACACTTTTTCTTATCTAACGATTGAATTTCGGATAGTCGTGATTTAAGGCTGGCAATATTAGCGGTGTTTAATATACACGAGGATGTTTTATGTAAATAAGTGACAACATATTAAATTTTATAGCAGGTTATTTATATCGATTACACGATAAAAAGAGTAATGGGCCGGTAATCCATACCGATGCGCCGTATAACCTTTGTGTTAATTTAATGCTTTTTAGTTATAACGATAACAATGAACCGATAGTAGGCCATTACAGAATGTCTAGATTATCTGTTTATAAAGGCATTAAAAATCTATATTAAATCACCGGTTAAAAATGTATACGTTGTGTTATTGTACATATTCACGATAAAGCTTTGCAACCAACTTTTATTATACTACTATAAGAAATATACTATGAGTGTGCTTAATACCGTGTTTTAAATATAAAAAAGACTGGTTGTTAGTGATTACTGGCATAAATTTTATTTTGACATGGGAATTTAACAATATTTGTATAATCTTTACAATTAGTAATTAACTTTTTTAATACTCTGACTCAATATTATGTGAAATAGTGTGTGAAATATTTTGTATGAATATTGTATAGAACTTATTATATAAATTTTTAGTAATGAAATTGTAGTAAAATTTAAATCGATTGAAACAATGTAAAGCGCAGCATCAGCTGTTTTACTATTTCTAAATATGCTTGCTAAGAGTTTGGTAAAATGAAAGCACAAAAAGATGTATCAATATACTTAAAAATATAATATGTTCTTTATATTAGAAATAAAAGGTTAGTAGACTGATATTTGGACACTTGACTTTTAAACTTTCACATTTTGTGAAAAAAAATCAACAGCTCTTACTACTTGACTGTGAAGCTATGAAACAATAAACGAATGAGCACAGCGCACATTATTAAAGAGACAATAGAAGCGCATTATCAACAGTAAGTCGAGGAAAAAATAGCTCAGTCCCGAAATAATCATTCCATTATGGTTTTAGCTGAGCGAGAAGGAATAAAAATATACACCGGGAGAGTTTTCCGCTTTTGTTTCAGGGAGTTAGGACCAATTAGTCTCAGGTGTGGGGATTAACTTTAATTGGCGTCGGTTGAGTGTCAGTTTAATGGTGGTTGAGGGGAGGGCGGGGTTATGGGGTAGGGGAGGGGCTCGCTTCCGCCCGACGGAAGGCACCACCATCTAGGCGGTTGATAGTGGAATTGCCTGTGTCAACATTAGCAAATTAATAAAAGCGTTTTATGTAACATCGCGTGCCTTGTAGGCTGACTGACAGGATGACTGCGCGGCTCGTGGATGTTGAGAGCTCTCATGTTTACGGAGGGAGCTAACCGAAATTGCCTCCCAGACTGTACAAGCTAATGCCACTCTCACGGCTGGGTTTAATTAGGAATTAATAAATTTGTTAAAGCGAATATTCTGTTGTTAGTATGGCAATTATTTATTCTTTGTACAGTAGCTGCTTATGAAGTCACAATTAAAATACACTTTATTTGTTTTAAGAAGATAGTTATTTTCACATATAACATTGTTCGTTTCATGTCACGAGATTTGTCATGCTTATCAAAATACAAAATATAATAGGCAGGGCATATTTTTAAAATTTTCATTTTCTTAAAATAATATACATAAGAATGTTAAATGATTTGACCCCGGAACTGTTTTAAATCATGCAATCAACAGTTATAATAACAAAACGAATTATGAAAAAACTAAGTAGAATTCATGGAAAGGAGTTGGGTTGAAAAATACTAACAATAATCGCTTTTGCCAGGCGGGTTGGTACGAAATATCTGATATGAACGAGATCGACCTAATATGAGCACATTTAAAAATACGCAAAGCTTGTATGATACTTTGAATCGGGAAAAAAATATGATTTTTAACATAGCATTCAGGTTTTCAATAACAACAAAAAAATTTAAAAAGCTTTAATTTTAATAATACGTAATTCTGAGATCTGTATGGGATATGTAACTCTAAGATAATCATCTCATAATATAATAAAAAAACTTTTTTTTTGGTGTTATTAATTCGTGAAATGTCCAAAACAATCACCAGAGAAGCAAATGAACGTTTTTATAGACTTAAAAATTATTACCGTGGACGAATAACGGATTAATTAAAATTAAAACAGAATATATTAGTATTTATATCAATAAATATTTCACGGCAGCTAATGAAAATAAATTTCAATATTGCAAAAACTACCAACATTTCATGTGCTTCGTTTTACTAAGGTCAATTAGTTCATTAATTTATTAATTTGATAGCGTGTGCGATAAAAAAACGATTATCATAAAACGCAATGAAACTAATATGTTTATTAAAAAATAGGTTATTTAATATAAATATTGGGCACTGATACATTCGCAAAAGCAAAATATAGCATGTTGCAAACAGAAAATGGATTCATATAGAGTCGCTTATCCAAGTATTAATAGTTTAAGTTTTATAACGTTCAAATAAGTAGATTAAACATATTTATACCAGATAAATCAAATTGAATAAATATGTTGCTTAAAAATTAGGTTTAGAATTAGAGATTGTTTCCCTTAAATATTATCAAAGCATAAAAAGTGACCCGAAGTTGTTTTAACACATATTTAATTTAAATTGTATTGCGAGCATCATTGAGTTTGAGTAACTATGAATTGCGAGCATCATTGAATTTGAGTAACTATGAATTAAGATAAGAAATATGACATATCGAAAATGTGTTATTTTTTCTGAAATAAATACAAATACATGTATTTATATCAAATGTGTTAACGATTAACTCATTGGCGTAATACATCACTGACAGATATGATGTATTAACAAAATATACAAGGGGTCGAAATTACACCGATACAATAATCTGTATCGGCTAGTTGGGTCGCATATCAATTAGCAGAATGAATGAACCGAGTTGTGATTAGCCGACAGTAAATGTGTGACACGAGCCCGCGGAGCCGCCGTCAATTACTCCGTACAATGGCCGCGCATAATGGCCGCCATAAAAGAATTATATTTTCCCCATCGTACAGAGCCTGCGCCGTGACGCGCGCCTCGCCGGTCGTCAGATTGAAAAAGGCCCATTGAATAGTGGTGCTTAAATTTGAATATGAAAATTGGCGTTAAAACAGCGCTTCCCAATTGTAATGGCCGCCAGCGAGACTCGAAAGCGGCCATGGAATTTAAAGGATTTGCTAGCACAAAGACGGTTTTGTGGTCCCGTTTAGAAAGCAGATTTAATTCGAACGCGATAATGTGAACGTACAAATTTATGCATATACCCTTTAAAGAAATACTTCGAACTGCTCACAATAATTGAATAACTTCCAAACAATTTAAACGAAATGTCTTATAAAGCCACGTTTATTTTATATATATTAAAAATTAAAAAAAAAAAATTCTTATAAAATAAAACGAATTAACACTCATAATTTACTTAATATTATTTTGCTTAAATTGTAAAAAGCTCAAATATTTCAACCCCAAAAACTATTATATAAATATTCAGGAAGCAGCATATGTTAAAATAAATGTAGTTGTACGTTTTAAGGGAATGTTAAGTAAAATGCGAATATGTATAAAATTCAGAGAATATCACAGTTCCATGATATTGAATAGGAAAAGTATCAAAAAGGACTCGCGATGCCTTGTGTTTGGTATTGAATTGGCACTGCCGAATATAATAATATTATTCCTGGCGTTGATACAGATTCCAGTGAAAACATTTCTCGCACCCCGCGCCTCAGCTGTTGGGGCGCGCCGGAGAGAAGCCTCCGCCGCGAGCGGATTATTCCGAATGTGATCGGGAGCAAAAAATGCTTTTCATGTTTACGTATTTTAAAAATTGAGTGTCTGTCTACTGGGAAGCCATATCGACGTGTCGCCGTCGTTTTTTTTAGTCGCTTCGTAAGGGTGAAATATATTTTCGACGGTAACATATCGATTAACGAATGCCCGTTCTAATGTCGACGACCTAAATGGGTTTGTCATAATTTGAGCATGCATTTGAACCAATTAAAGCCACCGGATATATGGTTATCAAAATATAAGTACACAAACACACACACACACACATATATATATATATATATATATATATATATATATATATATAAAGGTTTCGACAAACGCTTAATAAATTAGCAAGCAAGTCACAAAGATAACGTTGCACTATAAATCTTTTTTATTTATCAAATTTTCATTGCCAAAATATCATTTTTCTTCAGCACTTTCATTCTTTAAACTTAATTCACTGCAAAGTTATTAAAAAAATATATAAGTCTATTAGCGCTATACATATACATATTTCCTCTTATGCGAAAAAAATCTCTATTTTTGCATCCTTTGGCGTTCAGATTTTGAAAAGGCCGTCGTTTATTTTTGACTCTGTCGGTCAAACAATTTTCTGTTAGCTCGAAAAAGCGCGGTCTATAAAATTAACGTTTCGAAATTGAAAAGCGCATGTGATTGAGAAATACACGACTGCCTTTACGTGAACTCCGGTGATGCAATTATTATTCAGGCTTTGAAGTGAACCGCTCGCTACTGAGCAGTTTTTCCTAAAAAGCATTTTCATATATTTCAAAAAAATTAATGCCTATTATTAGGAATAAATTGAAATTTTTAATATAAGCTTCGTGATAGAAGTATGAAAACGGCAATCGTATTTTTTGTTATTCGCAATGCCCATTGTGCTGTTAGCTAGTTGAGATGATAAATTTTAAGAATGTTTCGAGTTAAGATCTTCAAATATTTAGGATGGTTAAACCCAACAAAGCTCCAGTATTACGGATACGGAATATACTTAAAATGATTATACATAAAATGAATTACTGTTTACTTTACCACATAAAATTTTTTGAATTGAGTTTAATTTATTTAAACCTGAGAGTTGCAAATTCAACAAAGCGCTCGAATGCAAGGGCAGACTTGGCTGGGTGTGTTTTGTTTGCATCCATATATTTCCATTCCCAGTCGGCGTCGAGTACTGGAGAGCCAGCAGAAACATAATAAAACACATTCAGGTTAAACGCAGTTTTGTTATTTCAATTCGATAATTAAACAAACGGCATTCACGGAAACTGCGGTGAAGTTTTGTGTGGATGCTATGGATTGAATCAATGAAATTTTCATGATTGAAGCTGTTCAAAATCGTATTTTTATAATTGGGACACAAGTGAGACTTTTTCATGAAACGTGACGTTATAAATTAATTAATACTATAACATGTGCAACCATAACTTGTATGTATATTTTTTCAAATATTTCATAAGACTATTAAGGTGAATTTAAACAACAACAAAAAAATCAGTAAATAAAAGGGTTAAAATAATATAAAACCATAAATTGCGTTGAAATAATATATGCTTGTTACAAGGTAATATTCGCCTAAAACAAATACAAGTTAGCAAAATCAAAATATAACCGATCTAAACTTTTGTTATTTAAACAATTTAAATCCTGATTCAAAACTAAAACAAAAATATTTAATTTTTATAAAACTGCTGGTATATAGTTAAACATTAAAACCTAACTATGTAATTAAATCTCTAAAATTTCAAATTAAAATTACTTTTTCAGGAATTAAGGTATGTAGTAATAAACATGAGTTATGAGTTAAAATTACCAACCTTCATACCAGTTTTTATTTTGTAGCTTTATATTAAATTGTTGCATTATGTAGTGTTACAATATCATAATATGCGTAGTATAATATTTATAGTAAGTAATATAAGTAAGTAGTAAATAAACATATATGTGCGGTTTTAGGGTGATATAAAAATGCGCACAGTAAATATCTAATAATAAGTAAATATAGCCAGAATATTAATACATAATGTAGCCGGTTCTTTGTGTTGATATAACTCCCTACTTGTGGATTAACTAAGGGAGCTCCGGACATTCTTAAGGGCATAATACATTAACACCCCATCACTCACGCCGAGAGGACAAAAACTGTAGTTACTATGGGAAGTCTCGGGGGATGAATTATTATCACGGTTACTACGCACCTTTATGAATAATACAAGCAGGCGTTATAACACTAATGCCAATATAAAGTAAACAAAAAAACAGTAAACAGTCCATATACTTACAGAAAAAATAGATAATCTATTACGATTAAGTCACTTTGGGGTAGTCAATTCACTTACGTAACGATGTGGAAATATACTGTTAGAGAATTTTAAATGTCGTTATTTTGTAAATTCATTTTGTTTATTGGTTTGGATTCACCAAGTGCTTTAATTTTAAATAAGGAAAAATATTATTAAAAAATAAAATATTTTGTTTTATTAAAAAAAATGTCTTTTCGCAAGAAAAATATAAATTCACAACACAGTTGACATTTAAAAGCATAATAGAGTAGAGTCTAAAAAATACAAAAAGATAACTAATTCTAACTAATAAATGTTATTATTTCTTATTCATATGTATCTTCTATATTTGGTTTAATTTAACAGTTTTGACTCTTGTATTAAATATTCCCAGACGATTTGAATGTCTGATGACTACGGATAAATCAGTTATTAAATGCTTAAAACTTGATGTACAAGATGATTTGAAATTGAAAAGTAAAATAATTGAACGTTTTTATTATTTATTTTATACGGTTAAATATAATAAATATATATTACAGAATTAATTGATTTTTTAAGGATAAATGCAGTTAATTAGATTTTACGATAATTATGATCTTTGATCAAATCAAACTAAAGAATTAATATTCTGAAGGTGATTTTAAATAAACACATGAGATAAATTATTTTTAATTATCATAATAAATCAATATTAAAAAAAAAACATTGTAGGTACAAGTGTTTAACAATAATTCAACATAAAACTTTGGGTGTAAAAAAAAACTGCTGTATGATTATTTATACTAATACAAACCAAATATAATTATTTATGAAGTCATGTGTTATATATAAAATGTTAAAAAAACCCAATTATTGATTTTAAGCGCATAAAGATTTAATTAAAAAATGTAAATATTTATTGAGTTTACTTTTTATTTGCATTGTCTTTTAATTAAAATTTATATTTGCAAAACCTTATATTCTATCAAAAGCAAAATTGCCCTTGATATATTAATATTTACGTGGCTATGGCAAAAATCTTTTTAACTTTTTAACAAAGCTAATAAAAAAAAACCGCAGCACGCCTCGCCGCACAGAGCCCCTCTGCGCGGACTTGTTGCCTGGCCGTTAATTGTTTCTGCAAAGCTGAGTAATTAGATGATAAAAGAACGCGCGGCCTACACCTGTCCCGCGGGGCGCCGGCGGTTTTCCCGGGAAATCCCGGCGGGACGGGACATCCCCGGATTCCTCCCGGGCGATGGACCGCAGCGGAACGGGCCCGGGAATGCTATAATTGTCAAAGGGAAGGCAGCGATCGCGCCTCCGACCGAAAAACGACGAAACAGCTGAAAATGGCGGTGAAAAATTACGACATAACTGAGGACTTTGGGAACTTTGTGTGCGAGCGCCTGTTTCATTAGAGCAACTCGTTTTTAATAAGTGTTTGATTGGAAAATACACCGAGCATTTTACCGAAAAAAAAATAGTTTTGTGCGATAAAAAAAGATTACTTTGATGAAAACTTGTAATCGTCTAAGAAAAAAAAAGTTCCGGTTTATTTTAAATCAGATTTTGTTTAAGTTTTACTTTGAATTCATCGTATTTTCGAAAATTTTAATATAACATTGGTTCAAAAGTAAAATAAATATTTCATATTTTTGACATGATTATGATAAATGAAGATGTATCTATATCGAAATCAAACAGCAAAAAAAAAAGCTTCTTAGTAAAGTAGATCAGGCAAGGAAGGGTGTACTCGTGTTTTCATATGCGTGGGAGTTAAACAAATCATATTGAGTTCTGCACTTCAAGGATATGAGAGTTTGAAGCGTTCGGAGCGATCATCGAGAGCGATCTCCGGCGCGGTTCAGTCAAAGTTTTCAGCCGACAAACTGTAATCTGCCGGTGAGAACACCTGATGTGAGGGCATAAATTGCGAGGGTCCATCAACCCCCGCCGAGTCGAGCGACAGATCACTCGAAAACGAACGTGCCAGGTAAAAGAGCATTAATCAATTCTAAAGTATGTTTCATCGCACCTGTTTATTCCTCCGCGCGATCTTCTATTATATAATTTAATATTAAAAGAGTAAGCAATTTATCTTTTTTTTTTCTTCAGTTCGGTGGATCCAGGTCGCGTTGCTTGGTACTTCAACTGCTTTGCGGGTTTTAACAAAGATTTGGTTGTTGCCGTCGGTCATATATCATCCCATCAAAGTATTGTATTTGATAACAAAAAAATATTAATTTTATTTAAATAATAACCCGCGTTATCTCGAAAACATAAACACATTGTCTTAAAAATAACAAAAATTGTATATAAATATGTACGTTATATGATTCAAGTTTTTACTGTAACCTTTATACACAATAAGTCAATTACTGATCTAAATATATATATTAAGGTTATATTAATTAAATTGTCGCTTACCAAGTGCAACTACAATGGATTTAAAAAAATAAGTAACAGTAGGTATATTATGCAAACTTATTAACACGGAAATTAACCCAACAATCTTTTGTATGAGGATTGACTAAGATTTCACTTAACTAAAAATACAACCGATAATTATTTTTTGCAGCATATTTTAGATATATTCAATAATATGATTTATTAGTATTAAACTATTTGTAAGTTTATTGCTATTGCGCATCAATGACATTGTTTAAGTTTATATTAAACAAAAGTGCTTTTATCGCTATGTTTTAATTGTATGTAAAGCAATGCTTTTTTGTTGTAAGCTAATAAATAAATGATCTTTTCGAATGCGTTTTGTAAATCATCTTGAAAAACTTTTTATACGATAACTTGATAAAAAAGCAAAATGAATGCATTCTTATTTAAATAAATGTTAAAAGGATGCATTTCAACTTATCTCTGCTTGATAAATGTTTCTTAAAAGTTGCTTCTCTTTTATCCCATTAAACTTAGACAATGTGTTAGCGTTTTAGAAAAATGAGTCCCCCTTTTTTGTGGTGGAGAATAAAACACCGGGTTTATTTCTGAATAATAAATCACTGAAAACTACCCCTTAGTGAAAAAAGATACCGAGAGGGTGTGTGAGTGTTGAACAACTGCTGACTCATTTTTTACACCAATTTTTTGTTTTGAATCTAAAAGATGGATTCATAATAATGTGAAACCGCTTAGCGAGAGCTTGTATGTTAACACAAACAACCCCGACAAAGTTAGAAACGTGTCTGCACAGTTCAGGATGGAAAGGTTTTTTTTGCAATCAAAGTTGTAAAATTATTCACACGTATTATTCAAAGTTTTTGGAGAACTACTCTTTTGTTGATATAATACAAAACTTTGTATATAAACTTATCATAAATGGGGATCAAGTTCAAAAAAAAAAAAACCCTTAAATGTATTATATATTTTTCTATTTGTTACGTAATATAAATTCTCGATTAATCTTTGATGTGTTTTTTTCAAAACATATTAACACGGTCTCTAATAATCCAAATATTTTTTTGTACTTGAACTTTCATAAAATCTACATAGAAAGTCAACACTGAAGTAAATTAATATTTATTTAAACTTATTATTTACTGATAAACATATTTTTTCATTTTGATCTTTTAGTAGTTTATTTGAATTTGGCATGTACAAAATACATGTTTACTTTAAATTATTAAAAAATAACGTGACCATGCTTCGATAAACTATGATTATTGGATACAAATTTAAAGTCATGTAAACCATGTAATTGAAAAAAAATAAATATTGTTGCTATTTCGTGTAAAAAGAACGTTTTCACGTTAACAAATCAGAGTATAATTTCTAAGTACTTAATTAAGAAACGTTAAATACATTTGCTGGTATTTATAGATTTAAGCATCAAACTTCCAAAAAAGACTTCCCAAAATTTATGATTTTGCATTTTTAAAATGAAACGATTAAAAAAATACTTAAGTTAGCAAAACTATGTCATTTGATGATTTTAAATTTTATGCACAACTAAAACAAATATTTTGATATATAAACTTTTTTTCAACATATGACAATATCTAAATCAAATAATATTTTTCCGTGCTCCGTGTGATAAAATATTTTTGAATTTTATCACACTCGTTATTTTCGTCGAAAATATATTCTTAGATAAGAAAGGAGAAAACCCTTCTGGAAAATTCTATCTTGTAATTTATAGCTGAGAAAGATGGAGTTTTCTTACTGGCTGCAATATAATAATTGGAAAAAGCCCTTCTACTTTCCATAATAACGTCTAATATTTATGTGCATACACTTACAAAAATACTATTCATATACTGGGGATAAACTCTGATAATTTGGAGTGAGCTTAAAGTTAAGCCTGTGATATGGAAAATAAAGAGATTATAAATACCAAACGGAATACTGGAGGAAGAACTAATGAAGGCAAAGTTAGTCAATAATAATAGTTATATGTGAATATTGACGGGGTTGGAGTAAAATAAATTCGTGGATTTGTTTTATTAGACTCAATGATAACAATGCGAGCTCTTTTGATGTGATTGAAAACTGAAATAGATGCCTTGAAGATCTTTTGGTAAATTATTTTTTAAGGGGACATAGTGAGAAAAGGTAAATTTAGGTTATTGGAACTCTCGATACTTCTAAAGTACAAGAAAACATATAAAATGAGAAGAATAATTAAAAAATGAATAAAACCTAAATTTTAAATCGCCAGAAAAGTTTTTTTTATATTCATATAACGAAATTAGATTGGGAAAATTATGTAACAGTTTACCAATAAAAATATAAACGTAGTATATAAAAGATAAATTTTAAACCAAAAAGCTTTTGAAAGGGTTTGACGGCTTTTATCAAAGTTTAAATTCAAACGGTAACTTAAATACACATTTAAATCTGTTTTAAAATTTATTATATAAATTTAGTAAAATTACTTTTTCGTATCGATTTGCATAAAAAGAAAATAATGTTTCAATATAGTATAAATAAACACTCTACGATAAGGTGGGCAAATATAATATATATTTGGAATATTTTAAAGTCCAGTCAATAATTGAGACATATAAAAAAAATTATATAAAATCTTAAATAATTTTAATAACTGTCCATAATCGCACATCACACTTGCTGACTATTTTGAAATAACTTCCTTCAGAACACAAAACCCTGTTTTGATAGAGCATTGAAGATTGTTTAATTACGTCAAACAAGCTTACGATGTATTTAAAATATTGAAAAATAGCATCACAATTTTTTTTTTACTTTGTACCATTGGTAATAGTAATTTTCTATAAATACGACAAATTTATAGAAAAATTATTTATATATATGATAAATCATCGATTGATAAATTTTATTGTATAATTTTAACTAGCCGGTGATATATTACAGAATAAAATTAAAACGCGAAAGGAAATGTCAACCGATTTTTTATGAAAATTTTGTCATTAAATTATTTTCTAGCTACTACTAGATTAGAAGTATTACCAGATTAAAAAAAACGTAAGTAATATTAAAGGTTTTTTTTATAAAAGACTTTACAAGAATATTAAACAAGAAAATAATGTACATTTTTAAATATTTCCCTAAAGAATAATAAAAAATATTAAAATGTATACTAGCTGTAGTCGCGTGGCTGAGGGTATGACAAGAATGATTGATTATTCACTTAAATACGCCCGTGATGATTGGGTTTTGCGTATAAAAACCTCTGTTCTTATATAAATTATTCTGCAGTCACGCCGCCGCGTTGATTGGGCTCAGATTGTAAAAGATCTTTCACGCCGGACGGAATAGGCTTTTAGTAGAAATACGCACAGAATGCCGAGAGTCCAAGTAGTGCATGATTTATTCCGAGTAGTGGTCTGTACAGCCCGGCACGCAATATTTTCGTATGATTTTATATTTACTGTTGTGGAAATGTTTAATGTATTCTTTTGAGCCATAAGGATCGTTATGTAAGTAATTTTGGATAGATTCTTATCGTGTGTATTTTGCGTAATATTTGGACACATTTCCATGTGTGATGTATGATCGGGTTGTGAGTTGAACGTGAAACGCATTGTTTTGAAAAAAAAAACATAAAAGTAGCATATAATTAGACTATATTCTAATATATTGTATATTAAATTCGGTAGATAAAAGGGCAGAAATACGTTGATCGTAATAATTTCCTTCACATACAGTGCTCTAAGAAGTTGATTTATTTTCACTAAAGCCTTGACTCTGTACAGTTTTATGGATTGCAAGAAAATTAATTAATAATTATTTTTAATAGATATTATAAAATAAATATTGATCTCTATCGAAAACAACACCAGAATCAAAATATATCATACGATTTATGATGTGTTTTAACTGAATAAAATGTGAGTTTTGTATTTTATTTGAAATAGTATTACACTGGTTAGGTAAGTATATTTTTAAGTCATATGACTGCCTTTCATGTGTTTTATTTAAAAAAAGGACAATCAATGTAAGTGTGATTGAAAATATAAAACTAAACGAGCACGATGTAATCAAGAACATTGAATCTCTCAGACAGTTCCCTGGGCTGGCCATGGTGAAAGCAGACGCGAGATCAACGATGGACAAAGGAAAAAGTTCACGTTTTGACTCATTCTGAGACTTCGCGTAGCTGTCAAGATGACGTAAAAAAGCTTTCCATTGTCTACCTAAGAATACATTTAAAAAGTACTAAATTATTTAAAACCCTTTAGATTTCTTTATCTGCAAGTGCCTATTCTCAGCGGATAGACACTAGAAAAAAACTGAAATATTATAAATTATGTAAATATACATTTTTAAATAATTGATTAGCAAGAAAGGTGTGTTTAAAAAGCATTTATTGTTTTCATTAACCTATTTTCCGTTTATTTCACACAGTGATTTAAAATATAAAAACAGGAAGTAATTTAAGTGGAAAATTGATTTTAATCATTGAAAATCACTCTATTACAAGCCATGTATATCAATCAAAACCAAATAGTATATCCTAAAACCTATGTTCAAAACATACTATTCTTATTCCTATTTAATTATGAAATTATTTTAGGTCCCTTTTCGGAGGCCATTACAGCCTTTGGTTAATGTAATCTAGGAGGTGATGCTGTAACCCTCCCCCAGTGTCCCCGAGATTCTCACCACGGTTCAGTGATTTAGACTGGCTTATCAATCGCTACCACTACACCCTTCCTGCTTGTTGTTTGAATATTGAGGATAAAATTTGTTAACATGGCGTTGTTTGACTATTTAAGCTTTAATATTTCATTTTGAATTTAGCTACGGCGACAATTATTTTATTTTTTCAAATACAGCTTAGAATCACCATTCTTCGCCTTTTTTCTTTTTTATATTACAGTCGCCTGTTTCCGCCGTTTCCTCGATGTTGTCGTGTGACCTTTTTGTGTCTTTTCGTGCGCAACGTCCTAATAATTTCCTGCTTTAGCTTTTCTGTAGGAAGTTTTGCACTAGAGAAAATCGTTGGCTTACATATAAAACTATATATGCATCAGTACATTAAACGTATACTTAACACATAACACTGTAATTATTTCAGTGATTTATTAAAAAAAATCTTTCATACAAATGAATGAGTGAAAAGCCTTGAAATACTCACGTGATTACTAAAAATTAATGATATATGAACAAATTATGAATCCCTAATTGAAATTTAATTATTCAAATACATCGCACGCGTATGCTTTTTGCTATATGAAGTTTATAACAGTGTAGGCCGGTTGTGTTATTAATTCCGAGGCGCAAGAAGTTACGGCGTTCACTCATGTCGGTATAATTTGGCCGCGCGAGCCCGGCGCTATATTTACCATGACAAGTGACCTGTAATTGCATGTTGCCTCGCCAGCCCTAATCTGCGTCGCTAGATCGATAAAAGTCATTTACTTTTCACCTTGGCGATAAGTATTTTAACAAAATATAGCAACCCTAAACGATTACATATTTTTGTAAGAAAAAGAAAAAAGGCTGGGAGAGACGACTGGTTTTCTTTAACGGTGAACTGACTTAGTCTTTTGCAGTCAAAGTCAAACTTTCAAGCTTTTAATAAATACTTCTGAAACTCAAAAATCTACTCAGTTTTTTTATAATCATTAATGGTATGAATATATTTAACAAAATTAAAAAAAGTGAAAAAAATCGACTACCCTCAGTAAGATATATTTTACCAACTTTTATACTCTTGAATATCTAATTGAAATGATTGAAGGAATTCATGAAGTAATATTACTTAAAACATAAAATCTATGTTCAAACTTAAAACATTGAAAATTATAATAATAAGTATAAAACTATAAAAAAATTGTTCTTATTGTAATATTTATAAAATTATTTTCTAAATCCAATCTTAAATATTATACTTTCAAGAAAAAAGTGAAATTTCACAGAGATAAATATGTACGTGATACTAATTCCCAAAATTTACTAAACAAGATATTTTACAGGGTTTTGGTGCATTTTATAGCCCACTCGCACTTCAAGAGCCACCATTAGAAGAAAGCATCAATCAAAATGAAAATTCGCGATCTTACGCAATATAAATTGCTCCGACCGCTTAATCTTCTTTATATCTCCACAAGGGGTAAAAATAGCCCCCAGCCGAGACCGAGGCCTCTCCCTCCCTTGACGGGTTGGTACTAATATCCATATGAATAATTTTGTACAAAGGACTCCACGCTCGGGCTAACTATTCGAGGTTTCAGACCTATCGTGTATGAAAAACATGGAAAATCACGCTTTTCTACAGGGTGTCCGTCGCATGCATTAGCATACATTAAAGGGGTTATTTTTTGGAATAAAACATAATTAAATGTGTAATAATGCATGACAATAACTTCGTATTAAAAAACCTTTGAAGTTTCCAAATTTATTTTACGGTAAAATTATACAACATGATATACCTGTTTTTATGGATGCACATACTTAATTATATTCAAGTCAATGATTTAGTGCTTTTTTGTTGGAACCATTTCACCTTTTTAATTATGTATGAGTTTGTTTATATTTTTTGTAAATATTTTGCAAATGTCAAAACACCATTATTTTTTTAATGTGTACTTTGGCACATTAACTATGATCTACGAGTGTGTTAGCCACGCTTTCTGAAATCTGAAAATCTATATTCATGATTGATTTTGTAGAACTAGTGAGCAAAAGTTACTACCACAGTTAAGGTGTCGTGTTGACCTTAAATAGACCTAACTTATGGGAAGAACAATTTTCTTGACAAGTCAAATTCTTTTTGATATCAGTATCTTCTTTTTGTGTTATACTTAAATGCAATCCTATAGTTTAAAATAACCATTAAAAATAATCGTGTTTGATATATAATTGTACTTAATAAATAAATACATTTTTTATTATTATTTACAACATAGTATTCAATTTCGATTCAATACAACTAAAGTATTGTAAATAATTTAGACAATAACTGATGTTTGATTATAATTAAAATGAGAATTCGTCTAATACAATATATTGATATTGTATTAAACATACAAACTCATTCGTTAAAGTACTTACAAAACTATGCATTGCGGTATTTGATAAATTTTCGGACAACAATAATTAATAATTAATAAACCATTGAGAGATTATCTAAATATTTTGCAAAAACATAATTGACACATAATTTAAACAAATATTTTTTTGTTAAAGAATATCAGCAAAAATACAGCACAAAAGAAGGCAGTTTCTTTAATCGAGGTGGATAACTATTTGGTCCGTTTTCCGTGAGTTTCCTGAAATGAATATTTGGTGTTCCGCGGGCAGTGGGGTGACACCCCATATCCGGTCGGGACTGGAACGAATCCCCTGTCAGTCCGCAAGTGACATGGGGAGGCTAATTGCGGGCTCGGGCCGGCCGGTTCGGTTGGTTTACATCAAGGCAATTAACGGATTTGTAAACTTCCCAGTTTTCACATTCACAATAGTTGGATGTTTCACCCCGAAGAATCATTTGGGATATGACCTATTTGATTTCCAGCGCCGGGAGCTGCGCACTTATTTAAGGAGAAATAATCGCATTACTACAGAGGTTTGCTCGCCGCCGCAAAGGCCGGCATGAGCTTATTTCCATACGCACATATTTGTGTTTTACGTTTTAATTAAAACTTTAGGATTATGAGATATTTTGGTAATACAATTCGTTGGGGATGTCCATCGATATGTGAAAGTATAGACATTCTCAGAATAAACACTTATTTGTTTTCGTAGTACTTTTTCCTAAGCTGACGAGTTTAAGTTATTGTATAAGTATTTATTTGATTTAAATTTTAATGTTTTTTTATATTTAACGTTCAAATCCAAGTAATTTGAAAAACAAACATAATTGTTCATAAGTTACGAGCTTGGTGCATAATACATGAATTATAATGGCTGGTTGATTTAAGTCTGAATGCTTACAAATATAATGTATTCATTTCACAGTAAAATGCGGTAATGCAATTTTGTAGTAGGAGATGTGAAACTAAAGGACTCTAGCCGGAATTTAATTCGAGGTTTGCATTTGTTTTAAACTGTTTGAAATTCATAGTTTACTATTTGTGAAGGTTTATCATGAAATAAACATAATAAATAACTTTGACATTTAACACTACTTATTATGAGGTGGGGTTAGTTTTAGCCTAAATACTTTCAATAACAGATTTTATATGTTAATCATTTCTAAATTGGAAACTAAGTAAACAATACATAAATAACACAGAATATAAATGAATAACGTTTTATGAGCAAAACTTATTTTAAAAGCAAATGGTGTACAAACTAATGATTGAAATAAATGTATAATATTCAATACATCACTCTTATTGAAATTAGTAGAATTTATGAATTTACTTTTTAATTTATCTGTGTTAATCGAAACACTTAGAATTTTGAGATGATCAGTAAAGTCTATTTACGAATTAGTTATTTTTATTGTGAGTATCAAGCTGAATACAATAAATCTTTATAAAGTTTGCCGTCTACAGTGAAATAAACCCAGGCTTTCGGGAGTGCTGGGCTGGGATCAAGTTCCATCTGGGTGAAGTCACTGTCCATCTAGCTTAGTTAAGTAAACCGCTGGCTACAAAAATTGAGATGTTGTATCCGCTGATGTCAGCAAATTGATAAGTATTTTTGGATATTGAGTAATTTTTTTCATTTTATTTGTGTGCGTACAATTTTTTTTTGTGGCATCAGCAAAAACAAATTAACTGTGTTATGACTGCGTCATATTGTAATAGTAAACCGTTGAAAATGAAGGCTTGCCAAAATCGTTCAAGAGATGGGTTATTAAGTGTCTTTTTATTTCTTGACAGTTAATTTTATTATCAAATATAAATTTGACAACATAGCACCATTCCTGAAAATCAATTTAACATGGAATTTAAAATTTAAATTTTCATGTATAATAAGCGTAGCAAATTCTCCCCTGAAAAGTTAATCAATGTTACTGAAAGCCACCGTATTTTTGTCGCCAGGTTAAAAATAAACCGGAAATAAGAGACTCGCCGAAAACTTTAATTGCTTCCATTTAATTTTATTATCAGTCAAATTTCACCAGAAAATTACTTTTGAATGTAAGACACGTTCTGGCCGGACGCACTCCGTTTTAACTTTTTTCCAGCAGAGATAAAATTACAGCGGAAAAGGCAAGCACAAAAAAACGACTTTTCAGGTAGTAATGCATACAAGCGGTAGATTTATTGCGCTTTAAAGTGAGGGAGGAAGCTCGGGAGCGGGAAAATTGTTGGGCTCTGCTGAAATTGGCTTATTTTATACCTGCAATGGCTTAATATAAACGTATCGCGCATATATTAATTTATAAAGGCGGTAATTTGTCTGATATATCGTTTATGAGTTTCTTTAATGATTTAATATCTTCTGAAACAAGATTATACATATTTTGAAATCCGCACACCCCTTATTTTATTTAATTTTTTAATTTACGTATATTTACTACAAACATATATTAATCATGTGTGATTTTGATTAAGAGACAAAATTAAGTTTGTTTTCCTATAATTTTTAATATTGTATAATCGTTTTGTTTCATTTTATAGTAAATTTAATGTCCATATTCTGAAAAATCTCAGCATTGCACGGAACGAATCATATCTTTATTCAATTACTTTTAGATAATATTTATACTCAACAGGATGATTATTTATAGTATATGTCATTAATTATTTTTTGAATATCATTTTAAATTAAAAATATGTTATACGTTGATCTATAAAAATACGATGTGAAACTAATATAAAATATTTGTAAAACAATTACTGATTCTTATCTTTTCAGTAATTATTTTACAAACTTTTATAATTTAATTTGAATTAAAATGGTAAACATTAAGTTAATACTTTTTTGTGTGAATCTAAAAAACGATAATTGCATTATTATTTTCTATAATAACAAGAATGATATTTTTGTAAACGTGAAAAAGATCCATTCAAATATACGAACTTTAGCATAAGAAAGATTTTTTATCATAGATACGGCCAACAGGCAAAACAATTGTTTTTTTGGTTTGTGAGCCCTCACGTACTCACTGGTTTTTAGTCGAGCTTACAGACATAAAAAAGTTTCTCATATTTTTTGTCAAAAAGTATATCTTTTTATTTAAAGTGGCATTAATGGGGGTCAGAGCTATTTATATAGGTATAGTTTATAACCTTTCAAGTGGTATTTCCAGGCTTATAGACATCAAAAGCATCCTTGTAAGGTATGTCCATGGATGAGTAAGTAAAGGGATGCCTATTGTACTTTATTTTTTTACCGTAAAACGATACAAAAACTGCCAAATGATGGCAATTCATAGAAAAAAAAACTAAAATAAATATTTGTGATCTCTACGGAGTTTTTTGTAGAAATATATTTAATATGAAAATATCGAAACATATTTATAGTATATGTGTGTCTACATATTTTTATTTAATATGTGTGTATGTGATTATAAAATGAATTTTTCAAATTAGTTTATATTTATATATTTAATAAGCTCGCAACAACTTTAAATATTTGCCATATAAACATGATCCTTCAAAAACTACACTTGAGACTTTGTTTAATACTCACACCTGCTTTAATTGTTATGTTGCTCAGGTGTGCTCAGACTTAGACTTCGTTACTTGTTTGCCAGGTTTCAATAGTATAATCAAGCGAAAATACTTACAGTTATACCTCGATTAATTGAAACGTATAATATACTTTATCATTACATTTGTCTAAATATTTGAATTTAAATTTGAGTTGCAAAGCCATACGTAAAACCCAATGTATATTTATAAAGTATGACCACACATTCTAGACAGCTGATCTCTCATTTACAGTTCGAATCGGAGATGATAAATGCAAAAACTGTATTAAAAAATGCTTATGAATTGGCAGAAAACATCTCAATGTTACCTTGAACACAACTATCTATACATAGTTTTTTTTGAGAAATATAAGTTTAACTGTAAAGCTTAAAATTTATGAAGATGTTTTATTAAATACATATTCTTTAATTTTAATTGAAAATGATAAATCAATCCACTTATATTTACTTTTAAAAGAAAATTAAAATGGAAGATAATTGATTTGAACCGTTTTATGATATAGAAGGTTTAAAAAAAGTGGTTATTTTTATAAAAACCTATTTATTTGCAAATCTGAAAAAAAATAATTGGGCTGCTGGGAATCTTGTAAAGCTTTTTTTTTAAAGCGCAAAGCTTTAAATCTAGACCAAAGAGAGTGGGTATGTTTGTGCATGTGGTTACTGACATATCCTGAAGGAAAGCTCTCCACACGTTTCCAGTAGAAGCGTTTATCGTACGCGAGCTGCAGATTAACGTAAGTTCGTCGAATTCTCGTGGACGGAGTTAGTCGCACGTAGAGTTGCAAACGTACAGCTTAAATCGAGGGGCGCTTACTGAAAAACTGAAAGGAGGGGTCTTTGATCGATTACTCGAAAGTAAATTAGATAATGCTCAAATAAACAGAACTCGTAAATTTAATTTACTTCAACGTATAAACCGAGTGAAAATCAGTTGTAACATCAGAAAATTATTCGTGAGGATTAATTCACGAATTAAAATATTTAAAAATACCTTTGTTTTTAAAACATGCAATTTTTTGATTTTTCTCTTTTTTATCATAAAATAATTTAAAAGATGTTTTAACTCATCAAAACACGTGTAAAAAGACATATATAAAAAATACTCTAAACAAATATGAAGAAGTTACTCATATTTCAAGTTTATAGATTCAGTTTTGCAGCGTTAAATATAAGCAAATTATTATGTACTGCCATGATAAAGCTTGTGTGAGCCAACTTGCGTGAGTTTTTAATGTGATCTTTTTAGTAGTTGCTTCAATAAATCAAATATATAACCCAATTCTTTTTTGACTGTAAAACAAAGTACAAATTTTTCATGATTTTAACATAGATAAATAGATTTTTATTTTACCAAAGCTAATTTTAAAAAGCTGTGCAAAAATTGGGCAACAAAAATATAACAAACGATGAAATATTATGCAAATAACTCATATCTCAATACGCATTAATCTATTCTCTCAAAACGTCCGGTCAATATTAAGTAGACTGTAGATTAGATAGTCCTAAAAAAACCTAAAAATCAGGTTTATTTAAGGAAAGGTACCTTGTGAATAAAATTCTCGTATTATGGGACGCGACGGTCAAACGTCCATTAAGGCAGGATCGCTTTTTCATTGGGTTGTAAATGTCAAAACAAAGACGTTAGTTGACACTAAGAAAGGTCAGGATTACTTACACTCTGGTAGAAACAAGGCGCTATGTAAGCTAATAAATTCAGAGAGATCTTGATTTTCATCCTATAAATAGTAAATGGATATTTAATTGAGGACTAGACATACAATCTGATTTGAATAATGTTGATTGTTTTGTTTGTCAATGTTTTACGGTGATTAGAAGCCATCAATCATTAGTCACTTCGTTTTCAGTTTCACACGCTAGTTAAAAGCAGTTTTGAGTTTGCAAGATGACGTTTGACTTATTGCTTTAAACAAAAACATACAATCTAAATAACACAAATACAAATAAATTATCAGAACCAATAGAATGAATTTAATAAAATACAACTGTAGTATTTTTGATAGTATTGGCGTTAAATAAAATGTATGTATAAAAGTGTTCCTACTAATTGGATGCAGCCTCAAACACAGCCTCGGAGAATGGACCCACTGAAGAGCCCATTAATGAGAAGTCGTCATTCCTATTTGTGTTTGTGTAGCATTGTAGTCTATTCTATTACCTCTTAAATTGCACCTAACTCAAGCGTTTTATGGGACATTTAAGGGTACACTAAACTGTCGACGATAATTGAAGCTCCGCAACGAGATGCATATACTCACAGAGACACTCGAGCGTTGCTTTTAGGACGAAATTTAAAACATTCTCCATTAAATATTTTATATCAGACTCGAAAAACTATTTACGCTTTCAAAGAAAAACGGAAAATAAAATAACAACGTTCTGGTCTTAGGTTTTTGGTATTTCAACTCTATGAAGCGATAAAATACGCTGCAAATGTAAATCCTTTTCCGGGAATCGGAATCTAACAATTATTTTTCTACTTGTTAGTGCGACACGCTTTGATAGAGCTGTGGCGAGTGGTAATGCAGAGAAAAAAATAAAGGGAGAAATTTACGATTATTAGCTCGCCTTGCATGCAGGCATGCTGTTAGCTGCAATATCAGTTATTTTATTTACGAAACTGTGGAAAGTTACTTGTTCTGTTCCCTTACAATTTAAAAACATCGCAATACAAAAAACTATTTAATAACATTATTTATATGCAAATGCGTTTTCATAAAAAAAATATTATTACAAAGTTTTTTAAAACTGCGATTGTTTGACAATTAATAATTGAATGGAATTTTTAATGTTATTTCAATAATAAATATGATTTGATATGTAATATTTTGTATCGTTTAGTAAATTAGATGTCTTTTGAAAATTAATAGATTAAACAGGAATACAGTCACGCAAACTGTGAAGTATAAAGAGCGTAGGTAAATTAGTACAAGAGTGGGTGAATTTACTCATAAAGAACACCCTCCGTACATTTATCACTCACACAGCACTGTAAGTAACTATAATAAACATAATTTATTTCGTAATTAATTACTTGGTGCACGTGAATATATTTGAAAGTTATGAATCTACCATAGCAGGAAACAAAACAAGCAGGTTAATGAAATAAATTAAACTGCTTCATTACTGTGAGAGTGCTCGGAGATGTGCAGAACAATGGCGGCTCCCGCCTCAGAAACAAAAATCGCAAAAGTTCAGTGTGAAGCGTAAGACGCCATGTTTAAGTAATGAAGGGAAAGAAAGAAATAGGATATAGAGCGGAGGGGAGGCACATCAGCATGGAAACAATGGACAACAAAGGCCGTCGTTAGGCACACGGAGTACTCGGGGCTAAACTGGACAACTCCCCAGATCTCGGGGGATGCCCTGGCGAGGAGGACTGTTTAATCCATGTAATTGTTCTACTTTATTTTAAATGATGCAAAACGAGCTAAACATTCTTATAATTAATAACTTTTTAAAGGATGAGCCGGAGAAATACAAATAAGAGGAATCGATGCCGGCACCGCAGCTCTGAGGTCGATCCGCTACTCAAAGGGATCTTAAACTTCTGTCTCTGGGGGATTTGCATAACTTTTGGGGATGTTTAAAGCTGACACTTCTGATCTATATTACTTACTAAACACTTTGGTTCGCTATCCGGTCTTGTACTGTACACACATGTTCGAAAACATTTTGCGTTCTCAATAAACATGAATAATATATTAGAAATTGTTTTCTGTTTGGCAAATATTTACCCCACAGATTTTTCTATGAAGTAAATTCTATAAATAGTTAAAGAAGAACATAAATATAAACAACAAATATTTATTTATAAATAATTAAATTGAAGACCTTGTAAACGTTGAAAGTGCCTTCGCGAAAGATGTAGAATAAACTGATTTTTAGAATTTAAGAGAAATAACACCGCTGATATCTGCACACCTTGGCCAGAATTTTTATATTTTCGTTGGAAGCTGTTTAGGGTGATAAGTGCAGCACCTGGTATCAGATTGCGTAATGGACCCGCCAGCAATGATTTGGGTAAGCCTCCAGCTTGATGTTCTCTGACATGTTGCTTGGGGTAAGACACGGCAAAGATTTAAATTGCTCTTCACTAAGTGACGAAGATCCTGGTTACACCCCGTTACGGCTTCTGTGTAATTACAAAGCCTGATTCTGAAGCTGAATCACGGGATTGGAGTGTCTATTACAAGAATGAAGTTTGGCTGTCTTTCACGTCATATCGTACTGCAAAATAAATGTCAACATCGAGACGATTATATGACTTATCAAAACCAAAAGTAAAACATAAGATACAACCATATTTATAAAATATACGGTTAATTTACAATATATGTAATTAAAATTATTAATCAGTAAAATACACAATGGTAAATATTTAAAATGCAGCACATCGCAGGTATTTGTATATTTTTTATTTTATAAACTATATGATGGATTGCTTCAAAAAAGCCATCGTAAATATTTGCGTCATGCGATATCGCGTTAGTTATGAAACAATAAAGAGTAATATATTAATATCCCAACAATAAAATTATTTACATATTTAATCGAAAATTTTCCAAAAGCGATTAATTATAACAATACAAAACCCATTTCCGATTCTAATTATAAATTTAAAATGAATGCAAAAAAATATACGTGAGATATTTTCAGTATCTTTGGCATAATTAATCTTTCTCTGAAAGAAGCCCACAATTTTCATGAAAAATTGAGACGAATGAATTTCTAAATCAATACTTTGATGATTGATTCTACTTGTGGTTTTTTTTCTCTCTCCAATTCGCTTTTTTCAATTACTACCCTATGAGTAAATGTAATAAGATTACATCGCCCTAAAATTCAACAACATAAAAAAAAAATTCCTAATACAATTTCAAAATAATTAAATAAAAACGTATAAATTTATCAACCGTGTTTTAAAAATACACGAATGAAAATCAATTTATATTTTAAAATTGTTTAATTATATTAAAAATGGTTAAGAAATGTTTTTTTTAATTTATTGATAGCTTATCGGAAATACCGATACATACCAAGTATAAATACATTTTAATCTAACCTGTGCTTTTTTCAGTAAAGTTTAAAATATAATACAATTAAAAATACTGAACGGGAAAACAAAAACCATTTTTGATTTTATTGATATGTTTTATCTACCAGATATCTTTTATATCAAATCAAAAATAAATTGAAAATTTATTTTATAAAAAAAAACTAAAAGTAAGTTATTATTTGAAAGGAGAGCTCTGAACATGAAACAATTTAATTTTTTATTGTTATTCGAGAAAGGAAATAAATTGGGTTTGTAAAATATAAAATAAAACAAAAAATACATTAAGGGAGAAAACATCAATGTAGGCTGTATCTGCGCGGGTATCACTCAAAGACAAAACTTTTGACATTTATATAAAAACACGGAGAAGGCTATTAGTTTGCTTTATTGACCAGGGGTTCAGTTTGATGAGAAGAGGAGGTTAAGTATGAACCAGAATATGCTTTTTTTAGATTATATTTTTTCTGGAAGAATGTACGACAAAAAAAATTGCACAATAATAGTATGTGTGTATGGTAGCTAATATATTAATTTCGTTTTATTTAAATATTCATATGCACTATCAAATCTGTTTATCCTATGAGTGACCAACTTGCCTTGAATAAATGTCATTGCGTCAACAGAGTAATAAATATACAAATAACTTTTTAAAATTAAAATGCGATAAGAAAAAAATAAAATTATTTGTACGGAAGTAATAAATCGTATTATCCCATTTTCAGGCAATGCCACGTACTTAGGATCAACTTGCTTATGTATATACAATATAAACCATTAGAGAGAATATCCCGATATCCCTTATGGGACCTAAATCCCTAGGTTTAGAGCTACGGCATTGATATTGCCTTGTCTTTTATCAATGTCTAGAGTTTTGTACCTAATTGAAAATCAGATTTTGTATTGGAAACTATTTCAATTTCTAACATATAAATACAAAAATTAATTTAAATATTTTTACATTTAAATATATAAAATTGCATTCGATAAGTGCTAAATTTAATAAAAACATGCAGCCTGGAATCTATTAAGGCCGTACCGGGAGCTATAAATTATCATAAATTTTCACTAGCGCTCCAAATCGCGTACTAGCAGAATTTTAAATAAACAAGTATTCAACTGCAAAATTTGCATCTGGAAATCTCAGGGCGCGGCGTTATCGCCAGACTGCAGCAGGGGCGGGCTTCTCTAATTGTTTGCTGCAAAAAAAGCAGTTAGGCGCTGTCGGCGTTTTAAATCGATTAAATGGTTTTTAAACTTATCTTAATTACTCAGTATTTTTATTTTTTGGTTTAAATGTTTCGACGGCTTGTTTTTTGAAAACACAAAACTTGATGCAGCAAATATTCGAGTAAACATTTTCCAATAATTGAAAACTGACCGATTGTTCGATTGCGGCTATCATTCATGTGTAAAATAAATATGTACAGCAAATATTTTTTTGAAAAATACAACTTCATATGAAAGTAAGAATAAATCGACAGCAGCTTAACTGAAACAGGTGTGAGTTCAACTACATCAATTTGGGATTCGCTTGTCAGGGCGAGGATTAAGCCGAGCCGATCAATAATCAACGGCTTAACTACAGAGAAAACAAGTCAAACTTTCCTCAAAAATAGAAGCTCCTGCAATTCTTTCCACTCCAACGACTCACCACTAAGCAGTACCGCGCCGGCAGCAGTAAACAGAAAAAAAACCGGTACCTTCCCCAAGGCGAGAAGGCTTGCATTTGCATGAAATCGGCACATAATAACCGGGCGCACTGGACGGGCGCCAGGCCCTGCGCTGATATATCGCGGGGAGAAACAGCCAAAATACGGGAATTATGGCCGGGAGTGCCGAACCGGCGGGACTCTTTATTGCCTTCCCAGTCGGATTTTGCTGAAGATGCATCGCTACGGAGTAATGGGCTATCGAGTGCACGTCTTCGAAAAATGTCATTTGCATGGAGGTCGCGGGCTGCAAAGTGACTTTCTCGTTTTGGGGATTACGCTTCAGTTAACTTTCATTATTAGCTTGGAGATATATAAAAGTTTAGCTTCTAGATAAATAATATATGTCTACTTAACGAAACCATAAAATATATCTTGTTTAACATGAATATATATTTTTAAATTGTTACAGCTGTTTGAATATTCGTTATAGATCAATATTTATACTCAAACTATTAATAATTTTCCACCACAAGCTGTTTTATCTATTATTAAATTATGTTTGAGTAGCTCAACTACGGCTACAGGTTTAAAGTTTTGAAGTATGCATGTACACAAATTTATTTTAATGAGGGAACATCAAATGTATGAGTAATTATTTTACATTGAAGTTTGGATGCTCTCATATTATTGTAACCATCGTAAATATACTTTTAAAAAAATGTTTGATCATTTGTATTTATTATTAATAAAAAAAATATTCAAAAATAATTGCTTATTGATTATTTATAAAATCACTAATGATAAGTAAAATAGTAAATAAGAAAAACAATTTATCTTTATAAAAATCTTTAGCATTCAAATCAGCCAAAAATCTACTTGTATGTGTCTTTACATAATAATAGTTGTACAGGGTATTTCTGGCGAAGGAAATCTTGTTAATGTTCTCAGTTCCCAGTGTTATTCTGCGCAACTTAGCACGCTGGGTGTGGTATTATTTGCTAGAAGTTTGCAATCCACTTTAAGTTTTTCACCTTTGTTAAAATTATTACTCTTTTCAAATCTCAAAGATATTCTATTTAAATTTGAACCTCATTTTCAAATTAATTTAAATTTCAAAAACCAGTGTAGTAATTTTAGGCTTCGCTCGAAACCTATAAAAATTTTATTTTAGGCTGTTAACTGTTTATGATAATTGAATATTACTACAGTATGCGAGGAAATTTGCGTTATATTCTCCGGTTAAAAATACATCAGGCCATAAACTACTCGCACGAGTCTCCAAGTTACTGCCTGGTTGATTGTAGGCGAGAGTATAAAAAAGACAATTTAGTTGAGAGGAAAAGCAGATGCCGACACTCGCGCGGTACATCATCGCGTTATTTATTTGGTTATGCCTGACACGAAACAAACTACCGGCTACGAAGGATAGACATAATGTCCTACGCAAGGTCGCTTTTGAGACGAACCGCCTCGTGGCCCAGTGAAAGGTACACTTGCGTTTGGGATCGAATACAGGTAGAAAAACAAGTTATATCACATGGCCAAATATATGTAATAATGTGTGTGTATATATATATATATATATAACGCGTAACAGTAAAATTTTTATTTATTGCAAGGTTTTATGATTTTATGTAAGCAATGGGGTAAATGCTTAAATCGCATCAACCAGGCGTTATATTCAATTAAACAATTAAAGATTAATTTGATAGATATTAAATTAGAACTAAAAAATCCTAAAAATATTTAATGGTAAAATATATAAAATAAACAAATAGCATGAAGTAAACGATTTCGCTTTTAACTGGAGTAGGCTCTGCGCGTGTTTAGGGAGGAGCGCCGGCGTTTCCTGCTGGAAGCCGCCGCCTCGTTATTCAACTCGCCTCATCCAGGTTCAGTGTGGTGGTCTTTATAAATGTCTACACATTCGTCTCTCACACTATCCCAATAATTGCTGAAAAACACGACACCTCGTTTAAATCAAACAATTTAAAAATAAATTATATTTTGATTTATTATACAACTGATTAAAGTTCATTCAGCTTCAGTCTGGGTGTTCTTACATATGTCTAAAAAAAAATTCTTAGGCTATACCAATGATTGCTAAAAAGTTGAGCTTTGCTTCTTCTGAATAAATATTTGGATAAAGATGATTTCAGTGAAATAGTTTTCATAAATATTAACACATTCGTTATTATCACAAATGCAGACAAATTTGATTTAAGCTATTTCTAAAATCATTTTTTTTTAATTTATTATACTTATTTTGTTTGGCTTCTACAAATTCCAAGTATCAAAGTACTCTTAACATATAAATATATTGACAGTTCCAAACGATCCAACAAAAACATAAAATAAAACAAAAAGTCAAGATTTCATAAAAAAAAGAATGCTCCATATTTTGTATCCATGAATGAATTTATGGAATTCAGAAAAATTTGAAATTCTATTTCTCTGGTTTCTAAAAAACTCAAAAGTAATATTTTGTGACATACTGTTAAAAACATCTTATGAATTTTATAAGGCGTATTTTCGCTGAATGATATATATTTAATTATAACTTTAGATAAAATTATTATAAATAAAACTGGTTCATGTGACCCATATGGTAAATATAAAAGTTTATTACGTGTTGTTATCGTTGATCTACCTTTCAGAAATGAATGTTGGTCCTGATTTAGAACTCAATTAGGAAAAGTGCCTATCTTTATTAATGAACTTCTTGAAATGTCTTTGAGAGCCTTGATTGTAACGATTATGTTCACTACTGGGAACTCTTTTCACTTTTATCGATAGTATAAAGTTTGATGTAACCTTGTCGTTTTTACATAATTTCTTTTCATAGAATAACTATGATTGGTCTTGGTTACTGGTTTTATAAATTTCATACAAATGATTAACAGACCATTGAGATTCTTGCGATATTTATTGTGTCATAACAAAACACATTCATTAAATTAACGATTTAAGTTTCAAGTACCATTTGCGTTTTATTGATTGAAATAAACGTTTGTTTTACAACCAACATAATAGATATAACAAAAACATTGCTATTAATGATGATTGATTATTTGGTTTGTTATGCAATTTTTACATAACCGTTTTTTTATTCGGGAATTTCAAATAGCGCATCCCCGACTAGGAGCCTAATAAATGTAGTTAGCCCCAGCGAGGACGACGCATGAATGTAAATATATCGTGTCACCAAAGGCGGGTATATTTTTATTATTTCATAGCGTATTAATATCCGCTTAGGAACCGTTTGCTGCGCCAACCGACTATCGATTAGCAGAGCAAAAGTCAGGCCCGCGGCCGCTGCGGCAGGCTTGGGGAGCGGCTGTCAACCGAGGGTCGCAGATGTTCACGAAAACGGGAACAATATAAGCCTCATCAAAAAATGCTTAGTAATCATCATCGTATCTCACAATGCCGAGGGGAGGACACCCCCGTTAATATCACTCGAATTAAAAGTTTAAGTTCGCGCAAAAGTAGGTAAATAAAAAGCTCACCTGTACTTAATTGCGATCCGAAAGTTTGAGTAGTCTTTATCTGACGGGGTTTAAAAGTTGCCATGTAATTAAGTAACTGAGTTTTAACTTGTAGTTTAGAGTTGAATTGATGAATTGCTGCCCTTAATGAATTAGAAACTACTTTTAGTTTCCTAAACCTGCGATAGGTATCGAAATAAATTCGATAGTAAGATACTATTCGTTTGTTTTAACGTCGGAATAAATCGATCGATTTAGGAAGAATTCGGCACTCGAAGTAGATTTTTCACTTTCCTTGCGGCGAATTCTCAATTGAACTGGTTAAACTTTTTGCGGTAAAAAGCTAGTTACGGTAGGCAGAGTGCTAAACAAGTTAAAACAAGTAAAATATTTTCACAATCGACTGTTTCCTTTTATCGACTTATTATCATATTTTAATACATTTAAAATTTATTCTACATACATTGTTCATTTCTTTTATTTTTGGGGTTATTTTTTTTTTTGATTTAGTATTTTACGTACTTCCCCACTATATTATTATTAAGAACATTTGTTACCTCAAAAGGTAACATATGCTAGTTAAAGTTTTTAAATAAATTTATTTATATGATTTTACTTTTAGATAACAGCACCCTTGTACTAGAAGACATAAAATATACTATCAATAATCTAAATAATCAACAGATGGACAATTTAACGTAATATAAATAATGAAAGTGGATTATTTTAATACTTTTTCTAAATTCTTAGCGTGAAGGTGATTTGATTTTATCATATGGTTAAAATTGATATAAAACAACACAACTAATTATAAAATTACTAAAGGTAGTTTTAAAATAAATGCCTTATAAAAACCGAAGATGCATTGTACGTACTGGGAAAAACCATAAACATAAATGATTATATTCATGAAACAACAAAAGATAATGATTTAACATATTTTATGAACGGAATACAAATTAATTTGTAAATGTTAAATTCGAAGGTGCAATAAGCCAGCGGAGTTCGCCCTCCTGGAGAGGAAGCGGGGATGAATTAGCTAAGAAATCAGCGATCATAATCTGGAGTCAGGTCCCGGGATTTCCTTGGCTTAATTGTTTTAATATTCGATTAATGACTCCGATAGGGCGGCGGGGTTGCGTGCGTGCCGGGGGTGGGGTAGGGGGTAATTTATTTCAAAAATATAATCGGCTTTTTCATCCGGCACGCTATGACTTCTGGACATTCCCGAGTGTTCCGTACGCGATGTGCGAGGGTTTTGAAGGTTGATTTAGATGTTATAACGATATTATTGAACGCTTTTTTTGTTTATTACCGTTCGTCATTAAAATTAATTGATTTCTATTAAAAAAATACTTTTCATAATAATATTTTATTACCTCCCGCTGAGTAAACAAAGAATCCTATTTTTAGTAAATCCTTTTTTAATGACACGAAAATGTGTGAAAGGGTTCATTATTTCCACTCGCATAGCTTTAGCGCAAAATATAAATAAATATGCAAACCAAAGCAATACTGCGTAAAAATAACTTCTGTTACAATGAGCACCTACGGATGGCGTTTTATGTTTATGGGGAACTATTATAATAAATAAAAAATAAGGACGGACATAAAATATATAATTTACGCAAAATGCTATAAAATATACATTAAAATGATGGACTTTCTTTAAAAAAATATGCCGAGCACGTAGATACTGCGGAAAACTAGATTTTTTTAATATGCATGGAATTCCTAATAACACCCTTGCGATATTTAGAAAACCCAGCAAAGGGAATATTAAAAAAAATATATTTTGAGATTAGAATTACGAGATAAAGACGACGATAAAGCTTGCTTGTGATCGATTTTTATGGAATAAATTACATTTTTTTTATTTATATTTAAATTATTTTAAAAATGAATTTATACTAAGCGAATATCTTCTATATACAATAATTTTTCTAAAGCAGTATTTTTAATACTATAAAAAATGAACTTAAAATATAGTGTAATTGATTTTGAATGCTGATACAGTTCTTAATAAAATAAAATAATATTAATGTGTTCGTAGGTTTTGGCGGGCATTTTTTATAATCATGTATGGTTTTTGGGATTTATGCCGCGTTTCTTCTCTAATGTTCCAATGATTCAGTCCCGATACTAAGGGTTAAGACTTATATCTACATTTTTTCCTAAAGAAAAAAATGTAGATATAAGTATATATAAGTATATATCCTACTTTAGTAGGAATGAATATATAGACAAAGCTTAAGTAAATATAAAGTGTTGAAAGATCATAAGATCATGTTAAAGTTTTTTTTCACTTTATGAAAGAGTTCTCAACGACAAGGTTTTGAAAGTTTTAGAAAAAAAGGTTAAATCTTACACCAGGAGATGTAAGTACTTAATTCTAAGAGAATTTTTTTGTTTATAGTAAGTAACACAATTTTAATATTGGTACAATACAAAATAGCCCTGATGTTGGATAAGGTCTACGCTAAGTTTGCCTCGCTCTAATTTCGACTATGCAGAGATTTGAAGTTAAGCCTGGGTTATATCTGCGATTAAGTAAGAGGATTATCGTGTGAAGGATTGGCAGATTAGGCGTTCGACACGCCGCGATAAACGACGCCAGCTCGACGTGTTGATGATATCTGGCACAGGAGCAGCCGTACCTAGAGCACTGGAACAGAAACTCTCTTTTCCAGAAACTACCCTTTCGCCAGAAACTTTGCCCGAGCAGTTACGTCTCGAGCCTTCTAAACCAAATGAGGGTTCAGTACTCTCTTACAGGCCTGCATTCAAACCGGTGAAACTTATCCGCATAGGCACGTGATCTGTGACGCAATATCGCTATGTCAATATTGTCTTTGGGATAGGAACTGAAATCTATCTAATCTCAATCGTAAAGTTCTGTTTGCATTTGAGAATTCCTTAACGCGAAAATTTTCCACTTAAAATTTTCTCAAAGCGTTTGTGTGAATAAAAATTTGATGGTGCTTAAAATTATATTTTATAGTTACTTATGAAGATGGTTTGATTATTGCGTTCAAACAACATTTAAAAAAAAATCATATATTCAATGTTCAATGAAAAGTTTTCAAATTCTATACGATAATAATTCAGAGTACAGATAAAAATAATATAAATATGATAAGATGGACGCAGTATTATTATTTTGATGAGGTTATTTTTTATTGTAGAAAAGGTATGAAATGTACAAATTGATAGCTATTGAAATATCATTTGTATCCCATAAATGTACAGCAAATTGATATAAATGATAAAAGCGGCCTAAGATTTATACAGCAATATTACAAACAGAAACTAATGTTGAGAAAATATGTAACTTCTGGTATTTTTGCTTCGTTATTTTTTTGAGTATTTTATATACAGGCGACACGGGAAGTCATTTCTCATATTTCATTTCGACTACACATTGACATACCGAGAATACAAACTATCTGGAGTATATATTTTTTAGGAAATAAATAATACCTACTACACTGATATATTGCCACAATAGAAACAGTAAACAACTCTTAATATATATTTTACCCTAAAAATCAAGGTAGATTTATTAGGTAAATAATATATCAATATTGATTAATGACGCAATATTTCAATGAATCAATTTGATTTAAGTGCAAGTCACAAGGAAAAGGCCGACATGTTTGTTGGATTTGAGTAAAATTTGTTTTCCAAAAGATAAAATGCATTTTTCAGAACATCAAAACTAGACGAACTAAGCGAATGGTTTTGGGAAGTGACTTTTAAAAAATCTGTATTAAAAATATATTAAAAAGGAACGCTTCTGACTGAGCACTGATTTAATGGACGAAGGGGAAAACTATGGAAGGATTGATTGACTCCCAAAGCTAACAAAGTGGTATGTCGTTCGGTGTAAAAAAACTGTCAAAAGTGACGTCGATTTAGGGAAATGATAGCACCGTTGACAGAAAAGCCTATCGCTCATTGATTTTGTAGTAAAACGAATATGCGAAGAAATCTTTCGTGAAATTGAATATTCTGAAATATTTCAGACCCATCGTAATGAGATGGTTATTCATATAATGCATGAAATAACTTTATGTTTAGATATATAATACATGAAATATGTTAATACATATCGGTGACGTGATGTTCATACGCCCAGCAAGGCAGTAATTTTATTAATAAAAGCTATTTTATATAAAACTTTAAAGATTCAACTCATTTTTTCAGCTTAATTCTTTTGTAAGGCGTTTACGTTTTTTGCTTGCATTGATTACACGCCACTTATGAGTATCCTACACCGGGTAATAACTGAAGCAAATTTGCTTCTCAGATTCCTTCGTGAACTAGTTTAAGCCCCTCATCATAATTATTAATAGACCTCTAATTCACCATCTCGGTGTTTCTGACTTGCATAACGCCTCGGAATCGGCTCTTGTTCAGGCACTTGGCAAGCAAAAATCGTCCATAACGGCTGCGGCGTAGGCGGCAATGGGAGTCGATAACACTGAATTATGATGCGTAATTAGCTCAGCCTAACTGGCGCAAGACTGGCTCGGCCAGGTATGGCGCTTCTAAAGTATGATCTCTAATGGTTGATTAAGGCCGGGCGGCGGACCCTGTGACCCCATGATCGATCAGTAGTCCTTTGTACCCCGCGAGGGAGTACACTCGCCCCCAAGACAAAAGCCTTCCGCTTTCGTTTCCTTATATTAAAAAAAACCTAAAATTTAATTAAAAGGAAAGGATTTTTGATTTAATGAAAAAAGAGAGTACAGAATAATCGTGTTTTCAAGGTAAATTTTTCAAATAAAAATACATTTTCGTAAAGAAAAATTCCGGAGCTTGTTTCAATAAAAATAAAAATAAGTTTTAATTAAAAAAATATTTTTAGTTTATGAAAAGAAAACAAACAAACATAACAAACCAGTTTACAATTCGTCGAAAAGTACAAATGTTTGACGCACGTTGAAATAAAGCACTGCTCAAAGGTGGTTTATCAAAAGCTCCAAGTACATTACGGAGGGTATTCAGTGTCGCTGTGGGCAACAATGGTGGCGCGATTCGCTATTTAGAGAAAGTTTCTGTCGCCGCGGCCGCTGTACACGCGCGCCACTTCCAACAATCGCCTCCGCTATTAACGTCCGTTTCACGGCTTCATACTCACCCAGAAAGTACTCCAAATGACCAGATGCCGCTTCTACACAAGTCTTTAGGTGAAATTTGTATTTAACGACGGCTGAAAAGTTAGTTTGGAAACTTAATATCAGTTTTGTCCAGTGTTCGCCCTCCAGCGTAGTTCTGAGAGATTCTGCGCGACAAGAAATTACTAATATGAGTCCGGGCGGTTTTGTACGAACTGTGAGATAACCCAAATGCAGAGTTGAACTACTTGCGCTCGTGAGGTACTCGCGTTTGTTCTGTAGCGGGTGACGTATTGTATTATGCGGTCATTGCGTGATGCTTCTAATTTTAGTTCGTATAATTATACTCGTAATGGAGCAACTTTGTATGTAAGAAGAGTCGGCATGTGTGTGCTTTCACACATTTCACGCTGGGCCTCTTACTGTGTTTCGAATAAAGGTTATTCTCGAAGCAATTAAAGCGAGCGTTTCGCTTGTATTTTCAAACAGTTTGTTTGAATTTATAAATTTAAGTGGGTTTGGATTTTGGAATTTAGTTCTATTGTGAAAATCCCTTTACATTAGCACTAAACGTAAATATTTGAATTAATTATCTGAGAAGAGAATTTTGCTTAAAGTAACACCCGGTTATAAGTAGATAAAGGGTGTAAGCCAAACCAAATACCATTACGTGTTTTTCGGTAATCTTTTAAGCTTATTTATTTAAAGAAAATGTTTCGGAGTTGCTTAAAACTCTTTGGATGCACTTCCTTGCATTAAAGTAAACTTATTACTTAGCCTTATAGACTTAGCTCGGAGTAATGCTTTTGAGTACTTCGCCGTTTCCTCGAGAGGTTTAATTTTATTGCGATCTGTCTGCGGTTTGCAGGTGAGATCGTATGGAGGAGTGTCGACAGTAATGGCAGACATGGTGAATGCTGGGCTGTGAATGTGCTGAAGACGTAAGTCCCGGTTTATTATCGCTCATTGCCGTGTGACAAAATTGAATTTTCCAGAACAAAGTTCCTGCATGTTTTTACAGGACGATATAGTAGCTTACCCTTATAAAATTATACGCGAAACCCTCGTGTTTGGAGTAACGTTGTCGTTTGAGCGTAAATTTTAATCTTTCTGTTGCAGTACAAGCAGAGTAAATGATAAATAAAAGATAATTGCTTGTATTAAACTTTACGATATTCCAAAGTTTATGATATTCGATTTGTACCATAATTAAATTTACATCATTTCACAAGAGATAAAAATTTATACAATTTGTTAAAAAAAATAAAGTGAATATCAATATTTTAATGTTTTTTTGTCAAATTTATTGCAAATATATTTTAAACATTTATAAATTTCCGTATTTTAAAAAATAAAACTTAAATTTATAAAGTAAAAATATCGAAATAGCGGAGTAATTTTTAAAATAACGCTCCCAATCGTTTTAAAAAAAAAATGATTGGCTTAGTGTATATTTCATTTTAGAAAATTAAAAATGCACTCAGAATGCACTAGAAGGAGCACTGATTTTTTAAAAAATAGTTTGATACCTGATTTACATCTTAATTGAGGAAAAAATACATGAGAAAATTATCGCTGGCGTGCTTCCCGCCTTGTCAAAGAATATAAAAAAATATTAAAATAAAGGATATCATATTTTTTACTAAAAATTGCTATAAACCTTAAAACTGTTATTCAAATATAATATTTACCTGCAAAAAAGAAACATTACTTAACACAGATACTAGGTTGCCTTCACAAAAATTTGTACTCAGATTTATACCACAACAGGTGGGCCGAGGTAATAAATACTCGGCGGGGATTTCAAGTCAATATAAAGATAACAAGAGTGAGAGGAGTTACCATGTTAGGTTAAAGTGTTTTCAGGTTGCGTTTTTTCAGCGGAGATATTACGGGCGGTAAGTGAAAGAGAAAAATATGTTCGGCGGAAGTAAACCGGAAGGGGAGGGGCTCGCCTGAGGCTATTTGCTCAGAAAATGTTTATCCCGAGTCAGAGCATAACGTAAATATTTATTCCGGTGATATAGAGAGTGTGCATATTTGTACTAGATTTAGGAAGGTCCGGAGTCGAGTCCCGCTCGGTGTCGGCTCTCATTGTTTGCCTCCGCCCTGATCCTGGCGCGCCTCGTAAAAACATCCCCAGTCAAAGGGGCTGCAGGTAGCCACAAGCATTTCAAAAGCCTTTTGAATTACGTGTATCTGATGCGTTTGATATTTTGTTTGATAAGCCCCGGCCGAGTAATTAAGGGAGGGCAAATATGTACTGAGAGAGGAGCGGCGGAGGCGCAAGCTCTACGGACAGATTTCGGCATTTCGGTCTCGCTGACAGGTTGATTAATAAAGAAACGCGATATTGTTCATCCTTTGATGATATAGTTTCACTTTGTTACTCGAATTTTATACTTTATTTTAGTTAGCGATTTTTTAATCAACTCAAATATTTGCAACATACTTTACGACGTACTATTTGCTACCAATATGAAAAAATAAATTCTTTCTTATTGTTTGTATGCATTATGAACCTAAAATTTATTCTAAAGTGACGGTCAAAATATAAATTGAAACATAAGTGACTATAATATAGAGGCATATTTATATATAAATATCACAAAATAGTAAATACAAATTTATAAAATATTAATGCAAATAATAAAAAAACGCTGGGAAAAAAGTACATAGCGTATTTTTTATTTTTTTTTCAAAGCTTAAGATATATATTGTGTCAAGAAACATCTCAAAAGATTTTAGATAGAACAAAAGTACTATTTATTGCTCATTTATCTGGCGATAAGGCTAAACTGAGTGGCCTCTATTGAAGAAAGTTTGAATAAAATAACCGCTCAGTACTTCTGTACAATATTTCCGGGCCAATAAATCACAGCTATCTCTGGCAATGGCAAATTTTCTCCTGCAGTTTCATGTACCACATCTGAGCAAAGCGGGTCCCTGAATACACAAAGAAATACAAAACCGAGAAAGAAAAGCCAGGAAAGTATCGCGCAAAGCGGACCAAATACCGCTGAAAAGGGAGAAAATAGCGCACATACAATCAATTTATCAAGTAACAAGAGTCAACCATTTTTTCCTCTCTCGCACGCTCGGTTAAAGCGGAAACATTCGGATGTCACAATTTTAATTTATTTGTAAGAACGAATCGGAAAATTGTTATTTCGGACGTGGACAATGATAAAATACCCATCGCATAAAAAGGGAGAGCGGCAAAGTCTATCTTGCATGTTAATTAAAACGAATGTTTACTGCGCGCGGATTAATTTTCGGACTTATTTTTAAAACGACATTACTTGTCCACATGATAAGAGATATTTGAAGACACACAAACAAAGATTAACAATTTTACAGCAAAGAGACTCTTTATTTAATGTGCTTTCATTAAGTGTTCATAGAAGATTAAAAAGTAAATATACTTACCAAACCATGCTACCAACTAAACGATATTTGCTAAACTATCAATCAGTGCATATGTGTGGGAAAAACAAAAAGTTCAAGTATGATTAAGTTATCATAATTAATATTCTTAATATCATTGAACAAATTAGATAACGATAATGCTATAATTATAGAAGAAACATTTTATAAATAATTTTTTTGCAGTATTAATGTGATAAAACGCACCGAAATAAATAAAATATATTCATGTAAAATCTAAACTATGTTTCAAAAGCTACCCTCACACGCCGCAAATTTCTTTCCCGACTGGTTCGGTCCTGTGAGTTGCGACTCCCCAGACTCCCGGGGGTTGACCCACCTACGTCACCTGGGGTGGGCACAAACACTGCATATCGCCGCTGATTGATTACCGACCCCAAACTCGCCTCCGCGTAAGCCTGATCGCCGATTAACTCTGCTTCTTTCCCAAGCGACAGCCACCTTGAGCGCAATCTGCCCTTACAGATACAATCGAAACCAACCCCACATCAAGGCCCTAATGCGGTCAAAACACTTTTATTCCTAATGCGCTGGTTTCGCTTTGATAACTTTGTTGAAGCGTTTCATTAGATTTTACTAAAACAAATACAAAGTTGCGTGTATTCCAAACAGAATGCAAAGCGGTTTTGTAGGTTTTTCTTTAGTTGGTGGTCTACAGCAAAAATTGTGTACAAAACTGCTAAAATATGACCGTTTTTAAGACCAACGATATTAAACAATATTTTTTTGTCATTTTAAAATTACTTAATAATAAATATTTTTACTATCATCTGAAAAAAAAAAAATTTTAGATTTTGTGATCCTTACTGAAACTTACATATTATATAGAAGCCGATAAATCAAATATTACTTTGATTATTGTTTTAAATAAAATTATTTAAAAAAAAATATTATTTACGCTCTTGAATTTTTAGATATGAAAATTATGCAAAGATGTCAGTGCTCACTGAACAATGATTATGAACTGTAGGGAAATATACATGAACTGGCACGAACTACCAATCCTAACCTAACATGTTTCATTTGCGGCAAGAGCTGTGTGTGATGTGCAACGAGGAACAAAGAGATTTTAACCCTTTGTGATTTTGTAGAGTAGAAACCACAAAACACATTGTGCAGCGTCTATATTTGATTTATAAAGGATGCAATCGAGCTGCATCGTAATGATATAGATTAAAGTTTGAATGTATGATTTAAATGAAAAAAAAATGGTATTTAGGATCATTGTAGGGAAATCCTAGAGTGAGTCTTTAAAATACCGAATATCTCGCATATGATAGTTAATTTTGTCACGGCTAAATATATACATATTCTAAGTATCAATTAACAAACAGTCGAGATATTGAAAGTAAAGAGTATATTAAAACAAATCTTTATTACGATCAATTAATGAAAAAATATAAAAACTTAAATGTATCGTATTTATGATCAGTTCTCACTGGTGTATTAACAACATTCCATTAATCGATTCCATAGTTCTAGTGATAATATAAGACAGTAATTTTTTCGATAAAATGTGCACAAAGTGCGATATCTATATTATCAGTATAAATGAGCTTAATAACCGTTTCTATGAATGTGATATGTTTATTGTTGGGCATGATTTTTCATGATAATTGAAACTATTGGGTGCGAATGCGTTTTAAATAAAATATTTATAAAAAAAGTTTTTTAATTACTTGGAATAGCGCGTAACGTAGCGGTTTCTATACACTACCACCATTACGTTACATATTTAATTCCCAAAATTACAGAATATATGATAAAATTTAATTTATTTTAATATCAAGCTCGCTAGAATATTTGATACAATGACGTACTAACAATGGAAACTGAGAGCAACTCGACCTGTGAATGGAACGTGTCAGAGAGACTTTGCATACGTTTGAAGGGCCGTTTAACGATCAAGATTATTTCAGTTGGACTTAAGTCTATTTGGGGGTTGTTCGCTCGTAGCTCAGGCCAGGCGAGGCATGCGGGGGATTCGCTCTGGTCAATCAATTCGAACAACCGGGGGTTGCGAGCCCGCAGGTCGGGGCCAAGCACTGATCATCGTTAATAATGGAACAGGTGAAATTTACTCTCAAACAGGCTTTTTATGGCGCTTACAATTCTGGAGAGCTTCTCATGTGTTTTTACTTATTGATGCTCCGCGTCGAACGTTCGGCTAGCGCCCTGGGAATAATCCACCCGGTAGTTTGGTGATAAGATTTACAAACAACGAAAAAACACACGAAGAATTAGTTCATTCTAGTGATAATATTTTATTGTAATTAACTTTTAGTGCTCGCGGATAAAACTTTTTAAACACTGAATATTTTAAAGAATCAATTTTAATAAAAAAGTTTATTTGCTTACTTCTTAACAATGAACAAATTTTTGTTACAATAAAACGTAATATTCTACTTGTTATGTTATTATAATTATAATATTCTAGAAACGATTTAATTTAAATGAGCAAAGTAGTTGACTGCCGTTAGTACAGAAAATCTATTTTTTTTTTTGTAATTTAACTGGCGAAAGCTTTTTACACTATTTATAATAGAGTCGCTGTAGTGAAGAAATTTGAAATTCGATGTTAAACTAAGCGACATGGCTGTATCGAGAAGTGTTCTTGGAGCAACTTAACGATACGATCGATAGCCTCATTATCTGTCCGACAAGTGCTATATTAGTATTCCGAAGTAAGGGTCCTCATAATGTTGAATAAAGGCAAAGTTGAAGGCTTCTGTTTGTCGAGTTTAGGAGTTGAAAATATAATTTCAAAGCCTGTTATTTAAAAACACTTCTTAGTTATTTCAGAACAAATCCCGGCGTCGGTAAGTTGGCAAAGCCGTAGAAGGTATCGTCTCGCCGACTACAAGTATGTTTTACAGCCGGAAGTTTCCTGGCTGTAGTATTATTCCGTTTCGTCTGGATCTCGACCAAAATTTAACGCTCGAGTAGACATCGGCGAACCGTCGCGTCGCGCCTAATATTGAAAAACCTCATTGTGCCTTTCAAAAGTTACGTTTATGAAATATTACGATAAAAGGATGAAAAATAATTTATTTTCTTTTGTGCCCGAAATATTCAAAGCTCCTTTTCGGAGCTTCACCTTCCATTTCACGCAATATCCACTTCACGTGAAATAAGAAACACAAAAGTTTAAAGGGATATTGCCGCGGTGCCGGAAAATATGGAAAACTCTCGCAGGATTCGTGACACCTCACTGAACAATAGCGGAGCACTGAAAATGAAATATTTCACAGGTGAAGATATAAATATTTGAGAATTTCTGAAACATGCAAAGCAGGGTCAGGTGATAAACAACATCAATCCGCGCGAGGGACCAGCGCAGCGCAGCTCAGTATGATGATGAGGCTAACATGCCCACTGAAGTGTTTCTTCATTTTTGCATTTCTGAGTAAATACATCTGTATAAAAAGTGACTGGCTTATTACAAACGAGACCTGCAAAATTGCATATTTTGTATAATCTGATAATTTTGAAATACAATATGAGAGTTCTCCTGGTGTTTTATGTACTTTTTCATAAAGATAACATGTCGAATTTTATCAAAAAGGTTTTAGAAATTTGTTAATAAAAACAAAAAATAAATTTAATTTAACAAGAATGTGAATATGTTTATTTTTTGTCAATAATAAGTAAAACGAATTTTTTCCTATGAGGTGGTATTAAGTCCAAGATATAAGTATTATATAAAACAATAATATTTTTATTTTATTTTAAAAAAATATAAATAAAACATTTAAAATCCAAAACATAAAAAATGTATTATAGTATTTTAAAATCGTAAAATATTTGTCTTTTCTTATTGAATATTTTTACTTGTTCATATTATCAAATCAAATATTTTATAAAAATGTTTTTAGTTTCGTTCCAATTTCTATATTTTTTCACGCTACAAGTTTCGCCAACCTAGCAAGTTTACGAAACTTAATAAACCAATCTAGAGCGTAGTTAAACATATTTTTATAGGATTAATTAATTATTATGCGAGTGGTGAGTAAAACAAAACATTTCCATTTTCAATATAAACATTGAGTGAAAGACTTGTTTTGTGATTTAAGTAAAATTACAATATTAATATGAAATATGGTGAAACAACAAGAATAATAACTATTTGTAATTTTATCGCTTGTATTCGAGCTACGTGAATAATCAGGAAAACTATTAACTAACAAAAAGTACTAACATGTATGTTATGATTACGTTATAAAAAAATCATTTGAAAGCAGGGAAGCCAAAAATAAAAAAATCGGTTATTATTATTTTGAACGGTTATAGATAATGATTAAAAAAGTATATTGAATATAAATATTTATTGTTACTGAATATATGGTGCTACTTATGACGCAAATGATTAATTTAAAAACATTTTGAATACCAAAAACGAGTATAAATTTGACAAATCGTAAACAAGTCATAAATTTTCCCATCTAGAAGATCATTATAAATTCCATAATGGCTTGCGAATAAAAATTTTATAACTTATTTGGCCTGAGAGTCTCGAGAGTATCCAAATTTTGTATTTGATTTATATGCTGTTATTTCTTGAGTTTGCGATATTATCAGTATAATTAATTATATTTCACTCGATTATAAATTTATTTCGAGCATCATATCGATGCTTTGCATATTTTACTCTTGAAAATTATGAAGTAACGACCTTTTAGAAATCAATAAAAAATTAAGTATCATGATAAAGTATTACAAAAATATAACTTGAAAATGAAATTAAATCCTTTATTTTTTACTGAAACTTTATTTATTTATAAATATTATATTTTATTAACACCTAACGCTAAGAAAATCAAAAATCGCAGTGATTTAAGTCGCCAATAATTCTCGTAGTTAAAAAGCACAAAAAATGTTAAATTTCTAACGCTCTAACATTTGCAAAGAGTCTATTCAAAAAATTAAAGTAATGAATTCTTTTTTCGCTCAAAATAATGGTATTTATTATTTTTTTAAATGATTTCTTCATTTATATTTTACAGGCTTCCGTAACCATTCTAGGCTCTAAGTTTGTCCGAATTCTCATCAAATTTTCATGAGCCTGTGAAACCATGGCTGGTACGTTGGCATCTACTAGACACACGGCTTGAATATAACAAGGCAAATGCTGTGGTCGTTTGAATGCTTCGAACTGCTTATCTTTGCATCTTACTACTCTCACAACCATGTGGTATATACATACCCCATTCAAAATATCTGAGTTCTGATGTCCATTGCTCGGAATGTTAAAAAGGTTGATTTTAATATAATGGAATGCCTTCGTTACAGCTTGCTTACTATCTTTAAAATTTCATTTTTCAAAGTTAAAATACTTTATTTAAAACTTCACCGTCATATTTAAAAATCTTAATAATTTAAGATAAAACAAGGTTTATCATTTTCATTAAAAGTTGTTCTGGCTAGACTTAGTTGTGGCAGTTGACAGCACTTTTAATAGTTTCAAGTTTATACTTTATATGTAAATATATACTTTATAAATGAATTTCTGAGCTTTAGCAAAAACGAACTGCTCACCAGCTTAGACTTACTATAAGGTAAAATAAATGATAAGAAACTCCAGAATAATCAGGCCCAAATGAATGAAGTAAATCAATTTTATCACAGTATCTTACAGATGGTAGATTAATGTTGTCGTTAAAGTAAACGGATTGGAAATAATTACCGGGTAATTCATAATTAACCAGAATTTCCGACCATGAATCACGTCTAAAATATTTTCTTGGATATTCGGAACTTCCTTATTAATAATTAATGGAAGAGTGATTTTGGTGTCCTCCAGTAATTGTAAAATGGCACAAGTAGTAACTTTGAGTGCTTTATATATCCAAAAGGTTTAAATAAAATTACTAACGCAAGTAATATATTTATTGTCTCATATTTAAATGGATTTTTTTATTTAACTAAAAATAAAACAATATTATAATAACTCTCAATATCATTTCATAAAATCTTAAAATTCCGATTTTTTATTTGCAACCCCGCAACAGTGCGTGGGTTGAATTCAAGAACCACGATTCGTTCAATATAAAAGCGTATTAAAAAATCCGGTACAAATCATTGATTTTTCTTTCGTTTCAATTACAAGCTCGCTTGGAAAAACAAGGGGAAAGCGTAAGCCGATATCGTACTTTCCATAATAAGTAATTTAGTTTTGCGGCCGACCGCTCTAAATAATCAAAACCACTGCCGATCGGCTCGGTTTCCCACCGATCGCGCTCATTTAAAATGGCCGATCGCAGGTAGCTCCGGGGGCGGGACGACTCTACACGAGGCCCGATACATATTTAATCAACAACCAGCCGTTGGGACTGCGGCCCCTGTAAACAAACCCGGAGGTGGTCTGGCCTTGTCGCTGATGAACGGGACTTAGAGAATACGCGCGGAATAAATCTTACATTATGTCTCCACATATATTATTCTCCACTGAAAGCTATTGGGGTTCATGTGAGAAAGTATGAGAGTTCAGTTCGCCTTAACGTTGCTGTGAAATATACAGCTAAATGGAATATACAAATTCTGGCAGGAGCAAATTCTGTAATATGTGGCTGCGTGTGTTTCATCTTTTTCAAAATAAACAGTAGCGTTAAATTCAGAAATATAATTTGGAAAAAATAAATTTGATATTTATATTCGGAAAAAAATAATATTAATGTAAATTTAAATCAAGGTTTCTTAAAAATCCCTTGTATATTTATACGAAAAGTATTTTTATCAGATTTTAAAAGTAGACATTTGAAAAATCATCTAAAATTAGAAGATGCTACGGATAAAAATAGTTTAGAAAAAATACGAAGAATTTAAAAAAGGTTGTAACAATTGTATATTTGAGTTGTTACTTATTGCAGTATTTGGCCCTATTATATGTAGAGAAATAATTTAGACATAATTTTTTAACCAAGATGTTAACTATTTATATGAAATAACATTGAAAAGAATTACTCGAGTGCTGACCGAAATCAAACAGTAAGGTTATAACTTTCCTAGTAACTTGACTGCTAGGTTGTTAACTTTTTTTAATATTTATGTAAAAAGTATTGTATGACAAGTACACTTGGAAAAAATAGGAACCGTATAAACTCAATATAACTCTTCGTGTAAAGGCTAAAATTAATATATTCCAAAAATAGAGAAGATCTTAAAAAATGTGACAAGGAAATTGATGTTCAAAGAGGTAAAATTTAAGATAAAATATAATAGGGAGAGATAAGTGGTTTGTTAGGAAACGTTCAAAGGATGAAGAGTAAAAACGTGTGCGCCTGAGTTCTAAGACTGAGGATAATATTGCTGGTAAAAATAAATCTGCAGGACGATAGGAAAATTAATCATAAAAAAGTTTGGAGAAGAAGCTTTCGTATAAAGAGTAATTTAATTCAAAATCCATGTACGTGAAAGATGAAGGCTCTTTTCATTCTCCAGATCCAAAAGGAAAAAAACACAACTCTTTTGAGAATTGCAAAAATATTTTTTTAATAAATTTTGTACATTTGTACTTATCATAAAATGCGGTGAGTTTAAATATTTTTTTGGATAAAATATTAAAAAAAATTATTTAATGATAGCACTAAGCAAAATTATAGTTAATATTAAATATTTCTGTTATTATAATATGTATATTAATTGCTATTTCAAAAATTATATAAAATAGATTATATTTTTATTTTAGTATCTACTATGGCTGTATGACCTATAAATATATTTAATTTAATATTTAGGAAAACATAAGCGAAATGGAATAATTGTTCTAAATATGGTAATAATTACCCAACTATTATTCAATGGATTAACTTAGATTAATAATAAATTTAAAAGTGAAAATAACATAAAAATACTGTATTTCAAAACAAATATTAGATAAAAACCAATTATTGCTGACTATTGATGCGTGGTATCTTCTATTATGGGCATGTTAGCAAGTTTTTTCTTTAATAAAGGTGTTATTTATTTATGAATACTAAACAATAAATCGAAATTAAATAATAAATACTTTTGATAGAAAGTACTAATAAATTATAATATTTTAGTTCAAACAAAATATTAATCGATGTTGCCACTTTTTATTTACCAAAGAGACTGGTTTTGCGAAGAAAGATTCCTGCTCGAAGATGCTTACCTAGCATTTTGGCGAAATTAGTCGCGTCAGTAAATAAAAAATGAAACATTACGAAACATTTCTCCAGCTAAAAGTAAAAATTTGTCTGATTCAAGTTTTAAATCATGAGTTGGATCGTTGCGGGTATTTTTTTGTGTTAATATATAGTTGAAGGCGCAATGCAGCCGAGAAGAACTTTTCTAAAAGCTTGCAGTGTATTAAAAGGATAGAGCATAAATTTAATAGAACTTCGAAAGTTTAAAAACGATATCGTTAGTTATAAGTATCTACTCGAATCGGTAATCTAAATTCCGTGAAAGTTTTCATCGTGAGCCTCCTAGCGTGCCAGCAATGGTTCACAGCGGGCCGATAAGCTTCAAAAATACCATTCTCATAGAAAATTTCAAGCAAGACGAAACAAAGTATGTATTTATGAGACTATACGCTGTTCGGTAAAAACACGGCCGGGCGGTGCGCGATTTGATGTGGGTCTGTACAGATAAGCGGCGGGGTAATGAGGGGAATAATCGAACATGCATTATTTAATAATCGATTTTTCCCATCATTCGATCCAAACAGATGAATGAATTTATTATTCTTAGAAATCCTCCCCGCTCTCCCTATTCTGCTGCTTGTGCATGGCTGCCATTATGTACCCTGAGCGTGTGTAAAGGGTCGGTACCATAGTAGTGGATTTGAATGATTGTGGAGGGATGTGCTCTGGTGCTATTGTTTTTGTGCTTGCTGCAGAAGAAATATCAGATCAAAATGCCATAGCTGTAAAGAAAGCATTATATAATAACTAGAAATGTAGCCCCTCAAAGAATGACGTATTCGATAAACGATGCAATAGTGTTTGAACATAAGATTGGCTGAATACTCGAATAGCTGGGTACTCGAATTTTAAGAAGACGCTGCTCACGTTTTCCTTCCAATTAATTGCATGAAATTTCTGTCACATTTCGTGTCACAAAAAAGAATCACTTTCACTGACTGTTATTTATTTGAAAAACTCTAAATTTGAAATTCTCGCGGTGAACAACAGAATCCTATAATTCTTACATATTGAAACTAGCTTAGCTATATTTTATAGTTTTATTAAATTAGTTTATGAATGAAAATAATATCCTATCGTCTTGAAATTCGGCACATAACTGCGAAAAAACTTACTAAACTTACATGCAAAAAATCAGCGTTGTATCTTTTAAGATATTCTATAGAGAACCAAAAAATGAAACATACATACACACACACAATGGATATTATTATTATAGATGCTTTTAGGCAGCAGCAATACGCAGACTTTTCTTTCCAATATAGTAATAATGTAGAAAAACCTGTGAACCCACTACACTATTTTACCCTTAGAAAATCATGAACACTGGCTCCGCTTGAGAATATGCTCAGTGAAATAGTTGCCAACCTCCTCTGAGTAGAGGAACTTCAGGTTTATCGAATACCAACACAAACATCAAATATGTATACAGTATACTTGTACATATTTCAAAAGTACAATTTGAATACAATGAAATTCGGATAACAAATTTTTAAGATTTTGTTATGATTCAAGTGAAGTCGATTGTTATTATTGTAAGAAGCCGATTGCGCCCATCACTAGTGGTGCTCGTCTGGGTTGTAGGTGATGCGGACCGGTCACACCCTAATTCTGTTCGAGCGGTGACAACGCGGGGTGGCGTGCTCCGGGCGATTTATAATACTTCCCCGGGTCGTTCTCCGGTGGAACGGCGAACAGAATATCGCGGACCACATTGTGTTCTTTATGTCGGCCGCAAATGAAGGCTTGATATATGTGTGAATTCGGAAGTGTTGGAAAAATTACGCCGATAAGATCGATGGCGGGCGAGGAGAAATAAACGAGTCCTTACGTGATAGTTTATTTTATTACGAGAGAAAAAAGGCCTTTTTTACACTCGTATCTCGATTGATGAAATTGTTTCAGTAAATTAGCTTTATATAAGAAACTCACGACGCAATTTATTTTAAATTGATTTTTTTAATGCAGATAAATAGTACTCAAAGTATTAATAAAAATATCTCCTTTGCAATCCGTATCCAATATGATCATAGACTTGATAAAATTAAAGTTTAGTAATTTTTAATTAAATTTTGAATTTGTGGTCGCTTTTAGTACTAAAATAATGTTAAAGTATATGAGAGTCCACGTCTATTATTTCAGGTATTTTAATTCCGTTCAATGATTAAACGTCCCAAATACAAAGGGGGGAATATTCTGGTGTCGGCTTTTGATGATACAATTGAAAATATACCATTAAAGTAGCAAGCCGGATAAAATCGCGATTGATTCTTAATGTTTATTACTGCTTGCCCATTTCCAATTTTCCTTGCGACCTTCTACGCTTGAAGATAAGTGTAGATTTCTCGTCTCTTTTATTGGAGGTTTAATGTCTGCCAATTGAAGAATAAATATAAAAAAATATAACGTCTTACATAAATAAAATAGAAAATGAATTAAAAAAACCTACAAGATTTTGTTTTGATTTTAATAAGTGGTTTTCAAGCGCATTTGAGAAATAGAAATCAAGAAGGAGAGTGAATAAGAGGCTTAATATAAAATATAATAAAGCAGAATAATAACCTTTGCTCTTCAATACAAAATATATGAATATAATCAGTTAATAAAAATACACTCTTAAATATTAAAATCTCAAAAAAGTATTAATAAATTACCATTTCCATTTAATTTTTGTAGGTATTATAAATAATTTCGTTTCTGTATCGCGCAAAGACACTTTTTTGTGCAGAAATAATGATGTAAAATTAAATTAAGCACTTCGAGCAAAGCTCCAAACATGTTTCAAAATCTTAGCGAAATATTCCGCGTTCTGAGATTCATTCAAATGGCTCGGACGACTCGGTCGCTTAATGAGGTCGTTCCAGAATGTACAGAAGAGGCGTTCTATAGAAGACTCACTTAACCTGTTACAAGAAAATGGTAGCGAAGCAACTTTATCGGGCGGCGCGGGGCGGCCAGGGGATGCTGGAAATTGGAACACTTCCTGAAAGAAATAGACTCGCCAGCGACGTCAAATTTACTATGACTCACAAACAGCCGTTTACGCTAAATCTTTTATCCACTCTGCGAGAATTGAATTAGGGCATTTACACAAGAGTTATTTTGCGAATTGTCTCTCTGGGGCATTCGACGTCGCTTTACAAAAAAGAGTTAAATCCTCCTAATCGCAGCTGAGCTCTTTTATGAATTTAGCAACGCCCTCAGCCCTAAGCTCAATGCCAACTCGAGATAAATAAAACATTACTTATTAATCGCCCCAGTGTAAAAATGGAGCTCCAATGTAAAAGGTTTTATCAAAACAAGAGTGCAGCCTCTCGGGAATTTCTTCCTTGCGTAAGGATCTACTTTCCTAATTAATTTTATTTCTTGTCTGCATTTCGTTTGCAGGTCCGGTCCTCGAAAAATACCAACATGGTGTTTTTTTTTTATTCTGAAGAAGCTTTATTGATTTTTGGCGTAAAAAAACGAGAGGAATTTGCAAATTTAATTTAAGAAATTGGTATTTAGATATTCAGAACGAAAAATATCGGTTAATGGAATATAAATACCTGTAATTTATTTCGTAAAATACGTAATTAAAATAAATTAAAAAAATATATACTTATTATGAAACGTTAAATATTATCTTATTGCGTCAAAACTTTATTATTTACAATGTAATATAACTAAGTAAGGTACGTGCATGTGATGCACCACACAGGATATGGCTAGCACGTACTTGATGACCCAGAAGAGCTGGTAAGTACGGAATATCCCCCATCTTATCACTATAAGCTTCCATGTTTAGCTTGATAGTTAGTTCGTAAGATTGTTATCATGCAACTTGACAAGAAATAAAGAGCAAATTGTTCAAGTACACAGAACAACTAATAAGCGGGTGTGATAGCGTTGCGTCATATTATAGCTTCTCTTTGAATTGGGTTTATCGTTAAAAATCATTGTGATAAAACAATGTAAACTTTATCAGACTCTGCAATCCTATAAAAATTATAAGAGGCGGTTTAATATCACTTAGTACATGTACAAGTTGTAACGTGCAAGTTTTGAAATGAACATCATTCTAGAAAGCTTTTCGTAAGAGACTGCAAACTTGGAACATAATCTTAAGTCAGCGGCTTGAAACTAATTACAAATTATGCAAAAATCTGCAGGCCATATGCAGTTTAATAATTTCGCTTCCCTAGGCGCGGTAAACGGAGAACGCAGAGAGTTCGCCACCCGGGCTAGGGGGTGATCGAGTGGCGGTGCTCCTCCACTCTTACTAATAATTACATTACAGTGAACGGGGAACAAGCCTCTTCTTCAAACTTACCCCCGACCAGAAATCACAAGGAAAAAGAATCCCAAAAAAATTTCCACACACGAGAATTATCGATACGTTTCGTCGACTTAAAAAAGTCGAACTTAGACCCGCTTAAATATTCATTGGAAAGCAACACCCCTCATAAACCCACTGGAAAAATACTAAAAAGTCCTCTTCTTCTATTTCATATCCACCCCTGTCTTACGCAAGCATGACCTAAAATATGTAATCTCATTCGAGCGAAAGCGCTTCAGGAAGCGCTTTCAATTCGATAATTCTATCTAAAATTTATTAAATTTACTCTTAGAAAATTATTTGATCGAACACACGGTAAAAGGATTCATCAAGGTAAACTAAAATAGAATTCTAAAAAGTATCGCAAGTAAAGGTTTAATTATTTTTCTGAAGTTTCTTGGCTTCTAGGAATCTGACGCGCCAGAGGGAGGGTTTTTCAGAGCTTTCAGCCAAATAAGCTTACTTTGGGTAAGCCTTTCCTGTTATAATCAGCTTGCATAGTTGGTTTAATGTTATGGCAGAGCTGAATATGTACTGCCCTACCTGTTCCGTTCCTTCAAATAAAACACACCTGTTTCCTTACACATATGACAATTCAAACATTTAGACTCGTGAAATTATTAAGTTGAGATTTACATAAGATAGCACTAAGAAACATGATTATTTAACGAATTATTTGAATCCAACAATAAACTTAGGAATTAAAGCAAATGTCAATTAAAAATAATATTTTTAAGGAAATGATAAAAATCTAGAATTAAGTTTTAAAATTTAAGTAAAGAAACAATAAATTAAATATACATATATTCTAAATAAATGGTTTAGGCTGATATTTGCTTACAACGAACTCTCGAAAGGTTGTTGACATACTCGGAATAACTAAAATTAAATAAACCATTAAGACAACGAAAAGTTTAAGGTATTTTTGTGACAATAAAAGCAAAATACAATTATAAAAAGGCAATTAATGCAGAATTCATCTCTTAATCTGAGAAAGTAATTTTTTTTTTTTGTTTAATATTTTATTTTTCAGTTACCAAAAAAATCTTTCACGTAGTTTTAATTACAAAGAAAAATATGTATACAATTAACTAGGTATAAATGTTGACATTGAAAAGTTTTAAAATTGATTTATCGGTAAAGTGATGCAAACGTTTTCAGACTTTAAATCAATTTTAATCGAATCGATCTAGCCTGGCTATAAAATTGTCTTAGAATATAATATCTTGACCGGTACGGAGTTGTTATCACTATGACTGTAATGCGCCATGTCATTTTTGGCATCGATAAAAGTGAGTGCTAAATATTCAGTATATTTATGTGCCTTTCAAACTACATACGAATATGAGGAGGTGGAAATAACTTACATAATTTCCACCTTTCATAAGAAATTTTCTGCCTGAGGTCGCTCAGAAAACATTGCAGTAAAACATTTGAATGTATGAATAATTTAAAGCAAACTTCCATAACATAATTCAAAGAACATTGTTTCAAGATTCTTTGTATGTTTGTTATAAATATATTTTACCCAGAGCTGTTATATTTTTAAGAAAATAAAATAAAATTAGAAATAATCCTTGTAGTGTAAGCTTTATCCGAAAACTCTCAATGTAAAATGATAATTTTTGGAATTATCTAAAAGTTATATTTTGAACTTACTTGAGAATCATAAGTATTATGAAATTATGTATTTAATCAGAAAAGGTTCCGTAATATTTCATTTTTAATTATGTTCGATATAAAGTTCCTTACAATTAAAAATAATGAAAATAAAATGATTTTATAAGTAAAAATTTTGAAGCTTTGATGTTCAAATTTACATTAACTTACAGTCCGGTAATTTTCTGATTGACAAATCAAATTCAAATAAAAAAGAAGTGGTTTGCTCTGGGACCCAAACATAATCAAATAAATTTTTAAATAGATTTTTTAGCATTTAAAAAAAAATACTTTGTGTTACATTTGACACGGTTAAAAAAATACTCTATCCCTAATAATTATCAAAGAATGGCCTTGAGATTTTAATCAAAACATTATCTGAATTCAATCTCGTTTAAAGGTTATGTATATGGAAATGTAATCTAATTATAATGGTCTAGAAGTAAATAGGTGCCATAAATCATGGAATAGGTTAGTACTTATTTTGTGAATTCTAAGAGCAAAATTCGAAAATCACAATTTGAGGCTATAAATAAATATAGATATTAATTTCGGTAACACATATTCGTAATTTCTGAATAATTCATTACGTGATGCGCAGAAGTAGCTTTGGGATGTGTTCTAGTTAATATTAATGAAACTTTTGTTTTGTTTAATGTATTGTAATTGCAATAAGACGTGAACAAATATATAAATTTAGATTGATGTTTGTTTAGGACATTAAGGATTTTGTTTATGGCAATATTAGCTTTTCATTCTTAGAGTTATACAAACGGTGGATATCTAAGGTAGGGTCTTTGCGCCCAGCCCGTAAATCTTGGCAAATGTTCACATCGAGGGAAAGGGAAGCATTGGAAGTAGAAACATGTTATAAAGACTTAGTACTGTGAAGGTAAATTATCATGAAGTGTGAATACTTCGCGAGAAGAAATGGCGTTGACTCATTGCTTCCGGTATCTCTGCAAGCGAAGAAGAAAATTGAAGAATAATTGTTAAGTCACAAGTACAGATAAAACACAGAATTTGAATTAAATCAATCACAATACTTTAATTAGTTGAGAATTTCTTAAATATATTAATAAATTAAAAACATTAATAAATTAGTTTCACTCAGTTTCACTCAGTTTTTTTCAATAATTTTCAATTCGAATAGAATTAGGGAATATCTTGTCGTATTTTTAATGGTGTTTTTAGTGAGCGAAAGGAGTCAACAGCCGCGGAGTGACAGGACGTTTAAAATTAAATGATTCTGTTTGATATTTACTCCGAGCTCTTAATAGTCCAAATACTTTAGACTTAATTTCAGGCTTCCTCATTTTTGCAATTGCTAGAATATTAAACATTTAAAGAGGAAGTATTTTTAGTGAATAAAAATTAAGCTTTTTTCCAAAAAATTCCCGTCCGTTTTTATTTTTAAATTTATATAAAAATATTTTTTTGAAACAGCAAAATTCTTGAAAGAAATAATGACAAATTATATTTGAATTTTGAAGAAAAAATAATGAATTTGGATTAAAGAGTGTTATTTAATACTTGGTATACAATGAGTCCTTTTAAAAATCCTGTAAAAACAATTAAATTAAATTTACAAGGGCGCTCTTTAATTAATTAAAATAGTCAAAAAAACCAAAGAGGGATACGAAGTGATAATAAGAAAGTTATTTCATATTTAAATCAAATGTATTGGAAGTAAGGGGGTCCTTAGGTTTTAAATAAAAATTTTGTTAATTGTTATTAAAATACTTGAAAATAAAATAATATATTTTCAAAATGTGCAGTAATATCAGAATAAGGTCTTAATAGTACTTATACGAAATAAGCCACTCGAAAAGTTAGTTTCTAACTAAAATTGTTTTCTTGCCTTGCATGCAGACTGAGAGAGATTTAAAACTGAGTAATTGTGCTCTACTTGCGACTTTTGCTCTGATTCTAGTAAAAGCAAACCTTTAAGAAATCACGCTACAACTAACTCGAACAACCCCAAAAATATCACGAAAATCGATGCTTACACTGAAGATTTTATGTTTAATTTTGTTAAAGCAAGCACTCTTAACTTCAACATATGATTTTGAATACTTTTTACCTTTTTAAAGAAATAATTTACTAGTGTTTCGTTTATACTTAAGCGTTGTAATCGTTATATACTATTTTCATCCAAATGTATGCATAGGTATAAATATTTATATTAAATGTTTAAAACCATGACTCTAAAGTAAAAGTTGTATGATTCTTCATTAAAATACAATTTTTCTACGCCAAATAGAAATAAGTGATTTTTTTCTAGTCTTTAGAGAATTATCGGAGATTGAAACAACTTTGATTATTAACAATAGTGTTTACTTTGCTGAGGGGATAATTTAAAAATGGTTTTTATATTATTTTTTTTATGACACAAGAATAAAGAGATTTTTTTTAAATGGGGATGGTGAATGATTAAAAAGCACTTTATTAAAAAAAAACTTGTAATATGTTTAGTAAAAAAAATATATTCGGAAAGTAGGAATACGCTGTGTTGCTAATAATAATGTTCCTAATATATTTGTGAGTAAAATTTTGTTCTAAATCAGTACTCTCTGACGCCAGATTATTGGTGAGTATTTACTTGTTAAGAGGATCGTCGCACAATAATTGATAAACTTCGCCTAAGCCTATAAATCGTGTTTATCTTTATTATTATTTAAACAACAGCCCAGTTTTATTTAACTTCCAAGTTTGGGAACCAGTAGGGTGGCGGGTTTACCTACACAAATGATTGTACGCCAATTTGATTTATGATTATCTGAATAATCTACCGCGGAATAAGGAATTGCGGATTAATTTATCGGAATGGTTTTTTTTGTTTGCCGAGCTGTGGATTTATTCTAGCTAAGCACAATTTATTCCCGGCGATCTGAGATATTAATTCTGCCCCACTATTTAAATTTATTTTGTCAAGTGGCATATTAATTAACCTCTATAGCATTGAGTGGAGCTGAGATTATTTATTGCGATAAGGCCGGTCAGGGTAGGCGGAATTAATGTTCGAATAACACTGAATTATCTGGAATACTGAATCTGACGACAAAAACAAACTGTCTTGCGAATAAATAGCACGGTAACTTTTGTGACCAGCACGAACATCTTCTGAGCTTGACATGGTGCTACCTAATTTTCAGAGAAAATAAGAGCCTCCAGATGTTTTATTTATCAGAATTTTATTTAAGTAAGCATGCAACATTCTTCTTATTTGAAAGTGTGTTAGAAGTTAAAAGTCCATGTATCTTGAATATGAGTTAAATAACTTGACTATAAAGTTTTTAGTTAATAAAAATATACTATTATCAAACCGTTATTATTTGTTATTATAAATCAACCATGGTTATCAGTTGAAAACCTTTCATTTTGAAAATTATAATTTGTTAAAAATGTGTATAGAAAAAGAATTTCTGAACATTGTAAAAAAGAGTAAGCGACCATTATTAGTGTATTTTTTTCAGAAATACCAAGTATAACCAACTACAACTATTTTTCTAGTAAAAAAATTTAAGAATTAGAGAAAGTTGAATGCGGAATTTGTCCCCGTAGCTAAAAATCGGGAGTACCGCAAACTAGTAAGACTGGCTCAGGTTAGAGATATGTTTTGTGAGAAGGTCACCAACCTCCTCTGAGGTAAGGCACATGACGAAACAGAAAACAACAGCTAGGGTTATTTAAAACAAAACATATTATTTTGTCTTTGTTTATATTTTTTATTAAAAAAATATATGTTTTAGAAGTAATGTACATTCATTGCTATTAAATTTTCATGTTTTGGCAATATTGAAGATTCGGGAAATCCCTTGCGTTTTTTTCTTGTAGCTTTATAGTAATAAAAACCAAACTATCAATAATGTGTTAGTTAAGATGAAAGCTTTCAAATCACCAAATATATTTTTTTAATAAAGGGTGATGTGCCTGAAAAACTACTAAAAAGGAATTCGTAGTTTGATTAAAAGCAAAAAAAAAAAACAGAAAGATAGCAAAAAGTGTAATCGGTCGAATTACAAAAATATTTAACACATTTTGAATTAAAAATAACAATAAACTTGAAAAGTGCAAGTAATTCAGTTGAATTAAGGAGGTTTATAGGCAAGAATCGTGTAAAGGGTTTCTTAAATTTTTATGATAATTTTTATTTTTAATCAGCACAACGATCTCTTATATTTATTATATTTTAGAATTAAAAAAATTAAAGGCTTTGCAGTTTGATATCAATACAAAAATATGAATTGTGAATGTGACCCGGAGCGTTGAAGACCGGCCTCTTAATACGAGAGCCCAACATTGCGTATTTGCCTGATCCGAACAAATGCTGAAATATAAATAGGGCTCGAGATGTGGTTCTTCTTTCTGGCGGGGGTTCGTATGGGAATACATAAATGCTAAATGTTGATTTTATATTTATACTATGCGATATTCACGCCCCTAGATGTTATTTGCTTTATATTTGAACACCACGCGGGGAGACGAAGTATCGTAAAGACGATGTAAGGTGAAGAAAAGATACGCCGGAAATGCGAGGATTCGAGGAAAACCGCCACGTGTAAACGTTCCGCTGAAGTGTAAAAAATTTTTCAAAGACTTTTGATCAACAATATTCTTAGATGCTTAAAAAAAGTATATATATAGAATGAATTTTTAAATGAGAATATTTTATATTTATAATGTATATTTTTATAAATACTGAAGTAATATATGTAAAAATACTATTATATTTCACTAAACCAAACCAACCACTTAAATAAAATTATTATTAAACATTTTCAGGTACTTACACTTAAAACACTATTCGTATTCACTGCATTTTCTTTGAAGTTTCAAAATGTAACTTCAAAAGATAATACTGCAATTATCATGTTTTGCTTAAAAACCCTCATTATATTAGTGCGAGGGAAAGTTTAAAACTAAAGTATTTTTGCACATCTCTTTCATCATCTTGATGAATAAAGGGAAAATGATGTGGAGTTGAAAAATAAACTTGACTTGATTGCAAGGATTTACATTAAAAAAAAAAAATTAAAAATCATACGATTAATAATTTACTATAATGGATTAGAAAAAATATTTTTAAAACTTTGTTTGCTATCCATCTTGAAAGATAAATTTAAAAATTAAATTAATAATCTGAAGAGCAAACTTATTATAGTTTTATGTCAATAGCCCTTTGAATTTACTTTCTTGTGTAAAATAAATATAACCGAATTCTAAAGGATCTTAATAATCTATTTATAGTCTTTAGATATTGCTATTTTTGGAGGTATTCATATTCTAATAAAACATTGTATGTTAGAATACTAGACTATCAATTTGGTATGAAAATAAAGTTATTAATTGCTTATGTATTTATTAAGAGCATAATATTTTTGAATTGCGTAAACGTCTATCTTTTCAGGATTATTTAAGCAAATTTATTAATAATCCTCACAAGCCTTCGCATAATTCTGAAAGAAATAGGAGCATATGAAGGAATTTGAAGCACGCGGCGCCCCTCGTAAACGCCAAAAACTGCTGAGGGCGTTATCCCTCCCGAGCTCTAAAAGACACGTTATATGCGAAATAAAATAAATTCTCAGAATCAGCATAATGTCGCCGTATTATTTTAAAATTTAAATATCTGTTAAAAATTATGAATGCTTAGGTACCTAGCACAATATTTAATTAACGACTTTTGCATAAAATATATTAAAAAATATTTGATTAAAACTTCACATTTAATTTACATTGATTAAAATATTTTTGACACCGCTGTTTGTCTAACTTTCTTTATGTATATCATCATATTGTAGCGATTGATACGCGAACGTTATTATACACTTATACAAAAGACAGAATAAGAGAGCTTTTGAATACTTTACTTTTGTTAAATAAGCATTTCTAAAGAACTGAAAACGTTGGAGTTTTTTCTCAATTGTACATTTATGTCAGTCAAGAAGATACAAAAAACGTATTCTAAATAGAAGACGTGCTCAAAAAACCACGCCATGCGAAAACAAGCGTTGGTTATTTTTTTTATTGTTTAATAATATATTATTTTTATGCATTCGTGAAGTTTTACCTGCGGTAAAATATTTCCAGCCAGTTGTGCAGTGTCATGCCACACGTGAAGATGGATCATGCCACACGTGAAGAGCCGCTCGGTGCAAATGGCACTATTCATTTCCGCGCGCTCTCGAGAGCAGCCTAGCGTCCCCCTTTATTGCGGGAACAATTAGTCATTTTATATAAATCTCTAAGAAAGGCAACGATAATTGCCCCTAATGGCACCTCTGCCTGATAATAACCGATGCTCGGGAGGCGCGCACCTCCTGCGCCCATCCCCGCGCCCATCCCGGCTAATGAGTCCGCGTATGCTCCAATTCATTTTAGTTAAATTCACGTTTATACTTAAAAATTGAGCATTATTTTAAGCAGTCTACTAATATTTTATGTAAATTCGCAGCCTAATATTTAAATAATACTATTAAAAACTCAAAATTTACTAGAAAGAAGAACAAATCTGCCGATGAATATTCATACCTGTCATGGTTCGTGAAAGGCCAGCATTTATTACGAAATACATTAAATCACATCTGGAAGCCGTATAAGATTGAAAGATGTTACAACAGATAGGCGTACCTTGTATTTTAGAGCTTTTCATATTTAATTTTAAAATAGATAATAATTTATGTTCAATTTTTATAAAACACATTGAGGGATTGTATTAATTGAAAATATTGATTATTTTATTATTATAAAAACATCGTTTTATTATTTGACGAAAAATTCGATTTTGAAATAAAATACATCGATAGGAGTATATTCCTTTATGAAATATAATTTTATGATTGGATCGTTAGAATAATTTTAATACTTAAAAGTTAACTTTAGAATATAAGTTCGTTATAACTCTACGCAAAAATATACAAAAACTATTTGTATTACAAAGATCATTAAAATATTTAAAAAGCGTTGGACAAAGTTTTAGAAATATCCAATGATTAATCTAAGATTGTTTCATTAAATTCCATAAAAGTAAATAAGTATTTCTTATACTTGCCTCTTTGCTATTTTAAATATATGTGTTTCGTAACTTAATAATTTTAGTATTCTGACGACAATGTCGTAATGCCTTTTATTTAATTTCGTCCTAATATGACAGAGGCATTACTTAACACCGGTTTACAGATATTACGTCAGGTACTTCATCACACGTATAATCAAGATCCTACCGAACCGAAGAACACACGAAAATTTATATAATACAATCATTTATAACTCAAGAATTAAATTCCATCTCAATCTTGAAATTACTTTGTCTTAATATCATACACAACGTCGTCCCCGGCATGAAATATGATTTCATTCTAAAAAAAACTTTTTTCCGACAGACATAATGCGAAATAAATTACATTAACTGAATTTTTCGTTCTTTCATTCTTGATCCTCATTATGCCCACAAATGAGCAAAACCACGGTTGCCAACTGCGACTATTAATATTGATTAAAAAGGTATTAAAACAAAATTAACATCCGCTATAAGTCGGTCGCGTATCGCAAGGTAAAGCGCGGCGGGAGGCTTTGTTCAGAATTATGGCTCCTTTAAGAGGCCATTCTTTCGCGAAACATTGGGTGCTAATTTCGTTAATATATTTCATTCGTTGCCAGCGACGAATTCAAATAAGACTTAGTGATCTATTTACAAGTAGGTTCTCTTATCATTCCTTAAATTGTAAAGGACAGTTCAAGGAACATCATACGGGATAATATAATTATTCTGAGCTTAAACTGGATTCATTATTTTAACAATGGGCTTTTTCAACAAAGAGACGTGTGAATAAACGAATAAGGGATGATGTTTTATTAGTACAGACGATACTGAGTAATAAAGTGATTTATCGAATAACTGTCACAATGATAATACAGCCACTTTGTTATAAAATACATCATAGCGTCCCAACAAACCAGTTCTCCGCCATTCAGTGTATAGTTGATTATTTTCGTCGTTTGATAAAGTAGAATAGAAATTCAATTGAAAGCTCATGCAATCCAGAACTGAACGCCAAGGGAATCCGATAATTGGTCATGCTATGGATCCTATAATCTAGTACTTTGAAATTATAGGCATATACAGTGTACGGTTTATTTGTATTCAGTCGAGAAACAGGGTGAGTCAAAACAAAGTCTGAAGAGAAATAAATTTAACAGTCACATTATTTTGTAGAAAATGCGATACGAACGAACACGACTACGCGGACGTGATTGTGTCACAGAGAAAAAAGTAATTAGTGTACAAGATTCACCCGGGAGATATCAAAGTATTATGAACCTCTTTTTTTGCTTGGCTATATTTTTCACAGTAATTTTTCCAGTAATTATTTCTGTATTTTAGCAGTAATTATGCAATTAAAAAATGTCAACTGCTGTAGATAAACTTGTATCGCCGTAACTTTCTGGCAGTGGTTTCAGTAAAAAAACGATTATTTATTTTGAACATAAAAGTTGGTTCAATTATTTTAAAAACCCCAAACAATACATACTGATTTAAAAAAATCATTTTTTTAATATGGTTATATATTGTTTTCAAAATTAAAAAAAGTACCCTCGGCCAGTTGGGAGTTTTTTTATAGTTTTAATAAATATTTTAAACTGATTAATTTCCCGCTGTGAAAAAAAAATTAATTATGTAACTACCCCACGTAACAAAGCATTTGTCACGGACCGTTTATTTACTATTAATAACCAACCAGGCCGCTACAATTTGTAGAATTGAATACAATGTTATTTGTAAAAAAACATTTGCATATTTGACAATTCATTTTCTGAAAAAAATGTTCTATCATTCAAAGCGACTGATAAAAATAACAACGCTTTGTGATCCAAAGAACAATGGTTTTGTAAATATTTGAGTGTCTGTTCTTCTCCCAGTATATCTGATTAATTAAAATAATTTCCACGGGTGGTATGAAAGAAGGTACGGACGTTTATTATATCGATTTAGGTAGTGGAATATGTTTTCAGGCAGCCGAGTGCTCTGGGAAGATGTAAGAAGAAATTAGAGTTGCATGCTGGAAAGTTAAAAGCAGAACAACACTGAAGCTTTTCCATTAGCGGGTATTGGAATAGAAAACACAAGCAGAAAGCCAAGCGGGCTTTTCGTATAACTTATTTATGGTTATCCAATTTCATCAATAAATTAAGTGTGTTTATTTCAATTTAAATTTTATGTTGTTATATCATGTTGGTTATGTTAGAATTAAAATTTGTAAAAATATTTATAAGTATATAGAAACCTAGTGCTCTATAGATTAATATTTATGACCCTAGACATATTGAAAAAATGTAATATTTCGGTTGAGTTATATCTATATCAATCCACAATAAAAAAAACTCTGAAAAAATTAAGAGAAAATCACAGTAATCTAAAATAAGTACACATTTGGTAAAAAATGAAATACATTTTTTTAAATCTATTATAGTTTGTATCAGGTATAACCATGATGAGTTCTATCAATAAAATAAAAAGTAATAGTTTTGTAAATAATTCGATTAATATCAGAGAATGTTGTTAGTTTTTTCAAAAATAGTCTAGAATTTATGAAAACCAGTGTAAATAGAATTTAAAAATAGTAGAAACTTAGTAAAGGTACCACTCGAATTGCAAGAAATTAGGTTTTCTTTATTATAAAAAATTAAAAATATATTTGACCTTTCATACATTTCTCGAGCACTATCTTAAATTTATAACAGTTAACATTATTAACCGTAAATCGCATTTTTGTGCTTATTTATTAAAAACTACCTAAAATACATTTTTTTAGCGTCCAAAACATTGCGGCCCTTAAGAACGCTTCAAAACAAAATTTTACAAAAATCTCTGCGACACTTTTCAGGAGTGCAATGCGGGGCAAAAGTTTCTGTAGCAGATGAGAATTTACACTTCGCTAAACAAAGTGGGAAGTAATGAAATACCACATTAAACTTTCGGGCGCGCCGGGTGTGTTGGTGACCAGGTCCGCCCGGCGAGACCCGCGGTGTGTTTTTGCTGCGTCCTGCGATCGGGGAAGGGTTACCAGTTACAATCACATGATGCATAATAAATTTCAGCAATTATAATCTTTTTATGACTTAAAAAAGATTTTTTAATTATTCACTTTTATGAATCATTTGTGAATTACACATTATTTACACAAAACTTCATGGGAATTATTTATAACTCAACTTTAGTATGGAGTATAAAAGCGACCCTCAAGATGATTGCTATACCTACTTTTTCTAGAGCTCAATTTACATAATATATTTTATAAAAATTGCACATGTTGGCAAATAAGTTTTTTTAATTATCCTAAATTAAGACGTTATACATTTATTTACAATGCTACGTCATACTTAATCTAAGTAGACAAAGCTGTATTTTTAATATATAATGAAGAGTATTGAAATATAAACAGATTGAAAATTTGTGATAACCAATCCAAAAATCAATTTAAAAAATTGCATCAGCTCAATTCTTAAAATATGAATAATGATTTTTTCTTACTTCAGCCTAATATATAATTAGTATATCAGAAACAGGTATTACATAAATTAAAGATACGGTTCAAATCAGTAAAATAAATTAGCATTGATGTACACAAATAATTATTAAGTGTTTTAAAAACGTTAGATAGCGGAGATAACCAATGCAGAATCGTATGATATAAATTTTAAAAAAAATCCTGTCTTTAGCGCAGTATAAATATATCAGAAGCATATTCTTGAAATACGGTTCAAACCAGTCAAATAAATTGCATGTAATTTTAATATAAATATGAAAATACATAATTGTTTGTAAAAGCAAGATGGTGTGGATATAAATCTTGTTGAGAGACAAGGCGTTTGATTCGTGATGATCCATTATTATAATAATAAAAGTAACTTAGTATTTTGTCTTCACATTGAGTTTATTTAAATTATTTGCATTACTAGTTTCGACCCGATACACTGGGTTTAGTTAAGCATCTGATGATGACCCAGTGTATCGGGTCGAAACTAGTAATGCAAATAATTAAAATAAACTCAATGCGAAGACAAAATACTAAGTTAATTGTATGATATAAATGTGAGGAAGGCTCGAGTGTCGGGGGTGGAGGACAGCCCTGGGGGTGGAGCTCGCGGCCGGGACTAGCGCATTGCGCCTCCCGAGGGATGGAGTCTCCGGCCCTCTGCGCGCTTGTTCCGGACTTTATTAAAAAATCAATCGACCGGGCCGCGGATTTTTTAATTAACGTAATTCGCAAAGGGCTCCGCACGCCGGGCGATAAGCCGCGCATTGTGGACGCGTTGCGGCCGCATTGTATCGCTCTCCCCGCGCCGCTCTCGTGCCCGCGCGTAATAAATTCGTGTATTTTTATGGGCTTTTCGCATTTCTTTATTTACCGGATTCGCTGTTTAGCGTTATGGTGAAAAAAAAAACAACAACTTATATTCCAAATTTTGAGTTGTTTATTATTTATTTGCCGCCTCGATAGTGCCCGAGTGTTTATACAGCGGGTAAATCATGGCATTAGCGCAATAATGAGGAAGTACAATAAAAAACAAATAAAAATTAACCAAAGTTTTTTTTTTATATGCACGATATCATCGATGGTCTATAATAAGCTATGTCAAGGTCGAATTAAAAAAAAAAAAACAGAAATAAAAAAAAGCATTTATGTAGGTGTGTTAAATACTTGGATTCAGGTTAGTATAGGAATAAATTTAGAACAATAAGAAAATTGTTTTGATTTTAATTTCATTTTGTTCACAAAGTATCATTGAAACCTAATTGAAGTATGTGTCCAATAACATGAACAAGAATTTGATTGGAATGACAATACAAATTTCAGAATTCAGGTTACAGGTCAAGTATGGGATGGTATTAACATTTACTAAGTACCTCCCTGTTCCCCCATTTTGAGGGGATTTTGGATCCATTTTAGGATAAAACCTAAGTATTTATTTTTTTATAAACACTCAGTATTGTTTTCTGTGTGTATCATATTAAATATCAGTAATAGGTCGTTGGTAAGAATGCGTTAAAATTAGGTTAAACCAATCAGGCTGAAACGAAAAGGTATGTGCGATATGGTTAAATGAAATCTTTCAATGATCGGATAAGCCCAATAAATTTAATCATTCATTCGTATCAAAGCGATACTCGAATAGAAAAAGGTTGGCCCCTAAGCTCTGCTGACGGATGTAATTGTAAAGTTCAGTGGAATGACGTGATAGCCAATTAAAAACTTTGTATCGCGTAATCAAATTATAATACAAATATAACGACATTATTTTAATGATTATTAATTAAAATTTATCAAAATGTGTGAAGTATATGAAGGTTCATGATAAGGTATCGTAAAAATCTAAAATTCCTCGTAAATTTTAGGGGTTCTTACAGCCTGAATATAAATATGAAATTTTGAAAATATATGAGCAAATTAGGGCTTAATCCAAACTTGGAACTAAAATACAGTAAAGGGAAATATATGTGGTTGGCGTACACGTTTTCAGGTTTGATTTTGCAAAGCAGTATGAAAAACGCCGTAAATTAAATGATATTAAATTTTATTTACAACGAAACGTAATGTTAATTATTATATAATTGTTGTAAATATAGGTTAATTATACATAATTACATACATGCATTTGAATTCGTGTACGAAAAATGTTTTTTCTGTGGAAAACACAAAACACGCAGAGACACAAAAACACGTGATAACATCACTACAACAAACGCACCGCCTAAAAGTTAAAAACCTTGGCGGGAGGGAGGCGTGCAAGAAAATGGATAACCGCATTGCAAAAAGGGCAAAATATAAGAAAAGTACCAGACTTCGTTTAGGCCTTAGTTATATTGATGACTTGCAAAACTTTAACGGAATGTGGCCGTTCTACAGTTCATAAACAGAGCTGAAAAAATTACGATGGAAAAACTTAGTTATTTGCGGTTTTATGCCTTTTAAGCCGGTTCTCCTTCGTCATTAGTTGTATACAAATAGGTTGGCAGAAGACGGGGGAGGCCCAAAACCAGGAGAGCCTTCAAGATGTTCAGCTCGGTTAAACGGCGCCCTTGAGTAGACTTTACATAAATGACGTCATAAAAACTTAAAATCGTCATCTCCATTAAGTAGATTTTGTGGCCAGCGTTCAACTTAACTGTTATTTTTATTATAGAATTATTTTCATTAAAAGCATGCACAGAGACTTAATAATATTTTGAGAAAATATTTTTCGTTAATTAAGAACAATATTAAAATGCAAGTGGCTTTCCACTGCTTTTTAATTAAATGAAATTACTTTATTTAAATGCTTAGATATGCAGAGCTCTTGACTTCCGCCAGGTTAACAAAGGTAAAAGGATGTTTTATTTTATATATTCAAAGAAACTTTGATAGAATTTGGAGGGAAGGCTTACGTCTTAATTATGATTTTAAGTTTCGTAAGAAAAGATATTGATATAAATCGCAAAAAAACAAAACGTTGGCTAATTTCTTCATCATGTACAATACTGATAAATAAAAACTGTGTTAAGATTATTTTTGTTGATCTTGATATTAACGCAAGGCAAGACTACACAGAACAATAATATTGTGTATCATTTTATGAGTCGCATAATAAGGAAGATACTTATGTTTATTTTCATTGCCAACATTAATGTTTATTATAATAACGTCTTACCACTGAAGTAACAATAAAAATTAGACTACCACTCAAGCAATTGCCCTAAAACACTGTCGTTATCCCAATTTTTTATTTGCTATAAAATGTAAATGTAACAAAAATCTGCACAAGTCGCCAGTGTATGATGGCGGAGATAGGCCGTCTATTTTTACATATTTATTGAGGCTGGGCTAGATTCAGCCGGAGCACGTATTAGCCCTGAATATAAGTAATCGGTCCATAAGGTCTTCCTCTTTATGCTCATCGCACGATTCTTGGCCCAGATCTCCGCCCTAGCAACTTTCGGCTCGAGCACTGGGAGTGCTCCAACCTAAACTTTTGTTTTCACTTGTGAGGAGCTTAAAGCGCGAAACTCGCTGACCAATATTTTATCGACAGCGTTGCCAGCTACGCCTTCGTTTTAAGATATTTAAAAGCCAATATTTTTGCTTGCCAAGTTGTAAGTGGAAGCGAAAGTATGTACCTACACACCTCCGCTGGTAATAAGAGATTTAATAATTCGTAAATATATTAAAGATTTAAAGGTTTGCGGCAATATTTGCGGCTAAATTATTCATAACACCATTTTCAAACCACAAAACCTCAAATATTAACCCTTTGGAAATATCTAGTGACAACACGATCGAACTGTGGCTAGCTCGTTGAGAATCCGGTTGTTTAAGGGTTGCAATAAACAATATTAAGTTATTACGTTGATTTTTTAAAAATAATTGCACTATTTTTTTTTTATTTGATCATAACGATTTTTATGACTATCAAAGTAATCATGCTCACCAAAACTACTATATCGCCAATTTTTTATTATTTCAATAAATTAAAAAATGTTTTATAAAATACTTAGTGATTTTTAATTTTAAAGAATATATAAACTTTTTGTAACAGTATAATGAATATAAAAACAGTAAAATAAATATTAATATAAAAATTATAACACAATTGATTAGGTAGCAGATATTTGTAACCTTATAAGTGACCAAATATGATATACTAACCCTTTTTATTATTCACATAAACCTACGCCATTTCTTTGATACAAAAAGGGGGTCGTCAGTTTACTTTGGTCCGTATTATTTTAATATCTGGGATACACTGTAACCCCACCCGCTTCTTGAAAACAGTTAATTAAATTTGAATGCAGAGAGAAGTTTTAAAATAATGAATTCGAAATGCCATTGAGTATACAGTTGTTGTAACAAAACTATATATACAACAGCCACAAGCGCCTGTTATATATATTTTTTTTTTTAAATAAATACAAATATTTAGGAAAAAAATTCTTGGCAGACATTATTATGCGTTAGTTGAATATAATTTCAGCAAGAAATATTTTCACACGACGGTGTGACGGCTTCACAATGGGGCTGCGGTGGATTGTGCGTGGAGAAAGGAGGAGGTGAACTCCCGGCATCCGGTTCAAGTGTACGATTTGAAATGACTAGCGCATTATCATAAAGCCGTTGGCTCCAATACGAGGCATCCGAACTCCAATACACGTGAGCGCCTTCCGCCGGCTGTCGGCTAGATAATTCATAATTTATATTAATCACCAATTCCGACTTTCATTTACAGATAGGCATTAATTACAACCCAAAAGTATAAACCAACAAACGGATGTGTATATTTACTAATTTACTTTGATTAATATGCTTAATTTGTGATGTTGTATAACAATTAATTTTTTTTTTTAGTAAAGTTTTTTCACTGTGAATATTTGACGCCCTTGTATTTAAACTCCTTCTGTCATTCATCTTCATGAAAAGGGTTCACTTTTGTGGAATATGAGCCGAATTCCAGTACTCTGTTTACCTTTATCATGTGATAATCGTCAAAGCGATTGAAATACTAGGTTTTTCACGTGCCATTATTTTGTTACAAGATTTCGTGTAAAATATTTAGATAATATAAAAAAAAAAATTATTCAAAGCACGGTATTTCTTGAAAAGCTTTTCACTGAGGTGTTCATTAATTAATTTCCTTTTCTGCAAAAATAAATAACAAAGACATCTAAATCGCATCATTGATTTATAAAGATAGCTCACGCGTGAGCTGCTGAAACGTAAGAATATCAAATATTGACAGAAGGTTCTAACCCAGAAGCACGACAAATAAAACAAACCGATCGACGTAGTATCGAGCACATGCTCTGCGCGGAAGTGGTGAAAAATTCAGATTTGAAGTTCGTATCACACAGCGCAGTGCTTAGGAATGCCTACATATTTAACCATATTTTATCGAGTGTTTTTTTTGCGGGCCGTAATGCGTACACAAATTTCCACAAATTAAATATTAAGTTGCCCTGAACACAGAGCGCTCGGAGTCCGTCCCGGAGGGAGATGCCTTAAGAAGTTCCTTTGTTGAAATGTAGCCAACTGAAATATTAATTCACCGCCTGAATGTTCCTGACTGCTTAAAAGACGCGTCTCGGCTTAACTTACAAGCCGTCCTCAACAAGCTGTTTGTCCCTTTAAAAATGGATCCACTGCGAGTAACTTTTGTTATAATGAAAATAGTTTTTGAATGAGATATCTGGTACGTTGTGCCGTACTGTTTAGAATAATTGAGCAAGCAATACGTTTTGTATAACATAAACTTAAAACCTATAGGTTGCTTTTATTTTATTAAACAACAAAAATGAAACTCACAATTTTTAAAACATTACAAATCTTTGTGTAATTGTCGGTTATGGCGTATTTTGATTTTAATTAAACAAAGAAAAATAAATTAAGTTTTAATCAACGAGTTACTACAATTGAGTAAAAATATTTAATCCTAATAAAATAAATACATTCAGATTTTTGTTAATTACAAATATCGTTTTTATACAGACATTATATCCGTAAATAAAAAGACTTACACAGTAACCCGCCTTATGAAATATTGATTTATAATTTCCGACAACTTAATTTGAACACGCACGAAAGTATTTGCCTTTTCAAGTATAATTCGATTTTAACTACTAATGGACGCTTGTTCAGCGCCAGTCAATACACATGTACACAATGCTAATACGAGTTCCTTAATTTCCTTAAATATGGCGCAGGGCCGAATTGTTCGCCATTACCCAGAGTATCCTGTCTCGGGCAGACCTAAGCCCGATTTGCCGCTGCACACTTGCCAGCTAATATTAGTTTGGTCGATACAACTTTCTATAATGTTTATTGTCACACAAATGAGTTTGGAAGGCGTGCCGCGACGCAATTATTACTTCAAGAGATTTAGTTCTTGACACAAGCTTTCTTTTATTTATTTTATTATGATTTGCTTGTAAGAAAGATTCGTTCCGTTGCGGTCGTCAATGTTGCGTGTGTATAAACACATAATATATCAAATAAAGTTTTAGTCCAAAGTATGTCTTTGCTATATTTATAGATACGTTGATATATTATCAATCATCAAATAAGTGTTGGTAGAGATAAAAACTATCGGTGTCAATTTTTAAATGTAATGTTACTAATAATGCTGTCATAGAATTCTATGATATATTTTTTTGAGGCTAAAAATATGTGCACCTAAAAAAGTGATGGCAACACAAAATGATAGGGTTACCGATCGAGCGATGATATGGGAAAATAGAGGAGGGGAAAAATTTTTGGACAACCGAAAATGGTGATGGCAACACAGCAAGAAAAGGGAGCATTCTGAATAGATGGCTAAAAACGGTTTTAATGTCTTTGCTTATAATTATTAGCTTTAACATCCGTGTCTAGATTTTTTATTTAATTTCAAAGTAATTATATTCTTATGATTTTTTTTATTTATTTTGATTAATATCTAACATTACGTCAATGGTGGCATTCTTTTTAACCTCTGTCATTGCTTCTTGGTGTCTATCAGTCAGACAGTATAATAATTATTTTGATTTCATGTATTAACTGTTAATGGACTAACAAAATAAATATGAATGTTTTTTGATACATCTATTTACAAACACTTAAAAACTTAAATAAAAGAAGTGTAGTTTTGAAAGCTAAAATTTGTCGGAGCTAAAAAAAAAGAAAATTGCCTAAGTCCGTTTTTGAAACGTGACTCCTCAATTTGTTAAGAGAAAAATAAGAAATAATGTCTAGACAGTTTTTTAAGCAACACCATGGTAAACATTTGACTTGGTTATAATAAATCATCAGAAGTATTAGGTGAAATCGATGGACGTAATGTCTCAGAATAATTTTATTTCATAAAAAAATATATAAATATAGTAATAAAAATAATCTTTATTCGTTGGATCCACCAATGATATAATATATTTTTATTTTTAACGATTATAACTTATACCATTATTTATTTTTAGACGATGTTAAATCGTATTATTATTCGGCTCATCAAAATATTCACAATCCATATATTTTAATAGGGTTTTTTGTTAGGATTTTACACGAGTCAATGTTTTATCAGTACAAATAACACGTATTATAATATGAGTTAGAAATAAAAATAGAGAGCGTTTTTTATATCACTAGTACATACCTCTGACCTAGAGTCATACAACTCTATTTATTTTTAGCAGTGGTTGAAAAATATTATAAAAATATATATTGGTTTTGTTTACATCTCAGACAAATTATATATTATTATTTTTAAATAAACAAATCTTCTATATTGTATTTTAGTGATTTTATAGCAGTCCATATGGTGATATAAATAATATTATTTCAATTCTGTTTACAATGTGTGTACTTTCAAACTTTCGTAAAAATTGTTTTTTTCGAATATATTACGTTTTCATATCAGAAGTAATTTTTAAAACAAGATAAAACCTTACAATAAAATTTAAATAATGTTTATAGTTTGACTATGTTTATGAAAATCGGTATACCAATATTTTGATTTTTAAAAAATATTGCATTGCGACGATGTATTCAACATTTTTTATTAATTAAATAAATATTAAGGATTAGCGTATACTATATTAATATAAGCTTCATATTTTTATTTTGTAGATTCTTTATGCTTATAATTAAAATATGTACTGTAATGGAAGTAAGAGGCTTAAAAACAATTAACAAATAAGTAAAGTTTGGTTAAGGAACAGAAGTACAACGTGTTCTTATATTTGTTAAGATGTGTTCCTATGCTTAAGTAGTATCATAAACTTGAAGTTTAAGGGTATACCGTTGTTAAGCAACTACTGTAATTACCCGGAAAGGTCGTGAGACTGAAACATCTCCGGGAAACAGCAAAGTAGAGTAAGGCCGGCGCGTGCCGAGTCCGCTTCGCCGCGCACAAACCAAAAGTGTACAAAAAATCATACTTAAGTAGCGAAACGCTACGCGCACCGCGCCAGAACCCACGTCTTCACGTCCAAAGTGCCAAGTACACACAATGCTCTATATAAAGCAAACATCGGAGATGTCGAATCGATTGTACATTGTGTGGCGTCACACAATACGCCGCGGGGGCGCGAGTAGCGCCGGGGCGGAAGTGCCGAAAATAAAACTTTTTAAACAAATATTAAAGTATAATCAAGTGACTATCGAGGGCCGAGTGCGAGCGACGGAGGTGAGCCGCGCCGGCGACGCCGTTTCCATCGCGAGTCGTTCACCGGCTAGATCAATCAGGGCTTCGAAGAATTACGGGAAGTCATTATTCCGTCCGTAATGACGATTTAAAACCCGGGCCGGTCGGCCGGATAAACCGAATTCTCGCAGCGCGGCGGCGGAAGCACGCGATACCCCGATCGCTGAAATCCCTTTTTCAATCAAACCTTTTGAGGCATTTTTTGTACTCGCCGAGGCAAAGTTTAAAAACTTCTCGAAACACGAAATTGGAAGGAATAAAATGAATACATTAGTGCTCTCTTTCTAAGTGCTCGGGTCGACGCCAATGCAGGAGATTATTTCGCATTAAAAAAAATTCTTTGCAAAAAATTACTTTAAAAAATTGCTTTCAATATTATTCAAATGTGTCCGATGCTATGCATATAGTATACATAAATTTTAAAATAATAAAATATAAAAAGTAACAATACACCACATTTTCAATATAATGTATTCAAAAATATAAATTTAACAGAAAAGCAATTTTCTTCGACTTATGTTTTTATGTTCTATTAATGCGATTCGCTTTTAAAATTGGCAGACATTTTAGAATCTTTGAATTACTTAACGTGAAGATTATTCAACTCGAGCAGTACTACAACTTTGCTTTGTTCAAAATGATAACAGTTATTTAACATAATGAAAACATAAAAAGGCTAAACAAAACTTGGCCGTGTTGTCGCCGGTCCCCGTCGGTCGCGGGCCCGAGGTCTGGGTCTGGTAATACCTTCCACCTTCTAGACACTCGAGAGGCCATTCCTTAAAAGGCTGAAGAAGAGGCAGCGATTTCATTTAAGAATCACTAGGGCAGAGCCATTTTAATTAGGCTCGGTCCGTAAGACAAAAGGAGCTTGCGGGAGGCGGGGCGGCTTAAGTCGGATCACTGTCACCTACTTTAAAATATTCCTCCCGCAGGAATCAGATAGAAAAATGAAATTTAAATTATACACTGAGGCAGTGGTTTAATAGAATTGAATCCCGAAACCGACGCAGAGCTCGGCGGCTACCTGAGAAGATTTGATTTAGAGTTGAATTACTTATTTCGTGCGATGGTTGGAACAGAAGTTAGAGCGATAAGGATTGGCTTTAGAGAGATTTCTTAGAGGGCGTAGGTATTTTATCGTAAGATAAGTTCATCAACAATACAAAGCAGCCAAGTTCATATTTATCTTTAAGCCAATTAATTTTAGCTCAATAAATTTACTAAATACTGAGACGTGCAATTTGAACCTTAGTTAATTGAGTAACAGCAAGCTATTTATTATTTTACCGAGAAGGTCATCTTGAATGGTGAGTTGTGTAATCACAAGATTTTCAGTTTATTATATAAAATAAACTACTCGCCAGGCATACTAGCTATCTTGGAATATTTGAACAAGGGTTGCTCCTATGTTGAAAAAAACTTGCCAGTTTGCTTAAAAGATAGTGTTAGTAAGCTTAAAGTCAGAAATAGGCATTAAATATGAAATTTATTGCTGAATTATTTTTATATAGTATTAATAAAACACGAATTGGTCTACACCAATAAATACGCAACCGCCATAAAGTTAATATTTAAAAAAATAGCCAGATATAAATAATTTTAAACGATTAGAACTCGGGTAAAAATGACAGTTAAATAAAAAATGAGATATATTTTTTACATAAGAAGTCTTTGGTAGAAAATATAAAAAAACAAAATGGTTATCAATGGAAAAAGATGTCGAAGGTAGTATGAATACAGCGACCTGAAAAGAGATGAATCTAGAAGAATCTAATAACAGCCGTAAGTATTTTTCATGTGGTAGCACCGTTACTTAAGTTAGCGAGTAACTTTATCTTAACAATCACAAAAACTATGATATTTATAATGATTAAGAACATTTTTTTTAAATATTGAAAATTGATTAAAGAAACTCATAGAAAAATATATCAACGTGATTTGTGCGGGATTCGAACCCACATCCCCTCGCTTACATGGCAGGTGCATTACCAACTATGCTAACCAATCACTAGTACTAGACAAGAATTTTTAATAATCATATCCTATAAATGAAACAATGTTCTTATTATGCTCTATCTTATTATGATATTTAATTAGACAAGAGCAAATATCAAAAAACAATCAATTTTAAGTTATATTTTTTCATTGACTGACTAAAATATATTAAATTAAAATCGCTGTTACGAAATAATATATTGTAGATATCACATTAAAAACGATATCTTGGCAAATGATTAATACATAATAAGATAACCAACTGTATTGGTCATATGTGAGAAACATAAATATCTATGATAAATGCATCAATATCTTAAGAAAGAAAAACAAATATTCAAACTTGCCAAACCGTATGCTTGAAATTGGCAAATTGTGTGTGATACTCGAGAGAATTGCAAATTTCATAAAAATGTTAGAATACATGAAATTTTACAAGAGGAAATCATTTTGCACGCAGAGAATAATCCTCATATGCGTTTATTATTACAGGCAGTTTCACGGCCTCTCCGTGTTATTCTTGATTCGGCATATTAAGGTTGAACATGTTATTCCTCCCCACGATTTGACATTGCTCGCATATACTTGAATAAATGATGGCGTTATTTTAACATTATTCCATTTCAAATTTTAAGCTTCTCGAAGTAATAGCAGTCGAGCTTTCGTAATACTCCAAATAAAAAGAAAATAGAATATGGATCGTAAAAGCAATAACTTATTCGTAAATAATTGGTATTAAAATCTAACACAGTCTTACAATGTTTGTGCACATAAAATATAGGACATAATAACGTTTTCTAAATATCCATTAAAAAAACAGTACATGTACTTTAAATAAATTGCTTGTTTTAAACAAGTAACTCTGGAAACTTAAATTTAAAAAGTTATTTTTCAACAAAAATAATATAAATAAAATTTAGTTTGTCCATAAAATTTACAATTTTCTTTACTTTTTAGGTAAGTTTTACAGCAGGTGAGTTCGTTGACCTAAAAAGTTGATTTTTTTTTCATTCTAAAAAAGAAATAATACTACAAAATGAAATTAATAGTATTTTCGCAATTCGAAATTATACAAATAATTTAGATTAATATTACAACGAATGTTATTTTAAATAGCTGTCCCCAGTTATTTTTTTTATATCTTCTTGTTAGAATGAAACTGATAAAGTATCAAACACAATTTTCTTGATTATATAAAAATATGTGTAAAGGGTTTAAAAAAAAAAGATTTAATATAATAATACAGTGTTGGGCTCATTACGCCAACGCAACGTTTGCATTTCATGGAGTTTTTGTGAATTTTGAGATCGATACAAAAGAGACCAAGCATTGAACAAGATAAAAGAATTGTATTCACAGAGAGATATGGATAAATGACACTCTTACAAAACTAGGGAAAAAATATTTTCCGCGATCAGTCTTTGTGGATTTTCCGAGGGGGCAATCCCAAAGAATGACAAAAATGAAAGGGTTTTAACGGGGCGTCTGACTTTGTCCGCTGTTGTGATTTTATCAGTAGGACGGTCGTCTTTGTCTCTACATAGTTGAACGACTTCAAAAAGTTGGCATTGCGTACGAGTGTTTTCTTTTCCAAAGGCGGAATTCCATACGTCAAGAAGTTAGCCCCGAGCGAAAACTTCCTCGGCGGAAATCAAATGACGGCATCAAAGTCAACTCTTCCACTTGAATAAGGAAAATCACATTACCTATACAGCAGATAAGACGGACCGTGATTATTATGATAATTGTATTTGTATAATGTTCTTTTGAAAACCAAAATGGAAGACTAGTCCGAAAACGAACAGCGATAAATCACTGCATTAAGATAAAAAACTTACTGTTTTTAATAATAATATATTTGGTAACATTTAAAAAGCTACCAATACGTAATTTTTAATATATAATATTTTTTAAATTTCAAATAAAGCATTTCTGTAACAAAAAGCAAATGCACAGTTTTTCTCTTTAATAAACGAGATTTAAAAAATAAATAATATTTATAACAATATATTTTTTTTTCAAAGTTTTCTCTTAAGTCATAAAAATATATAAATATTAGCGTTTCTATGCATGATAAATCTTTAGAGTGTTAGTAAATATGTTTAAAAAATGCACCTGAATATCAGAATATTCTTGATAGATTCATCATTTTACCTGAGTATATATTACTTAAATAAAAGTTCATATTTGATATCGTTTTTGATGTGACAGAATTATTTCGATAATCTGTATAGCTCTACGATAAATTAAAGATAAAAAAGATTTATTATAGGAACTTTTTCGGATAAAACCAAGCACTGTAAATGTGTTTATTCAGAAACCTCTACCAATTTAACTAAAACAATAATTTACGATATCAATAAATTTCACCGCCGGTAGTGAGATTTAAAACTTTCAGCTATACAATATTGTGATGCTCGTAATTTATTAAATGCTCTGAATCACTCACAGTTAGATAGCGCACAACAACGGAGAGTATCCGCCTGAAAAAGCCCTAAGGAGCGAAGGTTTCGGGCTCGAGCTAATCCGTATTTACTCTGTGGCAGGTAAGATGGAAGGTTCGAGATAGCCCGCGGACCCGAGGACACCTGACAAATGGTTATTAAGGAAGATTTCACGCTGCGCTGAAATGCGCGATGAAAAATCAGATAAATAAGGACTTATGCAAATTAAGGGTTGTTTATCTTGCCTAATGTTGTGTTCATAAAATATGTTCGTGGTTGGATTTATCTGACGTGAAATATATATACATTTAAAGAGGAAATCCTAGTGCTTCACAAATATTATAAAAAGTGTATATTTAAAAATTTAAATGTTTGCGTTTACTTGCAATTTAATGAAATAAATTATAAAAGAATCGCATTTTTTAAAAAATATATTTTTAGCTTTTTCACAAAAAAACCATTATGCTTAATTTCAATAGATTACAACTTTTTTTACATTTGACGTCATATCTTATTGATAAAAAATAACATAAATTTATTATATAAAATTTGAAGCAGCATAAGTGATGATATAATTAGCGTCACGCTCGACTCCGATTGGATCTTTACAAAAAAACCAACAAGAACCGCAATGGCTGTGAAGCCTCTCTGTTGATGTCGCAATCGAATAAAAACATATGTAGTTGAGGAATTCTTGCCACGAAAAAGTTAATAAGGTAATGCCACGTAGAATTCATTTATACTTTTCTTATTACAAATCTCCTCATATGACTTTTAATGTTTCACATTGCTTTAAATCATTGTTAAATAATAAGATACTTAACTAATTAAATAAATAAACTAGCGTTTTGGCTGTTAAAAGATACCAACCTTTTACCACTATCAGGGAAGAGAAACGTTTTTGCAGAAAATGAAACGTGGCTCTTCTTACGTGGGGGATGAAATTTATGGAAACTTGAAACTTATATTGTTAGCTCCTTCGTAAAATGTTGCCCATGTTATACTAATTCAAAGTCCCCAAGAATATATTCCGTTGTTTGAAGAAGAAATACAGCCATTTCAAAAAAATATGTAAAAAAAATTATATATTCATAACAAAGCACAATTTAAAGTTATCAGTTTTATTTTATAGCGATGAGTTAAATTATAAGCTTCTAAGGAATCCAGGTACATATTAATGAATGCTTATAGTTCTCATGTGACAATAAAATTTTAACATCTATCAAAATACATTAATTTCATTTCATATAATAATAAGTTATAGGATTGAAGATTTAAAGACGACTTGTCGTCTTTTAATTTATGAAAACGTAAAAGCCGAATAAAAAGTGGAGATAAAAAATGTTGTTTTGTTTATCCTAGATATGTATCTTTATATGATTCAATAAACATGAATGAAATAAAATATTTCTGAAAGTAAATAAATCTGACCGTCACAAAAAGAAGTGCTTCATATGAGTAGTAAAAACTCGCAATACGTCGTTCCCCGTAAAAACTTTCATCCCGATGCCTCGCAAGGAGCGCTCGCTGGCCGGGCGTGATGGGATAATACGAAATGTTTTCTTACGTAACCTACAGCAGGACAAAGGGGCATTATTGTCCAATTAGGAAGCACCTCGGGCCGCAATCCGAGCCGTGTTCTGGAATAATCTACGGCCCAGATAGACTTAATTTAAATTCATGAAACTACGGCAGTAATAATATCTGTGAGGACATTTCGGAGCTATCACGCTTCGTCAATTGAATCCTTTAACGACATGTCCGGCACGGGAAGGTTTTATTTGGGTGCTTTGAGCTCCCATACTGAATGCAATCAGGACATCAGCAAAAAGTTTTACTGATTTAAAAGAATTCCGTTTCGGTTTAACGAAAACAGAGTAAAAACAACGCTTTGCTAGTTAAAAAAAGTATATTTTGATACTGAATAATAATGAAACCACTTTTTTAAATTTAATCTAGTAAAGTGATTCTATTATACAAAACTACAAGACACTAATGAACCAATTAAATCAATAATAGAAATATATATAATCTAGATGTACTTAATGCTTGCTCCACTAGTAATATTACTTAAAAAATATGGTATGCAAAGTATACTCCAAAACAAATTTGTGAGCATATTGAAAAGGTTCATTCGATTAACAGTTTAATTTTTTAAAATAATAAATATTAACACAAATTGGATTAAATAAAATATAAGTAACCACATAAAAATATTTTTTAAAAAATCACAAGAAAAATTTCAATAATTTCAGTTTCACAAAATATATAAGAAAGTATTTGTTTCTGAAGTATCATATGAGTCTTAAATTGTTATTAAATTCGGCAGGTAACTTATTATTAATAATTAGGGGTATTTTTCTCCCTTTGTATCCAGCACAGCGCCGCTTAAAGTGGGGCTGCTCCTACCTACATATAGAGACACAAAAGAGAGCAATGTCATAAAGGCAATACGCGGAATGGGCGACTCTGAAACTAGATTATAGTCGGACATATTGCACGCGGGGAGCAAAGTTTTCGAATTTAGCGAGTGGAAATTATGATGCTTGTTTGCATCTGTTGGCAACACGCTTACTCGTGATCCTGGTTATTTTATATGTTTGAAATATTCACCGTATATTATCCTGTGTTTTGATCTAATTTAAAGACAAGCAATAAAAATAAATTTCTCTTTGTCTATTTTTAAACAACCAAAATATTACATAAAAAATTTCTGGTTTTGTTTGTCTATCAAATTGTTTTTTTGCTGATTAAAAATTATAGTGACCATATGAACATTGACTTAGCCAATAAAAGAGAATACAGGCTTACATTTAACGAAGAGCACATGACGTTGTTCTCAAAGAAAAATAACCCAAATCTCACAGGACATGAAATTATCCACTTTCTAGGGTGATACCAATGACCGGATATGTGGAAACCCCCTGGAGAGGTTCAACTTCCTCCAAGCAACAATAAAACTTCACATTAATTCGCAGACAAAAGAAGCCCGCCTCCGATCGTTCGACCTTATTTTGTTTTATAAATCGGCTTTCCCTATCGGTACATTCCACTCTTTCTGTCTCTCACCCTCCTCAAATCTAATCCTCCCGGCGATTGTCCCTCGGACACGTGTCATGCAGGCCCATTTCCGTCGAGACCTAACAATGAAGGGAGGAAGTTCCATTATCGTAACTCAAATATTAGCCTAAATAAAATTCACAACTACATTAATTTAATTATTATAAAAGTTCCTAATGATTACGGCTATATTTAAAATTAAAATTAAACAAGAAACCACTTGACTTTTTTTATCTAAGAAGACATAAAAATAATACTTCATCAATAAATTTTGACGTGACCTTGGCTTTCTTAATTTTTTTAAGATTTCTGAGAAGTGACAAATCAATAATTGAGGTATTTAAAAAACATAATTAATTTTTAAAAATTATAATTTTATTTATAGTAGCAGTGTTTTTTAAGAAGTGACAGAAAGTTATTCAAATAATGAAGAAATACTTTTTTGGCAATGAGTTGAAAAAACATATAAAAACAACTTATCTAGCAAGAAAATAAAATAAATCATATTGCGATAAAATTAACAAGCTTCTGCTCCATTTTAAAGTCACATATGAATAGGGATCAGATGTGAGTTTTTTCAAAGTAATTATTCTAGAAATAATGTCTTTTGTGTGCAGTAGTTTTATCCGTCGAGCGCATTGTAAGCAGAAATAGCGGTGCTTGACCTGTTATTACGATGTCGAAATTTGTTCATAAAACCACACGCGTAATTTCTATAAAGTCGGATTTTTTAAAATCTAGAAATGATAAAAAAATATATATTTTTGGCGGACTCGTTTAAAGCAAAATATAGTTCATGATATGGGGTCTGTAGACTATCTGATGATTACATTAGCATCAGTCTGCATCCTGGCAGGCTGTCTGGCTGCCTCGGCCTACAGTTTCGGGGTGCAGGTGAAGTCGAGGTGGAGGTTTCATGGGGCGGATATGACCTGGGGCACAATGCAGGCCGGGGCGGGCGAGGCGGCCGTCTAATTGCTCGTGTGCGAGATCCGTCACGTTTGATCGGTGATGCGTCCCCGCAATTTACATTATGCTAAAATATATAATTTAGATCCGCCGGTGAATTGAATCTAGCTTTCGTGGGAGTCAGAACACGTGCTTAAGTAAAGTTTGTTCATTTCGTTAGACTACTCTACAGAATCCCATCCCGTATTTATTTTAAAAAATGTAGGATTTTGAGGTTACTTAAAATTCTTAAATAAACATACCCTCCTCTATTTTTTCAATTGAATAAATATATGTCCGATCGGAAGACTTATTCCACAAAATGCTTTAGTACATTGGAGCTTGTTCATAAACTGGCTTATTTGTGTTCATAAAGTGGACAATTTATATATAATTTAATATGAGAGCTTATAAGACTCATTGAATTTGGTTTAGTAATCGGAATAAATATGATTCAATGTAATGTCCAATTTCAAACCACGCATACCATGATTTTTACTTATTTATTTTAAAAAAATGGCTGTATAATAAATTGTATTTCGATTTCGATAATTTCAATCAACAGTTTTCGTTTTTCTAAAAGGTACGTTTATTAAAAAAATAAATAAACTTAGTCTTGCTGTTTAACGTGCGTCTTATTTATCATTCAATATCGTTTTCGTTTTAAAGCTTATTTAATCAAAAATATGATAAAAACATTTTTATTTACCGATATTTAATAAAAATGAGGCGAATTCAAGACTATTCTGTGTTAACCTACCAATTTTATCTGAAAAAATATGTTTTTCGAAACACCATACTATTTGTTCAATAAAATATCGCAAAGAAAATTGATGAATGTTCGTGAAATTTCCCGGTCATTACGTTTGGTAACTGACAATATTTGATATTTTTTGTATTATAGACTAGATACAAGGCTACGTCCGGGGACTATAGGGCATGTAGGTAGTCTGAAATATAATATATTTAAGAAATATTTTTTTATAAAGATTCTTAACATTTTTCTTAATTTTTTTTCAATTTTACGGGTTTTATACTAGAAAACGAAGGCAAAAAACACACTTTATACAGTGTATGATAAAAACACAACTAATTTAAATGCTTTATCACGAGAGTAAACACCGTGGTAATTAATATTAAGATGTTTTTTTATAAAATTATATGTTGCGGAGGTACTGCTTAAGTTTAATTAAAGAGCTTAGGGAAATATATCTCTGCCCTTAGGTATTTTCATAGCTGTTCTGGTTTATTTTTAAAACATTTTAATGAATATAATGCGACATCATAAGAATATTTGAATTACCGGACATAATTTTTGAAGTCGATTATTTTGTTTATATATTATGATTAAAGAAAAAAATGCTATGTATATAAGAATTTAAATTGGTTGTAATTAACTCTGAATACACTTTTTAATGTACAGAATGTACGTAATTTGAGTATGGTATATTTATAGTACAACAAGTCTTTAATCAGTGTATCAATTTACTAATGAGAGAAGCTTTCAGACTAAACAATTCAACTTCTCGGTAGACGTTAATCCGAGATAAAAATAACATCGAAAACAACCATTATGCAAAAATCAATGAGGGTAAAAGAATTCTCATTGATCAGGTTCTTACCCTCTGTCGAACAAAAGCTACCTCGGATGGTGCGCTTTTTATTGTGAGAAAAATAATGTTTTACAGACATACGAATTAATTTAATTCTGTGGTTCGTTAGTCCGTAACATAAAATATCAGCACGAATGCACAAAAAAAAGATTTTTTGGTAGTGAATAATATTTATTAAGAAATGTAGAACTTAAATTTTTTGTCGGAAGTATTGAAAATTTAATTTTTGGGTATTTCAACAACACTAACTCTTAAACACATTTATCTTAAAGTCTTTGTTCCTTGTATCGCAGATTCATTCAGTTCAACCATACGTCGCAGTTCATCCGATCGGAGAAACTTGAAAGAATTCGTCTTTGTTACATTTTCCTCCTGTAGTTATGATATTTTATTGATAGGTATGTTTTCATAGGAGTTAAGTTTCTTTATTAATTCCGGTTATAGGCTTTTTAAAAAATAATTCTCACAGATATAAATTGTGGTTATATTTCTAAAAACGTTGTTAATAGCAATAAAATCCCGATGAAAAATCAAGCAGTTAAAGTTTATTACACAGTGCTTGTAGTTATAAAACGATCATGCCGATATTTCACTTTCAGTGTTCTTTGAAACTTGCTTCAATGACGGAAAATCTTTAAATATGTTCGATTTTAATATATAATATAATATTAAGAAATATTGAATATCAGCAGAAAGTTTCGCAAATCTTAGCAAAACAGCGAGTAGTTAGTTATTACCGAGAAAACTAGCAAATTTTGAACTGCTCGAGTTAATCTTCGCAGCTTTGAAGTTATTATTAAGAAGAAATCAATAAGACTTAGATGCTATAATAAGGCATATAAATTATACATACATTTAATGGGCAAATTGAGCAAGTATACTTCTAAGTAATGAGATTAATAATTCAAAATCAAGGTAATGTAACGAGGGTAAAAAGATTTATAAATATCTATGTACTTTAGTCATTAAAAAATTAGTGAGAGTATACACTGCATTACGTAAAAAAAGACTTACATAAAAAAAAACTTTTACGGACAGTCAATAGAGCTATTTCAGGCTAGAAATGGATTTTTTTCTAACTAAATTGTTTTCACAGTCAACTTTTATTAATTGCACGACTGACCATATAACTTAATATATCCATAAAAATATGTCCAATATAATGGGAATTTTCGACTAAGGCGTGGTAAAATTTATTTATTAAATTAGGTTAAAACATTTCATTATCTTTTGAAAATCAAATAATAATACACGCCTTATTGGTTACTTATTTATTTTTTTGTGCTATTATCTTTCACTCACACATTGTATTGATGATTAAATCAACTTGTTTTAGTTGCTGGCGCTACTCATGTTGCTTACAAGTGGACTTTTAGGGTCCCAACAACGACTTCATGACCTTGCGGTGTAGTCCATTCATTGGATAATGTTGTTTTCCAGTATTTAGAGCGTCGTTGTCGCAGGTTTCCCCTAGGTGCGCACTCGTTCCTTTTATAGTTTTATTTGGGTAATACCACAGTACTAGACACTTTAGCGAGCACTTTACTATGTAATTTAGTTTGTCTATGTTGTGTAATGTTTTGAGGCTCGAATAGACCTATTTAAATCGCTGAGATAAGCGGATAGTGGTTTTTCCGGAGAGCACAATAGAACTCATCAGAACCAATACTATTGAACCAGTGCGAAAGAGGATACTCCAGAATATACTTGAGTCTACAGGAGACGTTAAAAGGACGCTATTTTGCTTCAGCTATCACGTCTATGAGATTTATTTTAAAGTATGAGGAGCGGTTTTCCTCATATAGAATCAAATGCCTTTTACGTTTTCCTATCTTTATTCCGTCCGTGGCACATTTTATCTTCTACAAATAACGTCCAGTGTAAGAAAAAATATTTTTGCGGTATTTATATATAAGCAGCCGCAGTTTTTATGTGGTTATAAAAACAGGCTAAGTTATCGAATAAAATCTTTTATTAGATTGAACTACTGCCTAATACGACCAATAAAAATGGAAATCTAAGTAATGACTCCATAAAAAAATAAAAAATATATGAATAATATATTTGAATAAACACCTATTATTTTCATCGGCATTTGTGTTTGATGATTTATTCTGAAACTTTTTGAAAATATTATTTTATTCAAAAGAATAAAATATATTTTTAAATTTGTATCAAATTTAAACTTATATAGATTAGTTGGTTTTTTATTAAATATAATTCAAGTTTTGTTACAAGCACCACAGCACTAATGGATGTCTTAAGAATTATTAAGGTATCTTGGAAAAAGTACAGTGTACGGTGTACGCTCTCACAGAATAACAGTCGTGAGCATGAAATCTCCGCAACAAAAAGTATTTTTATTACTTTGAATATTCAAACTTCCCCAAAAGGGAAATTATTTTAGCAGAGTACGACAAAAAGGAAAGTAAAATAGTCAATTTCTATTCCCGTCCAGTTAATATGACTTTAAAATATTCCCTCAATTTATTCAGAGAATATGAAAACTGTGTTTTTACTTAAAATCTCCGCGACCTTTTAAGGAAGGTCTGCATTGGTATGTAAATGGAAATCTATGAAAGAGAGGCATTCAATGAAAGAAAACTTTGTTCATTTCTATTAATAATATCAACTTGACGACGAGTTACTTAATTTTAAAGCGATGGAATATTTTTTCTAATTTTAGTTCAATCCTAAGTAAACGCATAATGCCAAATCTAAAAAACAGATTGAATTCTTAGCATAACATTTCAAAATAAAAAAAATCTCATTAACATAAATACACCGTAAATTAAGTTAAAAATAGTATTTTTAACATAAACTTGTTTTTGTCAAACGTGAGAGGGTTTTAACCCGGTTCCCATGAGGGTTTTAGAGCCATGAAATCAAGTTTAAGCTAACACAGAATGAAAGTCATTACTCTCTACAGAAGGAAAATAAAACGAGACCTAGGGTAATTCGGTACGTAGAAACATAATCAAAACTCGTATAGTGTGCTCGTTCAATCAAGTACTACCATTTTATACATACATATATATATGTTTAGTGGTATAATTATATTACATATAATTATACTGTTTATGCTTATATAAACTATATGTTTGAGGTGCGTCCTTAAAATTTCACAAATATATTTTTTCAAATTAAACATTTAAAAAAAGTGTGATTTAGAGAAAATATAAATTTTTATGATTTTTAGAGATTTTTTGAATCTTTTCACTAATTCTTGATAATTTCAGAATTACTTGAAGCTGCGTACCTGTTCTAAATAATGACGAAAGCGGAATTAATAAGGTCAATTAATTATATATTTCAAAAAGTCAAATTTAACTTCCATAACGATCTTTCTGGAAGTGATTTTATCTGAAAAGAGGCAAGTAAGTGTATTTTTTTATGTTAATTTTATTATTCATGTTAAGTATAAAAATTGAACGGTTACTGTTTTTATATAAATATATATATAAAGAAAACCAAAGCACTTTTACTTAATTTTGCTCTGAAATGTCGGATTAGTAGATTTAAAAAATTAACTCTTTTTGTAAAAAATACTAAAAGTAAATAATGGTAAGTAGCGACAAATTAATTTTTTAAAAAAAAATTGTAATTTATAAAAGATATCTTCGAATAAGGTTTTTTTTTTAAATAAAATCACAGTTTAAAAACCTTTGGTTTATTATCTAAATACCCTGTTAATAAAAGTTATATATTGTACAATTATATAATAAATTACTTTAAATTATGTACGCATCATTTATATAACAAAACTGTTGTTATATGCTAAATCTTTATAAATGAATAATATTTTTTCATATCAGTAATTAACGTTTACAAATGAAAAACATAAAGCATAGTGTAGTCCAAAAGAAATTTTACAAGACCCATTTATTACGATTAGTTGTTTTATCTTAATAAGTCTACTTAACATCTGAGATCTACGCTGGATTTCTCTTATCTAGATTCAAATACACACTTATCCGAAATTGTGACGACGATCACCTGAATGAAACTTTCTCCATTTCCCGAGCGAATCTATTACTTTGACAATAATATGGATGTGTTGGCGGCTAAGTGAGTTCTCCGAGCCATTTGGTGGTCGATCACAACCGTCGATAGCGAAATTGGACTTTTTCGGAAGATTAAGCCCGCTCCAGACGTCAGCCCGACAGACACGCGGGATGTCGGAGCCTCCGTCACGGGAGGCTTCGAGGGCCGGGGCGCTCCACCGACCCGCTCCACTTTGTCACGTAGAGCAAAAACAAAATCGCTACTTAAGGGATTACGTTACGTACTTTCAGTTTAACAAATGTTTCATTTTATTTCGTAGTAGTATATTGCATTATTATTACACAAGTATTTTCTATCCCGTTTATATCTCTACACTTTAAAAGTCAAATTGCCAGGAGAATACTATTTTTTTTTGTGAGCCCTCTTGACTTTCGAGAACTTCGTTAACGTGAAATCGAAGAGTAAAAATATTTAAATTTTATATTAATATAAAAACTCTGATTCTGACGTGTTTATTTCTTGTAAATTTTAGACCTGACATAAAAAAACGTAGCTCGTTTTGTAAGTTATACGTTTATTCCGTGCCAAGTTTCATCAGCCTGCCTGGAACTGCCCTAACGACGGGGTAGTGGATTGAAAGCTGAAGGGTTGGCATATTTGCAATCTTTAGTTCACGCCGTGATCAGACTTAAAATAATATTACTTCCAATATGGGCTTTGATAACATCCGCTAGAAACTCGAGAAGTTTTGATACGTCGAGGGTAATTATATCGATTCGACCGGGGAAGATAATTCATTGTTAACGAACTACAAAATAATTAAATTACTTCGGAAATTATTTTTAAGTTTGAGGTTATTTAAAATGCCGGTTTTAACTCACTGAGAATCCACATTAAAAAAAAAATAATAAAAGGTCAACGTTCAGGGAATGAATATTCATAGAGGGCACTTTATAACTCATTACAAATTCTGAAACGGTTTTCAGACAAGTGAGCAATAACTCTTTAATTGTACAAAAGAACTGGTCGTTTTCAATACTTTAAAAGTATACTTGATCACATTATAACACTTTGTATAATTTAGTAAAAAAAACTAATAGGTTTGTACTCGTATGAATTTTGGAGATAAATTGAAGTACATTGTGTGATGGCGTAATCCAATACAATTCAGATACAATAGATAAGTTGTAAAACATAATTGTACTATCAAATAATCATTATTCATATACTTTACTGATGTGTCTGAAAGTACAAAGAAAGTGGTAACCCTTTTTTTATTTATACAGCTACTATTATGTGCGTATTACACGCAATAAATAAAATATTTGCTTCACAAAAACGGGAAGCAGTGACGAACAAAATATTTGACCACTCGTCATTTCCGGGACGAGGCTCATCCCTCTGGCTCATTACCGAGAGGTCGGGTCATTTTTTACCCCGCAACTCCCTTCGCCGCGCGATTTTTTTCATATCTCCCCGAGACTCCCCCGAGCATCGCGCGGCAAGTACGCAATCATTCACATCCGAACAATATTTCAGCTAAAAAGGTCGCATTAAATAATATATTTTTGCGGCGGTGGAATTATATTTTCTAGGTCATAAAAATACTGAATGCTTTGTGTCTGCGGTGAGTGCCTTTGTGCCGCGGTGCACTCGGCCCGAGCCCGGCCCCTGCTTATTTAAAGTTTCAAGCACTGGGCCGGTGAGGAGACGGATATTCGCCAGCAGGAGCGTTGTCTGCTCCCCCCGCCGCCGTGATGGTCTCCTTTGCTAAGTTTGACAGCTTGTTATGCTTAAATTTAATGTAGGGACTCCTTGTACATTATAAAAGGAAATTGATCGCCGGGAAACTTTGCTCGAATATACTTTAACGAGTAGGAAATATTATAAGTTGCTGCATAAATTTAAACGTAATTTTATTTAAATAATTTAGCTTCAACACAAGTGAGATTGTTTTGAATGTTAGCGAGTTAATATTTTTCAAGCATTGATTGATTTATTATTATTCATATAAAATCTTTTGAATTGCATATCTTAAGCAAGTGATTTGTTCAACAACAACTTTTGTTGCTACATTGTATCTTCAGTTGACTTAATGGACTCGTTGTTTTCAGAACGGCTATGATATCGAATATAGCTTTCGGTAAAAAAAAAAAATTATGCGAGAGGCGTTGAATTGGCGGAAATTATATATATTAACAAAATAAAAATTAATTACATATTGAAATCAATAACGAAATTCTAATTATATGTATATTGTTAGATATTCGATACTAGGTAGCCTAGCAACGCCGTCTCGTCGGCGTTAGGGGGTGTAAACGTAATTTAATGATACATTAACACAGCCGATTCAATGTCATAAACACTCTCTAAATTACATATTAATCAGTACAATATCATGTACATAATATAAATAAATCGATTATTAGAACTTCTATTTTTTGAACTCATTTTTAAAATTATATTTAAACCCGGTTTAAAATTATATTTAAAAAAGTATTATTACAAGTAAAGAAATTCAAGGGTGATAATATAATATATTTTTTCTTTTAAACTTTTACGTTTGATTTTCATTGTTACAATAATTATCAGCTGATGCAACCTGATCAATAATGAATTATCGATAGTAAATATTTTAATCATAACAATGCCCATTCATATCCAAACACCGAGGGTTTTTATTTTTATTTTACTTTTATATCTTATCTTCAGTCAGCTGTTACTATAGTTCAAATATTTTAAACAATAATTTTTTAAAATTAATAAATACTAATAAATATTTTTCTAGAAAAAAGTAAATAGGCGTGCATTTGACTTTCATTGTAATCCAAAGAAAAGTCTCGTAGCTTTCACGTGAAAACAGACATTTGTATGGAATTGTAGCGTTTGATGATGGCGTTTGAAAGTAGAAACACAACATTCTTTGTTCCAAGTACCTATAAAGTATGAATTTGTACAATTTATAAGACGGTTATATGAAATAATGGCCGAAACAATATTAGAATTCTAGAAATAACATGGAGCAAGCTCAAAGTAAGAGCCGTGCATTCTCTGACCGAACTTGGAATTTGAAATTTACGTAAATTGTGTTCTGTGAAGCTCATTGCAAAGCTCTTATTTCAGCACACTCGGAAACAATGCTAAAAATTAAAAAAAATAATTCGTTACTAAATAATTCAAGACAAATATGTATTTATATAAGATTAAGTCTTGACTGGGAAGCAGATGATCCATAGTATTTTATAGTTTTGCATTTAATAAGCTTGGTAAAACTAAGAATTTTTTTTCACTAGTAAGTGTTTTTCGCTTAGTTTATGTTGAGAGTCACCAGCACGTGCAAACACGCATGCATAAAAAATAATAATAGTGTAACCAAACCTCACAGATGCTCAAAGTTGTAAAAAAGATACATTTGCAAAATATGAGAATAATGCATCTGATTTATGTGATGAAAACGTATCAAGAGAAAATTATTCATCGCTTTGAAGTTTCGAATAGTTTTGTATGTCACAAATAAAAATTTCCAAAGAGAATTTATGATTATATTTGTGATAGATTTTATGCTGTCTGGAGGTTTTAAGGAGGGTTGTAGGTTTTTTTATTTTTTGATAAAAATAAGTATAATTTTTGCAATGGAGTATTGTAAAACGGAATCACATGTCACCTCAATAAAACTAACCCATGCTTGACTGGCCGTTCATTGAGGTTGAATCGGCTTTATCTTCCCTGCTCACGGTTCACGCTCGGGCGACTCGTTTTTCATCAAGTTAGTGGAGGGGACACGATGCGTGTCGTCGGGGGAGTTCAGAAGGAAGACTGTCATATGTTGAAAAAATCTCTACAAGTGATGTAAAAAAAAATAAAACAGATAAAGCACCATATACAGAAATACTGTTTTAAACTTGAACTGCACGGTGATTGAATAAAAATTCCAAGCGTCGGGCGATAGAAAAGTTCCCGCTCCCGACTCCGAATGCCCCAAAGAAATATGTCTGCACCTCGGTGAAAAAGTTGGGAACATTTACGAGTACGTATACGGTTAGAAGTTATATTTATTTTTCTTATAATATTTCCCGCTGTCGGTGTTCCTTTCTATTACATTCGAAAATAAATAAATTTATGTTTGATATAAAAACTTTCCATAAAACAGCCAATGTTCTTTTATCACTTTAGAATACAATTATAGCGTTTCTCCATTGCTCCCCAAATATAGAATCTGTCGGAATTGTATTTTTCCGCATTGAGCGATACCAGCTGCAAATATAACGATGAAATTGGCACATAAAAAAGATAAATGGGGAAAGTTTCTTCGCTCGGCACTTACCCCTTCCCCCTGCAATATACGTGGAAGCCTACACTCACTTAGGGCAGCTCTCCAGGAGAGATGGAATGACTCAGATAGCATTGTATCTTCATTGTCAAGCGGCCGCTCTTCGGCGAGTCGAGACTTTCAAAGCGGATCAGTTTAAATACCTCGGACGCAGCCCTGAAACTTAAATGAGGTGCTTATTTGTCTTTTCTATAGGAATCGATATTGTTTAATTACTGGTGGAAATTAAATTTCGGTTTCGTGAATAAATTTTCTCCTAAAAAGCAGCAAATCTTAAATTAAACTCGAATTTTAGCAAAAGATTTTTTTATTTAAAAAGGTCCCATTGAGACCGAGTTAGATTATAATTAACTTCAAAATATTACAATGAACACTGTTTAATTTTCAATAAAGAACTTGAGTAAATTAAAATGAATATTAACATAAAGATTTATGCTTAAAACAAATATTAACTGTGTGGGTGAATAAATGTTAAACGGCATTGGGAATAACTTAGACTTATCGGTTTGACACGTATTCAAATTTGAGTTCAAAACTTTCATTTGACTCAAACGGCGTTGCCGTCTAATTGAGTAATTCCAAAAGACGTCCCACGACCAACAGCGAGTTATCTGAAGTTATCCTCTGCCGTTAGGATTGGGCCGGTAGGAAATTTCGGCAGCCACTGTTTGTAGCTCCTTGGCCCGTCGTCCCGCACCTCCAGCATTTGCATAGGTTAAATTGGTCTAACGGAGTTTAATCCTAGCGAGACAATGGATACAATACGGGCAGCGTGCTCGGCCCACCTGCCAAGGGAGATTGCCATGAATCCACTAGTCGCATTATATCTTACAATATTAATTTATTGAGCTGCACAGAACTGATGTTTGGTTAATACTGCCGGCCGAGAGTTTCAGAGATGTATATTGAAATATGTTTTCACCGTTTCAAGATTTTTATATTACGCATAACACCATGAAATATTGCTTTCTGTCCAAATACCGTACGATATATTATAAATTTGTAACACAATAAACTATTTAATTCTAGAATTTTAATCAAAAGATGCTACATCTTATAAGTAAAAGAAAACGAAGAGCTATGATTCATCTTGTACGCATAATCTATTTGTAAGCATATTAATATTAGCCTATATTTGCCAGTCAATGTTTGACTTTATATACTTCATTATCTATAAATTACTCTAATTTTGAAAGCCTTAATATGCATATCGATTATCGTTTACCGAAAACATTATTTTAACAGATAAGCACAGTTTATATTAAATTACTTGATAATATGCTATTATATATTTTTTCGTCTCTGACTTTCACTTTTAGATTCTTTGAAAAAAAAGACATAAATCTTTTATCTAGGCTCTGTATGAAACTTTTTAAAATTACAAAAGCACACCGAGAAAACAAACTTTCCAATATTCAAAACGAAGAATATCCAATTAGAAAATTGGCGATTAATGCATATTGATGACATTGGACGGAAAAAAAGAGTTCATTAAAAGTTCGATGCCCGAGAGCGGGTCGCTTCTTTTTCATTTGGCATTATGAACTAAAATTTCCCCCGGGGTTCTGACTAAAAGTTCCATACTGAAAACAGACGTTTGATAAAAAAAAAACACAGCACATGTAGATATATCGAATAGGAAAGGATGTCGGCGCACAAGGCCAAGCGAGGACTTTTAATGTGGGCATATATTATTCGCGATATCAATCATGAGATAAACGAAAGACTGAGTGGAAGCAAAATGAATGATCGCACGTCGGAGCTTGGATAAACTACAATCATTTACAAAAAGGCAAATCTTTCAGGAGGCGACAAACTTCTCTGGAGTTTATTCTAGCCGGATATAAAATAATAAAAAAAAACATGTTGACAATTTTAACAAAGTTTGTTAAAAACCGCATTACATGAACAAAACAGTAATATTTATGAAAATTATACTTTGCATGTTTTTTAAAAAAAAAATGTTGACGCTTGTTATTTGAATTTCATTTTTAAGAAAGAAGTGTTTTTCTTATACTGAATGGAATGGACTGTTTATTATTCGCAATATAAGTTTTTCTTCTTCTTGCGTAGAAGCTGAACGTATGGTGTTGTACTATATATATGGTAGGCGTATCTCATTTGATTTATGCGTTCTCTTTTGGATTTCAAGGTACCTCCTTGATTTCTCGTACTCGTGAATAATGAGGAATCGAAAATTTCGCAGCAAAGATAAATCCGACGTCTCTCGTGAGACGTTGCGTCTGCAAGCTGCGACGCTGCCGGGGGAGGACCACCCTTATCGGGACTCGGGCCTCTGGGTTTGACGAGCCGCCCCCGTTTCCCGAGTCCGCGACTCCGGCGGCCTCGCTCTCGCGGCAGCCGGGCAGTCCACAGGTGAATTGTGATTTACGATGAAAACATTTTCGCAGGTATTCATTTAACTTTGTTGTCACCTGAAAGTGATAAACGGTTGTATGAAAAAGTTTGGTTGCTCGGGGATATTTCGTGTGTTTGTTCTCCAGATAAGGTGCGAGGGAAATTTATGCTTGTATATAATCGTGTAAAGCCTTTGTTGCTCTTGTTTTCGCCTGCTAAACAAGCCTCGCTCAAACACTTTTGTTTTGAGAAACTTTGGTTTAATGACGGCGTCATAAAATTGAGGGTACAATTTATATTTTTTAAATTATTTCATGTTTCATTTGACCGTCTGCGTCATTATTCCATCATTATCATCGCTTTTGGTTGTATTAAAAAGATGATGAGTTTTTTACAACAGGCCTGCTTTACGACTTGTACGTCGGATTATGTAGTAAACATAACGGCTAATATTTGTTTTTTGGTGGGTCTATTAAAAAAAGATCTTATTTTTTGAAGACTTCTTAAAAAAACAAAATTTAACTTAATGATATTTTCGTATGCAAATCTATTGAAACATTTTTGTATTGTTGAAGTTTTTACGACTCGGCCATGTTAGCAGACTCATTAACGGCATTGTTTAAAACGTTTTAAAGCCTTAAGGGTTATAATGCCCATCTTAGAGATTCAGTAAGGGGTAGTGGCAATTTAAAATTAAAGTTAGTATGAGCTTTGCCCACGGCTATAAATATAAAACTCCTGAAAAACTTTCACGAGCAGGCGCCATATTAGACACCGTCTTGTAGAATTAACTTGAACTAAATGGGCAATTTAGTTTAAGCTAATTAATAAAAAAAACCACTTGAGCTTCTTAGGGAGTGCAATATATCAAAGTGGTAGCTCAGGAAGAAAATGCATATGGAATTTGTTACATTTATTGATAGTGTGAGAAAATAAAATAAACTATTTAAGTTAAAAAAATAATAAAGCAACCGATGAAAATTATCCTAGTACTCAGTATTGTCAATATTCTTAACTAATGTACTCCAAAGTCTTTTCAAACTTTTAACCGCATTAAGTAAATACTCACTCGATACCGAAGTCGCTTTACTACGAAGACTATATTGTCAGGAGGGTTTATTGATAAAAAGTTGATCGTGAGACTTTGTCCCAATAAGTTATGTAGTTTCGCCAAGCCAGCGGCTAAGTACGTGAACAAATAAAATTGTCTGGAGAGCGGCCAAAATTATTGGAAAACTTAACAATATTTACTCAAAACCTATTGATGTATACTTACGAGCATTACAGACTGGATAAAGCTTCGCTTTAAAATCAACGCCGAACAAATTAAAGAATATATATATATATATATATTAAATTCAAACCAATAAAAAGTTATTCAATACTCATAATGATTTTTTAAGTACGAGTATAAAACAAATAATGCATTTGAATTCTGATATTACGTGCTGCACAATTTTTAAGTATAATCTAAATGTTGACTTCATAATTTCTAGTGTGTATTTTCTTGAAATACTAAAAGTAGAGGTAAAATAATCAATATTTTTAATAAGGACTTTTATGGTCGTATAAATTACGTTAATTGCCTATTTCCAAGTAATGAAAACTTTAACTGCAGGTATGAAAACTCGTAAAGCTGGTGGAAATACCACGGAGTTTTCTTCCTACAAATAACATCCAAGCGGGCACAGTGTCCGTCATTCAGTGCCTTCCGTGTCAGTTTGTACATTTAGTCTCGCGGGAATTTTGTCTGTAGCACTGTACTCTTCTATATTGGTGTGAAACTCAATATTAACCTAAAATATAAGCAAAGCAACAATACTAGGCTTAATTTGAATTCGCTATACACGAACCAATTCTTGGTATTACAATTACAAACACATGAATCGATTTGTTTGGGTTACGATTAAAATATTATAAATGTAATTGGTTTTCTGATTGTTGTTTTGTTCATTAAAACTTCAGTTATAGCTTATGTGGTATGTTTCGCGATAATGTGCCATTTTTAATTTAGGTTTCACTCTAAAATAAAACAAAATGTAATGAATATGTATATTGTTAGACAAATATTAGGAATACGAGCAAACAGTAGTGTACTAGGTCCGGGCAGAAATGACCTGGAATAATGTGAATGTCTGCCTAAAGCTCCATTTACTTTGGAAAGAAAGTAAGGAAGCCGCAGAGTTTGGTCGGTAGGCAAATTAAATTTGAAGACTTAATACTCTGAATTTTACGAGCAATTGCCTTTGTAACTAACCGGAACAAAGCCCTTTCTAATGGAAGAAATTTACTTCAGACCTGTTTGATGATTTGACTAATTTAATAAAACATCTAATAAAAAATATATATCTAAAGTTTGCTTGTGTAAACGCCTTTGTAAGTTGATAATGTCTATTCCGAAGTTTGATAGAAGTAGCCTCATTTTAATGATCAATCAATTTACCGTAATATTAATCAAGTCTGTATATTTTTATAATACAAAGAGATAACTTCAAAAACACTCAATGAATGGAAGCTTGTAACACGAACGTATCATTAATATTAAGGTATTATTAAAAGTTTCATTTTTTCTTTATATTTATAAACTTGATATGTTTTATTCAATAATTTATTAAACTAAAACAGTACAAGTGTTTTATTTAATGGAAAAATATACAGTGAGGTTGTTTAATAAAATATTAATTTCAAATATTACTCAACATAATAATGGGGTACCCGACGAAAAGCTATATTTCATTCCACCACTCAACACTCAGGTAAATTACAAGTTTTATGCGTTACAGTAAATATATTTGACGGTTAGTAGTTATTTCTAGGAACCGCTATTAAATACCAAGACCGTGCTACAATGAAGCTTTTTCTTTCTAAGACATGGAAATTTTTTTGAACTTATTTAACGTATTTTTTTATTCCTGTAAATATTTGTTCATTCAAAATATTATAGATTTATGTTGGAGTATTATAAAAAAGTGTAATTTAATATTACTATTCTTACCTTCGTTATCGATTGAAAAGTACCCCATCCCGTCTCCTCCTCTGATACTGTAGGTGATCCTCGAGTCCATCCCTGGGGGATCGGAATCCGTAGCTCTAACACTAAACACTTTACTTCCTACTGGCATGTTCTCCCGCACAGAACCTTCCAGAACAAAATCATCGAACACTGGCGCGTGAATGTTCTCGTTGACGTCCACCACATCGATCACCACAGTGACCTCGGAAGTCAGCGAGGGACTGCCTCCGTCTGCTGCGCGCACTACCAGGCTGTGCATCTGCCGCTCCTCAAAATCTAATAGCTTGGAGCTCCGCAGTGTCCCAGTCAAGGGATCGATCTTGAAGTACCCATCAGATTCTCCGTGCTCCTTGATGGAATATCTTATTTCTCCTCCTGAACCTAAATCGTGATCTACGGCGCTTATTATAGCCACAACTGCTCCTTTGGGAACGTCTTCTCTCACTTTCACAGTATACGTCAGTAAGCTGAATCTCGGGGCGTTGTCGTTTATGTCATCTAATGTTATCATTACGAGAGCGTCGGAGAACAGCCCTCCGCTATCCCGAGCGCGGATCTTCAGTTCGTACGTGGCTTGCAATTCCCTGTCTAATGGCCCTGATACGCTCAATATTCCAGTCAAGTGATCGACAGAGAAATCTGTCGTATCCGTCACTAAGAAGTACTTTACTTTGGAATAATCTCCCGTGTCGGCATCTGTTGCATTTACTTTACAAACTATAGTTCCGAGTATCGCATTTTCGGCTACTCGGTAACTGCCTAACGATTTCTCAAATTTAGGCGAATTATCGTTAATATCTAATACTGTAATCGGTAATACTCTAGACACGCCTTTTTGGGGTTTTCCTAAATCATAAACGCTAATATTTAAAAAATACTGATTTTCTCTCTCTCGATCTAAATAGCCGATGACTTTTAGGTCGCCGGTTTCCGGGTCGATTCGAAAAACCGAATCTTGATCGCCACCTGATATTCCGTATATAAGTTTTCCATTATATCCGAGATCACGATCTTTTGCCTTCAGCCGCGTTAGGGTTGTTCCCAGGTTGACAGATTCATTCACTTTTATTTCTAACGGAAAGTCATAAAACTCCGGGGAGTGGATGTTCTCGCCGTAGCGGCTCGGCATCATTGCAAACTCTTCTTGGCTGACATCGCGGCTCTGAGCGTTGTTTTTCTCCGCCGAGGCTAATATTTCAGCTCGCCTTCTGGCAACTCCGGTGTCTTTGCATTGAAAAATCCCATGTTCTTCGCTCAAGTGTCGCCCGATCGAAGACAGTGCTTTTTTAGAAGCCGCAAGGTGTACGTGTATTTTAGCGACATCCGAAAAGTGCGTTCCGTCCGTGGCTGAGATATTCAAATACCTGTCATCGGATTTAATTTCTTTTAAATCACAGGCAACGGATAATACTCCCGATGTAGAATCTAAATTAAAGCAATTATCTTCGTTCCCTGTATTAATTTTATACGTCACTATACTACCGGTATCCATGTCGATAGCTGATAGCGTTATAATTTCCGATCCCACTGGCATGTGTCGAGATATATGGCCACTACAATCGACCTTCTGAAATTGTGGCCTATTGTCGTTGATATCTTTGATTTTAATTATTAATTGCATTTCTGTCTGTCTTCTGTAAGGAAGACCCCAATCACTAGCTCGTACTCGCAAAACATACTCTCTTCGCATGCTCTCGTAGTCGAGTATTTGCGTAGTTCTAACGATGCCAGAAAAGTGATCGATTTCAAACGGCACAGGATTAAGATTGGCAATACTGTAAGATATGTAGGCATTTTCTCCCGAATCCCTATCTCTGGCAGTAACTTTAGTCACGGACGTGCCGGATGATTCATTTTCATCTAACCACACGGTTATTTCTGGTTTATCGAATAATGGATCGTTATCGTTGGTGTCCAATACGTTAATCTTAACTTTGGCGGACGATTGTTTGCGAGTTCCCGTGTTACCTTGATCGATGGCTGATACGGTGATGGTATAAAACCCTTTTGATTCTGCGTCTAATAAGACTGCGGTGTACAACATGCCTGTATCGGGATTCACGTAAAATTCACCTCCTTCGTTTCCACCGACGATTTCTAAAAAAACGTGCGCATTTTTCCCAACGTCGATATCGGTCACTTTCAGCCTTATGACTGGGGTGTTCACCGGGGCCGTTTCCGGTACATTGACTTCGTATATTTCTTTATGAAATACGGGAGCGTTGTCATTAACGTCAGACAAATGTACAGGAACAGACTTGTAGCTTTGTTTTGCAGGCACGCCTCGGTCGATCGCCTTCAAAGTTAAATTGTAACCTTGGGGAGTTTTTTCTCGATCTAACAGTGAATGTACAACGATATTGTATTCATCATCAGACTGGTCGTTTGGAATTATACGAAAGTGACCGTCTGGATCTCCATCTATGATTTCTACACTTTTAATTTTTCCGTGAATACCTTCGTCCTTATCGATGACCTTCACGATCGCAAATATATCGGAGTGTGAGTTTTCGATTACGTCGCCGAGATGTTGAACGTATATTTCAGGTGAATACAAATTGACTTTCTTCACTCGTATTGTAAGAACAGCCCTCGCAGCGTGCGGCGGCCCAGTGGCGTGCAGTAAGGCACCGCGATCTTTACCGAGAACAATCATTTCATAATAAGATTTTTCGGTAAGAATTAGTGGTCTTGTGACTGTAACCACTCCTGAGCTGGGATGAATAGCGAATTGATCAGTTTCCTTCTGAAAACTGTAGTAAATTTCTCCATTAAATCCAAGATCTGCATCTTCAGCTAGAACCCTGACGATACTCGTATGGAGCATCGTATCTTCGGGGATTGTTACAGAATATTCAGTCGGATAAAAAAGTGGACTCAAGTCATTTGTGTCGGAGATTTTAACTACAACAGTCGTATCGGCTTCCAGAACGATCTTATTCTTCCCGTCTCGTTTGGAAGCGGACGCTCTGACTTCCAACGTGTACTTATCTTTTCGTTCCCGATTGAGCACGTCCGTATTGCCAGTTCTGAGTCTAATTGAAAGAAAGCAAAAGTCGCCGACGTGTCGCTCTTCCGCCTTGAAGAATTTGTTCTTGTCTCCATTGATGATGCGGTACTTGACCTCGATGTTGGAGTCTGGAGACACTCGAAGGCCGAGGGTGTCCTCGCCGGGCAACTGCTTGGCGTAGGTCTTGCCCACGCTGTTCTCGGGGATGGTAACGTTGTAGACGGAGTGGGCGAAGCGCAAGTCTCCCGGACTGTCGCCCAACCCCGGCCACGTCAGGCAGGACAGCAGAAGCCATCCTACCAGTTTGCCCGGAAACATTCCAAGGCCTTTTTTGTTTGTTCAACTCATAGGATCTGAAATAAAAAGAAAAAACTTTTTTAAGAAAATAGTTCATCAATCTTAAACCATCATAGAATGACTTATCGTTTCTCAACGAGGAACTAGTTATTTGCCTTTGACTCTTCATCTATCGTTAATTAAACGAAGCTTAATTAGGTTCTTAGTAAGTGGTTACTGAAACATAGGAAATCTACAGGAGAACAACTTCAATGTAAGATTGATTTATGAGGAAGTAACACTTTATTTGATTAGCTTTCAATTGAACAAGATGAGAGGACTAAGTAAGTATCAAAGGCTTCAGTTAAATTTACTGGAAAGGAAGAAATCTGTAGTAGGCCTTCTCCGAAGGATCAAATGAATCCTAAGAGGCTGCAATCATTAGAACCGTGAAAACAGCCTGAGAAAAACCTGAACGAAATTTACAATTTACCTTAATATAATACTAAATTGTTTTAAATAGGATAAGATTAACAATTTAAATATAATAAGATAGGCAAAATACATTTCAATGAACTAATAAATTAACACACACACTATATATACATATTAATCTCTTTTGACAGCTTGATACAATATAATTTTACTCGCTGCATGTGATTATTTATAGATTCATTGATACCGTTTTGTTTAGAATACATTTTTTCATGGCTGCTACAAGGTATAAACTGTATGATCCACTTAGTATACTGTATTTAAGAACATAATTAAAATGAATTAGTGCCGTTGATTGACATTATCCGAGTCATAGAGACTAGTAGAATTACCGATCGAACTATTCAGAGCGAGCACATTACAGGCCGTCTCACGGGCCCGATGCTCCCAGTAATGGGGGCATACAATATACACGGGCCATCTACTTGTGCATTATCAATGATATTCCTGGCCATACAATCAGTGCGCCCACCTCAGCCCATGCTTGCTCTGATGATTACAATGGAAATAACATTTATATTATTAAAGCACTTGCTATACATACCCTTAGGATACAAAAAAAATAAGTTTGAAACAAACTTGAAAAGAAGCATTTTTCGTATATTATATGTACGCGAATAAAATGTGACACTGCTGGTATTGTTCAAAAATATTTGTGTGGCAATTTTGTAATTTTAATGATGGGTTTTTTTTATCATTTTATAAGTTTACACATTTAATTTATTTATGTTGTATTTATTATTCGCCTTAATCGATAAATTACTTTGGAAGTTCTTGAAATTTTTACCGTTTGTAGTGTTAACAGATTTAAATTAAACATTTTTACGTGTGTTTAGACATATTTGTATTTGCATAGAACCTTTAATTGAAATAAATAACATAATTTATAAAAAATGTAATTTTCTATTAAATGTGTTTGGTTGAAATACAAACATTTGTGATTTGATTAATTGTCTGTTGGTACTTGTAAACGAGTCTCCTTCCATTCAGAATGCTAATTCATTAGTGCAAACTTGAGCAATATGACCTAATTTTTGACGAATTGAAACAGTGGAAAGGAGACAGAGTTATAACTTTGTCAGACTAATTAAGAATAATTTAACGTTATTGTTAGGAATACTGACACTTAATTCACTAAAAATAAATGAATAGAAATTCGCTAAGTTAAAAGTATTATATATTATAAATACAATATAAAATCAAAATATATAGTTGTGGTAATTATTTTTTATGTTTTTTAATTTATATATGTTGTGATACAAGTTAAAAAATAAATAAAATGCCTAATAAAAACCTTTTAGAAAAATAACTAACTATTCCACTTTTTATGCTAGCTTCACAAGCAGGAAGAATTCAACAAATTTGGATATTTATTACTCATAATAAGCAAACGGGAGATAGACAGGTGAGTAATTTATTAGGATTGTTAGAAAGTAATACGCCAGTATTCAATTACTGACGTCTTTGACTTTAATTATTTCATATAAAATTAGCCTTTAAAGAGAAAATTATTTTATGAATGTTTTAAATGTCTTTAAAATTGTTTTATATTATATTTATTTTCATTGTACTGAGATTAGTAAAAACTATTTTAAACCTTGTTTTGTTGCACGTAACAGCTTATCACAACACTACGCTTCGAGACAGCTAGATATACGTAATGCAATATCTGAGACAAACAAACAAATTTGCGTACATTTAAAATAACCTGTTAAAATAAAATGAGAATTTCTTGAATTCACATCATCATATCTCTTTCCTTGTTCGTTGCGGATATGCCTGGTTATTGATTCTTGAGGGAAGTTACGACGTTGTCGTGTATAGCTAAAAATCTTTTTTTTATTTGATAAATCTCCGAGGCAAGAAAAATTTGTACCAAGAGACACCGTTTTGCTGACTCTGAATTCATACTAAATACCGGGATAATTAATATAATAAAAAAGTTGTGATGTTCTAATAAATATACGAGAAATTTATAAATAAGATTTACAAAGGCTTGAATTTAAAATATTTATATTTAATATATATTAGTATTTATGAGATTTCGAGGTTCATATTTTCCTTATATATATTATTTACATACAAATATATATTCTCTATTATTCAAAAAAAAATTTTTTCAACTGTGTGTGATATATGAATATTTTTTTACTGTTTGAAATATAAACAACCAAAAAATAAAATCTGAATTCATGGCTACATAAGTGCAGTCGGTTATAATTTAAGAGCTTTCGTTTTAAAGTGGAAAATGTAACACTCCCCTATAAACCGAGCTACTTGGTTGTAAATTGCTCGGTGGGACGAGGATAAACGATTTTACGATTGATACACGACTCCAAGAGAGAAGGTTTTAATTATTCCCAAGTACAAGTAACCGAAAATCTCAGACACATTCGTAGCAGCGACTTTAAAAGGTTTGAATACTTACGCATTCTTTGGTCTATATTTAAATACAAATAAAATTAGCAAAAATCAAAATCGTGATACATTTTTTCTGTTAATTTGCGTGTTAATAAAAAATCTGTATCAAACTGTGTTGAAAAGATTTTTATATTTTTTGTGAGATCGAATACGAAGCCGGTTAAAAAAATCTTTAGAAATTTTGAACCGCCGAGTTTTTTGTGATGAAAAGTTCAATGTGTTTTTTTTTTTCGGCTCACTTGCCACAAAAGTGGTTGCTTTTGAACAAATCAACCCACTGAAATTCAATAGGAGAATCGGAAAAGGAATTGGAAGGTCTTCCTTTTTCGTTATACAGATATTTCGTGCGATTATAAATAGTTTAAAAGAAAATAATATGACCACATCACTTGACATGAATTTTTAATGGTAAAGTTTGTATAATTTTTTTATTTTCAAAAATGAACGGGGTCATTATCATATCTGTGATGATATCTAATGGTTAATGAAAGTTTATTGAAGAAAGATGTAAATTAGCGTAGGCCTTTGTTCGGGATCTCGAGAAGAACATTCCAAACTGCCTTTAAGTATGTTTTAAGACTTAAATGTTCACAATTTCAACAGCGCGGTTTATAAATGATACGATACGTGTCTGGAATAATTTGCGGTGATAAACATGCCAAAGTTTAAACATTGAGATGCCAAGTAAAACACTACATATTATTTTTTGTGTACAATATTTTTTAAAATTTAAAAATGAAGGGTAGGAATTTATTTTTGAAGCAAAAGTTTTTTTTTAAATGGCGCTTAGTCTCATTGGGTAAACACTTTTAATAAATAGATTTTCAAATTCTCGACATATCAAAAGAATATTGTTAAAAAATATTATTATTGAAACGGTTTAAATTTATAAAGATAATTTTAAATTTGCTTAGGCTAATCAAATATTTGTTGAAGCACGTAATATCGTTTTCATAGTAGAAAAAAATGGTCTTAATGAGAGATGTTCTAATACATGTAGGCTTAAAAATAAACGAACTCGCGTGTAAATAAACGCTGAAGTACAGAGCGGCTAAGTATTTGACTGTAAATAAAGCACCAAAAATAAAACATGGAATAATTGAAGACTATAGCTAACGAACAGTATAACAGTAGCCAATTAGAACGACTACTCGCGTACTGGCTCGGAAATTCATTGCAACGTAATCCTAACCCGGGCTCTTAGAGTCGCCGACGGACTGCAGTCAATAATTCCACGTTTTCATCCCAACACGCTAAATTAAACATTATTTTCTTACATTATTGAATACCACTATGTAACGGTATTCCCTTTTAATGTGAGCTGCTTGAGCCGAGACGTTATGAAGTAGGATTTATATTTAACTGATATTAATTATAGTCAGTTTTCAAGTGATAAATATATTTTTTTTTTAGTTGGAAAAGGCATCGTTTGTCTTAAGACTGAACTTTAATTAATTAAATACAAATTGGTTTTCAACAAATAAAGGCACTCGTTCACGGGAAATTTTTAATCAAACTAATTGCACGATCGTTGCTGCACCGTACAGTCTCATCAATTGTTCCTTTTCAGCAAAAACAGGTTTTTCGTTATTTTGACTTGATGAAGCATTTATATGTTTAATTGTTGTGATTTGTTTTTGTTTTAAAAAAAAATTATTTTGTCCTCAATGAAAACATTCATTTAATCATTTTTTAGTGAGTGCACAAATTTTTTTTGCTATTTTAAAAATATTTTTTTGTTTTTCTTGTTAATTACAATATAATAATTCGAGATTTTACTTCTAGTTACATATTAATGATAAAAAAATAACTTGTATTTTTTAATCACAAATTTTGAAAATAGACGGCTTTCATAAAAATATAAATTGTAAGTGTAATTAGCAAAAACAAGCCACATTTTTTAAATGGATTAATTAAAATGGGTACTTAAAATGAAATTGAAAGGTTCGCTTTAATTTGTTTTCACTGCAATATTTGTCTCAATCTTCAAAATATTTTAAAATATAGTCAATGGTTTTTCTCTTGAATGAATTATGAGATGAAATGAAAGAGAATATTGCAAATCAAAAGACCACTTTGACTGTCATCAATCAGTCAAAATCAAACGGTGCGCCTTCCTGTTAAAAAGAGCTGTACACTCACCGTTGCCATCCTGAGTGACCTCTGCAATTTATTTTGGGATCTAAAGGAAGAAACCAAATTGAGCTTCGGTCGGAGGCGATAAATTTGGAAAGAGGCTTTATAGGAATCCAATAATTTAAGTGAGGGGAAGACTGAAAACAGGAAAGTCACGATCGTATCTAAGGCTATATCGCGAAAAATATCCAGGTGAATGCTCTTAAACATCCACGTAAAATTATTTTAGTGATATATAAACATGAAGTTATACTGGAGACTAAAATTTAACGCTTTCGGCTTAAACTTTTTATATCGTGAAGGTATGCGGCTTCTCACTAAGGTTTTTCAGGAATACTTAATTCTATCAGCCACGTTCTTTGAATTTTTTTTTAATAAGTGAGTTTATAAACTTTTAATAAACGAATAACTAAATGTGCTTGAGAAATTTTCTACTTATAAAATTAAAAACAACATGGCATGTTAAAATTAACGAACAAATATATAACTGATTTGAAAACATTTAATTAGATATAAGACAGTAATTGATAATGAAGTTAAGCAGGACTATTTTTAATAAAATTCCTTACATTAAGCTCAAATCCGTACTTGCTGTTTAATTAGTAAGCATGGCAGTCAAAATTGTTAACCCGTAAACAAAAGTGTATTAGATTGATTTTAGTGAAAACATACTAGTTAATTATATTTTAGTTGAAGATTATTGTTTTCACTTTAATCAAAAGTCAGAATATTTTATTTATAAAAGGCACCCGCAAAAACACAACAATGAAAAAAAATGCTCAATTTTACACTACGCTAGAAAAACTTTTTTTTTCGAAATGGTACAGTACTGAAGTAAAATTTTAACCTTAATTTCACAAAATAATATATCTATAGGATTTAAAGGGGTGCAAAAAGTTGGAATTAGGTTTATTAGGGTAAACAATAAAAACATTAGCATATAAAAGAACAAATCGATAGCTTTTCAGTATGTAAAACTTGTTTTGACACGCGAATAATACCACTGCTAAGCGTTTAAGACCACAAATGCTATGCAACAGAAAAGTGTGGATTTTAACGTGGAATTTACATAACATTATTCTAAAAGGCCTCGCCGGGTCCGTTGTGTGTAACGAGTTTTATTTCCTCGGAAAACCACAGCAGAAAATAGCTAAAAACAGTAGTGTGAGTTCACGATAGAATTTACTCCAAAGAGACGGTAGGATTTTGCTGAAAAGACATTCTTGAGGATTATCATGAAGTTTGTTCAGAATGAGTGAGAATCAGGACATTACATAGTACATGATTTAATATTCACACGACGAGACAAAGCTACTTAATATCCTCCATTAAGGACATTCCTAGAGAGACTTAGCCTAGTCCCAGCACAAGTAACAAGAGTGACATATTATGCTAGGAAGCGTGCATATATACATCAATTTACACTGGTATATAAAACGATTTACGAATCTAAAATGATTTATGGCCTGGATTTGGTTAATAATGTGTTTTGAATGAAAGCATCTGAAAGTGCTTTTCTACGAGCTATATTTTATAAAAGTAAATGGATATAAGTCAGAATTTTGAAAGAGTTAAGCAGAATTGTACAATATTTGAGTAAAACTGTACACGTCAAGGTCATTCTAGTGAAATTTATTTTGATATATAAAAGAAACCTTACAGACTCAAAGTTTTTCAGAAATTTAAATAAATTTTGAAAAATATAATTCGTAGAGTTAAGTTTGTAGAGCTCATTAATAAACTTTGTTAATTGAATATTTTTCTTTGAAATTGAAATCTACCCGTTTAGAAAATATAATATTTGTAATGTATTCTAAATACCAATAACTATTCATCCCTTTAGGCAGCAAAAATCAATTGAGAAAAGTTAGGATTTTTACAAACATTGATAATGATTCTATCAGAAAACTTTTTTAATTCTCGAGGGCTTCTAAAAAGTTTTCTTGTTTTTAGCCAGCCTATTATTGTATGATTTTCTTTGCCTTATTATTTGAGGCCTTTTTAAATTTTTTTGTACCGCCAGATATCCCAGCTTTGCACTTTTCCCCGGCTTGAGTCTTTTATGTTATTTTTTTATGAAAGTTACACTTTCACCACTTTAGTTAAAAGCAAATAAAAAATATGGCTGCAATATTCAATAAATAACATTTTAAAGTAAACACAAGACTGCGTGACTTCTTAGCATAGTATAAATTGCCGTACGTCATTCTAAATTAAAAAAATGATTTGAAATATTCATTAACAATCACAGAAAATGTCAGGTCAAATGGCGGGTCAAAAATATATGTCAAGTAATCAATATTCTTATATATATGTTTTTATTTGATTAAAAAATTTCTACATTTTTAATTCAACCCTTATTTCAAGTATGAATTTTCATGGCTTCGGTGGATATGAATTTTTCCGCACTAAAATGTAAAGAATGGAAATATTTATTATTTATTACCACATAACTTATCTCAATTTGCCCAAAAATCGACGTACGTATATCCCTTACGCCCGAGAGCCGTACGTTTGGATATTTTTTATTGAGTAGAGAATACGACGACCGGTCATTAATACTAATATTGTGGACGCGAGGGACTATTATTATTGGTGAATATTCTCTCGGATCGCCCTCTCGGTATGAATAATCTTGCAGGTAGTAATTGAATGCAAAGTACTATTGCCGGGAGGAAATTATAATATCGAGAACTAGCCATCGCTATGCTTGGTGATACAAATTATCAAAGGCGCTAAGACTCGTCTGATTGCCTGGAAGTATTCATGAATATAAAATATTTTGGTGGGTTATTGAAATCAAATAAAAAATAAATTATGTTTTCCAGTTGTAGAGTTAACATATACAACTTACAATGAAACTTTATACCTCCAGTATTTATAAATGGAGTTTGATTAACTGGTAGACCTACCATTATTCTGTCGTCGCAGTGGATAAATGCACTTTAAGATTCGCTGTCCTTAACAAATTACTCAGAACTTAATTTTATATTTTTGCTTTTTTAAATTGTCTTGCCAAATTCAACATGCAACTAAAAATGAAAAAAAAATGTATTTAATTATTAACTCTATTTACGCCAGTGCATCAAATTTGCAAAGCGCTTCAAAACAGAACAACAACATTTATATTCTGAAAAATTCTGCGTCCATTATTTATTACTTTGAATCAGTATAAAATTTTGATTAAACGGCATTTCGTTCTAAAACATTTTATTATTGAGTCACAGATATTAAAGTAAACTAATATAGCGTTGCATATTTGAAATACTATTAATTTACGAAAACTGCTTTCTGCTTTTCTTGCTTTAGATAGCAGTTAAAATATTTTATCGCTGACATTAAAGTCAAAACCATGCAACTATGCCAAAAATGGTCGAAACTCCACGAATATTATAAATGTTAAGTATGTTTTATGAGGTATTTTCTTTTAATTGCGTCTATTAGATGCCCTTTACAAATTTGCTAAAAAACATTATGTAAACAGATAAGAAGAAAAATATTTGATAAATAAACAATACAACAAATAAAAAGTTAAATCATCTTAGCAATTTACGAAAAAAAACATCACAGCAAATATTCATAATCCTTAAATGATACCCATAAAAAAATAATCCAGTTTCGTATTCAAAACCAGAGAGTTAAGCCACTGACAGTATAACCGACAAAGTATCTATAAACTCAAACAAGAGAATTTCGCAGACCTTTCAGATCCAAAGAAAACTTTGCATACTGAGGGGGACAATAAATCAGCAAAACTGATATTTTTTTCGTATAAAATACGTTCTAAAGAAGAATTATTGAAGTTTGCCTTGGTGACGTGACAAAATCCATATTGGTCACCAATAATGCCCATTTGAAAAAAATGTAGATAAAAACCGCCCCAAAAATATCTCGAATAATATTACAAGTAAAGGTTTATTAACCATGTTATCGTTATTTTCCTATAATGTGATTTAGAAATATTGTATCGCAATTAATAAACTAAATAATCGAGTTAATAATTTAAATGAGAATGAAAAGATCAACACGCCAATGATATTTAAAATATATTTCATGAAAATAATATGAATGTATCATATTTATTATTTTCATAAAATTCAATCCATATATTTAATATGAGCCAGTTGATATATTTATGAAGGTTATGTGAAGATAAGGGTTTGCATCGATTGAAGATATTTCATAATACTGAAAGAAGTTCGCAAATAAAACATAATGAACTCTTTTATTTTTTCAAATTTATTGATGAATAACACTTAACTTTCATATAATTCAAATACCCAAATATATGAATATTTTCTGAATTCTATTCAAATTCAAGATAAGCCATTAACCAACGAAACCTAAAACCTTTTTGTAACACCCTGATGTACTAATCCCCATATAAAGCCACCTTTCCGGCTTTTTGAGGGCTCTTTGAGAATCATTTTATCTTATGGTACGGTTTCTTTGAAATCTTTCAAGGAAATGCGCAAAATTGGATTAGATTTCTGCAACACACAAGACAGCGAACTTTATCGTACACGATTGAAATTCGAGTCACGTCAACTATTATGAATCTCTGCTAAGTAGACACGAATCTTTTGAGAACTCTAAAAACTGAAATTACAGCGGAGAACATTAAAATTGCGAAAACTTAAAAGCGCTGGTCAATTATTTTGTATTGTGTTTGGTTTCGTTTTCATAGTAAACGAATCAACTTTCAGATTACAATAACATATGTAGAATATTTAAATATATATTACATATTTTTGTATTAATTACTCACTATCAAGCCATTAAGAAACAACCTTGACGCGCTTCATAAATTCATTATTTTACTGTATGTCTAGCATAAGCGTATGTTGATAACCATAGAATCAATGATGTAAGTATTTGATTAGCATTAATGGAACTGGTATTTATTTTGTAATACTCCATTTTATTACAATAAAATAAAACCAAAAGGTTTGGGAGACTACGTTAATTTCACTATTAGCGAGAGCTCTTTCGCCGAACACGGCATCTTCAAGACTGAGTCTATACAAAAAAAAGCGAGATTATACATAACATATTCAACAGAAATAAGTGAGTCATTACAAATTTATGTGGAAAAATGCTTCTATTGGGTGCTGTGAAACCCCATTAAAATGATATTTTTCCACATAAATTTGTAATGACTCACTTATTTCTGTTGAATTTGTTATGTATAATCTCGCTTTTTTCTGTATAGACTCAGTCTTGAAGATGCCGTGTTCGGCGAAAGAGCTCTCGCTAATAGTGAAATTAAAATAGTCTCCAAAACCATTAGGTTTTATTTTATTGTTATTTGATTAGCTATATTTGTAAGCTGTTTCCATACCATCGTTTATATAAAAAAAATATACAAAACAACGTTTAAAAATATTTAATTTATTCTTGAAACTAAAACTTAACTCTGTGTTGTGTGTATGTAATAATATTAGGGTAACTCGTGTACAATTACGAGTTAGGTTCCTTGGGTCGCCACAAACAGTTGGCAGTGGCAGGTGTGCCCAGGGTCGGGAGCGTCGGGCGGTTAATCCTGTATGCAAACTTGGCATAATGGCTGCCGGCCTTAAAGTGCTGTCTGCATTGGCCGCTGCATCTGACGCACTCGCTCGCGTAGTATTTCACTTGAACAATCAAACGCTCGGCTTCCCGCCCCCGCGCCGGCCGGGGTGCGTAGTGAGGGTTGTTCCGGGTCTCGGAGCATATTGTGTAGTAAATTTCAGGCGGTAATAAAGTGGAAGATTTGTATGGAAAGAGAGTTAAGTGTAAATCTGTGTTAAATTATTATAATGCTCCTGGAGCGCTTATTAAAGTTTGGAAAATTAAACAGTAGTTATCCGAACAAACTTATATAATACCTGCTAACTTTGTAATTTTGAATGAATTAAATACGAAAGGCAATGCGAATAATGAATACAATCTCTATGGCTTTCATAACTCCGGTGATTGTTAATTAAAACCTCTTTTCATTGCGAAATGTTGAAAAAATACATAAAACCATGACTCACAAAGTTTATTCAAATTTTATGATAAAATTTTGAGAGGTGTGAGGGTTTTAATAAATTAATAATTTTTAATGTTTTTTATGCAGCGTAACTTTTGAATATACGCTGTATTTTTCACTTCTTAATTAATATAACTAACCCAAGAATACACAAAATGTACGTACGAAATTACAAACGATCAATATTTATTGAGTTAAAATATAGCAAAAATCAAATATGTTTAAAGTTTTCAGGTAATCGATTCACACATGAAAAGATGGTAATAAAAGTCTGGCACTGCATTGGTATATTAATAAAAATTATAAATATTTTTATACATTTTAAATATTATGAGAAAATTGTAAATTTAATGCAAGGTTTCAATGTTTTATATGTGGATGTTATGCATGCATTGAAAATAAATTTAAGAAATGATTTAAGGTCATTTCATGCCGCAGTGTAGTGGCTAGGATATGGTAACCCACTCTACAGACGCTCCTAGCATTTGCTCATTATCATAAATTCTATCGTGTGATATATTATCTCCAGGGAAAATCAAATTTGAAAAATGACGAAGCTAAGCGGTTTCAGAATTACCTCAAGAATATTGGACGGAAAATTTAAAACGATATCAGAAGCCCAAAAGTATAGCAAAATTTATTTTAACAAATAGTTATTATGCGAATTTAGTTAACCCACTCTTTAATTTAGTTTCGAATAAATTTAATATAAAATTGATTTCTTGTCACTCAAGTATTAATACTCCGAGAGGCGCTCGGATTATTTTTGTAAAAATTATTACTTAGGGAAAAATATTTTCGGTGGTAAAAGCAATTGTTAATATCCTGGGGAGGTAAAGATTTCCATATTTATAAGTTTTGAAACTTTGACTTTCTTCTAAGTTGGTAACTTCAAGAAAACAATCGTTTTCGGAAATTTAGTAAACTGTTACGTTAACAACGCTTAAAATAAACTATTAGAAAAAAAAGCCTTCAACCACTATGAGAACCCTCATGGGTTCTCATAGTGGTTCTGTTAGGTCATCCTAACAGTTTGGTTTTTATTTGTGTTACACTCGACTGTTTTTTGATTATTACAGGACAAGCTTGAAAAGATCAAACCATGTATCGAATTCGTTTTGACCTTAATTAAGGAGGAAATCAATTAAATTTAATAGGTTTGAAAGCGATTAGGTATTTGAAATTAAGTTAACATAAAATGGAATTGCCATTGATTTTTTTATTACATTTTCCACATCAATGAAACAAATTAATATAACCGACCAAGAGATAATGTATTAAATATAACAACAACTCTGACATCTGGTTTTAACAATTTTTAATTTTCCCAAACTTTATTCAAAAATGTTTGTTTTGTTTAGATATTTTTTGCTTAAAATTAAAAATATTATTGCTGGTGTATTCCTTTTTAAACAGGTAGGTGTCCTGACAGAAGAAATTTTAAATTTAAAAAAAACCTTTTATCGTTTTATAAACATTTAAGATCTAAAAGGCAACTAACACCAGTTTTTACATTTTTAAATAGCCTGGGAATAGAATTTCGTTTAGAGTGCTTAAAATTATCTCAGAGAACCAATAAGTGTAAAAGGTAAGTTATCCGATCATCTGTGTAAGGATAGATAGGCTTGTTGAGTGACTTTATTACTTTTCCGGATTATTTGACTCGTGGCGGGGAACTTTACGCTCGGAAAAAAATTCGTCAACTTTGTTCATCAAGAGGAAATTCAAAACCGATCCATTGATTGACCTCATTATTTTGAAAAATGAAATGATTTTTTATTAAAATGAGTTTCGTTGTGATATTTTCAAAGTTTTAATAAATTATTTATTTTAAAATATATTATGAATTCAAGGTGTTTTTTGTTTATTTTTCAGAACATGTATTTTTTATTTAAAAAAAAACACAATTTTATGAAAGTAATGAACATCGATACTAATATTTCTTATTACACAAAAATTTTCGTTGGAAACCTTTTTCCAATTCATAATGTTTTCATAAAACGTTTAATTTAAGTGCAATTATTTGTTATTTATGAGTGATATAACAAGCATTCGTTTATAATAAAACAGATGTTTCAAAAAACTAATTCAATTTCTATTCAATAACTTAGGCTGGCGTTTTAATGTATTCATTTTTAAATGATTATTTTTTTGGAGTAATGATTATTGATAATGTTTTTGAATATTAATTTCAAATGTGTCAAAATATGAATGAATATAACAAACAAATGTTGAATTGGTGCTCAAAACCTGAAGTGACTTAACACCCAAGGAAATAAGACTATTAACTTTTCAGATAGTAGTATAGTATGTATTAGTAGTATGGCGTTAGAGATATTTTTATTATTTATTTGGAAACCTCTGACACAATGTGGTCATTTTATATTACACGCAATGAAAGAATTCACAAATATATTTATAGATATCTGAATTCAGAGCTAATGATTGTGAATTTAAAGGAAAAGTCTTTTGAAGATTTGGTTGGCTCATCGCCAACACACAGAGTTGTATGAACTCAGGAAAAAATGAATATGACCCGAGTGGGTCAGGAATATCAAAAGAGGAATAAGCTGAATGGTACCATTTTAATATTAAACTTATAAGTCGATAACATACTGGATTTCGAAAAAAAAAATTACTTTAGGTAAATTTTTTGTAACTATTTCAATATATTAATAAGAACGTCAATACATTTTTGATGTAACATTGGTTATTCATAAAATTAAAGCTTCGGTTGCAAAATCCAGGCTCTAAGTTGGATAGGTTTCTCAGTCGCCGTTGGGTGGGAGGATCCAAATCCTTTGTAACTAACTTCAATAGTATTAAGATTTCAGTGAACATGGATCTATTTGCGATTAGTTGCCTGAAAATTGAGGTCCAGTATCAGACCCTTTGACGATTTACTTGGCTATCAGAATAAATAAACGATGACAGTCTGTCGATTCAAGTGACGGGATAAATCTGAATTTACAGAGGTAAAGCGACATTTATCTTGGAATTGCTTTTTCCCGTAAGGAAAGAATAGCTCGAGTTTCCGGAGGATACAAAATGAGAAAAGCACCAAATGCTCTAGATGAAGTGCTTCATCTATATATTTTATACTAAAATGTGGTTTAAATTTATAGTATACACCAAGAAAAGAATCGATCCGCATTTTCAATAGAGATAAAATTGCATTCAACATCTGCAGAAAAATCAATGATTTAATATAAGATATGAAGAAGTGTGTAAATGTTATATTAAATATATGTTTTTAATTATGAACTAAATAAGGCCTTAAAGATGCAGATATAGAGATACAATTAGTTGTAGGACAGTTAGTTGTAAAAAAAATTCAGTTCAAATATTACTTTTCATTAATAAGATCACATATGTCTATTTTTTGATTAACGTCAATCAGATGCGTATTTATTACCCATTACGGGTTTATTATATTATTACTAATATGATTAGGCACATTAGTTCATACATAGAAGATGATTTAAAGAAACTCTCAGAAAAATATCATCGTGATTTGTGTGGGATTTGAACCCACATCCCCTATGTTAGTACACCGTGACCGGTGTTCTAACCCTTGTACTAACGAATCACTTCCGTTTATCGAGAATTTTTAACAATCATACATCATAGCAGTACACCGGTCATGTAAACTAGGGGATGTGGGTTCAAATCCTACACAAATAACGATGATATTTTTCTGAGAGTTTCTTTAAATCATCTTCTATGTATGAACTAATGTGCTTAATCATATTAGTAATAATAAGATCACACCAAAATTGGTTTGCAAATTTGTTTTTTATTTACCACGCTTAATATTTACGATCACCTGTATTTTCGGAAGCAGGCTCGTACCGACAGAGCGAAACGAAATAATGCTGACCTTAATATTATGATTTAAGCGCTCGGGCGCAGCGCTCGAGCCATTCGATTCTGTGAATAAAGCGCTTTGAAATAAAACTCCTTCAGATTAATTGAGCAGAAACAAGTGGCCATTAAAGTTGGAGGCGAGTCGACACCCGCCGCCTGAAAAGAAAACACCTTTGTCGGGCTGCGGCCGGCGCGGGCGAGGGTGACGATGTAACGAATGGGGGAATCGCCGGTTGTTTCCAACACATTTTCCCGCTACGCGTGGCAGTAAAGACTTCCCGATGCAGCCTGTGAGCGACGGTCGAATTTACATTTTTTTATGTTCTCGCTTTATTAAAGACGCTGCGTCGGGATATTTGTACTTCTTAATTACAAATGTTACGCAAAAGTAAGTGAGCTTTTGTTGTTTGTTAACGAACGAAATATTAGCTTTTCACGCATAAAAAATTATAAGCGCAAAGGCATTTTAGGTTAATTGGTACATTTTTTAATGAACATGCTTTTGAATGGCCAATTTTCAGAATTAAGGAAATATTTTCTTTTTGAGCGTTAAATCCGATTCCTGGAAGTCAACTTTCCTATAAAATAATTTATGTATTATTCAGATAAAAAAGCTCATAAAAATTCTCCGTATACATAATAAATAATTGAAAAAAATAATATTGAAGTTGAGTCGACATAAGTCTCACAATTCGATCATAAATGGAAAATAGTATATTTCCGTACATGTGAAGGGTTCCGTAAAATAAGCTTCCATATAAAACTATCATTGCGGGAACAAGGGTAGGTTACAATGCCATTTTATTTACGATACAATCTTCCCTTAATGGTTTTGCCCAAAATCCACAGACCGTAAAAACAAAACTAATACAAATACGAAGAAGCCTTTAATTTATTATATTTATTTGTCTGTTAACCGAAAACAAGCCAAGAAAGTTTTCTGTCCCGTGGCGAAGATGACGGAAAAGTAAACATATAAATTAATTGAACTTATATTTCACAAAAACCATTTTTATGAAACTACAAGCATATTCATGTATTACAAATATTTTTTGAATATTTTGTCTGCTGGTATACTTAAATTATTATTTGGGCTAATTTTATCAGTTTTGGAAAAGAATAAGACTTAAAAATACTCTCGTAAAAAAATATTTTAAAATTCCGTTCACGTACGAAGTTGGTGAGTTTGAAAGTTCATATTCAATTCAATGCACTTGAAAATTTAATTTAGTGAGGAGGAAGTGTTCTAAAGTTTTTTAGAATAAATCACTACGTGGAATATCGTTCAGAAAATGAATGGCGTGACCGAAGAGACTTATTAGGTAAAATTTTTCAAATTCAAATCAATGATCGAATTGCTATGAGAAAAGAATAAACCTACCAAAAATATAATCACGTTCACGTTAGCCTTTATATAATAGCAGTGTATCGGTACTTATTAAAAGGGAAAGCGAGCAATAAATCATCTTTTCAAATTTTCAGACAAGAAAGGTTCTTGAAGGTCGCACGGCGTCGCGGTGACTAATAAATATTCAAATTCACAAAACCTTTGAATAAGCTGACCAAAAAGCAATGTACATCTGCCCTTTCGTACTCTGATCGAGTGTACCAAATTTATGATTCAAAATATACACCTGTAAAGTTTTGTTATGTTCAAGTTAGATCGTTAAACTCGAATCGAATACACTCACCAAAAAAGATTATCTAAAGATAAGTCCACTCAGTTTATAAATCGTCAACAGGATTATATCCAAACCTAGCCTTCTCAGCGTAAGCCTTGTGAACTTTTTTATAGAACACATTAATGTAAAAAATAAATCCGAATTGTAGAAGGGTTTCTAAATTACTCTGAACTGGAAAGAGTTTATCCGCTACTAACTGCCCGCGATTCCTGTAACTTCAATGTTAATTTGTCGCTATCCATAAGCCTGCTGAAGTTGAGAACACTCCGGCATCCAGTGCCAGTGAGAAGCCTTGCGGGGATGGCTAATCCCGGGGGTCGGTTGACTCCGAGCATGCCGACGGCGTTACGGCTGACCAAAAAACGGAGCCCTCCCGCAGCGCGCCTCAATTAATTACGAAATTATTTTCCAAGGCAAACTTTCGCCGCCGAACTTGTGTGGAAAAACTGAGCCCCGCGGGAGTCATCAGGTGCGGTGAAGTTACCTGCCGAGGAGTCGGGCGAGAGTTGCCGCGGCCGCGAGGGGCGAGGAGCCTGACCCGAGGAGGCGGCCTTGTGCGCCGCCCTGGCGAGCCAGCCACTTAGCGGACTTGTAATTATGGAAGACTAAGCCGGATAATGAGACCGGATATTTTAATGACACAATGGTCGAGGGATAGAATAATTAGCTAGGAACTTCGTTTTCTTCCAACAATAGTTTTAATTTCATTGTTAGGCTAATTTAACATTCAACTTATAAGTACGTAATGAATACGGTGCTCTTTTTACGACGATTCCTTTATAATGGGGGTTGTTTGTTTTCTGATGATTTATCATAGATAGAATATATGGAATACTAAATTTTATTTAAAATAAAATCTTTCATAAATGAAATGATCTTCGTGTACTTTTTTAATTGAAACGAATACACGAAATATAAATTTCTCCGAAAAAAATATTTCATAAATATATTTTTAATGCTTAAATTGTATAACTTTTTCTCAAGGCATTTTCAGATTTGCATGGCGATTAAAAAAACCTACTTACTTTAATTTGTAAAAAATCTTAAAAATGAGTTTGTTATCAAAGAAATCTCAAGAAGGAGTGTTGGATAAACACGCTGTAGGATAATATTTTTTACCGTAAGTAGAAGGCTTTATCACACTGAAATCTTTTGTGAATGTTTCAGAAGAAAATAGCTTCAGGCTTCCAACGCCAAAGGTCTCGAAGAAGAAAATGTAGTTTTTCTTCTTTTCTACCTTCAATCTTCATGCTGTGAGCCTTCTCTATCCAATAGTAGATATGCAAGCAAAAAAATATACAAACAAAATTACCATGTAAGTCGAAAAAATGTTGTCAGAATAGTTTTTCGGCAACTGTAGGAATTTGAATATTTCGTAGTTTATTTAAAAATCATAAACTGAAATGGCGATATACGTTTAGAAAATGTACTTTCACAAAAAGTAAAAAGAAACTTATACAATAGTAGTGGCATTTGAAGACGTGAACGCAGAAAAAATATATGTGTATATATTTCAATATTTTATTTTATATCTTTTTTAACCTCACTTAGTTTTTAGTGTACTGTAATTCGATTTAAAGACATCATAGTCTTTTAATGATATTTGATCATATCTTAGGGCAATGATAGATTGATGCGAAAAGTTCCTACGTGGAATATGACTTGAATTGTTCGTCCGTTTAGATTTCATCGTTTAGGTTCATTCGGTTAAACGATTCTTTAAGCTTTAGTTTTCAAAATCAAAAAATTTAACCATACAGCAGTGATATAAAAAGGGAAGAAACTTTTCTTTCCTCTTTATACTTCGTAAAATAAGATAAACTACTAGAGAAGCAAAAAATAGATATCTTAAGCATTTAACCCCTTTTTGGTCTTAAACTTAATTATTGTAATCAAAAAGTTATTTAAAAATATTTTAATATGAAAACAAATTATTTTATTTAAAAAAATTTTACTTACGTTATCACACAAGAATATTTAAAAGACGCTGTTCAATTGCAGATCATTTTTCATACCAAATAATACCTTTGTATCATTTTACAAGTAATCAATGCAATTTGACTTGCTTGCGTAAATTTCTTAACAAAAATTTATAATTCAAATTAAGTAGTTGACCTCTTATGTGTTTTTAAAAATTAAATTTTAAAATAATCTACAATACATAAAATAAACCTTAGTAGTTTAATCATGAACACAATTTAAAGTGGACATAATTTTATAACCTTGTTCAAAGACAGAATAATCCAAATAATATGTTGTGGCACCCTTCAATCCTCTTATATATATAAACTCATACTTTTGATAAACAACTTCATACGAGTATGCCAACATTGTGTGGGAATGTAGCGCGTGTGTTTCAGGATGCTGCGCCTTAAAGAGGTTTCTTCTCGTGTATGTATCTTCATTCCATAAATTCAGAATACTTTTGATTTCAACTCGCGCCTCTCACGGCAACCCCTTTATTACGTGATAAAATTAACAAGTTGTACGAACACGCCTTAGAGAGCAACGTGAATTGACAAAGGTTACTCGGCTGAGCATAAGTAGACACACTTCGAAGTTACTCGTTATTTAAACTGGAGGCAAAAGATCAAAGTTTTATAAATTTTAGAAGGCGCGTGTATACTTTTGAGCGTGGAAGAAACTTAATAAAATTGCTTATTAGGACATTAAGATATGTTTGAATAAACATTTTTGCAGTTGTTTGCATTTTTAACAGTGTTTGTACATGCATATTTCAAACAGTGTAACAAAAAACACATTTTACGGAAAACACTAATAGTAAAATAATTATCCCAAATAAAAAACATTTTATATTCGTAAAATATGCATAATAATGTGATTTTTAACTCAAAAAGAAAAAAAACATTTTAGAAAGCATATAAGGTCCATTTTATTTTCTAATCAAGTTAAAAAAATATTGGTAGAGCGTTGTGTATTTCAAAAGCCTAGTATGTTGGTTCTCACCCCAGTAAATAAAATTTAACATACGATGATCCAGGCCGTGACAGCCAGAAGATGTGTTTTCGGAAACAACCTATCTGATTTTTTCTCGACATTTTGTGAATATGTACTCCGGACATATTTTTTTTCACTTGATATTGAAAACAAAAAAAAATTATATGGGATAATTTTGTTAGAAATAAAAAAAATATTATTTTTAGCCACTCGCTTAAATTGTGATTAATATCCTTAAATATAATTAAAGTATTTTCAATAGATAAAATTTTCGTAGGAAGTTGTGTCGTCCATCAATCAACAAGAGTTGTTGAGAAAATAAAGTAAAATAAAACACCCTATTTTCAATTTTAGCAAATCTGATAAATGTTACTAAATATTTGCAGGCGGCAGATTACATAGACAACATTTAATATTCTTTACAACCCGTTTATATATATGTGAAAAATAAAATACATATTATATATATATATATTTATTTATTTGTATATATGTGTGTGTGTTTGTGTGGGTGTGTGTGTGAAGAGAGTAAATATATAGTTTGTAGAAAACTCTCGCGCTCTGTGTAATTGATTCCAAACATTTCCGCGAAGCGATATAAAAGTAAGAAAGATACAAGAAGTGAACTTTGTTGAGAAACTTTAATCCATAAACATTCCAGTCTGCTGGCCGCTGTGTTTGCTTTATCTGGTCCTACCAGTTCGTAATATTTTGCACTCGAATCCGAAAACTTTGTTCAGAACAAAGTAAATACGCAAAATGTTTTAAGTCAAATAGATCTTAATTAAATATTAACTCCCAGCATGAATTATAACATTAAAAACAAAATGATATTGTAAAGGAATTGTTTGGAAACAGACTTTGTCATGGATCTTATTTGTTTTTTTAAAAATAAAACATGGATACAAGATTTATCAAAAGTATTATTCATTTATATTTACGTTACGTATAAATTGTTAATTTATGTAACTATTGCATATGATAGTTTATCAATCCACATTGATGTCTTGAAATTGAATGTAATCATCGTAGCAGTCAAAATCCATAATATGACCAATTTATTGTTCTGTTTTTTTTTCTTCAATAAATAGTTTTGATTTAGAGTCTAACGTTTTGAAACGGGTACAAGAGCTATCATGAGAATTTTCTACTTTAAATATATCATGAATACCAATCACAAACTCAAACTAAATCAATGTTATATTGCACTTAAACAACATATCTTTTTGAAACCAATTACGTTATTTCTAAAATCCTCCAGGAATTTTTTATTCAGTACTTTCTTTAAATGGTAATCAATATTCTAAGTATGAACAGAATTTCCAATCATTCTATAATTCAATTTTAGTAAAATTTTATCAAGGATTTAAAGTGTGAAGCCATCGTTGCTTGAATTGAATTATGTACATCTTGCACGACTTCTAAAAACGAATCCCCCGAATGTCTAATTCTAGAAAAATCATCTCTTTGCGTATTAATTCAATCTTTGTGACCGATTCACATTTGTGACATTGTATTTTTTATAACCTATCAGTGCGTACATTATTGCTGCAAGGTTTTGTTAAAGTATTTTTTTTTTTTTTACAGAAAACAAAAGTACAATATACCAAAACGTAACTATATTTTCTGTTGATTACAAATTTACTTGAATACTTGAAACACTCAAAACCGTAATAGTTAAAAGAATTTGAATAGAGGTCTAATAAGGCAGTTTAATATCCAATTGATATTCGCCAATTAAAACACTTCTTACGCAAATTAGAGTAATTAATGGCGATCGGATTTCAATAATTCAGGCAAAGGTGTATGTAGGAATGTAATATCTTCTAGTATTTTACTTCAAACGAATAAAAGAAACGAAAAAAGTTTATCTCGACGTGTACTTGTTTTATCTGCGTTGTAATAAAATTCAGCCCGGTTTTTTTATGGTTTTACATCTTTAAGTAAAAAGGTTCTAGAATTTTTTGAACCAAAATACTCTAAAATCGGATAAATAAAATTTTATCGTCATATTAAAAGGTATGATTTTTTTCTGAATTTAATGATCGAATATACAATCCATTGAATGGATTATCCAAGAACTACCCAAAACTAAGATTCTTTGATTGTACTTATTAATCGTTAGCGATCACTAAAATCTACTAAAATAATCCATATTTTAAATTAACAATTATTCTAAACTGATATTACTCAATTTTTATAAATTTAAGATATTTAAAAAACAAGACAATTTTAAATTTTATATTGCTATGCAGTAAATCAAATGCATAACAATTATACCAGTGTCTTGAGCAAGTAGAGTATAGCATCAACCTGTTTAAATAATATTGTTGACATACAATTGTGATATAGTTTGCGAAATCTAAGCTTTGAGTGCACAAAACTTTAAAGTGCACACATTATCTGAATGTTTATTTAAATCCACACTTCTCACTGAAAGAAACAAACGCAAACAGATGCAAAATACGAAACCAGACGAGTGTTAAAATACTCCGGCGAGCTTGAATGGCGTCGTCATGAATGATACAGACTGAAAGCATTTCGTCCGTCCGCAATGTTATCAAATCAGGAGCTGCCATCGTTTGCAGCCGCGTGACTCGCCCCTTACATTTGTCTTAATTAAATTCCCCAGTTCGGGTAAGCATGTGTTCTCAATAGTGCTTCTAGATTGAGCCATTAGTGAAATGACTATCCGATACGACCGGGGAAATCAGGCATTCGCCATTATTGCTTGCTTAACGAATACCAGTGCGAACGATTCCCACCGATTTTGAACGTTTCTCCGAGTCTGAGATATGTGTATTCGCTAACACCTCACGTATCGAGTACCAACGCCGAGGTGGGAGCGCCTCCCATTCAAATTGTTACGCACCGCGCTTTCGGGGCGGCTTCTCATTTCTTTTACGACCTCTGCTTCTCTAACAAGGTGCGAATGGTGACCCTACGGGCGATCGCTGCGGACACCCCTTAGGGTCAGCCGAGGAGTGAAGCCTGCAGGCTCCGACGAACGCCCTCGAGTCTATTTCCAGACGAATGGATGTGCCTCGCTACGGCGGCACTAACCTCCGGGCTACAGCTCGAGAGATTGCGGCTCTTAAGCGGGGAGAACAAAATATGCTGAGTGGATTGGATGTGAATTCGAACTTTATTTTTCGTACCGGAAGAATACAATAAATCAACGAATATTAGTTTGATAATATAGGCTTGAAAATGAAATTTTGTTGATCGAAATAAAGAAAAATGAATAAATATATATATATATATATATATATATATATATATATATATATATATATATATATATATATATATATATATATATATAATTTCAAGATTCTTAATTTTCTTCTAGTTATTTACAATAGTTCTTAGACCTATGCTTACAATACGGTTTGTGGTAATCCCCTGATCCTGCGCGCAGGTTGTGGCTTAGATGGAAGAGTACATGGATTTCTCTAAATCCATTATACAGTTTGTGTGAGGAAAGAAAAACACACACACACACACACATATATATATATATTTATCTATATATATATATGTGTATTTGTGTGTGTGTGTTTGTAGTGTAATTTAAGATCTTTGATACACAGCACAGTGTGGAAGTGTTACCTTAATTCCATCAAATCAGTCGTAGCCGTGATCGTGAAGGCCAATTCACCCCTGGCTCGCGTAAGCCCACCTTCTGATCCAATTTGTTTTCCGCCGGGGTAAGTCCCGTGTGTTATTACGGGGCCGGCCGCCCCGCGAGCGCGGCAGGTCGCAGCCGGCCCGCTAATGAAGTGCCCGCTGCGTGAGAGCTTGCTCATTCGGGGGAAATAAAATCTGCCAATCTAGCCGAGGAGTTATTGGCGTATGGAGAGATTTAGCCTTCTTTGGGATACAGTATAAGGTATAACCCCCACTTGCTCGCAAAGCACATTAATTACTGTGCATATATGCTCTTACATCCGCTGGGCGGTGTTCGTATCAACCTCTTATTCCACATTGTGTCTTTTTTTGTTTAAAAACCGTATTGTTTTATGTGTCAATCTTGAGAACCTTGAGAAACGTTTATCAATGAATAGAAAACAGCAGGATAAAATGCAAATAAGCGAGCGTTGCCTGAGTTAGTACAAAGTATCACCCAATAAAATATATATAAATTTATTTTGTTGATACCAGTGATAATAAATATAAAATATTCTTGATATACATATGCAACATGACACTTCTTGTTGGAGCCTAAAATCCCATTTATATAATTTATCCATGAAGTTGGCAAAGTCAATTCAATAATCTGCCATATATCAAAGTTCATATCGATAAATAAACCATAAACATTCTACGATACTTCTATTTACTACCAACGAACATAATTCTAAACCAGTAAGAAAATTTTCCCGAGTGTATTCAAAAAGTTTCCGTGACAACTTTATGTCTCACTTGACTTTTTCTATACAATTCATAAACCCCAACTCATTATCCTCGGATAACTCTATTTTGGGGTCGGTAACATTTCTTCGGTCTTGAATATGGCAAATATATTTTGCTGATACAGCATTTTTTTCTCTTCCCTGACTCTGTATACTACCCCGGTATTTTAGCTTACATGCAGTTTTATATCTCGAGCTATTATCTTCCGTGCTTGAAAGGTTTTTTTTTAATACCTTTTTTGTTTATGCTAAGATATTTTATGAAGTCAAACACGCACTCTTTATCTATTTTATGTTTCTGCCTCCGTAATATTTTTAAAATATTTTTATATCGCAATAAAGATTTCAAATTAACATGTTAATTATCCTACATAGTAAAGGACGGCTATTTTTAAAGCAAACGAATGTCTATAAATAAATAAATGTTTATTGTAATATGAAAATTTATAAGTAAGTTTGTTTAAAATAAATATTTTTATTATAAAAATATACCCTGAAAATAAGTTAAGGATGAAAATAATAATATTAATAATTATTTCCAGGTATCAATTCAAGCCTTTTATTTCGCAACTGCTTCAAGAAACATTAAAAACGTTTTAAATTATTGTAAGAATGAATCAAGTCTTCTAGTCATGTAAAAGATATGCTGTTTGTTAGTAAATTAGACAACATTGATGGATGTTTTATTATTATTTAAAATCCAATAATAAAAACATTATATTTTTTTCTTTTTTGCATTGAGATGTAAAGGAGATATGGCTTATGCCTGTCTGTCTCCCCTTTTGATGTTAAACTCACCTGACACCTGACGCCGTAGGACAGCTGTCTATATATCGACAAGCTATTGAGGCAGATATTCTGTATTTCCTTCTATTTGGTTCTGTACCGGTCTCAAAGTGTAGCCCTTAAATATGGAGTCAAATGCTTTCCAAAGTCTATGAAACCGAGACATAGCGGTTAGTGGTAATCGATATTCCTAACCTCGCTGGATAACTTAGAGAATCGGTTTTCTGGTAGCTACCTATTGCATAAATATATATTATATTAAAATTAAATTAATGAATGTTATATTTTTGTATATAAAAAAATATGTGAGAAGTATTAAAATGCTTATTGGTAGAATATTTTGCATGCAACATTTAAATTACATATTTTTTTATAGTATCACGAATAATAGAACAAAGAAAATTTTTCACCATGCACTGTTCTCTTTTAATATTCACTTGGCGGAAATATTTTGGGGGATGTAAACACCGAGACATACGAGCTTTTATATTAAAGTATAAAATTGCATTCTGAAATGCTCTCACCAGCTGCACGGGTGGCCGCGGGGGGAGTGGGGGAGGCCTCCGAGGGACCATCTACCTCGCCGCACACGACAACCTGCGAACAAAACCAAACACTCATCATATCCCCGGAGCTTTATTCCCTTTCATCCCTCTGCAACCACGATGAAATTTAAGGAATGGCTGTAATTTAATTTTTGGTTTTAAAACATTAAAATTTGGAGATTTAAGCACAATTTTACTAAAATAAATGATATAGCAAGAGTCATGAAAACTTTCATCTACGAGTATATTTGTGGTTTTTTATTGATCCGACTCAAAGTTAAGTCGTTTATATATATATATATATTTACATCGCTATGTTTTGTCCTTGTTTTAGAACCCTGCTAAGATACAGGACATTCGTACTGAGGTCCATTAAGTAGAAAGTTCGAGAATTCGGCAAATAATCTCTCCACCCGGTCAACCAAAACCACCTCGACCGAAATTCAAGGAACCATGTCATTTAATTTCCAAGCTTTCCGAATTGTTGGCAGCATTGTTATTTTGTGTAAGAAGCTTTCAAATTATTATGCTTTATTTAATTGAATATTCATAAACGAACTTACAAAATCGCATTAATATTGATAAACTTTTGTACAATTCTGAAATAATATGTTATTGATCATGGTATTTTATTTTGCTCATCCAGTTTCTTGAAATATAAATATAGGTACAGAATAAATATACTGTCCAATAGAATTTTCTTCTTTTACAATAAAACCCATATATTAATCAGTAATAACATGAAGAAAAATAGAATTGGTCAATATATATTTTTTTATGTTGATACCCAAAACTAATGATGAATTATTAAGTAATGTAAACGCAATATTCTTAAATATAATCTACAAGATATACACAAGTTAATTATCATGTTTACCTTTGAAAATAAAAATAAACTTTCATGACAACTTTATACGTAAGTAAGTGTTTCATTAGCGTTGTGTTCTTAATTTCGACGGGACGTATTTACGGAGCAGGATTAAATATTCCTACAGGAATCACAAAAGAGCGCTGGGGAAACTATAAGAGACGACAAGTAAAACTTAAAAGCGCCATTCCCATTTTATGTAATATAAGAAAAACAGCGTCTTCTCTTATTGTGCTTCTTGGGAAAATTATGATTGTTTCCACTAGGCTTTATGAAATACCCCCGCGAACTCCCAGCAAAAATATATTCATGTCGCCGTACTACAAACTCTTTTCAAGATCACGATTTATTAGCTTTACGTTTGTTTATATCTAAAGAAAAACATTTTCTTTTTATTCATAGAAGATGACGCAATAAATTTTGCAAATCCACCAAAACACGGATCGATCAAAATCTCAGTGTGTAATAAATAACCTAACAAAAAAAAAAGTATTAGATTTTTGATTTTATAAATAAATATTGTCGTTAATTTGGTTTCAAAGAAAAACAATGAAGCTAGAACTAATCTTTAACTCTGTTACTATTATGTTTTGTCTTATCGTGTTTCTGACCGGGCATTAATACGTATTAGCACATGAATAAACATCTTGCAGAAGTTCTTCCTACGTTATCGAATGACAGGATTATAGAGTACGCAAAGAGATTCAAGCCAAACATTTTATTTTATGAATATTTATTAAATGAAAGCATACTGATATTTATTGTGTAACTGAAATTTCAACTTTTATCGTTGATGAAAATAAACAAAAAAAATTATTAATATAAAAAAATCGAATTCCGTGCAGTATTGCCGTCCTCAGCAGTTATCATGTATAATTAGATACACATTTACATCAGACACTATCATTCAACCTTTTTGACACCAATGTATGATATACCATAGAAATCGTCAAAAATAAAATCAAGTGGCTTAAATACGATTCGTGAAAATTTAAAACAAATAGTTGGCGCGACGTATTATCAAGACTCTGAACATTTTCTGTATTTTCTAGTAGCTTAGGTTCCGACTGTGATTGGTTGAAAGAGAAACGTTTTTCTTTAGCTTCTTCTTAATCATTACCTTTGGATAAGATTGCCTACCTTTTTGCCAGTTTTGTTATTCAGCGTGTCTATACAACATATTCTCTTCTCAAAACTCCTCAGTTGCCAATAACACCATAAAATCATCGTAGGACGAAATATTTTTCACGTTCGCTCATCGATCGATTTACCCAAAGTAAAGAATGAGAAAATTTTAACTTTTTTCTTGGTACCAAACACCTATCACAGTGTTATGGTTGTGAACAGATAATATATATTTTTAAGCTAATAAATGAAGCATTAACGAATCGGATAATTTTTCGATCGTCGATTATTAAACTAGCAGGCATATTTGGTATATTTAAAAAACAGGTAGTATTTTGTGATTTTATTGATTGTTATGTCTATATGTATAATAATATAAGTCACAGTTAATTTTAGTATTTTTCAAGTAATTAAACATTTTTCAGCGCCCATACGAAATACGGGGAACCACGCATTGACAATCTGAGTATTTTTGTTCAGCTCTTTGAAGTGTATTGGTGGAAGTAAAGCCGTTACCCCGTCGGAGGCATGTTTGTATAGTCACTTCCGAGCTGATTGTTTGTTAAGCCTAGAGCCTCCGCGGAGTCGGGCCGGGCCGGCAGCCTCGGCCTCGGCCTCGGCCTCCCCGGAGGAACTACGCACGCTCGGGTCGTTCTGGCCTCCTGAAAAATACACCGCGGAAGGCTGTACCGAGTCGCCTGTAATATCTGCAATTGTTCCCCGGCTCTAATAACGCGGCCCTGTCTGTGTGACTTGAATAAGTAATAAAAAGGGTTTTTGCGGTCTTCTTATTGGTTTTAATTATAAACAAGGTATGTTGTTACGTGCAGAAACTATAGTGTTGTATAAATATTATATTTTAGAATAGTCGGAAGATGGACCTGTTTAATATTCTAGCGGTACCCTTGATCGAAGTTGGATAGTGAGCACTAAGAGAACATATGAAGTTAGGATGGGTCAATGAATTGTTCAACTTTACTAGAACTACAAGGCTTTAATATGTAGGTCTACAAAGTACGAACCCAGATATATTTAGTTGGATTCTACTATTTTAGAGCAGCAATATAATTGGTTATGTGTATATTTTATGTTTTAAGTGCTTCTGGTTTTAGAAAGCATTTGATAAACCCAATTATGTATATGCATATGGAAAGTAACAACCTTGAATACGATCACTGAAAATAAAAAATAGTTATAATCGGATTTTATGTAAATAGTGCAGAAAAATAAAAAAATTCATGAAATATGTACATTTTAGCAAATTTTAGATTATGTAGTAAATAAAGTTTATTTTTATTTTTCTATAATTCAAATAAATAAAACCAAGCAAATATACCCACTTCTAAAAAAATTATATTGAGGATATTAAAAAAATATTTAATAAATAATGATGAAGATGTAAAAGAGATTCAAAGATTTTGATTGAACAGCCTGAGAGAATGAAGCAGTTATTTTGAATTAAAACTTAGTTTAGGTTTTACCATTACGTATCTATTCAGATTAACAAACCAGGAAGTGTTTACAGATTAAGTACTTCGTTTGTCTAGTAGTACACACCAACTGGTGCATAATTGATTTAATTATTAGACTCAATACAAATTTAATGTATTTTTAATTTTTGTTTGTAAATTTTGCTCGGAAAAAATTTGCAAAACATTCATTATATTATTTCATTGATTAACACAATAGCACTGTAATTTAATTAAAGTCGTGAATTTCATTTGAGCACATGTTTATGTGAACATCTGGTAAGCTCTTTTTCTATTTTATTTGTTCAAGTAAGATGAAAATGGAGCTTCGTTTTAATTATTTACTTAACTGAAAAACGCGGTCGTTTGATTGTTGTTTTAATAAAATTACTCGAGTTTTTTCAACCAAGCAGAACGGTTCTGTACTGCGTTGAGTATTTTTCCGAGCGAGTTTGTTTCCGTTTGGGCGTGAGTGGGTAATCCTTTGGTAATATTTATTATTTGAGCTTCCAAATTTTTTGAAGCAAAAACATCACATTTTACCCTGTATTACAAAATAACCAGAATTCCCGAAGTGTACTTTGTAAGTACTCAGTGAGGTATAACGTTCAAACTTTTGAAGTATTGCGTAGCGTTTGCGTGTAGTTTTAAAAGTATGATGAAATGAATTTATTCCTGTGACAAGTTATGTAAGTACTTTTTACTTCAAAACCTATTTAAGTGCTTTAAGCCGCAAATCAAAATATTATTTCTATTAATTTTACGGTCAGAATAAAAACAAGCTGTAAAGGATAAATCAATGATTTTTATTAATTTTTATTAGTACGTGACCATTTTCCTCTATCAAGGGTTGTGTTTACAATATTTAGATAGGACGGGGTGAAATAAACGCAGAAGTGTTTATCCAAATCCCACTGGTGTCGTTATTTTTTGTTGTTGTGTGAATTGACAACCTTAATATATTGTAGTAAATGTATATTTAACTTCAAAACGTTGCATTGTATTTTGAATTCACATAGTTTTAAATCCATTTATGAAAAACTTCAATATCTACAAGATTGATAATTTAAGTTTAAACTTATGAAGAAATATATTTAAATTTTTAAAATAAAACTTAAATAAAAGAAAGCCTATAAATAATATAGTCAATATGATACAAACGATTGCATATAATTATTTCAGAAAAACCTTTGTTTGCAAAACCAAATTGTTCCACAATACCTCGTATCAGAAATAGGTTATTGCATTTTCCCGTATTAAATATTTCATTCAAACATTCATACCAAACATTTCAATTCAACTCTTTTAATAAATCAATGCCCCATTTATTAAAAAATGCCGATTTATGGTGGATAAATTAAAAACGATTTATTTCACATATATATATTTTTAAAAACACTTGAGGTTTTTGTCATGTATTCGTTTTTTGGATTGTAGTTAAAACACGATTAAAATTAAAAATATGTCATAAGTGTTTTCAGTTATGACCCTACACATACAAAAACCGAAACCAAGGTAGGAATAAAAAATCGAATTTATTTTGTGAGAAATGATTTGTTAATATAATAATTTGGATCCCGGGCAGGTTAAGCTTCCATTAGCACTTCGTTTCTTCTCATAAACACTCTTAAATCCCGCCTCCGTTCTTCACAGGCCGGCGGCCAAACAAATGCCCAATAAATGTTTTTCCAATAACCACCCTGCTTTATTGACTGACCCCGGTCAAGGGGCGGAGCGGAAGGAACAAACCCTCACCCCTACAATTTAGCAGCCATTGTCCTCAGGGGCGCGCGGGCGCGGCTCCCGGGGGGCGCTCCGGGCCACGCCGGCCCTGGCCAAATTCGAAAACCCTTTTTATCAATTTCAAATCTTGTTAGGCGAGAAGGAGGTTTTATTAAAGTTGTATTTGTAAGATTTCTCGGTGAGGGAAATAGAATGGAAAGGGTTTTTATGATCCTTCAGTCAATTCGATTTGAGATTACCGAGAGGGTGTAAATGTATGTATCTAGGCGTATAAATTACTCGTATATCGAGTTACTTTTCTATTCAAGGCGAGATAAGAGAACTATTTTACGTGTATTATGCTCCCGGAATAAGTAAATGCTAATAAAACTAGAAATATATACAGATTCTACCAAATAAATATTTTTTTATTGCTCAAATATTAAAACTATTTAAAACTTTGAACTGTTGTGTAAAATAGCTTAAATAAAAATCATAAAATTCTTTTTACCGTTAATGTATATATTTTTTATAAATAAATATTGTTTTTTTGATGACAAAGTTACCATGTACAAATATTAGAAAATAAAAATATCACAATACTACAGATATTTCCCGATATTGTATAAATCTGGATACTACTTCCTTAGAGTTTTTGAAATTCTGATTAATTAAGTGGTTTTTTAACGCATTAATCGTTTTAACAAAAGGTAAAAGTGGTTTGAATTCTGGTTTCGTAGCGTGAATGCAAAAAAATATTTATTGCATTATCAATAAATTTTCATGCAAACCTGCAATGATAAAAAGCCCCAGAAATGTTTTTGTTTTTTTACTAATACAAAAACCGAGCTACTTAAAAATAAAGCTGTATTGCCTTTAATTCGTGTATAAAATGTATGATTTTTTCATTTCAATATAAACGATGTTGTTCTTTCTCTATTATGTCACCAAAAAAACTTTTAATAACAGCTGTTTAGTGCTTTGTTAAAAAAAATAAAGTCATTATTAACTACGATAAAAATGCAATATTATTTTCCGCTTTTGAAAAGCATTATGATGTTACTAACTCGTTGTAATTTCTGTACAGTTAATAAATTTTTAGATTACGTTTCAGTCTGCGTGCAATAAATTCTATTAAAATATCTGACTTTACGAGTATATGATTATGAGTTTCCAGTTTTGTTTTGTTTCGAGGTTTTTCATTAGTAAAACTCAAACCTGAAACCAAAGTTGAGAAAATTATTATATTTTTAGTTGATTATATTAGATAACCAATTTTGTTTTAAGCACAATAGTTTTCTGAATATTAAAAATTATTAAAAGTATAATATAATAGTACTCATTTTAAAGCTAAAACAAAACATTTTGTAGAATAATGAAAATACATGAAATAAAGAAAAAAGATCAAACTAAATATGTCATGCTTAATTTTTTAATTTAGTAATTTTGCTTTAGCTTAAAAAAAAATGTGACGACATATATAGTTCAATGTGTATAAAAATCGTGTTCAATTTGACACAGTCGTTGATCTACGTGAGTCGGGATTTCTATGCCAGAAACGGGATCTTTTGAATAAGTGTAAATATAATATACTGAGCCATCAGATCAATTGTTTACAGTAACTTTAAATATCATAATTATTATTATGATGTTGACCGCTTCAGCTTTATTATCTAAAAATGGCAGTTGAATTTTACACGAGAAGAACAGGCCACGGGGTAGTAAGTAGCTCCTGACGAGGCAAGTATATTGTTATGACACTGCTTTTTGATAAAGAGAAAAATTTTAGGTGTAAAAACCCGTTTATTTCATAAAACGCCTCATATTTCAATCAATCAATTTATTTACTAAAAAGTGATATCATTAAAGTTCTGAGAATATCACTTAAGATTTTCAAGGTTTATTCGAATTGTTTATTATGAAACACTGAGAGTATTCTGTTGAGTTTTAGCTACAGTTACATACAGTTGAGATACTCATTATATTCTTTATTTAATATTATTACATGATAATCATAAATTGATTTGAATTACAAATTCATTATTTTTGTTCAATGCTTACTTATAAAATAGTTTATTTAATGATAACAAAGAGTCTACCCAAGAGCTTCAAAGATCACAGACATAACATAACTCCTAATTGTCTGATTCAAGATTTATGAAGAAACACTGAATTCTCATTTGCGATAGATTGGAGTTACTTTCTATAACAATTACTGTCTCCCTTTTCAAGGCTTGTGCAGCCGCAAACAAGGAATTACTCCCCGCTGTCTGATGGATGCGAGTGTTTATTACGTAATAGAAAAAGAAAAAGGGAATTGCCTCTACCGGGGAAGCTTGTTTAAATTTAAAATAACACACACGGGAAAACGGTACTCCTTTTATGGGCGTAAATATTTTATTTGACAGTCAGGTACGGCGTTCGGCAAAAACACGGATTTCCAATTTTATTTAACGATACGCTGACAGTCTCTAGCCGTTGTAACGCCTGTGACATTTTTCATGGGCAAAGAATCTTCTTTCAATGGAGTAACCAATTCGATGAAAGCTCGCTTATGAAAAATGATTTAAAAGTGAGTGTGAAAAATTAATTGTCTTTTTACGAGGACGTATTTTAAAGTTAAAGATTTTTAAAATATGGTTCAGTGGTAATTAAATGTTAAGCTAGAACTAATTTACTAAATACGCAAGTTCGATTTGATAAATAAGATATCAAATATATAAACATCACTTTGAATTTATTCGCCAAGTTTTTTTTCAATTGACAGCATTGAACACCTTTTTCCGTTGCTCATTGTTTTAAAACTACGACAGTGCATATTTTTGAAATCCAATTACACACTTTCTCTATTAATTCATGAACACACACACACACACACACACACACATATATATATATATATATATATATATATAATACGATTCAGTATTGCAAATTTGGATGATATCCAAGTATTTCGGATTACCATCTACCACTGAACACTACCGAATGGTGTGTTGACGATATATATAGAGCCAAGAACTATTGTACGATTAATTACCTAAGCTTTTGGGCGTTTGATATCATTTATTGACATTACTCTGTGTACTTGGCAACCAATTCATTCTAAGATTAATAGATCTTAGAATGAAGTCTTTCACCAAATTCTAAACTCACTTAGCATATTTCAGTTAAAATACATACTGTCGAGTTTAGTTTTGAAATCACTTTAACAATGCCAAAATTTTATTACAAAGACTCAAAATTCGTTATTAATAAGTGTACTTGTTTCATATTCATATTACTATACTAGTAAAAAGCATCCTGTATATGTGAATCGAAATACCATTGTAATGTTGTGAATTATCAATTCAAAAAAATTATATATAATAAATCCTTAACCAGACCATTTTAAAAAGCTATTATAAGAATATTGCAAGAAGTGCAAAATAAATTTAAAAGCATACGTCTTCGTTTGAATTCAGACTGTCTTAAAATTTCAAACATTCTTAGAGAAAGTTATCTACACAAAGAAACTTCGTGAAATATTTGATAATAAAGTAACCCCTAATTACAGCTCTCACCTCCACGTGCTAAGAGAAGTCTTCAGTTGAAGGGTAGACTTTGAGGGTTTTTTCCAGCGAGACTCGCCCGGCCGTATATAAAGCGCGAGACGCCGCTCCGGCTGATTTATGTGAGATTTGTCTGACTAAAGCATTAGGGATTGTATTCGGTCTTGGGTTTAATGGGTTAAGGATCAGGCCGCAGCTTTATCTGAAGCTCTAGCTGTTTCATGGGGGATTAATGCTGCACTCACCCCTTGAGAATAATGCACTTGCATGAAAAGAGGGAAAAGACAATTAAAAGAGATAAATTTTATTTCAACACGGCTGAGTTCACACCGTCACACTTGATTACCAAAAGTGACTGCTTCAATTTCTTTAAACCCGCAGTTACTTCATTATTACTTCTACATTTAAAGAACAAAATGCTTTAATTATTTGAAAAATAAAATTTAAAGAATATGAATGTTGCCTATGTGTTTGCAGTTTATTTTAGGTAAATAAATTAAGCTCGATTATTTTATGCACTCTTGTAACCACTTTAAAAAACCATATCTTGATTTACTGCGTCATGTGAAATTTGCGTTATTTATATTTAAAAAATCAGTAAAGGCTACCCTGATATTCCACCACACCTGCCGTTTTTGTCCTAGTTCCTTGTGCCAGATAGCTACTGCTACGGTGGTGTTACTAACCGATGAGCCTCGAGGCGTCTTCTTGAAAACCAATATAAGAATCCACTGTAGCCGTTTTATGGTTTTCGGGATTTAATATAAATTTTCCTTGATTCTAAAATCCGCAGTAACATGTTTAAATCTTCGGAGAGGTTTTTAATTAAATAAAAAATGTTACATTAAATAAGTTATATTTAATTATATTAAGTTTATATGGCTGATTAGGGTCTGTGGTGAGTAGAAGTTAATAGCTAAATTGAGAATAAAAGTTGGAATAATTGTAAGACTAAGAAATTTGCAGTTAAGCTCCCCGAGCCATGAAACTAGAGTAATTATTGCTAAATTTCGTAAGAAAATTGTCAAAGTGCAGATTCTTTGTGAGTTCTTATTTAATTGGAAAATAAAAACGGAGAAGCTATTGTTACGCGGTCAAAGTACCGCCACGAAAGACTTTTTGCAGCGGCATTTACGTTAACTGGCTTAATTTTCTCAATAATGGAAAAGTTTCAACTCTGAAGTAAAATAGTTTGATCCAATTCCGCAAAGTACAAAAGAAATAATTGAGGAGCTCTAAATGATAAATTTCAAAGATAAATTATACGCCCGTGATTATATCGTTCGGGGTGAAGAAATGAAATGGCGGTGGGAGGCCACGCCTCCAGACAAACAGATTAACGGGGAAAAAGTGTCATCAAGGGCGGCTGCCGTGACAATCAAAGCCTGGGGGCGGTTGAAGTGATGGGAATGCCCGCTGGAATGAATCAACTGATTCTCACAATCACAGTCACAAAAATTGACCCTGGAAGTTCTGATGACTTGTAAACTGAATGATAAAAAAAATATTACCTTAATTAATGATGTATGAGAAAAAAAACAGTACAGCAATTTAAAATTTCATTAAATATATAATTATTCTTTACGGGGTCATTTTGAAGTACTCGGAAAATAAATGTTGGAAATAGTTCATTCCACATAGTTTAATATTGAAGGGAAATCATAATTTTAATTATATTTCAAAAAACATTATACAACTTTTTATGACATAAATTTTCACTAAATTATTATTTTGGGTAATAATAGATTTAATAAAGAAAAACATTTTTATTTATGTATATAATATTAAAAATTTTGGAAAAAATGCATAATTACTTTTTCTTAATCGAGTAATTACATTTTTAATTAAAATATAAGTCACAAATTAAAAAACCGAACAAAAAAAATTATATTTCATGTTAAAGAATTACCTCATGCAAATGCCATCTAATATATATAAAAAAAAATCTTATAAAGTATTCCCAAAGCACTTAGTTGCTTTTTCACCTCTTCAGACAGTCAATGCATCGGATTGTGAGAAAGTATGTAACTCAACATGGCATTAGTTATCAGTGTTTTCCCTTGATTTAGAATATATCTCACAAAATAACACACTTAAATAAATATTTTAATTGAACGAAGTATTTTTAAATTTTTTAATAATACTTCAAAGGTTTATGACAAAACTATATGAAAAACAATGCCCAAAAATACATTTTGAAATAAATTCTATCTAATGAGCAAAACACCTAAGAAACTTTACTTGTACTGTTTTTTTGGTATCACACACATGCATATATTTATATATTTATATATATATATATTAGGGTGTCCCTTATATGACCAAAAAAAATTTTTTTTCAAATTTCGAAATGCATACCCTCTACATTTTTTACTAATGCTATAAGATACTCAAATATAAAATTTCATCTTTCTAGAAAAATTGCAACTAGTGCCGACCGAGCTTCAAAGTTTAGTAAAAAACGTGTTTTGTCTTGATATTTCGGTCTGGTATAAAACCATTATAAATGCAATAAATTAAGTGAATAATAGTAAAAATTCAATTAAATGAACATTAATCTTTAATCAAAAACATAAAGTAATAACAATCAGTCAGGGTAACTTTTTTATAGAGTTGTTTTTTTACAGTCCGGATACAATTTTCTATGTTCCTGGACACAGCGCAGCAAGAACTGTTTTTGTTCTTCTTCAGCCGCGATAAGTCCGTTAAAATCTTGCATCATTTTAACAGCCCTTTCAGCAGTATCATTCACAACCCTCAAATAACTTATTTTTCTTTTAGCTTCCACAAAAGCACTATTATTATTCCAAGAAGATACATCTTCCTTTAGAAAACTGTCGTCGATTTGCAGTCGTGATAAAAATTGTTTGCTCTTTTCCGATACGAAATCATCCAGTGTTTTACAAACATAAGCAAACATCTTGTAGAGTCTTTTTGTCCTTCGCAGTTATTCTGCATTGTGACTGAAGTAAACACATTTTTAAAGAATAGATCGCTCTCGCCATCCAGCGTGCCTGATGCATGGCTTTGGGGGGGCTTAGTTTTAATTTTTCCTCTGAGTCTCCTCCCAAAAATATTACGCACAGTTCGACCAATTTGCGGTAGTCATCTCTTACATAACTTTTGTCTAATTCTATAAAATATTAAAAAAGCTTGAATGTCTGTCTCGGCAACACGTTGTTTTACGAAATTAAGAGATGGTTCAATGTTACTAGCGTCGATGTTTTTCCAATTTTCTCTGAACTTTTTAAACATTGGAGTATCTGGGCTACTAGTAATTTACTTAATTTTGCTTTCAAAGACAGCTTTTAGGACCAATTCATAAACATGATGACGACAGACGAGCAGCAATTCTCTTCCTAAAGTTTCTCCAAAATAGCACAAGCTCCATTGAAACGGCCAGTATTGAAAGCTGTTGTGTCGCAGCACATTATTTGTACTTTATCGTGAAGGTTCTAGTCAAAGAGAGCTGTTGAGACAGCCTTAGCTTGATGTTTTTCAGAAGAATGTTCTAGTTTTGGCACTGCAAGAAGCTGTTCCTTATCGTCAAACGAAGCAATAACTGGCAAGCGTTCTTCTTTAGAACTTCGTACATCTAACCCGGGTAATAGTTTTCCATCCCAATGGACTGTGACTACGTCGGGTACATTACTTCCAAAGAAGTTAGATTTTATTGCTTCTGCCCTTGATTTTCAGCAGCTAGTGGTTATCTTTGTCTTACAACCCTTTCCTCTTCTTCCAATCGTCGTTGTTTAGATCTATCTTCTTTTTCCGACAATTTTTTATCAACACCACCTAAGCATCCTGGTCGATCTGGCTCTCTCTGTTTCATTAAAAATAATTTATTTTACTCTATTTTCATTCTCTCAAAAGCATCAGCATGTGCAATATCAAACAAATTATCAAGATCAATTTTGAAATTGTTCTCACGGCTCTTGAACGTAACCTGAGTTTTCTTACAATTTTTTTGCAACTCTCTCCAAACATGATATAAATCAACAAGTTTCTTCACGCAGTTAGGATATGCCCTTGTTGGAATTCTTGCTTTTTCCCAATATATGATGCACTCCCTAATCACAAGATTTTCACTTTCACTAACAATCAGTTTAACCTCACGAATATTGTAAAATAGGACCGAGGGAATTTGTCGATTAGATGGTAATTTTGCACCATTTATTTGATATCTAGGCAAACCGATAAGGAAATTATTTTGTTTATCACTCCGTAATTCCACCGACATGTTAACGCACTAAACAATGGAGCACTACTAATCTCAAAAATCACGTATGAAATGACAAATAAAACATGCAGTTACAAGTCACAGCGCAGTACTTACGCAACTTGTATGGACAAGTTAAAATCGCAAGTCGGCACGGGTTACCGTTTATAAATCGAACTAATATTTTTTTCTATACAATATAGAGTTATTACTAAACTTTTAAGAAGGTATGCGTAAAAAAATATTGAACTTGAATTTTAAGGGACACCCTAATATATATATATATATATATATATATATATATATATATATATATATATATATATATGTATATATATATATATATATATATATATATATATGTATGTATGTATATATATATATACATATATACATATCAGATATTCAGGACAAAGAAGTCAGCAACAAAAAAAAACCATTGCTTACACTTCAGGGTTCAGTTCAAGAACGTAATCTTCCGATTGATTTAGGCCCGAGGAGCGCGGGCGCATAAATCCAGTTAAAGCTCGCTCCATGAAAAGTTAATTCGGGCCCAGCTCGAGTATGTAAACTGGGGGCGAGGCTGTGACAGAACAGCCCAGAAGCCGCAACCTTCCGCAACACGAAATAACTTCCAGGCGGCCGGCGGCGCCTCCGAGCGGCCGGCGCCCTCCTCCATTATTCAGGGGGATCGACAATTCCAGCCGGGCCGTCCCCGCCGCCGCCATTGGCCGCGGGGCCTTGTAATATGCATCGTCCACAGCTGTACATCTCCTAGGACCGTTTTGAAATTTACCTTTTGTATTTATCTTCTTGAAATATCTTGAATTCCGGTCAGAGTGCTTTTTGGAAGTGTGACATTGCTTGTGTTTCAAAGTTTATTTTTACGTGCGCCCTTTTTGGAGGCCGTGTCTTAAGGGCGCTTTTGGGGTTACGATCTATCGAAGAAGTGCTTTTTTAAAAGCTTTATGGAAGATTCGCCACTCTTATACAATCTTCATGGTTTTTTAAGCGGGCGGAGATGTGGATCCCCGTTCGCTACTGCTGAGTCGTGAGTTTTATTACGCTTAAATATATTAGTTTGTGTACGATTTTGAAAGCAATTTGTTAAATGTAAACTTTACTATGAAGTCATTGCAAATTACATAAATTGTATGACACGAGAGAGCGCATATGGAATAAATAACTCAAGTGAATATTTTCCTACATTCATCCAGTTTATAGGGATATAAACTACGCACTATATTTTCACGTTGTTTTCGATACGGACAGATAAACTTCAAACAAAAAAAATAAACTGCCCTAGAATTCACGTATTTTCACTTTACTTTCACACGAGTAATACTTTTAGCAATTTTCCTACAGCATGCAGTCTCCTGGAAACAACAACAACGCCTATCCTGTCAGAGAAAACACAGGTCTCTCGGTTTTTATGGAGCTTGAATACCTAAGTGCTAAAAATTCATCTCTATCTTTTGTGTATCCAACGCAAAATGTATGAATTGATTTCGACACGCAAACGCGCATTGAATAACCAGCGCTTCTTTTGATAAAAGAGAGTTCCTTTAAAAAACTTTTTGGATACAAATATTACTTTTGTGCCAATCCATTTTCTTATACCTTCGTACACCTTTTTGTGTATTGAAATTTTGAAAGGTCTACTTCATTTTCTCACAGGTGAAAACCGATCTCTGTTTGAAAATATTCTTTACAACTTAAAGTATTCACAGCTGTAGACGAAATTATAGCGAATGTATTCAAAATAAAATATTACATTTACGACTTCAAAATATAAATGAAAAATGGTTTTTGCAACGATTGTAATGAAAGTATATTTTACGCATCAGAAATTTGAAAAAGTAGTTACTATTAAAGAGATTAACCTGATTTATGAAAAATATTTAAGCACAATAACAATACATTATAATAATGCATTTTTTAATTTATTTTGTGTTATCAAAGAAATTTATTTTCTCTTGAAATTTCGTTATACAGCATTCCATGCCTTATGAAACTTAAAGTTCAATTTGATAAGGACTTTGAGGCCTTGCACGGAGCTCCTTAATACGCGGGCTCAGAACTGCTTCTTTGACGACGCATTTGAATGCAATTACCTTTAATTTTATGCACAGCTTAAATTGCAGCAGTTTTTACTGAAAATCTCTGCAGTGAATGTTTTATGGACGGAAAGTGATTCTATTAAAAACATTTTACGTTTTATGAAAAATACTTGCTAGCAAAAACTTACTCTTAAAACTTTTATTTTCACTGATATTTTATGGTCATATTTACAAAATTTACAGTATTTTAGAGCATAAAAATATTATATCAGATTACAAAGTTAAAAATTATCATTAATGAACTTTTGTGTTGTAAAATATTTTTTTTAAAGCATTTGTAGAAGTAGATGATTTTTATGGGTTGTGTTCGAAGTTAAAATTTTTAATTTTATCTTCGTTTAAAATACATTAATAATAATAATACACACATTGTCGCGCAGGAAGTAAAACATGGGTTTTTATATTTGTTGCTCAAGTTTATCAGGATAAGAATGCGAATAAAGGAAACTAAGGAAACGATGAAAGTGCTATTTAACGATAGCTTATGTCACATATAATAAGAGAAAATAGTCCAGCAATGTCGGTCTTAAAGAGCTCAGGAAGAAATTTAACACGACAAATTGGACATTCTTTGAAACCAAAAAGAAAAATAATATTTCAAAATCTTAGCGAAAATAATATTCAATTTTAAAATATCTAACGATTTTCAAAGTAGGCTATTATTTTATAGTATGCAAAATAACAAAACCTGTTTTCATGGCCATGAATTTAATACAAGTTTTGAAAAAAAAATAGTTTAAAACATGTCTAAGAGTGACTTTGAACTCAAAAGTTCCATTTGATTTGGTCAAATTTACATTATTATTGTTCAAATATGTATACTGATAAAAGGTAACTTAATAAATATAGCTCAGTAAAATAAATTGAAGGTAATGATGTACCTAGCGTTGTAGCTAATCAAATATTTCACGACTTTTCAATTTCTTATTCCTTTTATATCTCCAAAGGTATGACATCACGGATATCACACTTGAATGCGCAGATAAAACAAGAAGATAAATGTATGATACAGCTTCCAAAAAACGAGAGAAAATTCTTGGGAAAAATATTGAATCTTACTCAGAAAATCAAAAGCTAGATGAAATCTCACATTATCCATATTTTCTGTACCTTGTTACATTTTGAACGACATGTTAAGAATTTTTTTTGTTTCTTTGATATAAAATTGGATCAAAACTAAAAATTAAGATTAAGACATCAAATATTTATTTTCTTTTAAGAGTGTTGGTAATATGAAAATTTTTCGTCACATTTAGTTCTGGATTTAATAATCATTTACTTTTCATATGAGATTTTGTACTAAAAAAAAACCGTTTATTTTTATAAATGAAATCGGATTTTAAAAAGAAAATAATTGATTGAACCATACTTCAATGTAAGCATAAAAAAATTACGCATGTACATTTTTTTATTTTTTATAATTGATTGTTTTCGTTTCATTTGAATATTCAAACAATTGAAATTGCCTCTAGCAAATAGTTCATTTGCTGGAACACATAAAAATTCTAGTGAATTTTATTTATTTGACTTGTATTACCATCCTAAAACATATAAAAATCAAATACAAGAATCAAATATGGTATAAAGTGCAAATATTAAAAACTATAAAGAATATGGTAATTGTTAAAATGTTTAAATAACGATCATAAAAAGTTTTTAATTTTTATTTAAAAATATAACCAATATTTTTGTGAATTTGGACGAAAAATATACTTAGTGATGCAGTTACCTTCTGTAATCTTAACATTAGCAGATTGTTATTTAATTTTGATTTGTTTAGCTGTACATTAAATAAGAATTTTGCCAATAAAACAACATGAAAAGCAATCTACGGGTGTGTAGAAGAAAACGCATTAAGTTGGGTGGCTTTGGTTTGCTTCTTTTTGTGTAAAAAAATTAAATTTTTGCAGAATTTCGAATATTATTCAATGGATATAATTATTATATATACATAATTGGCCTTTTTTTTTAAAACACTAATCAAATAAAATTGTAATAAATAGATGAAAATATTACTTTATTCATTGTAAAATATGCCAGATTTATATCCCAAAAATCATTTCAATTTAACAATTATACGGAAAAAAATATTTCAATAAAATTCCCTTGTTTGTCTTGTTTGTCCACCCTGAACTCTTTAATTACACGATCACGGAAAAGAGCCTTAAAGCTGAAAAAAATTGAAAAAGAAGCCAAACGCCGTGCTTTTGCGGAGTTTAAAATTGTTGTGGAATAAAGAACGTGAAAAGAATTTTAAGCAATTAAACATGAAAGTAGTCCCAAGAAGTTCGAGGTGTTTCTTTTGAAAAGGTTTTGTGTTGTACGCACAAATATAAATATTTACATTACTTAGCATTTTTATAGATGCTTTTATATATAAAAAAAACAATGAACAGGAGTGGCGAGGATTTTTAAAATATTTACATGAAAAATCGCTCATATGACTTTACTGCCTATATTTTTGTAGTCATACATATAACTTTTAACCTAATGAATTGCAGAAAAATTTCACAATTTTGTATCAAATTTTTTATGCTGAAAGACATAATACATACTCAAAGCTCTGTAATTTTTATAGTTATATATTTTTTGGCAAAAAGTCAGTTGATGAAACGGCTGCCGAACAAGTGCAAAACTTACAGTTTTGCCGATTTATTATTACTTTTGTGCCTCCAATAACAAACATCAGACCTAAAGATTCAACATTTTATCAGAAATATAACTTTTCGAGTTCGAACTTTTGATAAAAATGTTCGCATTTAAATGCAAACAGAGATGGACATTTGTTTAATATTTATATAGATTTTGTTGACATTAATATTTTTAAAAGTTTCAGAAATGAAATGGGGAGCCCCTTTCTAAGGTACTATATTTTACTGTGTTATTTGGGTTATTGGATGTCAAAAAGATAACATTTTAGTCGAACAGATAACTGTGACCTTTACACATAATGAAGTGATTCTGACACAATATTTTTTTGTCACATTTCATCTTATATCACTTTGTGTTGGCATTTGTATAAGAAAATAAATATGTATATATATATATTATTTTTACACTCTTTGAAAGAATAGAAAAACGGAAAATAAAATATAATATATTCCTTGCCCGTGACTCAGTAAGTAGGCGACCGTACTTAAAAATATATTATTCATAAGAAATTTATTCTGAAACTACTAGAAATACAAAATAAACTTCTTACAAATACAGTCTTTAGGCATAAAGTAATCGCTAGAGAAATGTACAGGCTCGGTAACAAGCAAGAGTCCACGATGTCATATACTGGACGTCCGGCGAACCCGTCCGCCTGGCGGTGCCCAGGAGGCTCTAAACAACCGAAAGGTCGGCACTAAAGCCTGTTGGATTAATAAAATTATTTAGTTTGCCTTGGCACTCCCGCAGAACTACCGAGGATAGAGGAAACAATGGAAAAAGCTGCGGGGACGTCATACTCAGCAGGGGATAGGTAATGCTTGATAACAATGATTATGCTATTATATATTCAGAATTATTATAATTTCATCCAAGCTAAAACCAGTTGTTACCCTGTAGTTAAAAACGGGGAAATAAAAGGATATGGTCCATTTACTCTCGGCCTAAAATCGTCTTGTACCTTAATTTTGTGTTAATTGTTTTAAGCTAGCTTTTATTTCGTTTAAATTTTACATTACAAGTTTTTTAAAATATTCAATTTTAAATAAAAACTATAAAGCTATTTATTGTATTCAAATTGGATCTCACGTGGTCTTAAAACTTACATCTCAAAAAATATATTCAATTCATTGAAATTAAAACAATAATATCAATGAACCCCAAAGCAATGGCCTTACTTATTTTTTATAATTGAAATAACATTAGTGAATAAAACTATAAATTTAAACCGTTTTTTCAAATCATATTTTTTTTAGGAATTTTTTTTTTACCAAAATTTATTTACATCAAAATTAAAGAGATGTTTAAGCTGACTTTTCACTTTACCCGTTTAATTATTTCAAATTCTCCCAGAGACAAGTACAAATGACATAAAAGGGAGGGCTTGAATTTTTGGTTAACTACTTGTTGACCGCAGCAAAGCAATTGAGGAAATTAGTGAGCGGGTTATTTCAGTTCGTTGCAATAAATTGCTCAATAATTAGCTTTAGTGTGTGGGTGGATACTGCATAAGTATACAGGTACTTACCTGCATTTAAATTCGAGCCATAAAACACCGCATTTCTAAGTAAAAACTGTTACGAGGACTGCTAGTTCAATTCCCCCGTGAGACATAAATTTATATATGTTCCATGCGCTAGAAATTGGCTTTAATGGACGACAAAATGAAAATTATTTTCATAGAATTCAATATACTCATAAAACCCTTATTTAATGGTAAAACATAAGCATACATAAGTCTAAGTAATAAAACATTTTTTTTACTCCTGTGTTCTATATAAATTGATGTCTACATTAAAATTAAGTATTAATATAAAATATATGCAACGCAAAGAATAGTTAAGTAGCAAATATATTTTAAAGAGGTGCATTCAAAATTGTATGTTCTTAGTTTTTCTAAATTTTTCAAAGATGGTGTAAGTAGTTATATTTATATTGAATAAATTTAGATTTTTAAAATTAAATATCAATAAAATAAATGTCATCACTTTAATAAGAAACTAGCTCAAATAATTGTATGTGACTTTACATTGAAAAAACCATACGCATATAAACTTGATTTAAATGATAACATTTAGATAAAATCTTTTTAAATAGAATAAAAAGTTTCATACTTCCCACGTCGCATAAATAAAGAATTTATAAGAGAAAAAAAACTTCTAATTATATATAGCTGTTAAGTTTATATGTGAGCTTTTGCATTGTATCAGTAAAATTTCTGAGAGCTTCAATTACACAACAACCTATAAATTAATCAATAAAATTACTACTTTAACTCTCGAGAGGGCTTCGTGGGACTCGCTGAAAAGTTCTGTAGGGGAAACGGATATACTCCGCGGGAGTCACTACAGGCGGAGCTTTGGTTCATTTCATTGTAATTTAACGACATCGATTTATAAAGTGGATTCCAATCGAATCAAGAAGGCCTTAACTCTATTAAGAGCCCCTCTATATCCACAGACCAATTATAGAAAATGGAAGAAGCGATAGTCTCTCGGCCGTGCATGCGGGATGGATGAGGGTCGCGGTCAGTACAATGAATTGCTAAGTATTTCGATAAGTTAGAGTTAAAGGCGACTAGATGAATGTTTGTCCCTTTAAACTACCTTTCAGTGATGTTGAATTGTAAATCTATTAGGAACGGAATAGCCTTGCTTTTTCAGGTGCCCATTAAAAAGCTGTCTCTTTCAAATTAAAATTTAAAAAAAAATTAAAAGTTCAAATTTTTGTTTTTCATTACTGGTACTATCTTTCAACATAACACTAAATTTTTCTTTATTATTTGATTTTTTAATCAATTTAGTTGCAATTTTTTATTTTCATATTCAGAAATAACTAATAAAAATTAAAAACAGTTTCTACCCATTTTACACATATTTAAATAATATTTCACTAATCAATCATATAGAAATTTAATTAAATTTAAACTATTTGTAGACATTCTGCACAAATAATTAATAGTTTTTTATGTTAATTCAACTTTCCGTGGATGAAAATATATTTTATTAAAAATACCTAATATTTTAATGACTTAAGATATACAAGATCCCTTTTTTTACCACGCCAAACAATAAAATATATAGAATAATCACTGTACATTATAATGATTTTAAATTTATTTTTTTTGTGGTAACGTATGCACCAAGGAATACGTGTGTATATGGATTGATAGGCCACAAAATAAACAAAAGGGCAAGGTGATGAAAAAATATCTACAACGTGATGCAAAAGTTTCCCCAGTTGTATTTTCCAACTAAGACCGCGCTGGCGGGCCGTGCCTCGGATGCTAATTAGCAGCGAGGTATTATTTGCACTAAGTTTGTTTGCTACTTAACCCCGAGTTACATAACAGATGTGCTCTGTGGGCGTAATAACTGTCGGTGCCCAGCAGGTCCGCCGACGCGAGTGTCTGCCGACTGAGATCACCAATAATCTCGGAGGAAGGTCGCCCCGGGCCTGTTTGTCTTTCGCAGCCTCACGGACTGCCATGGCCCCCGATGTGCACGACTACCTGGGGGGGCACATCTTAAGTTTAACTTTAATGAAATATCGTTTTCCGGGTGGTACTGATCAAAGCTGTTAAACGTGACGTTGATTTGGTAGATACGAAGAAATGATTATTTCTCTATCTATAAATAAGTGCTTAAACTTCTTATAAAAAATTAAATTTATGCTTAAATAGATAGTCTAAATGTGATAAAATTATAAGCATTCATAACTTATTTTGAATATATACGTATAGTATACACATTAGTCCGCTCGAACATTTTTTTACATTACTAAATCATATTTGTAATTTGTAAGCAGTAAATTATTTTTTTTTTGGTTCTGTAACTGATTTAATATTAGCTAAAGTATGTGACATAAATAGAAAACTAGCTAGTGCTTAAATAGAATTTCTCGCTTGAACAAAAAAAAATACTAAACGCAAGCAATAAATAATTTCAATTTAGCATTAGCAAAACGTGATCGTAATTCTGAGAGAAAAATAGTAATGCTTCGTTCTATTAGAAGGAATTAGGGTAGTAATTTAAATGTTATCGGAAATCGTTAATCATGAAATAGTCGCGTTCGTATTTGCGCCTCCCATCCGAGATAAGCCCTGCTGCTCCCACCTGGCCGGTGACGTCAGAGCAGGTGATGCTTCGGCAATATATTGCCGACGCCCCCGCCATCCGCTGCAGCCTGTATGGGATATCAATGCAGACTGGTTGGCGCATGGCGGTGAAACCAGCACCGATACAGAAAAATACAAGTGTACAAAAGGCGACTTCTACGACAGGGGACAAATCAAATCATCTCATGTATCTCTGCTAGGGTTTTAATCTCGGAGTATTGGACTTTGCACATATCCGAAAAAACTTACACAAAAAATGTATATACATAATCCAAAAAAAAAAAGACATATTCTCTATAATTTCTATCCGAAGAGTTTTGATACCCTAGTTTTTTGTTTATAATGTCCGTTGATGCTTGTCAAAAAAATTTAAACATTACCATTGTCGCCATGGTGACATATCAAATTTTCAAGAGCTTTGTAGTATTACCTGATGACGTTTATATCGTATTTAGTATGAATTATGATTAGAATTTTTATAATAATCATAAAAATTAAGAGTATAGTAAAGCTCTTACAGTTTATTTTAAACAAGTCATTTTAGAGGATCCATCTTTTTAAAATTGATAACATACTTACCCGATTTATGAAGCAAAGAAATTGATATTGATTTCACAGTAGTTTATATAATATGATTCTTTTGTTACAACGATAATCTATTTTCATCTTGAGGGTGAAATTCATACTCCATTGCTCTCACAAAGTCGATCGTGCTATGAGAGTGAGCTTTTTCCATTGAAAGTTATTAGGGACGAGACTGCGTTGTACGACCAAGTATACCTCAAAAATATTCGATATAATAAAAGATGCCCCATTCTATAAAATTCAGAGACCTCATATATCCAGCAGAAAAATAAAGATATGAACATATGTATTTTACATGATAGAATTATCTCGGTTATTGATAAAATGTGACTTAGGGATATTCGTATCGAAACCTGCCATCTGCCTATCGCATATACGAATAAATAGGAATACATGTGACATCATGAATAGGTCAAGTTTTCTTTTGGAGTGAATAAGTAAAATATTTCATAGTATTTAATATGTGCGTGGCAATAAAAATTATTTCATCAGCTTTTTATATCATTTACAAAATTAGCCCATTGTTGGTTTAATATATTCGCATTTCGGACAAATACACGAAATATTCGGACGTATTTTTACATAATGTAATTAAGGGTAACACAAACTGTACAGTGAAATATTTTTTATAAAGCAAAATCTTTTACTAATTTAGCATAATTCAAACGCTTCCGCTGAAAACAAAATCTGCGGATTTAATAATCACGCAATATGATAATCATGGCAGAAATATACTCACAGGACTGAAGCGGCACGACAAATCCTTCAGAAATAGAACGAATATTCTAAGATGAATGACTGAAAGCATTTCAGAGCAAATTCAGGGTTTTGCGTGAAGAAATAGGAGTTCTGCAAAGATTTTATAGCGCTGCAAACAATAACAAGTTCAGTGTAATCTCTTTAACTCAAGCCCAAGGATAATTTGAGGTTTTTTTTCCAAGTAAAGAAACATTACTTAAATGTAGATTGCAGTTTCAAATTAAGCTTAAACTACAAGTTCTTAAATGTAGATTGCAGTTTTAAATTAAATGTTAAATATATTACTTAATAATACACCAGAAAAAACAACAAAAATAGCCACTAACTACTAATCATATAATATTTAAACTAATTGAAATACATCGTAACATACATTTAAGTTACTTCTAGATAAGGGTAAATTTCAAAGGCAGAATTATTTCTCATGATTAGATTATGCGTAAGGAAAGCCTCCTTCCCGAACAGAAATACTCATTACGTTAGGTTTTTGCAGGGTGCTTATTTTCGTAGAAAGAAGAAAAAGTTAAATTAACCATCTCGGTCCCGACCTGAAACTAGAATGTAAAGCTGCCTGAAAGAAATTGCGCAACTTTTACAATAGTGTAATCTACTATGCCAGTCATTATTTCGGGGAAAGCCTTTGATGATTACGAACGAGGTAAGATATACCAAGGCCTTGTTTAAGAAAGTAGGGAAATTAAAATGAGTTTTTTTCATCAGGCACACAATCCGTTACGGAATACGAGCTTTACAGCATTATTAAAAAGACCGCTGGTTATTGAGGCACGGGCCCAGCGCTATGTACACAATCAGTATAAAAAAATAATAAAAAGATAACGGATCTTAAATTTTGCCTAACCGGTATTTGTATATATAAAAATAAAAGAGAAAAGGGAAGGATCCTTTATTGCAAGTATTCTGTTGTTAGTATAAGTCCAGGTGTGTTTTGTTGATATAATATATTAAAAGAGTAAATCTTGTAATTTATGACATTAATAGATATAATTTAAATTAATATATACAAACGCACACACACACACACACACACACACATTTATATATATATATATATATATATATATATATATATATATATATATATATATATGTTTATATATTTCGTAGCTTTCAAGAGGAAATTAAAGGAAGTGTTTTTCTTTTTACTCGGATCATTGATCTAAATGTAACCGAATACCTAATACCGTTTTCTGTTGCTACTCTGTTAGGTAGGACTTAGGGAGAACGCATCATTACATCTTCTGCGTGGTAAACCAATATGTTTAAATCAATGCTGCGAATAGAAAGTAGCAGAATTACGGAACAGCGACTCGCACAACATTCTGAATTCACACACGTACGAGTGTTTATTCTAACATTCCGTAGTATTCCACCTCAAGTTGATGTTTTATCCGAAATACAAAGCGCTTTTAACAATATAATATTATCAATACCTGTTTACATAGCTTTAGAATAATAATACATTATAAACATTTGTTGATAACAAGAAATAAAGCACTGAAAATGCCAAATTGTATAACAATATTACATTCCTGTCATTTATAAAATATTGTCACTATCTGACAACAAATGTCTCATAAAAACAAAGTCATGGTTTATAGAAAAACTGTGTTTGTTTGTACGATATATAAAGATTTTAACCAATAAAAGAAACTCACGAAAATATCCAACATTGTGTAATCCCTGAAAAGAAAATTATTAAGAATGTAGAAATAAAAAAGATCGCTTCAAAGGTTCTAAAATTACAGATTTCACGATTCGAAAGATTGCTGCGAATGGTAGTGTGATAAACTATATGGTGCTTGAAACTTTCCCATAACATTGTGAAGATTGAGTTAAGCTCTTTCTCAAATATTCGGAGTATCCATATTAGTCGAAAATATTTCTACCCGCGGCGTCACAATTTATGTACCCAGATTTTTATTTCATCAATAAATATTCTGATTGATTTTGCATAGAAACCTATGAAAGTTTTTTTTTTTTTAAATATGCAAATTATAACTATGTAATCTTTTAATAAAAAATGTCACTTTTTCTTTGTGTGATTGTGAGTCCGCTCGGTAAAAGAGTAGAATAATATTTTTAATCTACCTGAGTGTAATTTTCATTGAGACAGAAAAATATTTTGTTGATTTTTTTTATATTCATTTGGGATGTTTTCTGCATGGAAGTTGTAAACATACAAAATGAATGAATGGAAAAATCATTCGAAAGTAAAGTTTTTACTTAGCGGTAATAGGTGGAAGTGACACGTCCTTTATGCTTGTTCCGGGAAACACTGGAACAGTAGTTGGACGGAGCGTCCCGGCATTCAGTCCGCCGTATTTTTCCCACCGCGAGTTGAATAAATAAATTCGACGGACGATGAAGAACGCAGAGCGCCTGTTCAGATTTCCACGGCTTTCAAGATTTACGCCAAGTCGCTTGTGTACGCTTATCAAAAGAATACTTCTTTTGTATAACTTCGCTTTTGAGAGAATCTCTCTGCTTCCAAGGTAGGAAATTAATTAGTCCGAGATACAAAGTGTTTGGCGGTAGACGGACTTTGTATAGAAATGTATTCTTTTTGTGGCCTGAACCCCGAGATGTTTTATCGTGATTATTTTAAGTTTTCAGAGTGGAACCGACAAATTTGGGTAATTTGACATTTTGTTTCGGATTCAATTTAGGAAGTTTCTTGCTTATTTCACCTTTTTGTCATGTTGAATGACACATTTATTTTTTTAAATTACCAAAAATGCTTATCATAAAAACGAAAAAAAAATCTAATTAGATTTTCACTTAGGAATGAAAAATATATAAAGTATATAAATTTACATAATGTAAGCTTGAATAATGTTCTTACTTTCGTGTGAAATTATAATTTAACAGGAACATCAAGATTATAAAATTATTCTACCAAAAGACAACTGTCTAATATTATAACGTATTACTCCCAAACAATAACTAATCCTGTAATTCCCTTGTTCACACAAGGTAATCCCAGCTCCATGGTATACAAATTAGAGAGATTCGTAAACTTTTACGATCAATTTTACAAGTCAAGCAGCCACTTACATAAGCGCGTTAATAAGAAGCTATCGCAGCTTTCTTATAGTAATCAAATAATCAAATATTGATTTTGAAAGAAAAATTTTGAAAGTTATTTAGATTTCACGGAAGTTTAAATTGAAAATAATATTGATTCCCAAGTTGGAAAACAACTTTATGTGCAAAACAAAATTTAATATTAAAAATGTTAATGATATTTTTAATAAAACGCATTTTATATTCATGTTATTCAAATAAAATTTAATTTGAAGAAATTTTTAAACACAGAAGATAATGTTTTTTCATGTACATAAAATATTAGATTTAAATAAGATGTTTTGGGTTTTTTTCAGTACTTTTTCAATGTTTTGTTTCAATTAGTATATATTAAATGTAAGCTTAATTTATGAACTATTTTTCTATGCATAGTTTTATTTTTATAATATGTCTAGTATAATTAATCGGAGAGGACTATCGACATAACTACTCCTACATTATCTACCAGTTCTCAACACTTTCCTTTGGCTCGTCAGGTTTACAGAGATCACTGACTTGGTAAATGCTCTGCTGTTGACATTACACAATTAAAAATAACGTGACGTTTTCTGTTTGATTTTATACTTACGCATTTTCATAATTTATTATATACATAATATTTATGGAAAAAAATATATTCCAAGTGATTTGAAACACGTATAATTACTATAATTTACCTTTCAACAACAGAATTTAAAATTAACACATAAATTCATTGTAGCACCAAAATATAACTATTGTAAACGGTGTTTAACTTTTGTATGACCTTGCGTGAATGTGAAAGCCGTTTGATTTACAATAACTACTAAGCAACCACAAAACACAGAAGAAAGAAGTCATTTGCACTTGTCTAGACATTAAACAGCACATGTTCTATACTTGCAAATCACTATGTCAAAAAGGTATGTCGGGAGTAATTCAAGTTTTCTCATTACTTCTTATATGGAGTATTCGTATGAATGATTTTAGATTACAGTTGGCTGCCTTTAAATAAGAATTTAAATAGAAACGCGTAAATAAATTACCTTAAATAAAAATATATACAAAAACAGGGAACCGGGGTAATTTAATATTTGTATGTATGGTTAATGCGATTTATTTCAAAGTTTTGCGAAATTTGTAGCTAGTGTATAGTTATAATGACGTTGTAGTATCATTTCTACATTTTCATCAGTTTACGGTTTCAGTTCTGCAGAAGTTATTCAAAAGTAAAACTAATTATTATTTAAACAAGTTTTGAGCTAGCTTCCACAATTGGTTTTTTTATCGAGTTATTGTTAGATCATTAAGAAAAATTCCTTAATACCAGAAACAAATAAAAGATTACTCGTAAAACATAAGTATTTTTTATAAAAATTAAAACCTTTGTTATGTATGAAATTTTTATATTCAAAACAGTTTAATAATATTTTAATAAGTGAAATTCATCAAGAGCTACAAACGACAATATTAAAATTATATTTATTAAATTACCTTCAGCATGTTTAAACAATTTTAGTTTGTGTTCACATATATATGAATATTATCAATCAGACGATCAATAATATTATGTTAATATCTGATTACACGTTTGATAATAAAAAAAAAATTGTTAAAATAAATGATCGACTAAAATTTACAAAGTTTCAAATAAATTAAAAATATATTTACATTTGACCAAATATAAGTAGTAATTACAACTTATTCTGTTATTGGTTAACAACTATGTTGGTACTTTCAAATCATTTTTTTTAAAAGCTCTCAAAACCTATTCCGTGTAAATAAAATAGTACTTTTATATGGTTTTTGAATTATATCCTTTACCATTTTCTAATATCAAGTAACTTTAAAAGTATCTATTAATGGTTGTTTAAATATATTATCAGTTACTTTGAAGAATTGGGAATATGATGATGATCTTTACAAGCCTATCCTTTGTCCGGCGGCAGGCGCTATCTCAGACGGTAACTTCAGCCAAGTCGGCCCAAGTTTGAGGCCTGAAGGATGTTTAGGCGATACAGACTTCCTCGTTTTTCAGGTTTTTTTTTTGCATAATGTACTTTGCTCTTTCTTTCTTCCATTCGCCTGAATCACACGGTTCAGAAATTGATGGCTCTTGAAAAATGTTTATAATATTCAAGTTTGATATTTTATATGCGTTCGAAAAAAACATGGAAACTATTTCAGAAGCTATAACGAAAATAGGAAAAACAAAATGAAGTTAACATACAAAGTTAAAATATTTTTTAAGAAAATGCGAGATATATTTTCTTCTTAATAGTAGATTTGGATAATGTTATTTATGTTTATTTTTTATCCAAACAGACGATTGGGGGTGGTTTGAGGTTTTGCCCTAAATATTGTACGCTCTAAACTTCTACGACGGATTTTAGTTATGTCAGAAAATTTTCATGACAGCTAACATTTTAAATTTGATATGCTTTTTGTGTGTATAATAATTTTAAAAAGGGATTCTATACTTAATGAAGCAAGAGTCATATACTTGGTCTGGAGAACGGAAAATTTTTATATTTCTGAGATAGAACTTGTAAAAGTCACATTATTTCACAACAAAGAATTTCATATATTGGAACGTTGTATAGTATAATAAACAGCAATAAAATTACTGTTACTGAATTGCCAAAGAATTCAGTTTCTTACATCGTATGATTAAGAATGACTGGTTTAAAGTAAATGCCGTTATTGTATATTATATATATAGGTATTACACCGATTTACGGTGAATATTAAAAAAATATTGTTTAAAATATGCTTAACAATTCTTATAATAATAAAATTCAAAACCTGATTGAGGTGTGATATTTAAAATATGTAAGTGTTTTAAGAACATTTGGTTTCACATAGCTCGCCAATGTAGAGCGTGAATTTATTGATCAAGTGGGTGTAAAATGAAAGTTTTATATAAACGAAATTATGCTCGGTCATGACGAACTCAGCATTAAAGAGGCCGTGCATGAAATACACGCTAGAACAACTATCAACTTTATAATAATAATATATTTGCTTTCAAAAAATACGCAAATATAATTTATTAGCAATTGAACATATTAAATGCGACCTTTTAAATAAAGCAAGTCACATCGCAAAAGCAAATCTGATTACTGTTTCATGTAAAATCAATATTTCCGTGTATTTGTAGTACATATATTTCAACCGTCCACGTATGAAGGGCCAATAGATTTACCGAGCACACAATTTACTCGCCAGCACCGCAAGTTTTAACGAAGGTTTCTCATATTGTCACTTATATTTCATCGCGCTCATTTTCAGAATAAGATATAAAGCTGTCCAACAAATGGTAAGGGACGAGCGTCACCCCAGACACTATGAATTCATAATAGACAGCCCGAAGGCTTGTACTCTCGCTATATGTACTGACTCTTGTATCGCGCGGACCGCTTGAGCTGTAGAGACGGTTCGCGTATTACAAAAAAATGTCTATATTATACAAAAGGAAGTTTTCAGTAGAGAGTGGCGAGCTAAGGCATGTTTTATAAATTGTACAAGTGCTTTCACGAGTCCGCGGAAGGCACGGAGGAAATACTCCAATGACCAAAAATAGACAAGACAATTTGCTGAAACAATACCCGCACAAACGCTCAAAATAATTCACTTTTGAATTAATCATTGTAATTTTCTATTCTGAAGACGGTTATTGTTCTTGAGAACAGATATATTTTATTGGAATAGGTTTTAACAAGATCAAAAAGATTACACATTTCAAAAAAAGACGTATTTAGGTAAAACAGCTGAAATATAAAAAAGAATTAAGATAATATACTCCTAAAAACGCAAGCTTTATATTTCTGTATTTCGTAGAGTATAAATGTTATTTTATATAAATGGGTTTAAAATTATAATTTTTTTTTATTACTTCGTATCTGACACTTCTTTCAATCCTAAACATAATGTATGTTTTAATAAATTAGGCTTGGAGATTAAATATTTAAAAAAATCGACAAAAAAGATAAAACACCTTCTTTCCAGCCATATTTACAAGAGAGGGATGCTGCATAGACACGGTAACTGATTGCCAATTGGGCTACAGCGTCTTGAAATTGTGAAGCCGTAACAGCAAAACAAACACCCGCATAGTAGAAACTAAAAACTATTTTAAATAAATATAAAATCCATTTGTGTCTAGCATTAATTTCCGAAGATAGATCGATTGATAAAATATTTCAATATTCACAAATAAGCGAGTTATTACAGTGTGTGTTTTTAAAATAATATATTTGCATTTTATTTATGGAAATTTAACCATACATTTATAAAAAAAACAATTGTAACAAATAAAAATGTCGTGATGCTCGAAAAGTTTCTAAATTTATGGTTCAGAGAGATACATTTAAATACTGTGTGCTTTTTTTCATATATTTTGTATATTTATTTGTAATAAAATAAATATTTTTGTTTATGAAAAGGCATAATTGTAAAAAAAGATACAATTTTTTAGCACAAATCATTGAGGCTCTTATAAAATTTTCAGGGCTTTTTGTCTGGAACAGAACACCCTCTGCTAGATTTAGTAGCAGATTTATAGACTAATTGTAATTTTCTACAACTCCCTTGGAGTTGAGCACCCCTGTTGTAAGCTATTGGATATTCTTTTCAATCAACTTTGGGTATTTTTAAAATCAAAATGTACACAAATTTTAGATGAATTAATTTAGAAGCAATTAATTTGGTTTTAATAAGACTTTAGTTAGATAATAAGGCCTCTAGAGAAATGTTTTTTTTTAATAAATAAGAATAAATACAGGGATATAAATAATAAATAAAACTAAAAAGGAAAAACTCACGAACAAATCTTTGAAATGTCAATACGTCTCCATCTGCATTAATTATAGACTTAAGAACTTGGCAAGTTGTTCTTTACACCGAGCAAAATCCAAACTAATTTAAGTTTTGTTATTTGTTTCTCATACAGAACGGAGAAAACATGTGCGTTACTTTCAACGAGAGCAAAACGCTCGAAGTAAGGTTTGTATTGTATAAATTATACCAGGACTTCAAAACTAGTCACTTGTCCTTGACACCAGCCGGATAGAAATAAACTAACATAAATGAGATTTCTGAATAACAATTTGTTTATTATTCACCGTGCCTTCGATTAACACAATTTATGTGACAGTTTAAATATGTACAAAGATATTTCGTATCCATTCATTTTAATATTCAGCGCGTAACATATACTTTGGATCAAAGGGGTTTGTTAAATAACTAAATAATCTCATTCTTACTTACTCAAAACGTTACAATTGTAGCTTTGATCAAATGGTTTTTTAACAATCAGACGTATTATTTTATCATAGGTTAAAAACTATAAATCGTAGTGAAATTAAATTCTTGCGAAGGTTAAAGAAAACATGCTTATGTTTGTTATATAAATATATTTAATTACCAAGTTAACTTGTCTAAAACAAACAGATTGGCTTATAAATCGTTTTGACGGCCAAATACCAAAAAAAATATGAAAAATAAATGCAATAAAATTTTATGACTATGGGATTTCAGGGTATGGTACCCTAAAATCCTATGACAGCTTGTAGAGCGTTAAATAGTTGATGAATATAACGTGGCTTATGTTGACAATTTAATTTGCACTCAAAGATGCTTGAACTAAACTTTAAATGAGTTTTGAAGATATTTCCAATAATATGGACAAAGCTAATAATATTAAAATTCAGTTTTAAGAATTAACATATTCCGAATTGACAGACACTTAATTATAAGTTTTATATAATTATCAAAATATTTAAAGAAACGATACACGTTAAAGCGTACTCAAAGGTAGAACTACGTATTACACTTAAATACATTTTTAAGCAATTTCTCTGTTCTCTTCTCTGTTGCTCTCTGAGGTAAGTGTATTTGTAAATGAAGAAAAAAGGTGGTGCTGGAAAATTTATCTCGCTCAAACTCAACCACTTTAGTCTTTGTTTGAAATAATAATTTACTTTGAGTTAAGTGACTTGATAAATGACTGCCACCAACAGAATATGAAAATATAAAACACTAGCAAATTTTTCACCAGAAACGGACGCGAGGAGTTTAAAAATAAAAAAAGGTAACACATCGTTGATTATTCAGAATATTCAAAAACTGAAACGACGCGCTTGTCTGAGCTGTTGTATCACATCTATATATCGAAATCACAAACAGCGAACACACAAAACATTTTTGTGTAGCTATTAGCGAGTTGAAACTCGGGAATTTGGGGTTGATCATTAATTAAATCTTAAAATTATCCATGAAGCCACAAACGTTCAGAGTTGGTTCAGACTCCCGTATATGCCGCTGTTTGATCTCTAGACAATATGGCAAGAACGGACATAGCACATAATGCTTGTAATTACGGAGAAGCTCAAAGTTCACGAGAGAAGAGACAGCCAGTATTTGGCATGAGGTTTTCTTTGGATTTGACGCGGGATGAAGGATACAATGAAATTGTTGTTGTGCTTAATGTGATGAGGTCTTTTAATACTACAGGGACTGTGAAATCTACAAAGTTTGGAAATAAACTTTATTCTATTTGTTTATTTACATAACATTAAAATAATTTATGGTATTTTTGATAAGTAGTTATCAGTTTTAAGAGATTTACTTTAAGGTGTTTATTGGTAGAAAAGAGCAACAAACGCGGACAAAGCAAAAATTTCACAAAACGTTGCACGCCAAAATTCAAAAGGCTCAGAATCAATTGAAAAAAGATATTTCTCATCCAATATTTCTTTATCTACAAAAAGATCATATCATTTCGCTGTCTAAAACAACCGCTGTTAAATCGAATGAGAGAATTTCTCTATGCGTCTTCAAATATTTATAAAGGGATTACGTAGACCTAAATCTTTTTATCCCTTAAATCCTCTAAAGCTACGCTTGTTATGGAGAGAGCCCCTCCCACACGTTTGTAAAAAACTTCTATTGATAGAATTCCATACGCGAAGGTGCAGATGAATTTCTTTGAAAGCGGCGGAAAAATGCGAAAAAAATTGAAAAGAAAGGATACGTCTTGCGAGAGCGCCGCGCAGCTCGCGATTGAGAATGGCAGCGAAAAATATGGACGATGTGTGTTATGAATAAATACGGGAATAAATTAATATGAGTGCTTTTTATTGAACCCAGCCGGTGAAGCGCCTTCTGTGTATTTACGATGCATTGAAATATTTGTAATATTCAGGATTCCTAAAAGAAAAGCGCGGAGCTTCCGTAGCCCCTTCCGGTTGAAAATGTAATAAGGTAGAATTTAAATGAATACGAAAAATTGAACGCCCGAATGGAGGCAATAAATACCACTTCATATTGAAGCTCGCAACACATTTGATTTTGTATAGATCGGGTGTTCTTATTTTTTCTTCAATTCGCATTGCCACGGCCCGCTAAGTTTACAAAAATATATTTTAATGATTGGGAAGAAAAAATTTGTTCTTTAAAAAGTATGTGGAATAATTTATTATTAGTTTGAAAAAGCTCTGAAATAAAAACTAAAAAAGACGTAATATTTACATATTTTTAATTAATCTCAGTAACTCAAGAACCTTTACATTTAATAATATTCAATAAAATTTTAAGAGTAAATAAAGAAACAGCCATTAGTGCTTGTACCCTTGTCAAAATGAATGGGCGATCTTCTCACACCAACTCGCCGGGTCTAGAGAATATGAAGAGTAAAACTCTCGGCTTTTAGTTTAATATAATCTTGTAATGGACTGTCGGCTTTTCCTTGTCCCTTGGAGGATTTCGGCCGACTTTAGTTCTCTACTCGCCAAAGTAATAGTTTAATCTAAGAGTCTTGGTTTTTTCTTTGATTCCACTGACAGATAACGCAAAGTTTTCAAAGCGATAACATAAAAAAACCTAAATGAAACAGTCAAAACATGAAACCTCTCTGACCCCGCTGCCTCGTTGGTATTTAGATCGATGAATTAATATTAACATAGAAAAACGAAGAATATATTTTGCCCTTCCAGAATGATGTTGTTATTCAAGTTGACAATATGATTAATGTTTTTACTTTTAAAAAACATTTTAGAAAGAATAAAATGATTGAAGACATATTTTTATTCAATGGTAAAAGTTGTTAGAGTGTCATCGAATAATGAAAATGTTGTCAATATGAACGATCGCCCGTTAACCTATTTAATTATACGAATATTTTTGCACAAATGTGAGTCAAATAATTTTCGAATGTAAAAAAATGATTGTATCGAATAACTTTTCAAAGCTATAAAATGTTTTTTTTATTTGCAAACATTAATATTAGAAAAAGTCATTAGTACTTCTTATTCCGGTTATTTTTATCACTAAACTAAGCAACATATTAATAATTTCTTTGGATTCTCTGAGTCCTCGGTAGAATACAATAAGCTTATGATAAATTTCTAAAGCCAAAGGATCATTTATATGAAAAATCTGGCTATTGTGTTCCTGCACAGGTGAATTTTTCCCTTAAATTTGAATTGAGTAATTTATTTCGGTTTAAAGATATTTTTTCGGTATAGAATGTACAATGCAATTAAATCTTATATAGCGGCAGTAATTCGTTTTTGTTTTCATGAATACAAATCATTTAAACTCCAAGAAAAAACTTCACGTAATTTAAACAATCAGAACGGTCAATTTAACTTATATGTAATTACTATTTTAAAATGAATCCATGAACCTCAATAAAATGTAATTGTTTTAGTTATAAATTTATGTACAATTAATTAAAATTGTTACTGTGAATTAAATTAATTTTAAACGTTGATGAAGAACGATGTATATATTTTCAACGCATATATTTCATAAATATTTGATTGAGTAAGTTTATAAAATAAATAAAACTCTCATAGTAATTAAAATTAACCCTTTTCACTCGATTCGTTCATCTTCGTGTAACTATTTTTTTGTACAGATCTTGTAAAATTTATCTAAAATAAACTAAAAAAATGGTTTATTGGACGCTTCCAAGACACCAAAGGATTTTATTTTATCAGGTTTATGCTTTAGAGATATCATTCTTAGTTTTTTCAACTATAGAATTTTAGAAATAGTGTTTACATTCTAGGCTGTTTTTTTAATCAATTTAATTAAAGTATTTTACAACAAACACAACGCATACAAAAATATTTTGAAAAAAACATTTATTTTATGAAAACGTAAAATTTATACCTACAAAAACGGGTTTTATTGTTCATTCATTTGGAAACCTTAAGAAATAAAATATTTATAAAGGCAAGAAAATTTACTTCGAATATGGGGTAGCTAATAGAAATAATGTGAAAAACAAAATCTTATTATGGAAATGGGTGCCACGAGACAACTATCGGGCCTGGAAAGCCTCGGGATTACTTCCGATCGAACCATCTCAATAATGGAATCTAATAATATCTACAATACTAAGCGAGACGAAATATTTTGCAGGAGTTGTAAGAATACCTTTATGAGATTCTCACCTTATTATGTACGATTAAGCTTCAGAATAAGATAGAAAATTCTCAGAGAAAATCCTAAACTTTTCTCCTCCATCAAAGATAGTAGGTTCAATTTATTGACGAAAATATATAAATGTAAAGAAGACAAAGATGCTCTTATATATTATCGAATTTTATTTAATTACAGTAGTTTTGCAAGATTGGAGGTACTGAATATATTTTTATTATTTATATTTGATTTTAATGTATAATTTAATTAATATCTTACTATAAATAAAATTGTTAATAATTTTTTTTTAAGGTTCACAAAATTTTAAGCACTTATTAACTTTGTGTTCATAGCTGTAATTGTGAAAAATTTGGTACTTCCACAATTATTAATTTGCAGAAAGACAAAATGTGTATAAAATAATTGACATTAATTCAAAGTATTTTTATTTATATCAAATAGCTGTTGCTTTATTAATAACTTTAGGCCGCATTCCGATGTAATGAAAAAGCTTTTTAAAATTTCTCAATAACATATTTTTTTATTGTGATTGTGGAGTATTTTTAAAAAAGATTTCAATTTTTTAAATAATTCTGTGACGGATGGCAAAAACAGAATTGGGAAGAAAAAACTTGATATACTGGGATTCCAAGATCCATTACATAAACTTACTTTCTCTCTTGTCCTTAGGGAGGTATGTTGATAATGGTATTAAAAACGGCTTTGAAAATATATATGTATTTACAAAACATGTTTTCTTGCAACTAATTCCAAGACCAATATTATTGATGAAAAATATCTTGTAATGTTTCTTGGCTTTTAATAAAAACACTAAAAGTCCCATATTTTTTTTCAATAGGGGGGGACGCATCTGGACTTCTGAGAATTAAAAATTCATAGATTTTTTAAGTTCATTATCATTAGTTAAAAAAAATAATATTATTTTTATTGTTATTTTTTATTTATATTGTTATTTAAATATTGCAGATTTTTTATTATTTTAATACACAAGTTAAAATTCTTGATAAATCTGACTTTTATTTAAATATTGAAATGTATATGATTGCTTGGTCTATAGATCACCTCATATCTAAAGTTAGCCACAAAAATGGCCAAATTTATTATCCGAATAAAAATCTTAACAATTTTAAATGTATAAGATTTTTATTTTTCTTTATGTATGTCTAACATACTAAAATTATTGTTTAATTCGTGAGGAATGTCTATTTTATAAAATTTGGTTATATTGGTTATATATATTTTTAAAACCTTTAGCATCTGGTTGTTTTTTTATAAAAACATCATGGTTCCTATTTAAAAAATACATTTAAAAATCTCTTTTAACTTTAAATTTAAAGCCTGAAATAATGTTAATTGAAAAAATGACCTGTTACAAAATTCTAAGTATTGAATATGAAGAAATAAAATCTCTACATTGAGAACGTTTTTTCATAGATGTCTATTTATATAATAAACATGTTCTGAAATATTGCAGAGAATTTATGATTTACTTAAAATGTGATTATTTTATAAAATTAACTCATAAATAATAATCGCATTCATAGCGCATCTCTTGTGTCATTTTTATAATTGTATTTTCTCTGGACATGGCTGATTTTTGACCTAAAACATGATTCATTTTTTCAGTTCGTTATTGAAGTTTATTTTTGTTAAAGCATTAGTAATGCGTATATCGTTAAGAATCGTGGCCACCTATTATAAGATATTATTTACAATGTGCTTTGATAAATTGTACAGTGATCGATTGGTGTTTTGTACATTATTTTGGGTTTTAAAAGAGGCTTTATTATTTCTGAAGTTTTTATAAGAATTCATTAGATTTTTTCAACCGGCATTAGCGCCAGGCTGTTGTTCGGCACGACACCGCACACCCTCCACTGCGTGCAGTCCCCCAGTGTTACGCAGCCAGTTGCGTGTCGTAGCTTTCGAAGAGAAAATAGCTCCCACCGGTCAAATTGCAAATTAAAAATTCGTACTCACACATTCCTTTTCTCGTGCTATAATTGAATGATAATTAAATAGAGGTGTAATGTTATCAAGAGTTAAAAAAAATTGCGAAAGCTCTAAATATATATTTTTTTATATGCTCTGAAAGTTCGTAAATCAAACATAGTCAAATCATTTCAAATCTCATATATATATATATATATATGGTTATATAAATATGGACAAGCTTACACTATCACATTTGAGACAATCTTGACATTGCTGTCACCAAAGTTCCGTTAGTATCGCCAAGGACGCCATACAAGTCTACGTAGTGTCGGAAATTTCTGCTTAGTTCGTGAATTAGTTAAGCTGTCTGTGCGTATCTCCCCTCATCAAAATCAGTTAGCAAATACATTCAATTCAAAGTGCTTAATTCAATTAAACACAAAAAGGTTTAAAGTATTATACGAGGGATTTAATAATTGCGTTAAATGTATGTTAAAACATTGTTTTTAAGGCGGATGCTGTTATAGCCTTTGACTCTTACGTGTAAGTAACAAAGAGGGATCTAAGCGGCCCGAAACAAAAAAGGTAGCGTTGACATATCAGATTTAATCTCTTTATTTTAAAATATTAAAAGGCAGCGGAAAGCGGCCCTTTACGCCTTTGGGAGCTCTGACATTTTTAGGGTTACAGGCCCGACGACCGTATGTTTTTATTTTTAAATTTTGATGTGGGTATACGTAGGGAGTAGTCACTGTACTTTAAATGTAGAGACACTTTAAAAATAATGTTCTCATTTCTACCTTTGTCAACGGAGTATATTTTTCAAAATGCTGGGACTTTTTTTCAGCGATTAAACATTAATGTTGGCAAAAACTAAACGTATAATGCTAGTCCAGCAGTTTGACGCTGAGCATAATACAGATATGAATATGCAAGTTGTACATATTTTTAAAATAAATATTTGAACGAGTTCAACTATGCTGAAATATATATTTTATTTAAAAAAATAATGTGACAATATTTTTCAGTAAAATAGTCGAAAAAAACTTAACTCTGGGAATTATATTCGTTAAAAATCCATTATTTCATTTTGTTATATTTGAAGAATCGCAAAGTATTATTTATGTCATGAAATTTTTACCTTCATTAAATTTTGTTTAATAAGTCTGCGTATATATTAGGAAAAAATGTAAATTTGTACTTTGTTTTTTTGTCCTTTGCTCCGTTCTACCTGTTTAGACATATTGCGGAGGTGTTTTGAGTTAAGTACATAATTATGCGAATTCTTTGTACATTAATACAAAAAAATTCACGCTTTATTTATACAGAATTTTTTGCTACAATGAAGACGCACATTTTTAAAGATAATAAAACATTTTAATACATTGTATACGAATTGAATAAAATAAGTTATTTTTAAATAAATACATAATTAATTACCTTTGATATGATGCGATGTTAACACGAAAAATCAGCTGTGCTCAAATTCCATGCAAGTCTAAAATATTAAATATATACCTTCACACTTATTTCACTAAACTTGTAATCATACTTATTAAAAAAACACTATTTAAGTTATTATAAAATTAACTATCACTTTAGTTACTTCATTATATATATTTTTAAAATACGCTTAAAATATTATTTACTTAATACATAAAATACGCAACAGAAAACTTAACGTAAATTTAATAACTTTGCTAAACTTGAATGTCGTGTACTGTCATTTACCACGAGCGGGCAGTGGCGAGTACTTTTGATTTATATCAACATCTTCTGAAACATTTATTCGTGTAATAAGCGCGTAACAATTTATTAATATACAAGTATTTAGGGGTATGTCGGCGCGCGGCGCGGGGTGGGGGCACGTCCGCCGCTCGCGAGCTTCGCGGGTAACTGAGCCTCGAGCTTTACCGCACAGCCTGCCAAAAGAAGCCTCCGGCGAAAAGACACGCAAACATGCTTTTACTCTCTCTAATACATTCGAAATTCGACGCGGCTGTTGGCGGCCTGTCGCTTTCTGCCAATATTTACCTCTAAACTTATACGGTAGTTTATTTGTTTTTTTATGCATTTTGGGCAGCGTATCAACATTAATAAAATTCGACTTATAATAAGAATATGCATATGCTTTATTCGGAGCATCCAATTTTATTATATGCTGTATAATATTAAGAGTTTGTGTGTGTAATGTGACCGCAAAGTTTTGTTAAAGTTGCTTTTTGGAAATAATAGTTTTGAGAAGATGTCAAAACGTTACAGGTAAAGTTATATTAAAACATTAGTGTGAATTATTTATTTTTAAATGTACTCAATTAATTCTCTATAAAGGTTTTTTTTTGTCAGCCTATACAAATATTAATACAATTTCACATATAAATTATTTGGGTAAGCTATGGATCATAAAGTAAAAAAATTAAGTTTAAAGGGTGATAATTATTTTTGCGCTTTACACATTCTGGAAGGTCCAGATTTTTAAACTGCTTTTGCCATTTTTGATAAGATATAATTTAAAAAAATGTATATTTTAACGAAAATATGTGTATGGTGTAGCTCTTAATAAAATAAATCGATTTTTTCTCTTTCTATAAGAAAAGAAAAGAGAAAATCCATGCGTTAGTTTAAGTTGATGCTAGATTTTTTGTTTATAATTCTCAATAATACAACCATAAACAGAATTTGCCAAACATACCAAATGTGATTTTTTTCTCTTTAGATTTATAAGATTTTTATATCATAAATTAGATAAACCGGAATTCAAATTCAGGACTTCGTGGTTGACAAACATCTTTTCTTATTACTATTATAAACACGAGGCAAAATTTTGTCGTAGACGGTCAGATTGTTGTTGGGTTATATGGAAGGGGTGACATATAAAGGAGTTTGCGCGATAAATTATAAAGCGGTGAATAAAAATTTCCAAAATGAAAAATATTAGAAAAATAATAAATAGTTTATTGTAGACTTATAACGTATACACATTGAATAAATCATAATGTTATAAAATATCAACAATTATATAGTTTCTAGTAGCTAATTATCTTCATCAAATTATCGTTGCAACACTATAATTTATATCGATTTTTTTCTTTGTTTTATATTCAAAATGAGTTGTGTAATAATGACGAATTATTTGTTTTAGTGTTGAATACTAATCATTAACAAACACTCTGGATCTCTAAGGGGTACCTTCAGATTTCCACGGAATAAATCATTTCCCAGGTTTCAGCTCGGCAATACACAGTGAATACTGGCCAACGAGAACGACGGATCCTTCCCAAAAGAACAATGGGCTGTCAACCTCCATCCCGGAGATACGTCTCTTCCACTCAGCCACACTCAGCCTGGCGACTCCACATTAGTACCACTCGGGTGTTAAAAATCATTTTGATAGGCCTATCGAGAATGCTCCCCTGGCCGCCGCGCATTCAGGACCATCCCGATGAATTAATTACTCACCCACACAGCCTGCCGCTCTGCTCACATTTCCTTTCATTATTAAAGAAAAAGACGATAATTAGGAGCCCGTACAAAAACAATGTATATTTTTTGAATAGTCTTTATAAATTGTCTTAGGTTTTTCTGTAATAACACTGTAAGTATACTATACTATACAACATATATTGCTTAAAGTTTTTATATTATTCAAATGTAATAATAGGATTCTGTTAATCATTAAAAGCAAAAATTAATGTAACGATTAAGCCAACCATGTTACTAGTATTTAATAGTTAAATAGTTTAGCCGTTGCCATGTATTAAAATTTACATCTTTATCAGGTAAAGGGAATAGTTACAGTTTTCTATGTTAATGTTTTTACTAAAATATTCCTAAAAAACAACTTTCTAGGTACATGCTTTTTTTTAAGGAATGTTAATAAATCTTAAATGTTTATCATCAGTAGGAAACGTTAAAATTCAGATTCAATGATTTATTTGAATACAACATCATAAATAGGTTCTTTTATTGTATTGAATTAGTATCACACCAATAATTTATCACAAAGAATTTTAAAAGTATTAAAATTTTAACGATTCGTCTTATATAATCTAAAAAAGAATTTGAATTTTGTTTCTATTGAGGAGTGTTTTGATTTTTTTTTTCAATAAGAAGAAATATAATGAATTCTAAAACTCATAAAGTCAAACTCAACTTCCCGAGACTAGGATTTCTGTTTCCACCCCGCCGACGAGATCATTAGGATGAATTCAATTATTTAAACAATAATTATTTAATTTAACTCGATGATATCAAAATGAATTGAACGAATTCGGATTTCATATTTTAATAATTCATCATTAATCTATCTGAGCTTATCGATTCGTTTAAACAGCCTTATTTGACTACGCAAATCTGATTATGCCCATCATTAATTAGTGACTCCGGCCTGAGTTTGATGGGCCCGCGAGCTATCAATGTTCTTTAGTTACACTGGATAATTTTTAATAATAATTTCTGACTGAAAATTAAAGTTAATTTTGACACCTCTCTCGTAACACGTAATTAGTACCCGATTCTCATGAATATGAAGTAATAAATTTATGTTTTAAATAAAGTAACCCAAACTATTTATCACGTGGAGCCTTGTCGGCACATAATTTCGCTGCCGCAGTACGATTCAACGGAAATTTTAATATTGCTGTATTCCGCAGTATATAATTTAATATTTTAAGCCGGTTTAAAGTTTTAAGAGATATATTCTAGTACAAGACTACCAAATATTTATTAAGCGAGTAATTTTATGTAAAATAGAACAATTTACTTTGTAAATTTATATACTATGCCGATACTCGCTCGACATAAGCACACTAGAGCTGTACAATTTTCGTCGCAATATTCTGTACTCCTAGAATTTATCGTTTTGCTATTTGTTCGGCAACACAGTACTGAATTTAGGCGCATGCTAAAAAGGTATCATAACGTATGAATAATGAATATAAGAAACTTTTAATAAAAAAAATGGGTTGCTACACTAGTTGGTAACATTTTTAAATTATCTCAATGTATTAAAAATAAATTTGCTTCACAAGTATTAATTTTATTTTAATGAAAATCAAGCATTATATGCATTTAGACCAATGGCTGTACCTTCAAAAAACTTGCTCAGTAAAATAAATAAATATCCAGGTTTTATTATTTATTTATTCATAACGAATCAAATTCGGCAACCATGTTTATAAGCATTAATATTTAAAATACACCGCAACTAAATTGCACTTCTTTTCTTCTTTTTAAATGACGAAAGAAAAAATTTGAAAAGTTATTTTTGTAATATTACTTTATATTTATATGGAAATATTGCCTCATACTTTGTTTCGTGATAAACGCAGAACGTGTCAATATAATAGAGTGTTATACTTATATAATAACTAAGTATTAATCACATTATTAAATTTTACTTCAGCGTATGTAAACACAGCAAGTGACAATGTGTCGGAAACTCAAACAAGGGAGCAGCTGTAATCCACCCCTGCAAGCCAGGATCTTAGTTTCAGGTAGTCTTAGCATGGATATTAAACGTATTTATAGTGTTTCCTCTCGTGATTAGATTCCAAGACGGCGCTATGTTTGCGACTGTCAAAGCTAAATTGTAGTACTGCCTGGCACAGTGCGCGGCCGCCGGAGCGAATAATTCTCGCCTGCACATTTCAAGGAAGACGACTTCGCGGATGTATTGCCTTATTGTGATCCCCTCTACCTGAGAGCGTGAGCTGCAGTTAGTGATCAGAAAGTTGGTGATATGAAACGAGCTTCGGAGCGAATTACATGCCAGCCAAGTGCTGAGAGAATTTCAATGAGTCGTAGCGTAGCTTTTGGCGTCTATACTATTGTTTGTGTGTTACTATACTCGTATTATAATTACGATTGTGCTTCTAATCTCTATCGAAAGCTCTGATCTGATAAATTTAGTTTCTCATTCAAAACATTTATCGGATAATTGGATGTGTTTCAATTTTTCAATTAATAGCAAATGAACAGTTTCTAAAATATATCTACATAACTATTGGTAATAAATACTTCTACTTCTATAAGAGATCTTTTGCATATACTTTTTTAAATAATCTTTCAAACTTTCGATAGCTTTATTTAATTTTTATTAAATAAATATTTCAGACTTTCACCTAATGATTTAATAATATACAATTAAAAATAAAGTAGATCTATTTGTCTTAATTACGCATAATTTGTAGCCAATTTAGTTCAGCAAGTCGTATTTTCAACTGGCTAAAATTCAGACATCACATTTATTATCTTAATCAGGTAGTATTCCGAAACGCTTCCTCTGCGATGTTATTTTAATTAAAGCTAGTGTGGAGCACTTCGCTGTGAGCAATTAATAGAAGCTATTCATTGCAAATCATTCGGTCATGTAGTCGGAGTCTCGGCCTCGGCCAGCTCGGCTAACCGAAGCCTTGGGGGCAGTTCGTCTTAAGGATAGAGCCGCATTAATCATACGAGCCGGCAGCATTTGTAAACCTGTCTAAAGTGCAACCTCTTCGGTCAAGGGGTAGAATACAAGCGCCGAAGGATTGAGGGCAGAGAAAATATATTCAATCAAATTCTTTTTTTTAAATATTAGTACATATTAAAAAAAGTAAATTAATATTATATATATTTTTTTAATTTAAACAAAAATAGTGAGAAAAAAGCACGCAATAAGACTAAAGAAACATTTTTTTGTCTAAAATACTCGTTTTACTCGCCACAATAAATAACCGGGCAAATTAACAATGAAAAACCATACTTTCTGGTAAAATTTGTGCTTGTTAATAATAACATTTTTTTTATAACCGGGTCTTACTTATATAACTAATTATATTTACTTTATTGAGCACAGTATAAGTAAACCGTAATTATTTAGAAGCATTGTTAATATGTTATTATAAGATAGTGCGGGAATTAAAACTGTTATATGAGAAATACAAAAAAAAATACACAAAATGAGAATTTTCTACCTGAAATCTAAAGCAGGATTTAAGGCGAGAATTCATAAGCTTGATAAAAGAAATAAATAACATTCTCACTCAAAATACCTCGTAAATTAAAGTAAGTTGTGTAGTTTTGGAAACGGATTTTAAAGTTATAGTTTATCGGAGTTTTTTATTTGCTGCGGAGAAATAAAATTTTATTTTCTTTACGAATTATTTCAGCTATGACGGCAATAAGATAAACGTGCTTCTTCCTTGTAATTTCTGAAAACAGACTATCTCTAAAATAAAAAAATAATATCTTAAACTATTACTTAATATTACAAAGTGTTAATTGGATTGTGAGTTTTATACGTAAATATAAAAATATTTTTTAATAAAATAAGCTTCAAGTTATTTAAAAATTAGCAAACATACATTTGTACAATTACTATGTTTTTATCGCTTACTTTAAAAAAATATATATATAATAGAATTTGAGATTATCGTATCAACCCACACAACTGAGACGTGTGAATTTTCATAAAATTATATTAATATTTATTTATTATAGATTGAGATAACGTAAATGTAAATAGACTTGCATTCACTAAAGTTAAGTGTTATTTAATTCCCTATTGTTCAAATGATTTCACGAAAATTACCCCAGGTAACATATCATTTATAATAAACCGAGTTAATTACGGTACACATTATACGCATTATCTCCACAAAACAAGGCAGTTTAAAAATGTTTAGATCCCTTCCGGGGGCTTCTTATGCGCCATTCTGCTCGTCAACAATTACGCAAGCCTCCAGCCGGGGGGAGAGTTCTGACCCCGAGGTTCAGATTTGACCCCCGGGGTTCCGAGAGGTCGAAACAGACTCCGGCGCCGAGGTAACCTACTGCCACCTGTGTTAAACTAAACAGGCCGGATGTACGTAGGATAAGACGCGTCTTTACAGGCACGTAGACAGCCACGAGGTCCCCGACAGTGGAAGCGAGCAGTTGATCTAAATTTACAATATTCGCAGTCCGTTCACTATCGCAAAGTAATTAAGTTTGCAAATAACGGGTACATAAATTATATTTTAAATTAAGTGGCTATTAATGAACAGGTGTAAATGTTTATAATTACAATACAATGTAAGAAGTCCTATAAATTTTACTAACATTGAGTTAGTGCCCATGAATATGCTTGCGTATATTTGAAATCGTACGAAGGGAAAAACTGTTACATAAACTAGATCTCTATACAATCCGTAGGCTTCTGGCTTAAATCTCTCTCTGGACTGACTTTTTAAAGCTTTATTTGTTAGACTGGGAAAGAGGATTATGCTTTGAAAAAAATCTATCATTGAATAGTAACTGTTTGGTTAAAGGATTTAAACTATATTAGTTCTATTAATCCGTACACCCAAAGTATTTTTATACAATAATGTGTTTTTATATATTGAAACGGATAAAAATGTTGTCAATGTGATGAATATAACTCTTAAAAATTTAATATATAATTAAACGGGTCCAATTTTTAAAATACAAATATTTCTTTCCAATAGATACACATCAAAATATTATCCTTAATAGACTAGTTAAATTTGAGTAAAAATCTTTTCATAAAATATGCTTAATATTAAAAAAAAAAATACCGATAATTCAATACCGATAGTGATATCATCAAAAAATAATTATATTTACTACAAGGAAAAACGATGCAGATAACTGTATAATGCTTGTTTTATGGCAAGATAACATTAATCGATTAGAAAACTTTATCCATTTTATTATACTTACCGCCAATATTTGGTTCTTGTAATGTTCCACTCTTTCCAATAAAATAAATCGGTTGTTTTCGCACTGTTATCTTATTGATTAAAAAGCAAGTTAGCCATTTATTAAATCACTTCCAACGATGATTGCTTTGAAGGAATGTTGTGATTTGTCGGCGTTCTTGGACGCTTATCAGCGAGAGAGCATTTATTCCGAAGTCACAATTCGTTGAACAATCTCCAAGTCTTCAGTCAGCCCATTTTCTTGATTCATTTCTACCTCCAGGAACAAGTTGAGGGCTGAAAGTTGTTTTTCATTGTTGTTTTTGAGTTCCCACCTCAATATGCCGTTTTTAGAAATCCTGTCTTAAGAATTTTTCTTTTTTTATTTTACGACAAACTCCTCAAAATTTATTATGCGCTGTACAAAAGTTATACATTTGGTTTTTTTATAAGCGTAAATCTTGAAGAGAGATTTAAATTTTATCATATTATATATTTCTGTTGGAAGTATTTTGTTTATTTTGAATTAATATTTCAGGGTCAAAATAAATACAGCCAAGAAAATATTTATTTATAGTATCTACTAATATTAAACATATCCTAATTTTATAAATATTGATTTCTTTGATCCTTAAAAATATCCCAATATAATTAATATGCCACATTTACTATATATGAGTGATTTGCACTAGATTATCAATAATTATTTTGATTGTTTGCATTAAAAGCTAACTTCCGGAAGAATTCAACTTTGCAGAACCATTTTGCATATATTTGTGACCAAAGCCTTTAGATCAGCGTATTTGGCATTAACATGTTACAAAAGTTCATTTTTCCACATTTCAGTTTATTCATGTACATCTGAATTTTATTCTAATATTTTCATTGCTATCACCTCTCGAAATGTAGTTTTCTTAGTTATACATGTATTTTGAGGGTTGCTACTATAGGGATTTTTATTTTAAAAAATTGTTGCAGTCATGATTTTTTTTTTAAATTGAAAGCTTTGCTTCGTAATATATCCTCTTTATTTCAGTTAATAATGATAATAATGATAGTTTTAATGCCTAACAAGAACCATTTACATTTTTGTTAAAATAATATAAATATTTTTGCTGTGTGTAATTTTATAGTTTAGAATATACTAAAAGATGTTATCTTTGATTAAATCTGTTAATTTGTTGCGTATCCTTTACCAAGCAGGGTATTTGTTACTTTTAGTCTTTTGAATATAAAGCAAATATTTACGAACAAATTAAGCTTTTCCTAAGCACATACTGCATAACACAGAAGAAGGTATGAAAGGGTTGTTCCCCAAACAATCTAAATAAGCCGTATTAACTTTGTACATAGATAGTCCTCGCAGAATACTGCAACCATTCAACCCCTAAAAATGACTATGCCATACAATACGAGAATTTTTTTGGAAAAATACTTTCATATTTATAAATATATTACTATTTGAAATTGACAAGTGAACTGCTTGTGCCAAATTTAATCGTTGATTTTATTTTGAAGTTGGTTGCGTATTTCAAGCCTGCTCGATAAATAAAACAAGTAAGTCCTAAAAATTAGAGTTAACTTATTCATATTTTTTATTAACTATGATTTTTTTTTTATTAATATATTTCCAATATCAATATATTTTTAAAAAAAATCTTAAACAGTTAAGAATTTTAAAACAAATAAATTGCCAAATATGTAAAACCGTTTAAATGAAGTGTGTATTCGGGTTCAACCTTGATTGCTTATTTGGTAAACATGCCACTGAAGTCACTGTTAATTTAGAATACGTAAACTATAAACGCGACGAAAACGTGGAATAATAAACAGGTATGAGTAATTTAAATGTTAAAATATTAACATTAATGAGAACGGGAAACCTGTACAGTCATAAACTATACTGTTTATCTCAATTCTGATGTTAACTACAATTCAAAATGACATAACAAAATCATTATATTGAAATTTATAATTATAGTTTATAATTTATCTTTGAACATTTAACGACTAAATGATCTGAAATATGAAATGATAAGTTTTTTGCACTATAATCATATTCTATGGTTTGGAAACAATAGATGAACGAAGAACAAAGCAATCACCTATTAGAACTGCATTAAGTTGATAATATAACTTGCAGGCGGCATATCGTTTCCCGTAAGTAATGCTATTTCAAATTTTGGTCATAAAACGCCGAAATTCATATCAGGGTTCCTTTTTAATTGTTTTCCTACCGGTGCCAAGGACATTTGATGCTTCGCATTATATACATACTGTGTACAGACTGCTTACTTCTGAAAGTTAGACGAGCCATAAAACTTAATGAGCTCATACTAATGATACTTAATCTTTTAGTGGCTTTAGTTTCCAGAGAAAACAAGTCGTGGATTCCCTCAGTGTTAGCATCTTAACTCAAGTACCTTAGCGACAAAATCATTGAATAAAGATTTTTATTAATTCATCTAATATTAAATAGAATTGATAAGTCTTTTGTATAAAAAAAAGAAAAGCTGATTCCCGGAACTGATTTTCTTGTTAAGGATATTTTAATTTTAATTGGTTTATTTTGGTTTTTGTTCGGATCATTGAATATTAATGAAGAATTTCAACATTCTAAAGTATTATTCTGTTGTATTTAGATTTAAGGAAACACAATATGCTCGTATTCAGTTTCCCTCTTTGTGTCTATAAACCACATATATAGCCAAATTTATTCATCTTGTTAATTATTTATACTAAGAATACATACGTTTATACGGTTAAAACCAAACATAAATAAAAAAGTTCGATTATTATTGAACCAGCGTAATACTACGAGTATACCAATTAAATTTTTAACTTAAATTTTTTTAAACTTAAATACATATGTGTGTATAAATGCGTACTATAATTATTTATAAAATGTTGGTGTAAAGTCAGTTAACACATTGTAACATCAATATACTAGTCTAATTCACTGTTTTAACAATTTTAAAAAACTTTGAAATACATCGTCTCTTTTAAAGATAATAAGTATTCTTTATATTCTAATAATAAATTTTCCTACTAAAATATTTTGTATTATTTATTTATAAAAGTATTTTTTTACCAACATTAGCAATTTTATCAACATAAATTCTCGTTTAATTTGTATTTTTAATAAAAAAAAAAATTGAAAATCGATCTTTAAGAGGTATTATACATTTTGTACGTTTCTGCCAACTCGACAAACACTGGACAAATATACTCAACAGAACTTCAAATTCTTTTTATCTTCCTAAACAGTACTCATTACAATACCACGAAAAAAACAAATTTTGGGCGATAGATGCATTATTGTATTTAAAATCACCAAAGCTAGATGTAATCTCACATGAGCATTCTCCAGCTTTTTGTGAATTTAATAATCTCGTAAGGTAAAAAGATAGTATCGTCTCAAGAAGTGCACTGAAGATACTCAGAGCTCTTCTCTCAGGTCTGAAGTTGCATGCAATATTTCTCGACCAATGGGCTTCAGACAAAATGCAATGACCTTTCTTGCAAGGCTTTTCAGGACCAACCCCGGTACACTTATTTTATTCTTAGAACTCAAGTCAAAGAACCTTTTATGCTTCGCTGCCTCTTCAGTAAATAAAATCTTTCTCAACGTAACACATAATTTTCTATCCCCATAGAAATATTATCTAGGAGAATCGCAATGTATACTGAACTTATTTTATTTTTTAAATTTATTTGGATTTACTCTAACAAACTTTTGTCTTCAAATAAGGAAAAATAATTTTTTTGGAGTAAAAAATAGTACTTACTTTGTTTTATGATAAAAAAAACCAATCATATTTCTAAGGTTTTCCATTAAGATTAAAAAAAAATATTTATTATAAATAATAAAGGCATGTCGTAGGTCTGTCTACTAAAGAGGGAGATCTTTTCACATTTAAAAAAATTATGTAACCTTTACATGATATCCAATTTTTTTGTTTGAATAAATGTATGAATGGAAATTCAAATTTTGTAAAAATATGTTTATGAGTTATGAGAATACAAAGTACATTAAAATAAAAAAAAATCGAGATCGATGCAATGCTACGTGTACGGGTGTTTGGCCACTATATAAATCCTCATGGGACTATGAAATAAATCTCTATCTCAAGCTTGTACTTAATTGGACGATGCCTGAAATTTTAAAACATCTGAGTGGTTTCACAGTAGCGTTAAATATTCTGAAGGCACTCAATACATAGTGCATTTTGCTAACATGAATTTCATAGCCTCACTCAATAGATTGGGTCTACATTTGAGCTGTATAAGCATTATCTAAAGTGTTGTTGTTAAGATTATTTTTTTAAATACCTGCACGACGAAAATACTCAACATAATAAACAATAATAACAGCTTTGGTTTATTATTATACTATATAACATAGTAAAAAAAAAAGTATAACATATTGAAAAAATACGAAGAATCTAAATATTTGCAACGCAAAGTATACCAAACTTAAACGTTTTTAATATTAAGCAAGCTAAATGATAACACATGCCTCAAAAAAATTGTGTTCACAAGAAAAAATGGTTTTGAAATTAATTATATGCAACGTTTCAAAATGGAAGGCCTGTGCAATTAATTTTAACAAGTTAAAATTCCAAGTACCGCGGAATCAGAAACTTGCGCCCTTGGTAAGAAGTTCCCACAAAAAATTGAAGCTTAGTTTTTACGTGACTTAGTCGAATTCATTTCGGGAACTGCTTTTATACCTAAATCAACGTTTATATCTAATATAAAAATAATTACGGTGAACTTCAAAATGACTAATTTGTTAATTTTAAAACTGAATATAAAGGTAAACGATATTAAACACTCAAATTTTCCGTCGCTCTTGAGCAAATATTAACCGAAAATATCCATTGCATTCAGAAAATCTTTATTATTTTTATTTTTTATTATAAAATTATTTTTTCAATTTAAAATCTACATGTGTATTTCATAGATAATACAATTAGAACAAAAGTATAATGTAGTGAAACTATTTATAAAAGTGGGTCATAAAATTGAAATGTGTATATTAATAGATTTCGCTGTACCTACAATCACAATGAAGTCTTTTGATTTGCAATAATAAAAAGTAGAAAAGTGTCGTCTGTGGGATAAAATAAACTTATATAGAAAAGATTCATGTACATAAATTTAAAAAAAACATAATAAATAAAAAAACTGAAAATATATTCTGATGTTTACATATTTATAACGAAGGTAGAGTGGTAACTCCTGCTCTCGCTGAAAGTAAGAGGATGCATAAAGAAAACCATTTAATTAATTGCTACCGTATTCCGACCGGTCGCCCTTTACAATAAATCATGTTTGAAATTAATAAAGGAAAATAAAATCGATACAGGTATGCAGCGAAAAGATTCGCCATGAATCGCTGCACGACCGGCACTCATTACGACATGCAAATATCGGCACGCGGCCAGTCACCTCCCACGCCAGCGGACCGGTACCGATTCATTCACAACTCCACGGTCCCCGACCAAAGCCTCCTAAGCTAATATTACATTGAGTAATTTAAAACCACCATTTTATGATATTTATCTTAAAATAAACCTTGCAATAACACAGAGGAACTTTCAATATTACTTGTAAAAAATTTCGATATGTATACATGATCAAGTCTATCTAAACAGATTTGTATTGTATTTGATAAAAAAAAATTAATAGTCGTAATTTGCATAATAATTGTTTTCACTGCTTTCAAATTTTATTACAAAAGTTGTCTTGAATCAAATGAGACTAGCAAAAAAATATGGTTATCAGTTGTTCTATTAGTAAAACACCAAGTTTAAAGATCGCCCCTCTATATGTGCTGATAGAGGAGCGTTCTTAGTTATGTGGTATTTCATCTTCTTCGGGTGCCATTCCTCAAAGGAGGTTGGCGACTATCTCATCATATTGGGCTATGATGATTTAAATATCTGTTTAAAAAATTAAAAGTGCATTAATTTATGAATGCAATATATTTTAATGTTATATAAAATGCAGGCTTTGAGTGTGCGACGTCTTCCCGGGAAGCCGCTGGTGTGCAGCGTTGCCGGCTCTGTTAACTCCGGCATTAGTAAGCAAGGGCTGAGGTATTCCTATTGACCGCTCGGTCGGCCGGTCAATAGTTTGTTCAAGTCGTTTTGGGGTCGGAGTGATTTGCGATGCGTATTAAGTCTTTGTGATTGACTTCTGGAAGTTTATAATAACCCAGCCAAGTTTCATATTAATTATACATAAATAATTATTAGTGTAGGCTGTCGGATGGTTGTTTGAGTAGTTCGATCGTGTCCGAATTTAGTTCTAGTATAACTCATAAGTAAGTTAGTTATTATACACTTTACGCTGTTACCGTAAATTTTACAGCGTGTTATTTACAAATTCATCAATGAGAAATATACGCCAAAGTTGCTGGCTGTGCGTATTTGTAACATTGTATAGTATGGTAAACCAATATATTTATTTAAACAGGTGACTACTTATTTCTTTATAAATTACGTTCTTACAATAAAATCTATTGATAACACATTTCTCAGCACATGCCTGGCAGAGTATATATTTACGTGTTCTTTATAGGCTCTATTATAATTTATTTAAATTTAATTAGCTTCGAATCGCAAGATATTTTAATAAAAAAAGGTTATAAATACAACTCAGTCACCCATGAGTCAATCAATATTATGACGGATGTCAAAATTGACATTCAAATTATTTTTAACATATTTAATAGCAAAGAAACATTTTTTTAAATCATTTTTTTAATATCTTCTCTTGTGTATTTAACTAAACGTTAGAACATTGATCTGCGATAAAAAAATATATTGTTAGACTCTATATAATCAAACAAACTAGAGTTAAAACTACGGATACGGAGAATAGTATTTATGTTGAAATTGATTTCGATATAATATTTGAAAATAATTTTTCTATGTTTAATTGAGATGTAATATTCAAAATTAATAATTCAAGCTAATAATTAAAATTATCCCCACAGGGTAAATAATAAAGTTTAGTAATATTAAAGCTTAATCAAATATGAAGAATTAAATACAAATATGATATGAAACTATCGGTCAAAATTAATATTTGACCAAAATAATATTCGCTCCAGCAAAGACTCAATAAGTATCCCTAAATAAAACCCACAGCTTCGTAGTGCTCGTGTCTGCTGACCGACACAACCTGTTCCGAGCTCGATGTAAGAGTAGAAACTCCACCCACCCTATAGCACACACTCTTCCTGTGTGTTGGTTACATGTTTAATTTATGAAGGATATTTCGTCTGACGTAATCCTAATGTAAAATAATTTAAATAATTTTACTTAATGGAATCTTGGCACGAATCTCAAAGCGTGTCTTTTGAAATGTAGCAATAAAATTGTGTTTATATGTTATTATGAAATGCATATATTTTTTTAACGCGTTTATTTGTATATTCAGAAAAATATGTTTTTTTATATTTAAAAAATATTTTAAATAATTATAAAATATTAACACAAATATAACCCTTGTAATAAGTTCATGAATATTTAGAAGGCTTTTACCAAAATATGGCCCTTTTCACATGTTATTAAAGTGCTAGGTGAAATATAGAACCCTTATTCTGGGCCATAATGCCGATTGGATTGCTCCAGTTGTATTATATGTAAATAACAATAGTAGAATAAAAAATAATGTACTTTCAAGAATAACCACCAAGAAATCAATACTTATGAATGGTCTGGTGGCGGATTCTACTTTTACAGATTGAAAATAAGGGTTTTTGGTTTCATAACATGGGTCTGATAAACTTCTTAAAATGTGGTTATTGCTGTTGAATTAAAACCTTAGTGGACAATTAATGTTCTCAAATTAATTTATTTGATACTCTTTTCTATAGCTGTACAAATAAATAAATTATTTCGAGTTTGAAAACAAAGCAAAATATTTTTAGGATATTTGAGTGTAACAAATCAAATTGAACTTCCAAGAATATGACTGTGGTTAAAATAAAAACAAGCGAGACAACAAGTACGCAATTAAGTTTTCAAAATAAAATAAAAAACATTTATCATTGAATAAATTTTTACAAAATAATTTTTGACATGTTTTAACACAACGCCTTGCATGTGAAACGTGAACCGTTTGCCTGAAAATACACTGTTAAATATATTATAATTTTTTGTGTACGAACACTTTTTTTGTTGGTATTAGTTTCATCTACGCCTAGACAAAATAAAGAAAAACATTAGCAGAACAAACAGCCGGGTTTTCCTAAATATACGGCAAAGATCTTATATTCCTAGAGCTGTGTTTTCATATTAGTTAGGTCTCATACATAATATTACGGATACCTGTGGACCCAAAGAGCACTGCAGGAACGTTTCAGAATTCATGCAAGCCCGGCGAGCGAGGCGGAGGTGGGTGGACTCGTTTCGACCGAGTTGTAAATTACCAGTTCGCTTGAATGGGATTCTTGAAGATGAGATGTGCTCGTTTCATTTATTTTTATTTTGCCCTGCATATGTATGTATTAAAATTACGAACAATTAATTTTTGTACGAAAAAAAAATCGCCCACGCAAACATTAACTTACATAATTATTGTTTTATTCAAATTGAAATTATTTTATCAAAATTTATTAAAAGCTTGAATAACCATATAGCCAACTTAAAAATATTTGAAAATATAAAAAAGACAATTTTTTGTTTGTTCATATTTTAAAGTTAATTAAATATTTTTCATGACTTGTTTCGTTTTTATGGTGTTTTCAATTATTATTTAAGCGTAAACTTCATAGCACAATATATACTTTTTAATATCAGAATGAAAATATGTTTAAGGTAAGATGAGAAAAAAAATACTGACATTATTTAACGGATCCCACGTGAGATCCGCACATTAAGGTTTTTGCAACCAGGAGGCTTTATATGTGAATTTAATTATATATATTTTTTAATTTTAAACACCATATACATTATTACCACAAAATAAAATGCTTTATATTTTATCAAAAAGTAAAATCAGCAGTTCGTAGAAATGTACTATAATTACAGCATATAAAATATTTTATCTGAATATTTTTTCAATTCATGATGTTTTATTGTTTGTACCAATACTACCACATTTTTTTGCCAATTCGCAATGATAAAAAAACCGGTAACAATAGTTTTGAACTTACATTTAAAATATTTCAAGATTAACTAAAGCATTCAAGTGGGGATTAAAACATCAAAAAAAGCAATTTTAATTTAAATTCGAAATTTATCAAAATCTTGAGAAATAAATTAAATAAAGAAAGGTAAATACTATTACAATTTAACGTCATTAAAAATATTTTCAGATAGTATTGATTGAATTTTATTTGTATTCTCAGAAGGATAAAACAATAAATTTGTTCTTTGGGATTGGTTTTAAATAAGAGACGTCTTTGTCGAAGAAAACTAGCGCTAAAACGTTAAATAAGAAAACAGTATAATTATTTAAACAGATGTTGAATTTATAAGCTCTTAGAAACGTACTTACCCAAAATATATTAATTTTAATGAATATATAAATTAAGTATTTATATCGTTTAGATAAATAAAATCAATGAAGCAAATAAATTGTAGCGTTTCTGTAAAATATATTTACTGAAATACTGAAATACAGGTATTATTTTGAAATATATATTTTTTTCATTTAAAATTATGTATGATATAAATTATGTAGTATTATAATGATAAGTTTTTTTAATGTCAAATACAGGGCCTATCTATGACAAATATATCTAATTATAACTATCTATGATAAATATGGATTAATTAGTCAAATATAACTTCGTTAGTGCATCAAATTTCCATGCCATCGTCAGGAACCCCACAAACAACTCGTTATTCTTTTTGTTAACAATATATATATTTAAAAAAAACATGTAAGTATATATATCATATCATAGTTATTAATCCAAAAAAGTTTAAGTCTGCCAGTTTTACATCTAATTACAAATATTTTGTTAAATGTTGATTTTGACACCACCGAAATGTAGCTCGATAAAAGTTTTCTGTAATATTTATTAAAACTAAGCAAAAATTTAATCATACAAAAAAAACAATACAAGTCAAATAAAGGTATTTATTCTGCTTGAGAAGAAAACATGAGAGGTTTTTTCTCCTAAGCTATTTAAATAAAACAAGAATATAAACGATTTGCTCAGTAGAGACGCTACTAACTGACAACACGTGGATACATTATGAATACATAATAAACAAGCATAAAAGGGAAGGCAAATTATGGAAATAATTGACGACTTCAAAAAATTGACTTATTTCGTGTAACTCACAAGTACCCCCGTGGTTATTGTGCAAATACCCTGAGGCGTTAATTGGTAACATTAGTCAAACCAAAGCAGTATTCCATAGATCGCATTTGCAAGAAAATTCCTTTATTATGTAACTCAATACTTTATTATATTAAAGGTAGCCATTCGGGGTATAATATGTTTCCCAGTGTAATCGACAAGAAGGAAAAAATTAATACTTTCATGACAGGTTATTAATAATATTTGTAAAGCAATGAAGCATCAGTTTGACTTTGAGCTGTATCATTGAAATTTGCTAATTTATAAAATTTTAATAATTTTACGATCAAAGCAATAGTATAAGATATTTGCAAAGCTTGGCCATGTATAATGATAAGTTTTGGTCGTATGTTAGTAAATCTGAATAAGTGTTGTCTTATGGCATTAAACAAATATTTCTCGATCATTTTATTTATGGCATCAAAATAAGTTAAAGATACTTACGGAAGCACTCAATAAATGGCAAGGATCTATTTACGTGTAACGCAGTTCAGTTAACTTTTGGGTTAAGCAACGTTATATAGATTTAGAGACAAACGGTAACATGATTTTTATTATAATCATTTAAATAATTTTTGGCGCTGTTATCATATTTTAAGTCTGTGTTGTTCACTCTTTATTTAAATAGAAAAAAAACATGCCAAATTTTATTTTAAAAGTTGGAATGCTTTATAGAAACCAGGAAAAAAACGACACTACTCTAAGACAAGGACCAGCAAGGACAAACTTCTTATGTCTTCCGTAGCTTATAAGTCTTCTCTCTGACTAATTATTCCGTTCGGCTCGATACATTAGAGATTCGAGAGGGCTCGATTTGCGTCATAAGTTATTCTCGCCGGCTCTGCAGGCGGCTGAGTTATTCCGTGCCTTTTGCTTTGGCCGGGTGGCAGGCATTTCATTTCAAATGAAAAACGGTTTTCAATAAATTCCCGGCGGAACGAAGAGCCGATCGACCGCCGATTAATTGCTTAATTAGAAATATTACAATGAAAAAGAAGGTTTCAGCGAGGCGCACTGTTTTGATGAAGACATTATTAGAAATTGAACGCGGGCAGTCCCTCATTAAAAACCACTCCAAAATAAATAAATCTGAGATTTCTATTACACTGTACACATTAGTAAATTGAACTTCTTTCATAATAAATAAGTATCCATAGTGGATATCCACATAAAAAATATATAAATATTTTCATGAGGTTACTTTAAGAGGACTAAATTACGGGTAGAACATCGATTGATTCATATTAAGCGCTATTCCGTAGCAATAATATTTACTAAGTATTGAAAAATGATCACACAGAAAAAATGTATTATTTTAGTTGCCCAGTAAGAAATTTATCAATTGATATAATTAAAAATTTAATACTTATGACTTTCCACTATAAATGCAAAAAAACAATTATCATTTATTTGTTATTTGATCACTACAATTAGAAAAAACATACGTAATGGCTGATATTTGTTTCAAAAACCATCCATTCTTTAAAAGTTAATTCATTCATTACTCAGTATCTTTTCATAAAATATATGAAAAAAATGGTATCAAATAATTAAAATAAATTTAAGCGTAAGTTCAAAATATAATTTTAACGATGCCATTTCACCGGAGACCGGAAGGCGACGCCGGTGCTGAAAACTAAAATATGACACCAGCCCAATTGTAAAAGCTGGGATAATTGCAAACGACTATCGAATATTAAACGCATTAATATGACTACTTGTTTTAATATTTTATCTGGATCCGCCGGCGCAAAGGAACACTGCGCGATATTTATTGATACAGTTTTCCTTTTTCCGGTGGAAACATAAATTTTGATAAGCCGTCGGAATATGTCGGTGCTCAAATTTGCAAACGATACGGAAAAAACGACCGATGCAAACACCGCGTGATTCTACGTGGGCTGAGCGGGGTTCGTATCGTATGGAGCAAAAAATGATGGGATAATCCCAATGACATGATAGAATTTCACCGGAATATAAATTTTATGGAAATAGTAACATTCTGTAAATCTGAGGTGATATTATTCTTATCGTATGAAGCTACGAAGAGTAAATTGATGCTTATGCCGTAATATTTATAAAAATACAAAATATAAATTCATTGGCAAGTAATTTAAACAGCCATGACTTCCGCCCTATATAACAAATGGATATATATATATATATATGTGTGTGTGTGTGTGTGTCTGTGTATCTGTGTGGTAAGAGCGGCCTTCAAAACTTGAGTTCACAATTAATACAAATAAGAGTGGTATAGGCATGTTCGGCAAGTATACTCGCCGGCCACTTCGAAAGCCCATACATACGTCTGGCAGCCAAGCAACATGGCATATTCGCGCTCGACGTGACTTCAGTGGTAGTCTACGGACGTTGTCAGCTTTAGGCATCTATGCTTGAGAGTAGGCATTCGTATTCATTAGATGATGGCAATTCACCAGTGCTCAAAGTACTTATTAAATAGTTGTAATAATTTTCATACGAGTGAGACATATTAAAATTAGATAAGTTGACAATTCGTTATTAGGTTATGAAAACAACAAGTTTTCTTAAGCGTATGTATGAATAAATTAAAATCTTATTATATAAATAATATACAACCAAAATTTCAATGTTGTATAGTAAACTATATTTCATAATTAAAATTTACTCACAAGGGCGCATGTATAAAGTCAAGAACAATTGTGAATATGCAAAGAAGCATGATCCAAAACTTGTTTTCATTATAACGTATATGGTACGGTTGGTTTGTTTAATAAAATACATTCAAACGTAAATTGTTTAAAACTTCAAATAAATATAAACATATGAGCCTACAGCAATCGTTTTATTTTTATTAATTTAATCAAATTATAAAAGTCAAGTATCAGTAAAAACAGCGCATAAATTCACCAAAACACCATGTACTTTCGCAAACAATAGGGAATGACACTCGCTTGGTTTTGAGGCACTCTTCCCCTTAAAATAAAATAAAAAGAAAATCGCGGAAAAAATATGTCCGCTATGTTAATTAGTTAAGTGAAGGCCTTTTTTGCTGTTCAAACAATTGCCGCGGCCCAAATACGCACGAGGAACAGATATTATCAGGGCCGGGCTTGTGCGGAGGCTGCGAGTGCAACAAATCCAGATTCTAGGGATTTAGGGGCTTAAATATTAATAAAAAATAATAATACTACTCAGCTCTTTTATTCTTTTTAATGTGGTGGTATTTAAATAATGGATAATTTTGTTAAATGTTATTTTGGTTTATGTATATATATATATTTTACTTCCGGGAAAAAGCTGATTTCGAAGTTTTATTTGTGCTACCACATTTAAATTATGTAATATTTTTTTTATATAAGCAAAAACTCAATTTTTTGACAGAGTTTATCGAAGTGTAACTTAGGCGTGCCTGGTAAACTCGGCAGCCGAGTAACGAGAAGCCGTCTCCTGAGAGTTATCCACCTAATAGGTCTAAATAGATTATTCCGCAGGTATTGGAATCGCTGAAGAAAAAGCCAACACGTGAATATTGCAGATAGTTGAGGCAAATGTACTTCTGATGAGTTTAATGATGATATATTGCAGGTGCAAGTACCAGCCGAGCCGAAGATTTCAGAATACATACCATCTACCTCGAAATGCTAGACATATTGAACAATGCAAAATGACCGTATTTAATAATATATTTTATGACAGCATTTTTCATAATGTCTGAAATGTATAGTTGCATTGAACGCAATTTGGTTCATATTTGATAATCATATTCCAAGATTAATTCAATATTATTTTTTTCATAAGATTAGCGATAGTATTTGAATTTTTTTATTTATTTTTGTTATAAAATAGAAACGCTGAATTAGAATTTGATTTTTTTACTTTGTAGTCATTTTACGGTAACTAAATTAAATTAGTTTCCTATATTATTACATAACGAATGCATTAAAGAAAATCGTATTTTATTTTTACTAGAATTTTAAAAAAGCATGCTTTTTTTCTCACTTATGTAATTTTATATATTTTGCACAAGGTTTTCACTTATTAAAAAATACGCAAACCAAGTCGTAAGGCAGAACACTTTTAATTAAAAAAATATATATTTTGTTAAAATGTATGACTAGCATTTCAATGAATGAGAGTATTTTATTTTTATTACTTATACGCATTGTTCTAAATCTTATACGGATCTTCAGAGTACTAAAAATAAAAATACAGTATTTTATACAGATTTCAAATCACCTCGCAGTATTCATTAATAATACAAGAAAAATGTAACAGGGTAAATAGGTTAATGGGGGAACCGTATTCGGGAAAAGAGGTCCGGGCCTGGACGTAATGGTCGGTTTTTTTAAGTTGTTGCTCGCGTGTCGAGGCTGCCCTAATAGTGAATTAAGCGAAGCGTCCTCAGGCACAAATGGCGCCCCCTGCACCCCCTGCGCCCCCTGCACCCCACGCACCCCGCCTACCCCTGCGCTCCCCTGTCTTCAGCGGGGGTTTCTTTTTGTTGTCGGTCGAGAGTTGCCGCGGCCGCCCTTCGCCCTCCATCTGCGGTCCCTTGGTCAGAAATAATGAATCAAGTACACGAGACCATCCCTCTCGACTCACTACCTTTTGTGTATGAATCTCAAACGGCACAATACGAGTTTTTTTGTCATGGCTTCATTAGTATTTCAAATATTTTTTTTGTTTTGTATGTTATTCATATAATAATATAGCTCATGAGTAATACAATACAATACGTGAACTTATATAATAAAAACTTGGAATCGTATTATCATATAAAAGGTGAATTATTTTTGTGAGGCCTCATAAATGTCAGTAGCAATATAAATACGGTCTTATTGTCCTTTTGATATATTTTAATAAAGTGTCTAACTTACAGAGTACGAGTATTTTACTTAACAACTGCAAGCATTAGCAGAAATTATATTTGATAAACAAATGTCAACCTATTTTAATAATTTCATTTGTAACTAAATTATCTTCAATATATAATACTTGTCGATATTATGAATAAAATAACACATTCAGGATTTAACCAAAATAATTCAAAAACATAAGATAAACTTGAATATAATTTTCATCTAGATTTAAAACAGTTTTTTTTTGCTAAGATTCATGTTATTTTGTGGGGTCGCATGGGAATCTTTACCGATAAACTTTACACCCCAAAAAAGTGGAATTAGGTTAATCCGAGATTATACTGATGATTTTTTAAGCTCTTTGGATTTAACAGCATGAGTTTTTCAAAACGTATACTTAATTTAAGCAGATCTTAAGCTTCATACTATATCCGGACATAATAAAGAGATTTTTATTTTTACCATGTATATTAGGGTGTCCCTTATATGACCAAAAAAAATTTTTTTTCAAATTTCGAGATGCATACCCTCTACATTTTTTACTAATGCTATAAGATGCTCAAATATAAAATTTCATCTTTCTAAAAAAATTGCAACTAGTGCCGACCGAGCTTCAAAGTTTAGTAAAAAACGTGTTTTGTCTTGATATTTCGGTCTGGTATAAAATCATTATAAATGCAATAAATTAAGTGAATAATAGTAAAAATTCAATTAAATGAACATTAATCTTTAATCAAAAACATAAAGTAATAACAATCAGTCAGGGTAACTTTTTTATAGAGTTGTTTTTTTACAGTCCGGATACAATTTTCTATGTTCCTGGACACAGCGCAGCAAGAACTGTTTTTGTTCTTCTTCAGCCGCGATAAGTCCGTTAAAATCTTGCATCATTTTAACAGCCCTTTCAGCAGTATCATTCACAACCCTCAAATAACTTATTTTTCTTTTAACTTCCACAAAAGCACTATTATTATTCCAAGAAGATACATCTTCCTTTAGAAAACTGTCGTCGATCTGCAGTCGTGATAAAAATTGTTTGCTCTTTTCCGATACGAAATCATCCAGTGTTTTACAAACATAAGCAAACATCTTGTAGAGTCTTTTTGTCCTTCGCAGTTATTCTGCATTGTGACTGAAGTAAACACATTTTTAAAGAATAGATCGCTCTCGCCATCCAGCGTGCCTGATGCATGGCTTTGGGGGGGCTTAGTTTTAATTTTTCCTCTGTCTCCTCCCAAAAATATTACGCACAGTTCAACCAATTTGCGGTAGTCATCTCTTACATAACCTTTGTCTAATTCTGCCTTATAAAATATTAAAAAAGCTTGAATGTCTGTCTCGGCAACACGTTGTTTTACGAAATTAAGAGATGGTTCAATGTTACTAGCGTCGATGTTTTTCCAATTTTCTCTGAACTTTTTAAACATTGGAGTATCTGGGCTACTAGTAATTTACTTAATTTTGCTTTCAAAGACAGCTTTTAGGACCAATTCATAAACATGATGACGACAGACGAGCAGCAATTCTCTTCCTAAAGTTTCTCCAAAATAGCACAAGCTCCATTGAAACGGCCAGTATTGAAAGCTGTTGTGTCGCAGCACATTATTTGTACTTTATCGTGAAGGTTCTAGTCAAAGAGAGCTGTTGAGACAGCCTTACCTTGATGTTTTTCAGAAGAATGTTCTAGTTTTGGCACTGCAAGAAGCTGTTCCTTATCGTCAAACGAAGCAATAACTGGCAAGCGTTCTTCTTTAGAACTTCGTACATCTAACCCGGGTAATAGTTTTCCCAATGGACTGTGACTACGTCGGGTACATTACTTCCAAAGAAGTCAGATTTTATTGCTTCTGCCCTTGATTTTCTAGTTTCAGCAGCTAGTGGTTATCTTTGTCTTACAACCCTTTCCTCTTCTTCCAATCGTCGTTGTTTAGATCTATCTTCTTTTTCCGACAATTTTTTATCAACACCACCTAAGCATCCTGGTCGATCTGGCTCTCTCTGTTTCATTAAAAATAATTTATCTTACTCTATTTTCATTCTCTCAAAAGCATCAGCATGTGCAATATCAAACAAATTATCAAGATCAATTTTGAAATTGTTCTCACGGCTCTTGAACGTAACCTGAGTTTTCTTACAATTTTTTTTGCAACTCTCTCCAAACATGATATAAATCAACAAGTTTCTTCACACAGTTAGGATATGCCCTTGTTGGAATTCTTGCTTTTTCCCAATATATGATGCACTCCCTAATCACAAGATTTGCACTTTCACTAACAATCAGTTTAACCTCATGAATATTGTAAAATAGGACCGAGGGAATTTGTCGAGTAGATGGTAATTTTGCACCATTTATTTGATATCTAGGCAAACCGATAAGGAAATTATTTTGTTTATCACTCCGTAATTCCACCAACATGTTAACGCACTAAACAATGGAGCACTACTAATCTCAAAAATCACGTATGAAATGACAAATAAAACATGCAGTTACAAGTCACAGCGCAGTACTTACGCAACTTGTATGGACAAGTTAAAATCGCAAGTCGGCACGGGTTACCGTTTATAAATCGAACTAATATTTTTTTCTAGACAATATAAGGTTATTACTAAACTTTTAAGAAGGTATGCGTAAAAAAATATTGAACTTGAATTTTAAGGGACACCCTAATGTATATATTTCGAATAAAATTCCTCTCGCAGGGTGTTTCATGCAGGTAAACATAAATGCTTGGAAAAGTAAAGTTACAACAGAATCACATATACGAGTATACATACAATAAAATCTGCCTACTTTATAGGCATGCGTTTGAATAATAAGTGCCTGAATAATTTCCTAGTCATAATAAGCTTGTTGCTGATCCCCATATTCAAATTTTGAACCCAAGCGTGTTAATAAAAATATATATCTTTCTGAAATTGAAATATACAATCCTGAAGCAGACAAGAAGTATTTTGTTTTATCCCGGCATTCGCGAGAATTCGAAGCGAAGAAGGCGTAAAAGCGTGAAATGGCGGTGCCCGGGTAGTAAATGACATGTAAAAGAAACGGCTTTGAACTTACGGCTCCGAGCAGGGGCTGCAAATATCACGGCCATCATGCGAAAATGAAAAAAAACACACATTTAAATATATACCGCGAGTGCTATGAAAGAAACATCCGGCTGTCGCTCTTCACGAGAGATCTTAGATATTCTAGGTTATCATTTTCTGTTCACTTTATACAATCTTCATATTTTTATTCGTGCTCGTTAATTCAACACTTATTAAAAATGTGAATTTAATTTCGCATGTCTGCGGGGACTTCATGCACGCGGTGTAACGGGTCGCGCACGCATCGCAGATAACAATTTTTATGTTCGCACGCATGCCTGGGCAACCTTGGGGCGGTATTTCGGGGGTAAACATTAACCATCCCTAACAAGAGGGAAAATATGATATGAAAATGAGGACCGCGCGGTAACCTATGCCGGACACTGGGGTTTTTTTTGCTTTATTAATTTTAAATGGGTAAAGAGTATATAACGTTGAGTTAACAAGAATAGCAGCTACATACTTGTGAAAAAACGGTCGTTCATAAAATAAACAGAGTTCTACTGCTTTGATTAGAACCCAATATTGAAATAAAATATATATTTTTTTCAAATAAAATAAATTTACAAAGAATATTTAGGAAACCGTAAATTCCTAAAGTACATTTTTAAATTTTTTGACGGAAAAAATATTTAGTTGAAATTGTATAAAAAACGCGTTTTTTTTAAAAACGAGCCGTTCATGTCAAAATATCAATGAGAGTGTTTGACGCTTGCGAAATGCCTGAAGGCTTTTGTTCCATTCGAGATGTCGTTTTTCTCCCCGAAACAGCTGCGCGGCGCTGCAAAGCGAATGCCGTTATATTTAAAAATAAATCTGGATGTATCAAGTACATATTTAATATTTTGAGTTGCATTTAAAATGTGTATAAACAAAATAAACTTGTACAAAAGTTTGGGTACTTATACTGAATACTCTCTAAAATATTATCTCCACAATTGAAAAACGACGTCATTGTTAATGTTGTTTTTATAAGTTTAATTAAAATAGTTTTAGTTCAAATGAGTGATTTCAGAATTTTTCTTTTATGTAAGTAATCAAATATTTTGTTTTAGATTTTATTGTTTTATTTTTATTTATTATTTTATTTTCATACATTGAATCATAATTTATGAAATTCGTGAGAACATTAATTAGATTGTAGCTAGAAATAATAGATGCCATGTAAGAATAATAACAATACACCAGAGACTGTCAGGTGAGACATTTATCCAGTAAATACACTGACAATGATATAATAATCGAGTAAATATTGTCACATTTTCGTGGGTAGAAAAACAAAACCGAATATAAAACTGCTAAAGCCACGTCGGTTTCGTAAAAGAAAGACTCCTGACATAGTCACAGCACACAATACATTATCGAAAGACTGTCAAACGCTCCAAAACTTACCGAAGCCTCGTGATGGGTAAATTGGCTTGATATTCACCGCCCAGAACAGCTCCTCAAAAAAGCACGCGGAAAACATGTCTCGAACAGTACGCTATTGTGAAAGCATTTCAACCTTCTTGTCACAGCACTCGCTTCACCGGCACAAACACGCAACGACAGCTTCTAATTTATACGAACATACACGCAGAAGCCTCCCAGTTACAATATTCACGACGAAACTTATCAAATAACCTTTCACCGCGAGCGGAATGAGTGCGGATCGGATGTTCTTGCAAATGCGTATTATAAATCACGTCGCTCTGAGGGCCGCCGCGCTCCGCGGTGCTGTCGCTGATGGTTAGTCAGCCAATTGCACGGTGGTTTCCGGTCGGGCCGTCCAATCAGAAAAGGTTCGGATTGCAGTGGAACATCATCATTGCCACTGAAAAAAAATACCTGCAGAATCAATCAAAAACACCGTGATTAAATATTTTTATTTATGATGTAAAAATAATCAAAACGTGTACTTGGTAAATAAAACATAACAATCAATTTTTAATAGTCACACAGTAAATTTATTTTTAAATTATCAAATCCAATTTTTTTTAATTTTCATATTCTAATAATATAATTTTTTTTATATATAAAAAAATATATTTACTACTTGTGTTTAAATCGGACGTAAAAAATTAAGGCACAGTGCTAAAAATAATAACTCAAGTAAATTATGTGCAGAGCAGAGTTGCAATATCAGTGCGATATTATGTTTTCTATAAAATACAAAACAGTTTCCTTCTGGCAATGAAAGAACAGCTTCCAGGATAGAGGCAGCCTCATTCAAGGCTTTATGCTTGCAAAGTCGCAGGTTGGATTTCAGCCCGGATATTGGGTTTCTATCATTCCTACTGATCTGTTCACATGAATAAGCCCATACTGCAGTTTCCTGGAATAAAGCTTTCATAATAATAGAATAATATAACATATTTCGCACTCGAGAAATGTTTAAAACAGTTTTATATTTGTCACGTGAAAAGGAGAATTCAATTTTTTTACAAATAAAATCTAGCTATTTTAATAACATAACTTCAGCTGAATAAAAAATAAGAAATATTTTTACTGCTTATACATTTATTTTTGGTCTTAAACATTTGAGAGTGTGATGGGAAATACTGAATCGATGTGATTTAACATACGTGGGTAGGCTTTTCTTAGTATTTGAGCATTTTCTTGGACATGTATTTAAATGTTTGCAAAAATAATATTAAAATGTGAGGCATTGACAATATCCAAAAATATGCATTTTAGAATTTAAATTTAGTTAATATACGAGTGAATAACGTATTATTTTTACAAGTAAAAATATATGGTATAATATGTATATGGAAATACATATTATACCTCAAATTTATTATGTATAAATATGTGAATAGGAGTATTTGGAACAAAAAAAATGAATAGAAGGCAAAGTTTAATTAGGCTTACAAGATTATTCAAAGCAATTGAGTTTTATGGCATTTATTTATTAAAAATAGACTTTTGATTATATAGAGGCTTTAAAGTTTATTTAATTGCTGTATGTATGTCTAAATAAATCAGGATATAAATTATCACACAGTGCCAAAACGAAAGATAAAAATTGATCGCGGCTTATTATCGCTTGATAAAAAGATCTGAAATATAAATTTAAAAAATATTTCTTTTGTTCCATAAAAAGCAAGATACTGAGAAAATATTTTTTTAAATTTAAAAATGTAAATTGAAATTTTATTTGAAATATATGAAGAGGAATGTAAACATATGTATGCATATACTAACAAAATGTAAAATTACCCACCTTGCTACTTTGATATATACGAAATGCTACTATAATATGTAAAAATATTAAAATATGCTTATGGTTCATGAGAATAATACCGCTTGTCTACATCCCCCGAGTCTACAAAACTGCACGGCGGAATATACGACCACCGAGGCAACCTCAGCCAATACTTAGCTTGAATTGGCAAGAAACAGTTTTTGTATGAACCGTGCAGCCAGGCAGATCCCCGCTGACGTGTGGGGCTTAGCTTCGAGAGTTATTACCAGATCTAATATTTATTAGAGCAAACACGGAACACTCGTTGAAAATTTACATTGCAGGAAAATCCTGAGGATAAATAATTTTAATATTTCGCGATATCGAATTTTAAAACTCAACTGACTGTATCGCAAAGTTTAAAATGATCATTTTTAAGGTTAATTGTAAATAGTGCTTTATTTGTTATTTGAAAAATGTATGTGTAAAAATCCAATGTTTTAATAATACATTAGCTTTTTTTTAAAGTGTTAAAAGATATTTACAGAATGCAACTTTCAGGTGACTTAAATATAATATTATATTCAAACTAAATTAATCAATAAAAAAATGTATAATTATGAATATTTTATGGGATCATGTTAATAAAGTTTTTTTAAAGATGATTTATTGACATAAAAATAATATATGAATAGAATCCATTTAAGAAGTCAAATAATAGTTACACATGTCTCCCATTTAAATTATCCTCCACATGTGCATGTCCAAATATCTCACAAGAACGAAATCTAACAAATGATCGAGAAAATTTTTGAGAATAATGTTCCCTTTTGTCATCGAATAATAGAATTTTAAATCCATTTTGGCCGTTTCTCATTCAGGCGAGCTTTTCCCATTGACTCAACTTTATCTCTGCGTGCGTCTAAATTTATTCACGAAATTTATTTAGATTTCCATTATGTGGAAAGCAATATGAGATATTTACTCTACTCACTTAGCATAATAAATATATTTATATGAATTTCCTCAAGCACAGTTTATATTTTATTGTAAATTGTGAAAAATCAACTGCGTCAATAGTTTCGTACGGTTTTTCGGAAGAACTATGCCAAGACTTCTTGCTAAATGGACCCTTTGGAAATTTTTGGAAAAATGAGAAAATAAAAATTTCACCTCTGCCGCTAAAGCGAGGGGAGGCTGACCCGCCAGCCCCCTTTGTCAACACAAAGCATAGTGTTTGTTGATGAATAGGCCCACTGAAATAGGTTTCTCCGATGGAGTAAGTAATATATATTAATATGATGTACGTGCAGTCACGGAGTGGAGACTTGTTCCTGAAAAGCTGAAAATAAAACTCATTTTAAAATACTTTGTCGACAGAAATAATTTATCTTTTGCGCAAACTGCTTAAGTGTTTGTATGTGCGCCATTACTAGATCTTTTGCTATATTTAAGTTATATTCATACGCGGTACCGTCACATTAAATCAATAGGTTTAACCACTTTTCTTTATTTTAAATACCTCTGAAATATATATGCAAGTGAAAGTTTCATGCTGTAAACTTTTACGTCTTGCTTATAATTAAATATGATCAAACACATTCTTGTTTTTTTTTATAAGAAATATAATATGCTTGTTTATAAAAAAGTAGTTTTATTTTATTGTTCCGATAATTGTAAATAATATATATTTCATTCATAAGAAACCAAGAACAACTGTGGTAATTAAGTATTTAAACACTGTAATTGTTTACATATTGTTTATAGTGCATGTTTGTTAAATCAAAATAATATTTGTTGTTGATTTATTACAAACAATTTAAAATCAACAGATAAACTTTCCAAGGCTTTAATTTTTGTGACATTTCAATGAGACGTTTATAAAAATATAACGTTATAAGCATTGGATTTGTACAAATATAAACTTTTTTTTTTTTTCTTTATCTTTTATTACTCACGTAAGTATTTAAGTATTTTAAATTATATTACATTTTATGTTTATTTAAAATACATCAATTTTATATCAGGTGAATACAATATTTAAAAACAAACATTTTTAAATTCTAACATATTTTTCGTTTGAGTGCGCCTCTGCCTGAAGGGTGTGAACAGCACAAAGGCATGTCGTGACAACTTGTCATATAAAGTATGTGAAATGATCTTTTGTACTGGAAAATTATAATTAATACGGATCTGCGATTCTGCTGTCGTGTTTGCACAAATTATTTCCATTTGTAAAAGAAATTCTAAGGTTTCATTCAAAAACTTCATGAACGGAGAAATTTATTTATTAGAAAACGGAAATTAAAAATTATACAAATGTTGTTTTTGTAAAATTCACCTAAATGAGACGTGTTTGTTCAAATTCATGAGATAATGAAGACTGAGTATCATATCTCTTTATTAAAAGTATGTTTTATATTCTCAACACGTACTTTACTCGTCTATGAGAAGCGTTGTATATATTTTATCTTTACTATTCATATATACAGTAAAGCCATGCGCAACGTGTGATTTAGTATTACGTATTGGAATTGTGCATAAGTTTTTAGCATGCTCGATCGTGACGACATCATATTTTTTACACAGTATGTAGAACATTACATTGCAAATAATGGCAACCATAAAAAATAGTACACGAATATCGGTGTTTTCGTTGCAGTTAAAACTATGAACAAAATAAAGAATCTGACCATAGAAGTGCATAGTGGTGAGCGCTAACCCAAGCTAAATTCGTGAAAGGGTTAATTTTAGCAGATGGTCTTGCAAACCACCACAGCCTTAACCTCATATAGCCACTATAGATGTTTGTTAAACTCCCATTATCCGAATACTATTCCCGTGTATGAGCTTTACTAATACCAAATTTACTTTATTGGATTGTACTGTGGTATTTCCAAATTAATAATTACAAAAAAATATACTCTATCTGTAATTAATATAAATTTATTTGATTATTAAATCAAACCTAGCATACCATAAAATGATGCCATTTATACACTTTTAAGTTGTCAATGTGTAAATTCAAAAATAAACGTAAATCGTCTTAAATGAAATAAAAAAAAACAATCGTTTGTATCAGATTCCATAGGAACAACCTAAAGCCCCACACGAATACTTCTGATAAATTGCTCGCACACAATACCGCTCCAGCACAATATCGAACTAGCATCACTAGATTTAGGAGCCAGAAAAAATACGATTTCCGACTGCATATTTTATACCCTAAAAAAAGATTTTGTACGCCAGTTGCCTACAATATTTTGTGCGTGAATAAACACGCAGAAGTCTACACCCATGTCACGTCCCTCAATTGAAATAAACCCGGACATGGACGCCTTGAGTTATGCAGCCTGCACGCGCTCCACCGTATTGGGGTGCTGGGCAGATCGGAAAGTAAATATTGATATACAATTACATACGATTCTACAAATGGGACCCCCATAATGTCATCCACTGAAATTAACACTCTTAGAAAAAATCCCAGGCACAATGTAAATCAGTTTTCATCTTAACGAAACTATTAACAAAAAACTAGTTTGATTTGTTTTACAACATATTAAATATCAATAGCCAAATAGTTAAATGGTTACATGTATTTAGTGAGCAATTTTGTCTTTATCTGAAGAAGCTTTGTATGTAAATTTCTTGACGTGCTAGATGCTTGAAGATATGCATATATCAAATATAAAATTAATTTTTGATAACGTTAAAGCGAAATACAAATACTTTTTTTATATCATAATTGAGGTACTAAAACTAAATAAAAGTTATCAAGTTTGTCTTCACTTATGAACAATCTTTACAGTTCAAACGTACGAGTATTTACATTATTCTGATGATTCCGTTTGATTTATTTATTTTGAATTTCCAATATATAAGAAAGACTTCTTTGGTGATTTATGTATAACTCACCTCTATTTTTCGGTCCATTAATTTTACTTGTTACAAATTCCGAGGTCACGCTCAGGGAAAATGGCAAAAAGCCAATAACTGATAGTTGACTTTTATACTCAAACCAGAAATTGTGGGTCACAAAAAAAGCATACGAAACATACAAGAACATGATATATTATAAAAAACAAGTCTCATTTACTGTAACTTGCTTACGTCTATTTCGCAAATTAGAACAAATGTCTGAGCTGTTTCCTTGATTTTATTCCCAACGAATGTCGCATTTTTAACAGAGCCTGAAAACGTATATGCAAAAAACGCGCTTTATGCAAATTTCACATGACTGCGAATAAGGTTGCCTCAGGTAACGAAATTCAGTTCTTTTCGGTTGAAAAATGTGCGTACGTGTGGAGACCGACAGGATTGCTTATAATGCAATTTTATGTTTGTAATTACATTTTGGCTCAGGACTTCGCATTTGTAATGACTTGATGTGTCTTTATTTACTGTAAAAAAGGTTTTTTTGAGGATCGTATCTAAAATAAACGAGAAAAAAAAACTTGCTCCTATATATTACTTGATGGTTTTGCAAACTGAGATGATTTTTTTATCGTAAAAATACCCGACATATAAAACTACATTCAACGATTTAATATATATGTGATATCTTTTGTAGATGAGCTACAAGCACCCAATACAAAGATATAACTATTATTTGGAAGTATTGTGGGCATACAGTCATATATGTAAACATAGGTAACCCATCTCTTTGGAAGTCTATTACCCAATTCCAAAAGCTACTATCAACCCTTTATCGTATTTTATGCCATTTAAACCAAAGTAAACCTAAGTAAAACAACACACAAACAATATCATGTTCTTTTGCTAAAAGTAGCAAAGAAATCAAGATCTCACCATTTTTGTTAGTCTCAATATTTAAAAGTTAGAACCACATATCTATGATAAAACAGTTGTGCTACTGCTTTCATCATAATAACAGGGTGCTTACATACTTTATTTTGTAATTAAAAGGTATTTTGAAATCCGATAAAATTGTAATGGATTATAACAGTGTCCTTTTTTGTCTTTTTGCTGTGTGTATAGCCAACATTATATTTGATTTATTTTAGTATTTCGAAAATACCAAAAGCTCTGAATGTGAGCTGACAGATATCCATAATAGTTCAGTGAAGTGACAGCGCCATTTCCCGATGTTATATTTTTTCCTTTTTACTTTACATTGTAGAACAGAAAGCCGAATATGTGATTTTTTATGTTTTAAATCCATGTTTTTGTTTGAAACTTTTTAAAAATATTTATGACGTTAATTTTTTTAATTTGACGTAGATTTTATTTGCCATGTGCTTACACAAAATATTGACAGGAAGTAATTGTCATTTATTCATAATAAGGCATTTTGAAATTATACCATATTGTTCTGTGATAAGGTACATATTAGTTTTTGGTTGAATATTCAAAAAAATTAATTATTAAGAGGATGGTTTATTATAACAAATAAATGTTTACCATTATAATGGTAAACATTTTTTTGTTGATATTTTTTATTAAATTATTTGCTTATGATTCATGGTTTTCTTGAATCAATATATTGACTCAACATTTCAAATTCTATATTAATCAATCTGATTGCTCGGTCGGTATCCCACTGCATTGACGGCCCAAGTCACATTACTTGGGTAAGCAATAAGCCAATATTGATCCCACCAGGATTATAGATTGGACGTTAACCAGCTTCGACCAACATCTAATGCCACTTTGTGAGATTAGCGAAAACGAATTGCCGCCTAGAATGAAAATATATAAAAATCTATTTTTTCACATAAATACACCAGTAAAATTACAATCGGATTTATGTATAACATATTTTATAGCAATTAGACAAATATTATTGAGTTTATTCGGAATTACGTATATATTAACATAAATAACGTGCCTTCATCTGTCAAAGGTCTACTATCATCATGTTTGTCGTTTCTAAAATAGCTCAATATGGTAGAAGCTAGATCATGTGTGTAAACTAAGCAAAATATAATATCCTCGTAGCCTTCACATCTGTTTGTTTAACCAATACTGTATTAATTTAACAAGCTTACTTCTAAGCTCTTCTGTAAAATGTAAGAACACTAATGTTTATTGATAATTTTATTTATCTTCTTACAGTTCCAATATATCGTATAATGAATTTAAACTTAATATTAAATAACTTAATAGCTTGTTGATTTTACCAAACATATTGTTTTTGTTTTGCTATTTATTCAATCTTATATGAAATATTTTCAAAAGTTTGGCTCATTGGTTATGATTTTGATTTAAACAAAATATACGTTAAAAACTTTGCAATATTAAATATTCGGGCTCAGAAATATTTTTAGCATATTCAAAATAATAAACACGTATATAAATGATTTAATTATTTCAGTAATAGTCAGTGGGTATGTATTTTTGAATGCTTTTAATCAAGTATATAAATAAGCGAAAATTAACGAATACTTTAGACAATTTGCATATAAATGAAGAAGGTACTTTTAAATACCCATTATTTAGCGAGGATTCCATGTCTCAGTCGTTTTCCCCGTTTAGGCAGACCTTGCTTTTGTTTCGCTTGGAAGTATACCGCAGAATATCGCCTGTGTCTCACCCTCTAAAGAGATTCTTAAGGGACGATAGTACAGACTGCCAGAGCCTTCGATATTTATTACAGAAACGAACACCGATGAGTTTCTTTGCCATTTTCCTCCCCTCTTTGTCTATAATCCTCTATTACTCTCCTCATTCGCTCTGTTACCGCATTTTGTAGGAAATAGGGCAGACGAAAATGCGTGATTTTTTTACTTTGTATCGGATCATCAACCTTTCGTCTCCGCACTGAGGAAAAAAAATCTCGTACAAATCTGAATACTAAAAGTGAAAAAGTCACTAATGAAAACCTTTCAGGAGTTTTTATTCAATTTTCGTCCCCGAGAGCTAAAAAGTCAGTCGAAAGCTGATTAAAAGATTTGAAATGCCAACTGTTTAAATATTACTTCTATCTTTTGATGGAATGTTTGAAATTAATTTGTTCTGCTATTTTTCAAATCGAGATTTTCTTTAATAAAACTTTTACTGAAGAAATCGAGAAATTTACTTCAACAACTCTCAAGATAATATTATTTTACCTTACATTAAAAATGGAAGTAAACAAGTTGATTTCATTAGGACAAGGAGTATTAGTAAGATATTTTAACACTAAATAGTATTAAATCTCTTTTATTTTGGAAAAATCAATCAATTTATCTGAAAGTAAAAATTAATATAAATGAACAAATTGGTTATTTTGTACTTCATTCAAAGATTTTTAATATACAGCGGCTATTAAGATGAATATAATGTTTGAGAAAAACTGTAGAGTCATCAGAATTGCCCAGTTTATCTTGAATGACCAAAAAACGAACACATATTTTACTTCTGAATAAAAACCATGCTATTATATTATTCAAAACCAATATGAATATTTTCCAATTCAACTGAAAGGCACGACCTACAACTTGTAATAACAAAATGCAACGGTCGCTTCTGTGATCTTTCGTGAATGTGAGATGGCTTCGATGGTTTTCTTGCTAGACCTGAAGTGGATTTTCTGAAAGTGTCTTGTTATCCGACGTATACGATAATTCAACTGGTTTCCATAGGTTTTTAAAATATTTTGAGCGCATAAGATGCATTCACTTATGACTGGAATTCTTGGAGCATTTATTATTATAATTTCAATAATTTATCAAATCATTGACATGTTTAAATAAAAAAAATTATCAGATCTTGATATGCATTGACATTTATCAGTATACAAAAAAGCTTGTTGCTGAAAAGGGTTTAGAATATTGACATTAGTATTTTCGTTAAAGTATTGTGTCGAAAAGGTATGTCTCTCTATTATTGACCTTTTAAATTTATATATTTGGGCTGATAATATTGGGATATATATTTTTTGGGTAAAACTATTTTTTTGTAAAAATGTTGCATTGTTGTAACATGGGTTGGATTTTTTCAACACAACAGTCATATTTATATTTAAGCACATCACTGAACTTATATTAATTGTTCTAATTTATTATAAAAATGACTTTATACACTTTTTAAAATAAATTGAGATTGTTTCCAGTTGCATCACAAACTTTTATAAATAATCCTACAACACTGACATCGCAAAATAGCGTATTTAAAGTATCCAATAATTTTATGGTACTTAAAACGTGTCATAAGCAATATATAACATCTGTTGACTGTACATAAATGCAAGGACAACATTTTACCCCATCGTAGAAATCGTTTACGACGCTTAAAAAAGGGAGCAAACACCACTCCATTCTATTCGCAAACTCAGACTCCTCGTAATGGCAAGTAAGGAGTATGTAAAATCCTTCTTCGGAGCGTGCAGAGAACATAAACAACTACTTTACCGCGCTGACATTTTATTTAATCATTTTCAGTTTATCTAGACATTCGTGTATTTACTACCACAAGCTTAGTTAGGCTTCAGTTGCGCATAAAAATAAATGTATTTGGTTTAATAAAATTAATGTACCACGCCATTTAGAACTTTCAGCATTTTTTTTATAAAAATAAGAATATTATTTGCTTTTATAAATCTGGATACTATATTCGTTAAGGTACCTTATCTAACCCCAAAGGAACTTTGCATAAGAAGGTCCTTAATTACACGAGCATAATTGACAAAACCGTATTAATTATACAATATCCGATCAAAGTTGCAAAGTAGCGCGGTCGAGTGGTGAAGGTATCGATATTAATTGAGATTCTATAACCAATGAGGAACTTTCATAGCAACACCCGACGCCCTATTTCTGAAACTTTATAATTACAGTTCCATTGGAGTCCGTAATTTCAAACTTAATTAGTCTCAGGTGCAGTTACTATGCGGTTTTGTTCACCTGCGGCGCTTATCCCGGGAGGCCGCAGACACGGGAGCCGAGAAAACTCCCCTAAATACCCTAATAAAGTAGCGATTTCTTTTTGCATACCAAGTGCTCGGTTGCGGAATATTCACCCTCGAGGCGCTGCATTTAAAAATATTATAATAGGGGTTGGTCACTCTGTGTTAAATTCACTATGCAGGGATCAGCCCCCGGGTTAACGAGGTATGCTTTTTTCTAACGTTTTGGTTTTGTTTGACAAATTTGCTGGAAAAACGGTGACCAAAGCATTTAATTTTTTGCACCTTTATGTAATGATATCGTTGAGATCTTTATTTTTTGTAACTCCGAAGATAGACAAAATTTTAAGCTTAGCATAATGAATTCAATTTATTCAATCAATCATAAAAAATAAGGCTTATTGTTTTTAAAATTAAAGTGCAACTGAATTACTATTAATAAATAAATATATATACTAATTATGATCATCAATACACAATAATATATTTATTGGTGTACTTTAGCTGAATAAGCTATATAATTTAAATGCAATATTTAGAAAGATACGATTGCTAATTGATATACAAATTTATGAGAATAATGAGGACAATAAAATATTAATAACTTAGCTGCCTAGAAAATCTCTGGCCAATATCAGGGCTACCGTAAAATTAAAAGACTATCTTGAAACAAAATGAGTCTAGACGTCCGCAACACTCAGAATATTCATTTCTAATAATAATTGCAAAAAAAGTAATTGAAAAAAAAAATTCATTATATATTTTCTATATAAATTATTTCAATAGAAGAAATGATTTCAAAAGACTTCTTCTATACAACAAATATTTTACGACATCTTGTTTCTTTACGGCTGGGACATATATATTTAAGCCTTTTAAATTTTGCGGAAATCGAAAAGGAGTCAAAAGGACTCACTTATGGTTTGGTTAGGTCTGAACATAGAAAGTGGGAATAAAAAGATTTATTTTAGTACTTCTTTATCCAAGTCTGTTCATAAGATTTCATCACGTTCTTTGTATAAACTCACAATTGTGTTGAAGATACAATATTATGTATACAAAATATAAATATTATAATAATAAACTTTTGGATTCAAAATAGTTTAGGAATTTTTGTAAATGGTAAATTTAATAATTCCCTTAATTTAAAATATCTTTAAATAAAAGTTATATTATTTATACTTAGTTAGTTTTTAAGGCTTTCTATTTTCCTAACCATTAATACATACTCTATTCAGTAATTCGATCCTTCAAATGAGCATCCTTTATACCAGCAGATATTATCAAGAATAAAAATTCAAAACTAAAAGCAACCTGATTTGAGTCTGAATAAATTTTTATCAAATCCCCAAGGATTTTCGATTTAAATAAATAAAATGAATAGGAGAGCTTTGTATTATTTTTGGTAAATTTATTCAATGGTTAAACTTTCAAGGCAATGACAAGAGTATATCTATTGAGCGACTTTTGTTAGTCCAAATTAAATATTTTAATATATATTTTTTAATTGTTTTTCAGTAAAATATATCCCAAAAGCTAAACTTGGAGCATTTTTCTGAAATAGTTATATTGTTTATTTTGAAAAAAAAGTACGTAAACAACTAACAAAGCTCCAAGGTTGAATACAAAAAAGCATATAAATTTTTATGGGCAAAAGTTCTTTTGAAACCTAAGCCCATAAAGTCAATATTGCATTGATAAACCCTGACCAAAACATCGGCTGCTGAAATACTTCATCCCTTTTGATTTATGCAAGCCTCTCGCTACCAACATCTGCTGCTAAGCCTTAACCCCTATACGCTAAGGGTTGACGTCTTTATTCTATATTTATATTACGGGGTAGAAATTGTATAAAGTCGTTACATTTGAATATTTTATGGGATGTTTTCAATGTCGTTTCGGGCCAATAAATTTTCAGAATTATGATTTGATTAAAATTTGTTTGTTACTGTACTAACTCTAATATTATTTTTTTTATTGTTTTTATAATTAAATTTACTTGTACAAATATTTTTTTGTATTTCAAAGGTAAAAAATATAAAATTTCAAACAAATGTACGCATGACAAAAATATGTCAAAAAATATCACTCAAGCTGTCCACTTTTTCCTAATTTTGACACTTTCGCTGTCGGGGTTTTTATTTTGCTTTTGAGTGCTTTATTTAGTTCACGTCTCAATGGAACAACTCTTCCTGTTTTTGGTGGCAGAAACTCGATTGTGACAAACCATTAACTGGCATACAAATGTTTGTGACTGCATTTCCTAGCAGAAAAATACAAAAACAAACTCTATTCGATTTATGCTCGTGACGTTACTGAACAAAAAAGAATTATGAAAATATTTCAGTAAACGTTGAATTAATCAATTTTAAAATATCTGAACTAGTGATGGTTGTTTTAAAAAAATGAACAACTTTTTTATATTTTTAAAAATTATTTTGTATTTGAATTAAACACGTAATGTTCCTAAAACAAAAATAAACTTAATCGTGTAACAGAAATTATTTTATTTTACTAAATAAAAATAGTTTATTGACCTGTTCTGTATTATAATGCTATTTTCATTCTGAGCATTACAAAAAGCTTTACTTTAAAAACATATGAAGATCTTCGTTAATATATTTGTAAATTTAATCCAGTATTAAAATAAACTTTAAGTAATAAAGATAGATGAAGTCAGATGCAGTGCAGAGCTCTCACGTAATTAGAAATTTAATCAAGCAGCGTCAGAGAGCCTGATAAAGTTTTTAAAAATCCAGCATTCTGAATCCACTAATCACTACAGCCGAGCCGAAAGTAAGACTCCGTTAAGATTTTGCATGTAATATTAAAAATGCAAATGAGAGTTTTATGTGGATGGCGCGGCATTAAATAATTTAATATTTGCAAGGGTGAGAAGGTTTTCGGCGTCACCCCCGCCGCTCCCCGCCCGCGCAGATATCCTTTTAACGGTCTTTTTAAGGGTTGCGCTCCTTGAGTTGAGATAAAACACTGTTTGGTAATAATGAAACACTTTAACGGAAAATTATGGCCAACCGTTTGAATAATTTTTTTGGCAGACCAGACTTGGAACCTCACGGTCTGCTTTTCGCAATTAAAACTGATTTTATGTAGCTGTGGAAATGAAATAAATGGACTATTTCTAATTTATTATTTTAACGTGTGCAAAATTAATGCAAAAAGATGCGGAATTTGCGACAGGGACTGGAAATCGGGAGTACAACTAAACTAATAAGACTGACCCAGGATAAAAATAATTTGTGTAAGATGGTCATCAACCTCCTCTGAGGAGAGGCATATGAAACTGAAGTACAGATCAACGAAGAGTTCAGAAATAGTTGACTGTATTACAATATTTATATTTATTGGTCAGAGTGAAAAAAAAAATTACGAAATATAAATAAGCATTAAATTTCAGTAAATGTTTAATACATAAACTATTTGATAAATAAAAATAATTTATTATCTATTTTCTAAATGGTTTTACTGTCTTTTCTGAGTTTAGCGACAACGATTTCGCAACCCCAATAATCTGGGGGCGGCACCCTTAAGTTAAGAGACGTCAGGTGAGAGTAGGCTGCCTGAAAGGGTATGCCCTTTTGTATTTTGCGAGTTTCATTAATAACTAATAAAATAAAATGCATGCATGAATATTAATACAACTTTTAATACAAATCTCGTTTAAAATAAAGGTAATTTTTATAGAAACTAATAACATTACTATTGTTTTTAAAAAAGGCTTATTTTTTATTTAGATTTTAGTTTATAATATAAAAGGTAAATTTATCATTTTTTTTAAATCCTGACATTTTTTCAGATATAATTCAAAATGAAATACTAATAAAAATAAATCACTACGATTCTCAATCTAACCAATATTTTTTCTATTGAATTACACCTCCGTGTATTGAATCCACCGACATGTATGCTTCTCCGCTTTTGATTTATCATTATTGTTTGTGGCTCCCTATATCGAAGTATCTTCTGATCTGAAATTGATATCGGGAGGAGTAAGAGATAAATGCATTAAGCCATCCATTCATCACAGGCGATACAAGCTGTCTGCCGGCTCGGGAAATAAAACACCCTGCAAGTACGCAAACAGCGCTGCGGTGATTGAATCTCCCTTTGCCACTGAAAATATCGGAGAGATTTCAGAAAGCTCCACCAATGAGTATATTTTCGATAGATTCATTGTGTTTTTCCATTTTGTAGTTTTAGATTGGAAAACTTTGCACAATTATTTCTTTTAAATATATTTCTGACTGACATCTAGTTAATGGATTTTAAAAAAAAAAGTCTTGTATTTTGAATGCTTTAGAATTCTAACGCTTTTCACATTTATTATTATTGAAGACTCTCAGACTAATCTTTAAGCAATACTTGAAAAAAATCTTAGTAATGAATTGAAACTGTGTTGTAGCTATGTCCTAAGTAGCCATAAAAAGAATCGCTATTGTAAATTTGTTGAAGCTCAAAAAGTATTTGGCATATGAAAATAAGCTGAATTTGGGAAACAGATGTGTATCATTTCTTTTACAATGCCTCTGCAATAATACACACACTTTCATTATTACACTTTTGCGGAACAACCTCAAAATATACACAAATGTATATTTTCGCACAATTCTATTGTCAAGCATAATCATTCGTTTATTTGTGCCCTTGTTTATAAAGGTAGTGCTTCAAACTGGAAGGCTGGGATAATGACCCTTACAAATTTATGGTCGGTAATAAGGGTTCTCATTTGACGATGCGACCCACGCTTTAGGGTGCCACTTGGTATGAAGGACCATACGATTTAATTGTATCTGATAAAACGTATGTATGGAAAACACGTGATCGTCATAACTGATTGTTATTTCATAGTCATGTCAAAGCGGAGTACCTCCGAGTAATTGTAATATCTCACGCGAGTGGAACATATTGCTTTCAACAAACACACGTCTACACTAAAAATGGCAGATGCCGAAACATCAAAATGCAATAGTCTTATAGCTTACAATCTTACAGGGGTTTAATGCCGTATCATAATTCCATCTTTAGTTATCAATCAAACAAAGATTTAATAAGTAAAAATTGGCAAAATAAATCATATACATACATAAATAACTGTCACACTTGTATGTTATCAAAAGGTCTTTCTGAATTAAATACGTAAAATAAAAAAACGGTGATTCAAAAATCATTTGAAAAAAGTTATAATATATATTTTTTGTTAATTTGTTTGAGTGATTGCAGAATAGTCTTTTGAGTGATTTAATAAAATTAAGACTTTTATGGAATAAAAACTAAAAAATACCATATTGACTAAGTTCGTATAGATAAAGATAAACAGCGAGTAACCTTTGTGTATAAAAAAAAAAATTCTGAATACTGAGCACTCTCCATTAGTTATTTTAAAGGCAATAAAACTTGCGCGACAGCCCACTAGAGTAGTGTGTTTATTTTTAAATATATATAAATGGACAGCAAATTCAGATTTCTCGAATCTGCAATTCCAAAACTTTGCCACATCTCAAAACTCATGAAAGATGCAATACACGAAATAGAATAATAATGTAAATCAAAACGCTATTTTATTGATATGGCGTTTGGATCATGGATGAAGTTGTGGCGAAACACGCGGAGGCTCGGAAAAATTGAATTATTCAAATAATACGCTTCAAATTTTATCCTTTGCTCTAGAATATGCAGTCTTTTCATAAACACGGTGGCGAAATTCTCATCCTAAATTTCATTTCACGTGAGCTCATCTACTGGGAATAGAGTTTCGAGCCAAAGTTGTTGCGGTATAGTTTGTGTTGGAATCACACCCTGATAAGCCGATGTGAATACACGTAATTGTTCGTAATTGCACGTAGTTTATAGTTTTAAAGTTATCTTACTTAATTCATTATGCGATAAGCTCGGCACTTTATTATAATTCCGCATTTTGTAATCTATTAAATATGTATGCCTTTTTATATTGTTTCTTTTAAACACTAGAAAAAATCTGTAAACAACATTTATAACTTTTTTAATCAAATATTCTGGCTGTTGAACTCGCAAACTGATTTGCCAAACTAAAACCATAATAATGAGTACTTTTCGGCGTCTCTTTTTTCTCGAAAAATCAAATTATATATATACAATAAACAAACATTTGCTTTGACGAGCTTTGCTTAATAGAAAATTTTAAAGCTGAAAATTTTTTTCTTGATAAGTCTTTGCAATATATAAAATAGTATCGAGTTTTTATCTACAGTGATGTTTAATAACTTTCATGTATAGACATTGCAAATTAATCTCTCAAATTGATAACAATTAGAAACCGCAATTTACTTAAGCAAGTTGAGTTCGTTATACATTATAAAACTCAAACATTGATGTAATGCTTATAATATTAAATATTTGTGATCTATAGAGCTCGTTTTTGATCCGAGCTTCGTACTAGCAAATATCACAAAAAAAAATTATAACACAATTTTCAAAACAAACCTTACAAGTCAATTATACCAAATACGCACGCAAAATGTACCTATCTATAAATAAACAGGTAAAAATTAATATTTACCAGGCGGAGGGGTAAATTGACTTAGGATCGTCAGAGTGTGGTCGGCGCGGGGGATGTCTGGGGCACGTCCCGGGCGCATTATACTCAGCGCCCGGGGCGGGGGCGGGGCGGGGCGGGGGGGGGGGGGGGGGGGCCGCAGAGCCTCCCTCCCGCAGAACTGACCGCAGGGACGACTATCTGTTGGCTCATCAGGGACAGAGCTCTCTTATGGTTTCTTGTGTTATTCATGTCGTACACTATGGATTCATGAATTATTGTTTGTTTCAAATAAAATAAAGCGGTATTGCTCTGGATGGAAAATTGAATTAATTGGATTTATGTTGTGCAAGTTTAGTTTGTGCATGAAAATGTTGATTTATTAATATATTTTGTACACATATTCTTTATATTAATATAATGTTTGCAATATACCTTCATCGAGTGCCTCTCAACAGAGGAGGTTGGCGGCTATTTCACTAAGCATATACTCATGCTGAGCCAGTGTTCATGGTTTTCTAAGGGGAAAATAGTGTAGTGGGTTCCAGAGTTTTTCTACACCGTAGTTTTATATTGAAAGGAAAAGTCTGCGCATTGCTGCTGCCCAATATCATTATTACAATGTGTGGCTTATAATGTGTGACATAGCTCACATGTATTTCTTTATTTTCGTTATTGAGTTATGTTAACACCAGATAACAGACATAGACATTCTAAACAAATAATAACAGAAAATAAGAGGGTAAACTGAGGGAATTTATCGAGCTTACTTGCTACTTATTTTTCCTTTTTATTATAAAGTAGTTACTTACCAAAAGTAAGAAAACGTTAAAGATTTACTTGTTTATTTATTTAATTTGTAAATTAAATAAATAATCAAACGCCAAGTACTGTGTACTTTGTTCTATATCTGTATGTCTTTCTACTAAATAAATAAATTTTATTCTCCTAAATGATTAGAATTGAAATATTTCTTGATAAAATATATTATCAATTGAAAACCAATCCAAGTCTAGACATGAGTAGATTATTTCACCAATTTAGTTATTCGTTGTGAAATTTCAAGCGTTACATAATTTCCCGACTACATTCTTTATAGCGTCAGGTTTGGTGCAAAAAGTATGTTCCTAGACAGAAGCATATCCTTTCAGCACAGCATTTGATTAATGCACCCCCCGTTTCTGATCAACTTTAAAGAGCCCAGAGAAGCTTAGAGAAGGACTCAATTTATCATCGGCTCTGCGGCATTTATGGTTCTTTTCTTGTGCCATCGCAGAGACTAAAGCCGGCCTGCGTAAGGCGAACTTACCCTTGCATATTTTATGGCAGAGCTGCCAGATTTCTGTTTTATTAGAGGGTCAAGTTGGCAATCTGAAATATTATATTTGGGATGTAATATATGAACCCAAACTAAAACATAGTTTTAATATAAATTAAGTCTTGTGATTTTATGCAGATAAAGATAAGTTCCCTCGTTTATAAATGCGATCTTGCTGATAAAAATAAATTACTGTTTTTTTAATGTACCCGACAAGAGTGTATCATAAGTGCTCCAAAAATTGTATGCGGAGTACTTAATATAAAATATTATATTTTTATTTTTTATAATGCTCCATAAAATAATTACCACTTTCCTTAAAAAAAAAGTAATGTTTTATCACATTTTTTTCTTCAATTTAATTGCTCTCCTTGTATAATAAAGTTTAAGACTGTTTTATCTTTATTAATTTGGTTTGCCGGGATTATGAAAATTAAATTAGAATTTATAAAATCCAGTCAAACAATATTATGTGATTCTTCAGGTTTGATCTACAGGTGTATTCAACTATTTTTAAGAAGACTCAGGTTAAAAATACATTTATCTTATATTAAAAAAAATATATATATATTATTTTAACTTTCATGGGGGTTTTATTATTTGAGCGTGTTTTAAGTAATGTGTCAAATAAAGGAGGTGCAAGGAAACGACAAATATGGTTTCCCAGTAACTCAAAGCGTACCTATTAATGTTGATGCATGATAATATGCGTATATGTCCTCAAAGCTCGATTCCTCCAGTATACCCTTTGAAGGGTTGTTTTGTTCGCGGGGGCTGTCTTGCTTTGAAAAATGGCAATCATACAAAATAGGCGGCTTCGAAGTCATGGAAATCGTGAACCGTATCACGCTTAGCTTTAGAATATAACTGTGGTGCTTAATCACAGGAAACTTTGTGATGTTTTTGAACCAAGTTTGACAACAATATATCTACGTCCGCGGAGAACGTAAAAACTTTTAGGCGAGATTAAGACACTTTCGAGGGTAATACGGTTTTATCGCACTCAGTTCTACGCTCTTGTTCATTTAATAAGGTAAAACTTTGTCTTTTCTATCCCAATTAAACAAGAATGTGACAGTTGAAGTGTTCAAATGTACGGTTTAAAAATACTAGATATATTTCCTTTCAAATTTAGCATTCGTCTTTTGTGAATTTATGCGAATCTTTTCTGTGCAATAAGTAATACAAAATCTATTCGAATTTGTTAAAAAAAACACCGATTTCAATTAAACATGAAGCTTATATATGCAAGGGGAGTTTGTAATGTCTTTTTTAAGATAATATATTTGTACTCCCAAGCGAGGAGTTGTATACAATCTTATTGTTTGGTATGAAAATTAATACAGAGCCCGAGCTGGAACTGGCACTGCAGCGATAACTTGGAAGAGAATTATTTATTTCACAAGGCAACAAACTTTATTAATTTGTCTTGGCATTATTTCATCCCAAGTTTTTCAAACGAAGCTCTCGGGTATATTGAACATCCATACTCGTTGTGTAGTAAGAAGCTAATTTTTTATGTTCGGTAAACTTCCATGTTTCATGGTTTCGGATAAAACGATTAAATGTGATACAACCGTCTATCTCCCGACAAAGTCACGATCCGCACTGTACGTGTCCTGAATACAACACTCAATATTTAATAACTATGTGATATTCCCAGTTCTTTTATCCGAAACGAGCTTTATTATTAATGGATTATTGGAGAAGTCGTGAGTTACGCAGAAGTAACTAACGCCATTCATATTTTACGCAAAACTGGCAAAAAGAATTTTAAATGCGTACTGACTGAATATGCCCAAACTTCTTTTATTCATTTATTTAAAGTACATAAACTGTAGATTATAAAAAAAAATCTGAATTAGTTATATGTAATATTTTAGAAACGAAATAAAGTGTATTACGTATTCAACTATCCTACAAATTACCCCATTAAGGCTGCGTTGTCTAAACGGCGGATTCTTACGGCATAGTACCGAGCTCTCGTCTACTTTTTATAAAACCTTTTTATGATTTATTTTTTAAATTAATGAAAAATTCACTAGATACTTTTACTAACCACTAATGCTAACCATAGCAGATTGAAATAAATAATGAAATTAAAAAGAAATTGTATTAGGCATCTGATAAAAATTGGGTCGCATATAAAAGTTTTTGTTTATGAAATAAATTATACTAAACAAAATAAAGTACCGTTAACGCGTTGTTATTATGTTTGAAAAAAAATTAAGAATTTAAAATTTTCATAACCAATATTTCACTAAATGAGAAAGTCGTTGCCAAGCGCCACCTTAAAAGTCAGAGAGTTTCTTTGATATTTAATGGAATATTACATAAATAATTGAAAAATGAAATAAATACAACTTGGATAAAAAATTTTTTTTGAGGATAGCATGAAACTTTCAATTTTCAATTAGTTCAATTTATTTTTTATTGACACCACCAGACGTCGGCCTGCTTTTCATTTATCGAGGTTTTTATTTACGCGAAAAAAACGTCACTTCTTCTTGATTTATTTTAGATATCCTTTAATTTAAGAAGTGAGGCATTGGTGTTTTATCATTATTGCATTATTTTTTCGTCGAAAAGAGATCAAATGATCTCATTATTTTATAAAAATAATCATGTTTTTATTTTTACCTCCCATAATCTTACTTTTTGTGTTTGCTTTAAATAAACAAAAATACAGTAAAATATTTTTTTATAATTATGTTTAAGCTCATTGCCGAGGACCTCATAAAAATTTGAGTTTAATTAATTCTATCAATGATCTAGGGGAGTATGATTATCAAAGGCTTTTGAATTTTTTAAAATATAATTGTAAAAAAAAAATGTTATGATGAATTAAAATTTTGATTCACAAAAGAGGCAAGAGACGACCTTTAAGCTTTCGGTACTATAAATCGTTCAATCTTTTAATTCTTGTATGAATATGTTATATGTTCACGAATTTGGTATTGAAAGGTTGCATAAATAAACAACACATTGAATGAAACACAAAAAATGTTTCTTTGAAATTTCTCCATCTTGAAGTTTGCAATTCACGAATACTTGTATAGGTATTTTTATTTCTTACAAAGAAATAAGATTGACATTTCAATTAACGACTCTTAACCCGGGCTTTATATTTCACTATCTAGTGTATCGCGAGTCCTTAAAGGAGGGCGGACATCTCCGAACACCCACCGGCATCCCGTTGAATAAGACAAGTTAAGCGTTAAGATTTCCGGTTGGATTTACTACAGCGACCCTTCAATTTAAGTTAAAAATCTTAGAGAATTGTACAACCGATCTTTAAAATAAATAAGAACGATTTACAAATACACTTGCAAATATTATACTATAGAATCAAGATTAAATGGTCATATCAATTTCCTGTAAATTTTCGGATTCCGTAGATGATTTTTTCAATACATAAAATATGCAAATGGGCTTTGGAATCAGTTTCAAGAGACCCTTATGTAAGAAGAAAACGGTCCAACTCAACAATCTAAGTGAGATAACCACGTCAGGTAATAAAATCAATAATATCCATATTACGCTCTTATTGAATCAAATGATTAGAATATCGATTAACAAATTATACAGTTATTAATTTGATGAAATGTCGATCTGCCTGGCGCCAAAATCGTTTCGACTAACGCGACTTTCTAATTGAGCCATAATAGGAATTTTTATTTTTGCAAATGTGAAATAGATGTTACGTGTTGTAAAATAAATTTTATGTTTGACCCTGAAAAATTTGAAAATTCTTTTCATTGTTAATGTTAAAAAAAAATTCTTAAACTATATAAAAACTTTAAACTAGTGTGAGTGAAAAATTTTGGATATCATCATTGTTATTAATTTAATACATATTTTTTAACAATTAAATTCTAGTGCGATCCTGCTCATCCTCATCCTATCATGCGGCCTTTGATACAGAATATTGTAGCAGAGTGGAACTCTCGGAGACTCGATAGCGAGGACTCGCTCATTGATAACGATCACACATGACGAGAATGTCTCGCCGAGTAACGCCATTGTTAGCACCCTCTCTCGCCCTCCTTGTTGCCTTTATGAAAAGTCAAACCCTCTGCACGGGATCCGGAAAACGACTACTGCTGCATTTTATGAGCCTCTTTTTATTGTTTGAATGCGAAATGAAGTTATTTTCTTGTTTACGTATGAAAGAGAAAACCAATATGTACATATAGAGTATGAAAGTGGTGTTTTTAGGGTCTTCGACATTTTATTTATAAATATTTGGTTTTATTAAAACAATTTTCAGGCAGCTTGTCAAACTACAGTTGGTGTTTTTATATTTACTTGTAGAATTAGATAATTATATACATATTTATAAATAATGTTTGTAGGTTATATCGTACATATTAAATTTATTGTTGTTAAAAAATCCAGCAACGTTTGAAATACCAATGTAATTGAAACATTTTAACTTTTATATTAAGAAAATGTTTTTAAAAAGTGCTTGTATTCCTAACAAAGTAGGCTAAGTGTATAGCTGTGGAAACCATACAAACAATGACAATAAAAGGGACTTACCCAAAGAAATATTTTCAAACAGAAAAAAAAACAGAATTTTACGTAACGTATACAATTTTAAAAACATTACAAAGTTCTGAGAAGATTCACAAAAGACATCACCATTTGAACAAATTACATTAAAACATGACAATGCCCGACACAAAGAAGACTTTTTATACAAATTTACCCGTGATATGAAAGAAACCCATATAAAATTTGTCTCCTCTCTGCATTTTCAGTATTACTAAATATAAAACCCACAGCAAATTATATTTTCACACTCCATTCTATTCTATTTTTATACTAGACGCACAGCGAATATAAAAAGTATTTGTTGTGCTCTGTAGCATTATTTTCATCAATATAATACCAAAATCAACATAACAGTGCCAGTATATCAATTTCCTTAGATTATCTATGCAATAAAATGCACACCTGGAATAACTTTTGATCATGCGACAATTACAACACATTTTTTATTGGGCTGTTTGTCTCAGCGATACGAATAAAAAACATCAAATTAACTAAGAAGTTTATATATTATTTGTATTATTATATTAATTGATTTTCAAAAATCGGTGAACTGACACCTTGCGTTAATGAAGTAAGGTGTTTATTCTCAAATCAAAATATTTAATACCTATTATGTTTATTAAAATCTTAAACATTTTTTCTGATTCTTCAAAACATGAACGATATTTGTAGAAACATCTTCGATAAAAACAATTTTTAGATTTATAAGATTGATATGATTAAAATTGCACTGTGCAATTATTTAAAAATGTATGTATTTATTTTTGATTATATTACCTTTTGGATTTTTTTATATCAACAAGTAGAAAATATTTTTAATAAAATATCCATGAAGTAATTACTATAAAATTAAATGAAAGTAAATGCTGAAAAAGTATAATTACAAGATGAAACAGTTACTATGTAGTGATATTATTGAATGTGTAATTTCCTTTGGAAATTGAAGTGTTCGCGTGTCTAGAAAGGGATCGATTTCTCTTGAAACATAAATGAACGTAGCCTCTCTTGATATCAAGTATTAACATCAAGCAAACACTGTTTGGCTTCTACACTATTGCAGAGATATCGATCTTACTTAGGTGTGTATGAAAAACAATACTGGGATCATACATAAACTCACTGCTTTTTAGAAAAAAATATCGTGAAATTGTGTTTAATTCAACAGGCTAGATGCAGATAGTTTAAAGCAGGGATATTTTTTAAATTAATGAATATAGAAAAAATAATTCTAGACCTAAAATGAATAATTGAATATTGCTATTATGAACTTTTTAATCGATGTACTTTTTAAAAATGCATTCCGTGCACGTAAAAGCGCAAGCGGCTGCTTCCAAAATAGGGGCTGCTTGCTCGCCCAGCCAGCTAATTTATTGCATCCTCTCAGCAATTAAATGAATTTCAGAAAATACCGAGTTTTCTTCTGAAAAAGTGGACAACGACCTAACGTACTGAACTCGGCGCTGAACAAACATAATAATGTGTCATGGCTGTTCACCGCTATATTATCAATTGCGCCGGCTTGCTATCTCTTATGTTTTATGATATTTAATGTGTACTTTAGATTTTTTATAAGTTCAATTATACGTTTTAGTACCTAACTTAAACCTTAATATTTTGTTACTGGTTTGTAAACCAGTCATATATATATATACAAATATAAAAAAAATATTAAATTTATGCTTTATGACAATTATTTAGTTGCTTCTGCATAATTATGTAAAATATATGACTTAATTCCCGTCGTATTATTTTTTTTAATAATAAACCTATTTCTCTGCGCTTAATATATTATGAGGTGTTAGCATTTATTAAAATCCTCCTTCATTTCTTTATATCTCTATGAATATTTATAAGCAAATAGTGGTTTTCATCAAATTAATCGTTTTTGTTAAGGAATTTTCCGACCAAAGCGTGTTTATGAATATCTTAACAAAGTTGTTACAAAAGTTAGAGTTTTGCTGGCAGTTGCATCTGAAAGTTTGTATCAAGAATGTATATATTTTGCTTGAAAAAACATGAAAATTCAAGGTTTTTTCTGCATTCAAATAGGTATCTATTAATTGATTCGCAATTGCACTTACAATCGTGAACTCTGTTGCATACTTGAATAAACTATTCAATATGACAATAGAAAAACTCCGTATAGATTTATCTAGTAAATTCATAATAAAATTTTATTTACCGGCATTTAAGTGATAGCTTCTTAGTATTTTTAGTACTTTTGAATACTAATTTTTTAAGGTTTGTAATGATAAAAAAATGAAATCAGGATGATATCGGAAATCGCTTTACTATGGTAAATAATATTAGAATTTCAATAATATCCTTTGATTTTCCTGGAGAGCTATGCAAAGAGACCCAAGACGCATACATCATTGTTTTTCCTCTGACCTGGTTTGCCCTCAGGTTGTTTCTCTCTTGGAGGATAGGCATCTTTGGGTTACCGTAAATCCTTTTGGGAGTCTGACAGCCTCATATGTGCTATCTTTTCGATATTTTGATTTATAATATCAAATTCAAATTAAAGTAAAATCTTTTTCTCAAATTGTCAGATACATAACACTCTATTTTTTGGTGTCATTTGTAACGCGAACTTATGAAATAAAACGATGTTTTTTTTAATATGTATTTATGTTAAATTTTTAAATGATTCTTGAAAAAAATACAAGTTATTTGAACATACTAAGCACGTTTTTAACTCGCAATACTCCAACGTAAAAACAAAACTTTAGCAAAGAATACTTGCCAGAAGTTACTAAGATGGAATTGATAGACTTTCAAATTGTTATAGAGCCATTTTTGTTTTATAACCACAGCGTTAATCCATTATTACAAAACATAAATTTCAATTTCTTATTTAAAATAAGATTTTTCCTAAAACATATGTCATAAAAATATAAGACACGAGAGCCTTTACGTCCGCTATTTTATGAAAGCATAAAATTAAATTTGTTAACAATAGGTCGTAAGGATGAGACTTTTACGATGTCGTAAATTCCTAACCCTTCCCTTACCACATCATGTTTTTGCATCCATAAAATATATTAATAAAATATAAACATGTGTATTAAGTTTAGTGAATCCAATGTTATTGCTTTGCTTTAAAGGAGATTTGCCTAAAAGATATCAAAGTAACAATCAACACGAAAATATACATATATTTTGATATTTATTTTGATAATATAAAAAATTCAATAATTTATGTTTTTATTAAAATTTTCAATTGTGAATATGAATACGTAATACGCTGTAATTGTGTTTAAATTTTTGTTGCTGAATACCATTAAATTTACTTACGAGCATTTCTTCGAGTCATGCATTTAAAGTTTTCAGTAACCTTTATGAAGCGGTAAATTGTTTTTTGCAATGGAACCTTTGAATTTTTGATCTGTAAAATTTATTTCTACGAAGATAAATCGAAAAAAATTCAATACAAAAATAATGCAGACATACAAACAATACCATTTGCAGGGTTTTTCGGGTATTATTGATATGGTTATGTTATTGAGTGGTATGTCCCTTAAAGGTTTAGATCTTTAGATGGTCTTTCAAAATTTGCGTTTCCGTACTGAAATCATTTTTGATGAATATAATATCAAGTTAAATGTTGGCTTACTTGGTTTAAAGTGCATAACTCTGATGACATGCAAGTGAACACAACTTAATATCACGATAAAACAAAATTCTATCATGTAAATTCTATCTAAAAACATGTTAAAAATATTTTACTAGAAAAAGGTACTTTTAGAATGCCTGAAATATTCCATATACCCGTATCAAATAGGCCGTCCTTTGAGAAGATTTCGTCTCACTTGTATGTATTATACAATATTAAACTATGAATCAAGTAGGGCACTTTGCCAGCCCTGTGAGTACTGCATATTACAAGACCGGCTGCAATACAAGACGTGTCACTCGGATAAATCTTGTAATAAATCCCTTCATGTTTTATGCCTTTTAGTACATTCTAAAGAACCAACCAAACGTGTTACAATCTTGTACGCTTTGAGAATTATGACGCAACCTTTATATTTCCTTCCTCTCATATTTTCTCCAAAAAGTTCCAGGTTGTCTTATTTTAAAAGGAAATCATCATTATAAATGCTGCTTTAAAAGTCTACACACACGCGCTGGGGGAATCTAATCTAAAATTTTATTGAAGGTGAGGAAAAAATATATGCTTCAGTCTGAGGGTTAAAAAAATCATTACAAACTTGCGGTATAGCATTTGTTTTAAGGAAACAACTTGCAGAATTGATGACAGGTTGTAGTAAACTGTTTTTAAATGCTTTAACTTTACGAAGTAAGCTTTAAACTTTTATGCTAAGGAATTTTAAATTTCTAAGCTATTTTTAATACGTAAAATAAACAAAAATATTCAGAGAATCTTATCAGTATATGTAAACAAATACCGAAAATGTTTTATTTTGCTACGGAGCGTGAAAAATGTTACATATATAAATAAAATAAACGCAATAAAACTGATAAATAAAAAAACAAGAGACGCAGGGATTCGTGTTTGACAAAACGTATTGCTTCGGTGAAACATATTCTACTGGATACATTATGTTATATTAAATGACAAAGACGTATTTCTTATCATTTTATCAGCGCATACTTCAGGAGGCAGGTGCGGATGACAAAGAGAAATGTTTTAGGTTATGGCGAACAAAGGGTTCAAGTCAAGAATAATATTTTCTTAGGGATGAACCGGTACATATTCAATGAGTCATTTTAATATTTTAAGCCCATGTTAATATTAAGACAAAAATAAAAAAACTTGTTAAAACCCATTTAAAGTAGTAAAAGCATAGATTTTTTAGTCAATCGTGTTGAAATATTTAGATTTTAGAGCGATTGTCTTGTAGCTCAGTAGCTAATACGTTTTCTTACAAATAAAAGCATCTCATGTTCAAATATGGTAATATATAAATATATATATATAAACATATATATATATATTAATTTATAATTTTACAGTTCATATCAATATACAGGAGCAAAGATTTTTTGATTATCTCCGGTGGATTATTTGCATCCAAGGTTAATGCAATTGACATACCAAGCAGAGCACATTCACGATTACCTTAGATTTTTTGTGGTTATAAAAATTCACCGTTCTCAAATTTTGTGAGTCATAAAAACAACGTTTATCATTGTTTAATTACATCAATTTCGTAGCTGTCGAATGCATTTATTTCATTTATATTTGATTTTACTGATGTCTCTGTTTATGTTTTTTTTCTTTCGTTCAAAATGTTTGAGAAATTTTATTCTATTATATATTATAATCATGAAGTAATAGTCTTTAATTATATACATGATACGAGTGAGGCTCGAACCTACCCTCAATGGATACTGCAGCCCAGTGCTCGGACTTGTGCCAGAATCATACAGCTTATGTTAAACTTGTATCCGCTAACTGAAAACATTATTTTACCGATGCGATCATGGTTATCACGTTAAATAAGTTTTATGTATTCGTTCTGAAGGGATGAAAAGGTCTCCCATCAAATTAGATGCCATAAAAACTTACAAAAATGTAAACATCGAAACTTTGCAAATTTCCGTTTCAAGCTAGTCCCAAGTGACATCGTGGGGGAACTATACGTCAAAAGGAAAAAAAGGTCGTGTTTACCGAAGTTTTGCTTTGGTTATTTTATGAGTTAAGTGTTTCCTACTGCGTAATAAATTTAGGTATCGTTAAGTTCTTGCCTGTGATTATAAATACGTTCAAATATTCAGATCAAATAAAATTGTTCAAAATCACTTGTGATTTTTGCGATGTACAAGAAAAATCCATTAAATTTTCTCAACTAAAATATCTTCTGTTAAAAAAAGTATGAAAAAACGCAACTTATTCTAGAACTTATCCTAAATAATAAGGAGAGCGTACCTAATACGAAACAAAAAAAACTATTTCATTTAATATTCCAAATATTACATTTTATTTTCATTAAAAGTAACATTATTTGGACAAAGGTAACGTTTTATCCAAATAACCTCATGGCTAGACCAGTGGTCCCCAACCCTATGCCCGCGAGCACCATGGCGCCCGTCGACCGTTTTACGTGTGCCCACCGATGTGCAACCATGATAAAAAATATTTAAGTTTAAAAAAATAATATTCAGTAATTGAACAGAGAAATATAAGCGATAAAAAAATATATACATATTAATATTTTCAAAATAATAATTAATTCCAGAAAATCATACATAAGCCTATTGAAATAGCATTTAATGGATGTAGTTTGGTTTGTCTTCGTCTCTGTAATAACGCCCTCTAATAATGCCTTCACGATACTGTTCAGATACTTGATGGAAAAGTTGCTGAATAAATATAAATCTGATATTTTTGCGGTAGAACAAGTGAGAAGAAAGCTATGTGAAAGTGACTCTGATATTTTTGCGTTGTTAAAAGTGGGGAGAGAGCTAAGTGAAAGTCTATCTGCTATTTTTGCGGTAGAATAAGTGAGGAGAAAGCTATGTGAAAGTGTCTCTGATATTTTTGCGTTGTTAAAAGTAAGTAGAAAGCTATGTGAAAGTCTATCTGCTATTTTTGCGGCAGAACAAGTGAGGAGAAAGCTATGTGAAAGTTTCTTTGATATTTTTGCGTCGGTAAAAGTGAGGAAAAAGCAATGTGAAAGTGTCTCTGAAATTTTTGTGTTGTTAAAAGTGGGGAGAGAGCTATGTGAAAGTCTATCTGCTATTTTTGCAGTAGAACAAGTGAGGAAAAAGCTATGTGAAAGTCTATCTGCAATTTTTTCAGTAGAATAAGTGAAGAGAAAGCTTTGTGAAAGTGTCTTTGATATTTTTGCGATGATAAAAGTGAGGAGAAAGCTTTTTGAAAGTCTATCTGAAATTTTTGCGGTAGTACAAGTGAGAAAAAAGCTATGTGAAAGTGTCCCTGATATTTTTGCGTTTATAAAAGTTAGGTGAGAGCTATGTGAATGTCTATCTGATATTTTTGCGATAGAATGATAGTTAAAATTTAAATTTAATATTGTTGGTGCATTAATATCTTAAAAAACTTAGCCTGGACCCTAACTAATATTTTTCGAATTCTTACCTGTTTGCAATTTTTATCTATAGATGTACATTTTAAAGTTGTTATTAAAAATAATAACTCGTTGCATTTTTACTCCAATTTGACCCAATTACCAGAATTTTTATGCTTTTATTTACAACTTATTATTTATTTTACATTAAAATGTAAACAATAATTTTTATATTTTATAATTATATTTTTGAAATTTTATATTCTTTGTGCAATGTATGTATTATTGACTATGTCCAACTACAAATATACCTTGAAAAATATATGGTGCTAAATAGAATGGTGGTGAAAAATAGAATGTGCCCCTGGGTCCAAAAAGGTTGGGAGCCCTTGGTCTAGACCTAGACTCTAGAGAGGGTAGCATGATTCCATGCCGACTACAAGTCTAGAGTTTGCGTAACTGGAAAAAGTAATGTTTTTAATACAAAATAAAGTATTTACAGCCATCGACCTAATAGAAAAACCCAATAATAAAAATGCGTATTTTCCGTTGACTAAAAAAAAAATAAATGATGGAGACATGGTAAGCTAGACATAGCCGTATTTTTTATCGCATGATATTTTTCTTATATTCTGCTTGTACGGAACCACAAGCAGAATAGGTCGAGAATAAGTTTTAAAAAAACTAATTGTAATTCTACACAAAAAAATATAAATATTATTTTGAATATAGAAATTAGATTGATATTGCGCTATTAAGCTTTCATTCTAAACTAATTGACTTTTCGTTTATATTTTTATTTGAAAATCAATCGAAATAATAGTATTGAGAAGTACACTAGATATATTATATGTTATGTTCTATTATCAATGAGTAGACCCAAATTTCTTTATACATAAAACGTGTTCTGGAAAAATGATTCGCAAATAAAAAAACAATCGGCTTCTGTCCCAAACTAAAGCCCCACATTGTATTATTTCTCTTACAAATGTGCTCGCACTATTTATTAGATGTTACACTAATGCTTTATCACAAGCGTTGACTTCACTAAGAACATTCTTCCCTGTACTGTACCATTTCCGTTTGCGGTTCCATTGAACTCCGGCATCGTTACGTTATACCTAAATATGTGTAGTTTGTTACGTGTAGGAATATACATTATACATACATTTAGGGTTCTAGTGCCTCTGAATGTAACAGGAAAGTTAACCTTAGCTCCTCGCACATAAATCGGGACACAAAATACCTTGACTTGTTGTAACTTCCAACTGTTTTAAGTCTTTGTAAGTAAGAAAATATTTTGAGTAGATTTGATTAGATGATGATGATGATTTGATTAGAAAAATTAATAGAATTATGTAAACATAAACATAAACGTATTTACTTCACAAAACTTTATGGTGACCTCAAGTATCATTGAATCAAAATATTGGTAACATCGGGAACGATTCTATAAATTTTAAAAACTTTATATCGAGTGAATGTTAAATAAATAAACATTACGCGCCTAATTTTGGTTATAATTCCACTACTTTGGTTCTAAATTAGTTTTAGTACCGGACCTGAAACGTTCAAACATTGATCTAAATTAATATATAAAAAACAGAAGTCTAAATTACAATTTAATAAGCTTGAGTTGCTTCGTGACTTAACCAATTAAGAAAGTATATATGGATAAGGTAACGTTATTGGTTTCCATATATCGAAAGATTGAAAACCAATTACTTTATTAATTATTTTGTTAATCTTGCTTAGAATTATAAAACAATTTATCATGTTCGTTTGTTTTTCTACTTATCTTAATTTAAAATTATCACCGTCTACTTACAGTAAATAAAGCTTAAGTAATGTTTCAGGCGGCTTCTTAAATTCTCTTTGACCTTTCGTATTTAACCATTATGTTTCTATATTCCATTGTATTGAAAATATTTCATTCTTTTGATCTTCAATTAAAATTATTTTGGAAGAAAATGAATCCTTATATTGATCAAAGCTTATTCATTACTTTTCTTATTATATTTAGCAGTGAATAATATTACACATAATAATTTTACTACGTTTTATCAATATCAGCTAATCACATGTTAAAATGAATGTTTTGAAAACTTATTCTCTGACAATTAACTTCACTTTAAAACCAATGAAGTATTTATTTATTATTTAAAATAAAACAATCTTGCAACCGTAATCATTCATCATTTTGAGTATAAAGCTATACGAAAAGTAGATTTAAGAGTGAATGAATAATTGTGACATGTTTCACGTGAGTTTTTAAGAAACCTTATATGTGTATAGCTGAGTTATAAGGTGTTTCAAACAGTTGATTTGTATGTAGTAATATCCTGGAATTTTAAAGTATTTTTGAATGTTGTCCATATTGCTCGCAAAGCAATAAAACTGTTCAGGTATTCGTCACAGAAGTTATAGATTTGAAGGCCATATCTTAATATTAATATTTATTTCACGATTAATATTTTAAAGAACCATATAGAAAGACTAATCCTAAATAGCATTAAATACTTATATATTTTATGTAAGCGTCAGTTCAAAGAGTTGTTTTCCTGTTTCAATTATTTTAAAAGATAAAAGGCAAAGTGTTTGCTCGTAAATATATATATATATATAGCTATCTTTGGATGACAAATTCTATACGACTTTCTACACATTTGAATATTTTATGTGGCATACTAAATGAGGATGCTACTGTTGATAATTTTTACTTAAGGCAGTTGCTCCCAGCCATTTAATTGCCTCTGGTGTCCAACCTGACACCACAGTCAGTTCATTACCTGGCGAAATCGTGTCATTTAATTTATTTAATTGTCACTTTATTTTTCTATATCGAAAGTTGATTTTTTTACGGAGTATTGAAAAAACTATAAATTATATTTATCTATTTTTTATTATTTGATTAACGTCCAGTTTTAGGGTAAAATAAAATCTTGAAGATGTTGAAAAATTGGATAAAATGGCGACTTTTCAAAACCAAAGTTTGTTAAAGATATATTTTTTAAATTTTTAAATTAATAAGACGCACATGGTTTATATTTAATCTTTTATTCCAATTGAAAAAAAGACTTTTTAATGTTTAGGATTCTTGGAAAATGTACCATACGAATCTCCAAATTCCTACACTTCAATCGGAAAAACACATATTTATCATGTTAATAGTAAATTTATAAGAAATAAAAATATATTGTGTTCGGAAGAAGGAATGTATCAAACTTTTTGCATTTAAATATTTTTGATTGATGCAGTCGATTTTTCGCAAAACGGACTAGAAAATGATCAAAAAAACTCGATCATGGAACCTAGATCCTTAAATGTATAACAGTATTAGAGAAACCAACTTTAAAAAAAATAAATTAGGGGTTCTTCTGTTGATAAGAAATATACAATGGTCTGGCAGTAAATCTGGATTTTTTTTAAAATGTATTTTCGTACGATTTAATTAAGATATTCAGAAATTATAACGAACATAATTCATGTAAGTCAGAAATACTATAAATTTTTCCTTTTCCCTGAAATATTTGAAAATGCATAAGGGAGCTGCTCCGATGAATAAAGCGTGATTTATATGAAGTGGCACAGTTGTGCAGGTCGTGCACTCCCCTCGCAGCGCAGTATCTCGTGGTTAGCGAGCACATTGACGTCTTACGATTCAGGTATAGTAAATCTGAATTCAAATGGAGGTCTAGTCAGGTGGGGGAGATTAATTGCATGTGACAGACTTGATACAAACGCATATGTATTCATCATGCAGGCACTCGCACAATTCCTTTAGTTTTTAATTAAAATTTATGGCACTATATATTTGACAGAAAGTATTGGTGGAGTTTGATATTTAAAAAATGTATTTCACGTTTTATTTAAAAAATAACAGTATTTTCAAAAATATATAGTATTCAAAGTGTACTTTTAATTCTGGTTAAATTATGGATGATTCCTTACATGCTATTTTATTTCGGACAATACATCGTGTTAGTAATTCATTATTAGCAAAACGACTGTATTGAATCGTAATATGAGAACCTTTTTTAATACACAAATAATTAAAAAGCAATAAAATGTATACTCTGTGTAATTTTTGTTGAAATGGCTGTTTATTTCTTGTAGTTTATGGCATAGTTCTTGTGTAATATAAGCAAGTGTAAAATTTAATACTCTTCGATCATCTGACCGCTAAGATCTCCAACTGCCCATAGTCCTAAACGTCGAGCACACAACACGTACCATCATCAGAGGGTCGGCGTGTTTGCTCTGAGGTAACTCCGGATAAATATTTGATATCCGAGAAGGTATTATTTATCATCGGTCCGGATTGGTGGGGAGTGTAAATAAATAAGAACTTTTCAGGTACTTTTCCGGAAGATTAATCAGCTCCGCCAGTGTATACAATAATTCTCATGGAAAATGCCCAGAAATATTATTACCTTTGAAGCACAGTGAGATTGTATTTTTTTAAGCCACCACTGAGACATTTATATTGTTGGTATGTTAAGTGAATTAAAAACCTGAAAGTTTGCCTCGGAGCTGTCTCGGATTTTTTTACCTGTAGAACGAAAGAATGAAAGTAAATTTTATGGGTCTGGGAATGAATAGATAGCTTTTTAACCTCCATAAAACTGTATCTTTTTTATTTGTATTTTATTAGCTTTTGGTTCTGAATATTTAATTAGCTTGGCGCTTTGAATTTTTATATTTTTGGCAAAGCAGAAATATTTTTGAATTTATGTCAATCTCGTATATGTACATTTGTACATACTTCATTTTATTTTACAAAATAATACAAAAGCACATTAAAATAAGATATCCTACCCTGGGTGACATAAACGGAGAATCAAGATTCTGGCTTGGATAGAAAACCTCTACTTAATTGGCCAAAAATAATTAAAAATAACCGCAAATGAACCTCTCGGCTGGTCCGACTCATTCGGTCCGCACGCTTTGCCGCGGCTCCTGGCGTGGATCCAAGAAATTTAAATTCAGCCTCCGCCAAACACACTCCCATTATCTCTCGCACCTTTAACTCTCCCGGCTTATTGCCGAGATAAGGCTGCTAGACAAAAAACTACCCGAGGCGGCCACCTAAGTATAACTCCTTATTTAAAGTTGCCCTGCAGATATGTTTGTGATGGTGTTAATTCCACTGTAATAAGAATTACGTCTTTAGCTATTCGAGTTGAAGATAACTCTCTACGAGAAACCACAACTTTTATTAGAGTTTAGTTTGTTAATTGTACTTGTATTTTCAGACAATTTATACCTTCATTGTTTTAATTAAAAACACAACATGTTTTTGTAAATATCCTTCTTGTATTTTGTAATATTTTTTCAATGTTATTACAATAAATTTAATGTTAATTTATGTCCAAAAAAATATTAATATTTTTATCTTATACATAATAATCCTGTCTCTATGCTTAATCACTTAATAAAGTTTTTTATTCTATCGTTAAGCTTTATAACAGAGAACACTGAGTTACACTTGGCATGATAGTGGACTTTTGATAGTGGAATTATCATAAAATAAAGTTTTCCCTGTCTTCTACTTCTAAAAAAATATATAATTGATTTACCCAGGAACCGGTGGAAAGTTTACTAAAACTTTTGGAATTGAGAGTTAAAATTAATTACTAGAAATCTTAGATCACTCAATTGATAACTGAATATTTTAAATAACTTGCCGGCATCTGTGAAAACATCGAGCGGTTCGTTTTATATTAAAACGTCGCGCCGGAAAAGAAACCCGAAAGTTTTTTCATTTAATTTAAAAATCGATAGGTTCGACTCATAAGGGCCGGCGCCAATAAATGAAAAGGCGTCACCTTTTCAAAGGCCCTTTTAGTCATTACGGCTGCGCCATCGCGACGAGCCTCTTTGTTTGAATTATTCAAACCAACATTTCTTTGAGATCAATCACGTTTGAAAATATAAGAGCGATGAAGCTAGTGCGCACATAAATTAGATACAATGCTTTCGACACGAAGATGATTGGGTAAAACAGAATATATGACACAGCTATACAGAATGTCACTCGCTGCTAGAGTTGAAATAACCCTGATTGATATAAGTGTAATGTCATGTTTGCTCTTTGATATAACAAAGAACTTTTGACACTTGTATTTTTCTAATTTCATTTAATTTATCATTAAGGTTTGCTGTTAGGTAATTGAAAAAATATTTTTATTCTGATCAGTAAATGTCACTATAATTTTGCAAAGCATCAGGACCAAAAAACTTATTCAAAACTGTTTTTTTGTCGTCTGCGTAATTTGTGTAGCGTCCATTTTTTCTGTCCGTCTTCTAAAAGGCACACGTAATCAAATCAAATGTTCAACTTGCAGATGATTCAAACAGCTTTTTTTTGTTTTTAAGCTCAAATTTATAAGCAGAGGTCCTTTGAAGTGCCGGAGGAGAACGCCAAGTTCGGATGTGTCGGCCCTGGGGCGGGCGCGATAGGACTTGTTAATAAGTCTTCGGTCTCCCGAGGAGCCGGCCGCGAGATTAACTTTTAACAGCGGTTTAATTAATTTACAATGTCCCTGCAGAAAGTAAAGAGTCCTCGAGCACCCGCCATTGCGTAAATGGGAATTTTTAATGTAGGAGAAGGGACGCGGTGTATTTTTTTAGTGCCGCGCACTTAAGTTCTAAATACATAAAAGATAGAAATTTTACTGGAAAATGGGCCTTCGTTGTTTTTTCTTTCTTATGCAAATTAAGGGTTGTTTGAATAATACGGACAGCTTACTCGTATTGCCAGAAATTTTGTAAAATGTTTTTGTTTGCTTAGCACTTACATTCAAAATGTGATGTCATATTTTTAATATTTATAGCGGGTGTTCCTTCAGTTCGACGATTTATGTTTTTTAAAAAAGGTATTGTCATTCAACAAAGCTATACTTCATACATAGATTCAATGTATAACGTTAAATTTTTATTTTCTTAAGCCCTACACCGATATAAATCAATATTTTCCAAAATAAGATTCAATAACATATAAACAACCAAGCATACATATAATTAAAGATATTTAATATATCAAGTATTCATAAAGCAAAAACGTTGAAACTTAGAGAGTTTGCAAAAAAATTGAGGCTGCACTTTAAAAAATTACGAATATACGAACTTAGTTAAATATACCAAAACTTTTGTAGACGTGAACACAATATTTTTTGTCAATTTTACACGGATATTTGCGTAAAGGAAGAAGTGTGTCTACTCCATCTGCCAGGTTTTATTATAAAAAATTGCTGTAATTATTTAATGGTATTCTTAAAACATGCAAGATTTTAAATATAATTTAACATTAATTATAATTTAATTTTAAACTAGGATATATTTTGTATCCTTACAATTGGCAGTCTCCGATGTTGGCGCTGTTTAGTTGTTTCAATGATAATCAAATGATGTATGAGCAGTGTATTTGTTTACAGAGGCATTATTATATTAATATTTTTTGGCGTCTAAGAGTAGAACTAGTTAAAATACATTTGCTTTTAAATATTTGAATGTATTGGAAAATTGTACTGAAAATATTGGTTTCTAGTATTTTTTGCTAAATTTCTTAAAAATAGATTGTTGAAGCTAGGTTGTTTAAATCACCCCTCACATTTATTCCCTTGCTCCGATACGTTCAAATACATACACCGTCTCGAATGGTATCCACACTAAGATACGAGAAACTCTGAAATGAAAGAAGCTTATATGTACAAAAAATATTGAATCCCATTAATAAAAAGTTTGAATGTTTCTAATACTTCGGAAATAATTATAAGTTTTAAGTAGTATCTCAGCCCGGGCTCTCGCCCCGCAACTACTGTACCCTCGCCGTGTATTTTCTGCTCAGCCCGATACTATTCCCCGCGGAAGCCCGACTCCCAAGTTGCGCAATTGATTTCATTTATCGTCAGTCATATTTCAAGATTTCCTTTACTCTCCCGTGGGCGGAGCGGGCGTCCACAGGGCATGTGCCGGGCTGGGCTTCTCTGCTTGCTGTTTGTTCTTTTATCATATTACTCCAAAGTCTAAAGTGCACCTTGACGTGATATGTTTGTGGACTACTCTAATATTTTTATCCGATATAGAATTTGGCCGTTGTTAATATTATAGACATGTATAATATTTAACTGCTCTCTAAATAATCTCAGTACTTAGACAATCTCTGTGTACAGTCTTTTTGAGTGTTTTTATTATTTTAATGAACTCAACGAGCCAAAAGAAATTTTATTTAATAAAACATTTTTATAAAAAATAAGCATAAGTTTAGTAATGAAGAGTGTATTTTCTTTATATCACCGTTTCTTATAAACATTTTAAGACTATGAAAATCAAAAGGTCTTTAAAGGTTAAAGTTGTCAATATGTACGTGCTCGGGAGGAAGTATAAAGCAGCCTTATATATATTTAGATTATTTTGCCTCGGGAATTGTATCAGTAAACATAGATGCGTGGAACTGTTTTTTATTCATCGTGGAAAAAGATTTAAGAAAAATGAAAGAAAAATATTTACAAGGACTGCATGCGGCCCCGCTCCCAATTAAAACGCAATGCAGCATAAAATTTTATTTACGATCCATGAATCACTTTTACTTCTTTATTCTGCATACGACTATAAAATATTCATTTACTTAATGTTTGTCGTGCGCGATAATTATTTCATAGTAATATTTCTTTATAAATTTGTTTATAATGTGATCGTTTTTATATTTTATTTTTATACACCTAACTCAGAACTACTTTACTTAATATATTTGCAGCTCAATATAGCTGCAGACTTATATTTAAAATGATAAATTATATTTAATATCCATTTGTCGCTCGTTTAATCACTTTGTGCCAGCAAAGCAGCTCACACTGGCCATATGCGGTTTTGTGAATGCTTACTTCGGTGAAGATTCATGTATATATTTTGTTTAAATTATAGTATCTACCGACATAAACACTCTCTAAAATAATATTGTTACCTAGCAAACCGCGGAAGAATATTTCTATTACCACATATACCAGCGATCAGTGCATTACTGATAGTTGACTGGAGGACATGTACCTATACCCAAAGTGATTTTGTACCGTTGATAAATTACAAACGAACATTACAATAAATTATTTGTGACATCATTATAGTGCTCATCGCAGTTTTGGATCAAATTGGATATGTCTGTAGGCGTTGGTGCTCATCAGTGCAGATCCACGTTTTCGCGAAGAAGTACTTCGTCATTTGGTTAGTAGTTGTTTTGTACATAATGTTCTATCGAGTAGCTGTAAGACATCCTCCTTACCAGCAAACAATGAAAGATTATCAGATAGTTTAACATGTGATTGCATGCGCGAATTTATACGTGAGGAAACTAAGGATACAAGTCACATTTATCACAGTCTCAGAGTCTTTAGATGCAATTCTTGTATTCATTTTGCTGAATAAATTGTTACAACATAATAATTATAACTGTTTCGTTTTTGAGACAGAAATGAATAGAATTATGATTATTTTGTAGATATAATGTAAGTAGCTATTCATAGTTCATTTAACTACTTTAACAGTAAATACCTTTTATTATCATGAGAAATAATTTTTAGCATTTCAAAGCAACCAGAAATTGAGAAATTGAGAAAATGATATTCCGTAGATTTTTAAAATTGTTTTTTATTTGTTATAATTGTTAAAAAAATAATATACTAAGCATGCACTGAAGGGTTTGGATATATTTTCGTTTTTTATCTGTATGTTTAAAACAGTAATAATTAAAATATATTTTTAAATCTTAACTCTTTTGTTTACGTTTTATATATTTAAAAATCGTATTTTTTAATGATTGTATTAAATTTTGATTGGACAATTTTTTAACGAAGAAAAAATTCTTTAATTAATGAAATCTTTAAAAAAAAAAAAACAAAATAAATCCCTTGAATCGCAATGAAATACGGGTTAATTATATGAATCAGAGAGATTTGTTGCAAACGATGTTTTAATCAGTCAGATAGCGGTTCTCTTTTTGCCAACCGAACCAACTTTCTAGGGAATTTTCTCCTCCCGGTTGTAAAAATAAGTCTCTCTATTATCTGCGCCACCCACCCCTCCTGTGATTTAGGACTCCGCCCCACGCCTCAGAGGTTTGCGTCTCGGCTAACACACCCGGAAATGCCCCCAATACCATCTAGTGGGGATCGAGTGCAGCTTATTGATTTGAATTAAAAATCAATTCCATATAGGCTTTGAATTTCAAAATGAAAAAAACATTTTCAACCTGAAAATCATAAGACTCCATCGCTTTTTCTCTAAAGCAATCTTAAACACAAACCCTCCGGGATATACTTTTATTTGAAGTCGCTTTTTTTGAAAATGAAATTTAATACAGTTATTTTGAGATAAAACGAAATGGCAAAATCTGAATATGGATTATGATGTATTTATTTACATAGATGATTACTTTTTTTTATGTTTATAAACACACACACAAATATTTACAAGAAAATTACAATACAAAAAAAATATTCATAGAACTTAAGCTGAATTCACATTGTTTGTATTTAGTATTAGGAATTTAGTATTATAGCTCAATAAATCAAAAAGGCACATTAAAAGTCTCCATTGTTCGTAGAGCTCACAATAGTTAAACCTTATTTTGTGTAATTTAATAAGAAACGAGCTTTACAGCGGCCGGCATCAAAAACAACCGCGCGGGCTCCTCCTTTATCTCGCAGGAACATCCCTTACCCAGAAAACTGCTGATCCAAACATGAACGCCTCTGGGTTTTTATCCCGGAAGAACCATAAACCTAAGCCGGCGAATGCACGTGAGATCCCACTGAATCCACCTGGGCTGCAGCTACCCGCCATTATAAAAAAATACAGCTTACCCTGTTATTCTAAAACATATATGATTGCTATGCCAACAAAGACCTTCTATAATAATATTTGTGGAAAAATATTAAGGGATGAAGCTGAATATCAACTTCATTTCAGAAAAAAATATCAAAGACAATGATATATAATCAGAATGAAGCTTGAATAACAATTGTAAATTTTACTTTTCTTTACCAAAATCATATTTGAAGTAAACATACATTCATTTGTTAATACTTGTGTATTAAAAGTATAATATTTTATTTGGTAAATGTGTGAGTTTACGCTATTTACAAATATTTATATTTTAACCCAGTCTCCTTATGCCATTAAAAAATAATTATATTAAACTAATCAATATTGAAACATTACAATATAATGCTTTAAAAAAAATTCTACCTCCACAGTTACCCGGATTTTTTCCTATTCAATAATATTTTTATCTTGAAAGAAATATAAAGCAATTCATTCAATGTTCAAATTTTTTGTAAGTAAAACATAATATAATTAGTTTTTTCAGACCTTTGAATAAATCCAAATACAAAGAGCGTGTTTCGAGGATTTAAATTAAATTTTTATTTTTACAGACATGGGCTTGGTCAGAATTTCTCATTTTAGTTTTTGAAATAGGTAATATTTTTCCGGGATACAAAATAAAAGCGCCGCAATAATGGAATTAATAACAGTATTACAAAATATATATATTACCTTTTTATTTTTATCAGAGTAATATTATTAACTATGTAACCTATATGATTCAATAAAAGTAAGAGAAAAGATAGTGTATAGATTTTACAATCAATCTGTTTTATTGTATTTTTTGATACCTTTAAAATATCAATTATCAATAGTTTTGAAGTTAAATTTATTTGCACAAAATTAAATATATTTGATTTAACTATAAATAGGAAAATAAAAGCATCAATTAGCTAAATAATAATTATAAAATAAATAAAATTAAATACATGTGAAAATAATTTTATTTATTATAATAATTGCACTAGCGAATATAATTTTTAAAATTCCTATTACACGTTTCTGCAAAACTAATTAAATTATGAAATGTCCATTCCATATACTTTTATTCCAATCGTTATATAAACTCAACAGTTTTGTTATTTATAATAGATCGGTACGTAACTAATTAAAATATTTGTTATTTTTCCTAGAGAATATTAAGAATACAAGATATTTTAAACCAAAACAATTTTTTGAAATCGCTGTGCTAAGCTCAGATTTTTTCATTAGAATAGTAGTATTTCTAATCAAAGAACGAATGCCAGCTATAAAAATTTCATTTAATAAGTACTATAATAAAAAAGACTCCTACTGATAATTCATAAAACATAAATTTATATCGCTGGTTAAAATAATAATTATAAAATAAATATATTGCTGCGCCTTGTTGCAAAATAAAAATGAAAATTATATCAAGACCTAGTGTCGTTTGTTGTAGATTTCTAAACGTAAAATAAATAAAGAATGAAATAGAGTTTTATTAATTTGTATAAGTAAATAATTTTGTTGTAAAAAGTTATGGATGTATTGATAGACTATTGTCTTTCAGAAAGCTAACCGTAGTAATCCTAATTGAGTAAGCTAGCTGGGCTTTAGTTCGTGCATGGCCGCCGATCGCATAATTAGCTTTTAGACGAGAGTCAATGATAAGGTCGGAAATAAATTGGGAAATCCAGAGCAGGTCCCGGCGGTGCTGTGTTTCATATCGGAGAGATTTAATTGGTTCCACGGAGAAATTTATATCCCTTTTTATGAGATTTTTCTATGAAGGCGCACTCACATTGTTTGTTTTTTCAACAATTTCAGAATTTATTACAATTTGCATTGTACCGGCCGCGTGTGGATGCAATGCGAAATTCCAGGAAAATAAATACAAATTGGATTTTAAATACAACTATACTGTCAATATTTCATTTTCCTTAAATTGTATTTTTAATCAAACGTGTGTTTTATTTCAGTGCTTTCATCGCAATGAAAAAGTAATTAAAAATAATATGGCATGCACGAATAATTTTCATACTTTTCTTTAAATCGTCGCAAGTGCTGTAAATTTGTTTTATTATATATTAAAACTTTTATATTAACTACTATTTTTGATGAATATGAATTCACACGCAATATATTTTTATCGCATATATATTTTTAATACATTTTTTAAAGAACAAACAACAGTCTACCTTACGGATAGTATTAAAAAAATGTGTCATGAGTTTCGTTAGTGTCGGTCGTTTATAGTATATATGATTTGACTTATTAGCATCAGTGAATAACATCGCTCGTTTGTTATAATGGATTAATTCTGAAACAACATTCACCGTATCGGAAACCAAGATTAACGCTAAGTAAACAAGGTGCCAAAACACGGAGCAAATTGTTGGTACATCGTACTGCGTAACAATAGCTTAATCAGACCATCTGGGATATTGTCTTGGGTTTTCCCGTTCGACGTGTTTTAAGCAAATTTCTAAGCCCAATTAATATCGCAAGCCACAGTACAAAGTATAAATTATGAATGTTTAATGAACTGCGGTGGAATGTAATCGAACGAAACAGACAAGTATGAAAGGAGCCATTTTACTGACGCCTTGTGCTTCCTTTTGTATTTTTGTGTAATCAAGTAATTAAAATATTTTTTGAGTTAAATTTTTTTTTCAAATCTATTTTTAATTATCCAATACTTCGTCTCGTCCAGAAAATTACTTTTTACCCATTGTAAAATTATCAAACAAGAATTTATAAATTACTTTATTTGTTTCTTCTAATTAGTTCTTTGATTTATTTTTAAAATTAAAATATTGTGTATATAATTTTGTTATCTCTCTTTCTTTGTAATTGCTTTAATAACTTTATTCCAATAATTACATAACTATCTTACCAACGCGATCAATGCAATTTCTTAAAAAAACAAAGATTTTTTAATTAAAATGGGCTGCATTCAAAGTGCTAACGTTGTTTTATGATAATTTCTGACATAGATTCTACGGCCATTTTTATTTGTCTTTTTTTTCAATATCAGGGAACGGCAATTGGCTCACACAGCGTTTCAATATTCTCCTCGGGTCCGATAAAATAAAGAGTCACGCTTATACACTGAACACAGCTTAACCTCAAAAGTAACAAATGGCATTCACCTCTGATGAAGACGATAATTTGATATTATTTCATGACGCAATTGGAGTTTGGAAATCTCCTCACGCGCGCTTTGCACAAGATTTTAGACCCCGAGACCTTCCAGAAGTAAATCATATTTTTGTATGTAGGCTGGATATCGCAGTTCTCAAAGTTGCCGCAAGTTAAATGAAGCCTTTAGTTTACAAACTATGTAAGATTGCTTCTCGTGCAATTCTAGAAGGTAACAAACTTGCCAACATCAATTATTAGTTAGTTTCCTTAATGTGTTTTGTGATCTGAGTCTCTTTATTTCTCCGGTAGAGAAAATATTTAATCTTTAAAAAAAAACAACCTTCAAGATTCTTTTATAAATAATTAAGTAATGTTTGTGGTTTGTTGCTTATAAGCTTGATCCTGTGTATTAAGGAAAACAAAGGAAACTAGCTAAAACATATATGCGTCTTTGTTTAAAAAAAAAATTGCTTTGTAGTAAGACAAATATAATTTTAAATGTATTAAGCTTGAATTTATGCGCAGTGTGCACTTTTTTCAGGATTGTTTTTAATTTTGCAACGATTTATTAATAAAATGGATTCATTTATGATAAACGCTGCCTTCCAAAATATTACTTTTGAAGTAAAGAAATAATTTATAAACATGTTTTGTTTACCTTTGTGTATGATATATGTTATATATCCTTTTGTTAACAAGTATCCTTTGAAATAAAGTCTGTAAAACAATATTTTTTTCTTTTTAAAGGCGTACTTTTTGAAATAATGTATGGATATTGGAATGGAAACAATCAGCGATCTCAAAAGATACGTATAATTTGTTGGGTTTCTTATAAAGGATAATAACCGAAAAAAGTACTTGCCTGTGCTAAAGTCGGTTTTTAACCGAACCGAAGAACATAAATCACAAAGAGCTAACCACCCAAAAAGAGTAATATTTTTCATTTGAGCCACTATATACTTCATTTTTTCTCGTTAATTTTAATATATTAAATAATATATACACAGCCAACTCTACCAAGCCTTTATACAATCAACTTAGTTACTTCGGCTCAAAATTTTTACGAGGTATCCGAGTTTATAAAATATCGCCCGAATAATTCGAATTCTTCGCAAATATGAATGATTTCAGTTTTAAGATATTATGTTTAATGATACAATGTTTATGATATAATTTTGTATATGAAATTTAAAATATAAACAAAAATTGTCAGAGCCTTTAAATTCATAGAAGACTTCATATATTTAAATTGCTACCTGAACGACTGTCATTTAGCGTAGTTTTTTAAGAACTGAAATTATAAATTGGTTGAAAAAACATTTAATTTTATAATGCAAATTGATAGGCTATCTCCCCTTTTAACTACATAAAGTACCTTTTGACATATAAGCATTCATATCATTCTTTTTCGTATTTTTTGTTATTATTAGGAACATAAACGGTATTTTTAGTTCGCTACAATTTCAGAGTGATGGAAACTGTAAAAACTGACATATTAAAAAAAACTGTTGTAAATGTTTTATTCAGACACTGACCTAGCACATGAGGTATTTTTTTAAGTTGGTCTTTTTTAGAATGGTTTTTCGTTAGGTTACGAGCTTGTTTGCCTTAAAATTCGTTTCGCATTAAAAACCTGTATATATTAGATACAAACATAAAAATATCACGTCAGTTATAAGTTGGGTTTATATTGTTGAATTCAGATCTTTTTCAATCGTTGTTTTTTTATGGCCTAAAATGATTTATTTATGCAAAATAATAATAAAAAATGGACCCAACTTTAATATGATATTAAAACTGTAAAATTTTAACAGATGGATTAATGGGATTAATAATTTATTAGCAAGAGAGTTAAAAATATTTTCAAATTCCGTTAATTAATAGGAAATATTTGTTAAAAATACATATTTATATTTTGCAGTAAATTAATCTGATTATAAGTTGGTCAAAGCCTCAGATCTATCCGCAATATTCGAAACATTTCTCATTGTTAGCCCATAAACTCAGGAAAATTTTATTCACAGGAACTCATGAAATATAAAATCAGCATAATTTTAACACTTTCCCTGCTGGCGGTTCTGGCTGAATGATTGATACTTCTTTGAATTTTACTTTGATTCATTTTCAGGAGTTCTTAGCGCCGGGGGATTTATGACAGATAACAGAATCTGATAAATCTACGACATCAGAAATATTTCAAAGAAAATTTAACCTCCCCGCGAACGCTACCCGGATAAAGGGCGCGCTGTATACAACGCAAAGAAAAATCTTGTTTTGATATTTGTTTGATTTGTATATATTTTATGACGGGAAGAATATTTCATTCTTTAAGTATATATTCTTTTATAGAAAAAATATTTTGAGTTTGTGTACTACTTCTCATAGAATTATGAGTTGTTTACAATAAATAAAACTAATGAAAATTATTTAAAAAAAACATTACTATCAATATGCCGATGGGAAAAATAAATTGGTTACAAAGCCGCTATGACTGGATGAGAGAAAAACCTTTAATGAATCCATGTGATATACATTGGCACGTGTTAACATATGCGAAATCTACATATTTTTTAGTTTTTTTTCATTTTCTGAATTGATTTCATTAGCATCATTCAAACTTATGAACGTTGATGTGTGAATTTCAGGATCAGCAATGGTTTATCGTTATGGCATCGCGTAAAGCATTTTATGTTTAAAATATATTTATATTAAGTAAGTACGTTTATTTATATTTGAATTTAAATGCTTAAGACAATTTCGTGATATAATTTAATATTATATATAACGATGTATTTCACAAAAGTTTTAAATTTATTCATCCGCAAATTTACCTTTCATCTTCCGAGACGTACTCGAAAGTATTATTTGAAACATAAAGTTCCGCCTGCCACGAACCAAATAAGTGCCTCTCCACCAAATCAAGGGTATTAACGCGCAGCACATTTGCATAAACAGAGGCCTGGCGGGACGGCGAAAACTCCGCAAGTAAACTGTGCCGGATTCCCGTAAACATTACACTCTGTTTGCCGAGGCTGCCTGCGCCGCGCTTCCTCGTCCCACGGGAAAATTGGGCCCCCGAAGCAGTCGCAAATATTAATATCGAGACACGCCGAGCTTTGATACATTTCGCTAATTAAAAAAAAAAAAAAAAAAACATTCGACCGTGACAGGACTCGAACCTGCAATCTTCGGGTTCGAAGCCCGACGCCTTATCCATTAGGCCACACGGTCTTCCTGACGTCCTGGAAAAAACGAGTGCCTAGTTTTTCATGTTTGAAATCATCCCTTAATTTACTTTTACAAAAAATACGCAGTGTTATTAATTTAATCGTTTAATTGATAAATATATTTTTACTATGAAAACATATTCCTATTTATAATTTTATTATAATTTAAGAATTTAATATATTTTGCAGCCAGACAGAACGTATCTACAAATGTCTGAAGCGACTTTGTAAGACGTCTGCGATATGAGGCTCTCCGCCTTCCTTTTCTGTTTAACCGACCACGACTGGCGTGACTACCGACACAGAACAACCTTTATGTGGCGATTTCTCTGCCATCACTGGGACCTTCATATAAAATTTTTATTTTTTTTTATACATAAACATTTTTTTTGTTTTTTTTTTATTTTACAAAAATTTCTGTAACAAAAGTTTGTAAACTAATTAGTCATGGTCAAAATAAAAAAGTATTTTGTTTTTTAATGGAAATAAAGCATTATATGTTCTATTTTTTATAATATTTCAAACTTCGGTGGTTTAGTTGAAAAATAAAGCTTTGGTAATTAATTATATCATGAGTGTAAAGTTTTCCAATTTACTGTTAGATAATTGTCTTTTTCTTAGTTTATATGCCATGTGGTTTTGGCGTCATCTGCCATGTTTATGTTGTTAGCTGAATTTAAGTAAATTATTTATTTATTGTATGTTTTGTTTTTTATATTGATAAAATCAAGAAATTTATAGAAAAACCGGTAATAACATAATATTTTTACTAAATACATTATATTCAAGAAAAAAACTTAAGTTCAATACTGGGAACACAATTTCTTTTAACACTGAAACTTGGAGTGATCATTTCTACAAATGTGTTCAAATAACTATTTTAGTTTTAAAGAAAAATTGTCCAAAAATAATGCAAGCATAGATCTGAAAAGAATCTCCTTGATAATTCTTCTGAAAAGAAACTGAAAATGATTGATGAGACTAGTGATAAAAACCTTTTGACAGGTTAAAAGAGCTTGGTTTGAAAATAATAATTTTATATTCAGCCTTCTCTCGTGAAAAATGTGATCACGAGACTATTTAGTTTTACCGTGTTCAAAACATTTAGATATCTTACTTTACGTATAAATAGAAAAACACGTGATTCATTGTAAAACATACAAATATATATATATATATATATAAATTTCGCAAACTTCAAGTAGATTTTCTGTTCTGTGAGCAAATCTTTTAAAATTTTAAAATCGCATGAATATACAAATTATACGGAATCTAGAATAAGTAAGTATACGAATTCACTAATAATGGAAACAGCACTAAGCAAACAAACGAAATCACATATTCACAAAGCGTATTTTTGCAGATTGATAATTTTACTCTAAAATAATATTAGTTAATCAAAACTGGAAATTAAAACAGGGAGTTGTAATTGAAATCACCACCCTGCCTCCGGGGGTATTTTAATTTTAAAAGCTCTAATATCTGGTGCAAACAGACGCCGCGGGTCAGAGCTCGGTGTTTACTCTGCCTTCACCGGCGTTTAGTCTAGTTTGCATCTATTAGCATCTACTACCTCCTGAAATGGTAATCAGTACTTATGCAAAAGTTTAAAGCATTGCGTGGAATTCTCAAGAAAATAGCTTCGACCGCCAGTAAATGGTATCGTGAGACACGTGGACTCTTTTATCTATTCAGTATAGTCTCTTGTAGACTTTCTTGTTTTTGCATGTTTAGCATGGAGTTTGTGGATTTTAACGTATTTCAATTTTTTAATTATAAATAATATTAATGAACCTTTTTTTAAATACCTCACGTATAAGACTATTTAAAATTTACATAAAGCAGTATACTTATTAAATAAAAATATGGTATTTATTATTTTGAAATCTTTAAAATTAAATTACATAATTTTTTTAATTTTCCATTAAAGATTTTTAAAATATGTTTAAAAACTTGAGAAGGTTAAATTTAAAAATATGTATCTTTTTATTTAAACATATATTTAATTACATTTTTATTAATCACAATAAAAAATTACAGTTTTCAAATATACTTCAGCAATAATAATTCTTTGATTATTAAAAATTGAGATATTTTGTTGATCGCTCATATTATCTTAAGACTTCTTTGCCCTTTTAATATTCATTTCAAAAGACTGAACAAATTAGACGCGCATTTTGGTAGAGGTATTTAACCGGCAGGCTAAAAGTTTATTCTGAGGTTATGATGGTACGAAGGCATGACTTTGTTCTAGGGTGCATTAATATCGATTAAAATCGCATTACGGGAGTCTCGTAGACTGAACCACCATCCAGTACAGGGGGCTGTCAAGGCGTTGGCTTGTTTTCAAAGTTTTGCTCAAAGGCTGTATTTTTCGACTTTGCAGCTTACGAAAGGCGCCAACAAAAGACACGAAAAAAGGTGCTAACATTTTCTCAAAGCTAAACCTGCATCTAAATTTTAACTTATAATTAATGCAATCATGTTTTTTTGAAAAAGAAAGATTAAAATAACTTTGTTGAGCTTTGAATATATTTTTTGCGTGAGTTTAATAACCCCTTCACTTCTTGTTGTGCTATTAAAAACGAGATAGCCCAACCATAAATGTCTATTTCATTATGTAAATTTTTCCGTAATGAGCTGGCTGCAGTTAAAATTTCCAAATTGAGGTCGCCCTCATGCTGGTCTACTGAAAAGTATTAAAATTGCAATTTATATTTGCGCCAAAACGATTCATGTCCAATGACATTTGGTTCAAAATTAGTTCAGATAAACTATCATTACATCCGTTGTCATGTTGAAATCCATTAAATTACCGGTATTGCATATTCAAATGCCAAAAATTTAATGTAAAAAAAATGTAAATAGTACATCTGGTATGTGAAGCTTAAATATTACAGGTTATCATGAATGTCAGTTTTCAGTGAATACTAATTATATATTTTTATAAATAAATGATTCTTTTTTTAGTAATTTTCATATATATTTTAATCAAAAAACAATAAGTTGTTTAGTACAAAAGACCCCCTTTCACTATTACATGCTGTATAATAAACACATGCTCTAAAAAGCAGTATGCCGCAGAATCAGAAAGTTTGCCTTAAGTGGAGTATCCGCAGAGTACATTAAATAATTTACGCCGGTTAGTACATTGGAACATGCATACCATTTTAGAAGTTGTTGACCATGCTAGTTCTGAAATTTTTATGTTAAAGATAACCACATATCAAAATATGTAAAATAAATAAAATTAGTTCAAATATAAGTATATTGGAATTTTTTTTTTACAATTATCATATTTAACCATTTTAATTATATCAACAGCCTGCATCATTGAATCTTTGTCAAAAAACCTAAGTTATATCTTGATTTTGCATTGGAATTGCAATTACTTTTTATTATTCTAGTTTGACATGAGTGATGGGATCAAAAAAATGTACAAGATTTCTGCTAAATGCCCTTCAAATCTTAAAAGGAAATAAAGATGTCTCGTTGTTTATTGTTAACATAAATTGCATGCAATCGATTACGATTAAAAACACCATGATTTATATCCAAAAAACAACGCGACTCTTAAAGCCAGTAACACACATCCCTTCTATTAAATATCCTCAATTTCAACGTCCCCTGCGCTCGCGTGGGTATTTTCAATATTTTTTGTGGCAACGCAGGCTGTGCAGTGGTGACGTCATTCAGTGTCACTATTAATGGCCCCCCGCAGTCATCAATCTACGGAGGCTTCCCAGCGAGCGCCCCCCGAGGCTGCTGCATTTCCGGGATCTTTCACATCACGCTAGATAATAAGACCAGGTAACTCGAACACCAGAGAGAAATCCTTTTGAGTGCGCTCCCTTTTGTTCACTTTGACAGTTTTGTTAGTTTTTTGAAATATGGCAGGAGAGATTTCGGAATGCGACGCTTCCTTCGTCCATTTTTTAAAAATATTATCTAGATGAGTGCATTCGTATTGTACCAGGTGTATTTATATAATAACGATCGAGGCAAATAAAATATCGAGTGTAGATATCAGAGGCGTGCTGTAAATTATGAGATATACGTAGTCTGTTCAAAAAGTATCGCAAATTTTGTGTTTTTTATAAAATTATTTATTTATTCATGAATATCTATTTTGTTCCCTTCAAAGTATTTCCTACTAGATATTATACACTTGTTCCAACGAATTTTCCAATCGTCGAAGCAATTCAAAAAATCATTTTTTGTGATCTTGTTCAGCTCCATCATCGATGCCGTCTTTATCTCCTCAGTCGTAGCGTAGCATCGTCCTTTCATGTGCCTCTTCAGTTTTGGGAACAAGAAAAAGTCACAGGGGGCCAGATCTGGGGAATACGGTGGCTGCGGCACTATTTGTGTGTTGTTTTTGCCCAAAAATTCGCGCACATGTGTGAGCAGGGGCGTTATCATAGTGCAAAAGCCAATTTTTGTTCTTCCACAAATGTAGGCGTTTCCGACGGATAGGTTCGCGCAACTTACGCATAACTTGCAGGTAGTATTCCTTATTAACCGTTTTACCCTGTGGCAAGAATTCATGATGCACTACGCCAAAAAACTGTCACCAAAACCTTTACATTCGAGCGAACTTGGCGCGCCTTTTTTAGTCTTGGCTCATGCGGCAGCTTCCATTGGGATGATTGAGCTTTAGTTTCAACGTCAAAACTATAAATCCATGTGTTGTCACCAGTTATGATCCTCTGGAGCAAATTTGGGTCGTCGCAGACAAAGTCAAACAGCTCCTTAGCAATGGTAATGCGATGCTGTTTTTTTATAATTTTTTTACTTGTTATGAATTTTATGTTTATTATTTTTCAGTCGGGCATATTTGCTCAGCTTTTCTGAGATTTCGCAACACGAGCGAGGTGATTAGGCTCCGGACGGCTCTGGACGTGCCCCGGGCCGGGGCGGCGCGAGTTTGTCTCCTGCGGTAAGGAGGCTGCCAGGGGCGGTCTTAAGTCAGGGGTGCAGCCAGCCGTCGTATATTTATTACACTTGCAACTAAAGATTTGTGTGTCCGCGAATCGTGCACCGCTGTACTGCGACCCGCGGTCTTTAGAAAATACACCCTGTACATTGTAAAATTGCTACAGAACAACGGTAAATTGAATAAATAAAATGTATGATTTAATCTTCACGAGGCATAGCTGCTTTTATAAACTTAATTTTTCATTTGTAATTTATATAACATTTTAGAATAAAATAGGGACTGCAATAAAATAATATTTTTTATTAACACGTGATTATTACTACCGATTAATTATTCTTAACGCTAGACAACGATCCTAATCAGCGTTGCTTGAATAACGTGTTGAATAACTATTAAAATAATGGCTAAGCAAGCATTTTTTTCATAATAAATAAAGCATACAGATGATGATCGATGAGCATGTTTTCAGGGTTCATACATCATAAGTCAGGAGTTCAGTCTACACGAAAAGTTAACTCCGGACTAAACCACAACGAAAAACCATTGGCTGATATGCACAATAACCAAATATTTAGTCAGGCAAAATATTATTTCACAAGTTAGCTTTGTTTTGTAATAACAAAGATATCTATTAATTACACTAATGGGTTAGTTTTTATTTCAAAATGTAACGCAAAATGAATTAAATAACATAATTATTCTTCTATACAGCATTTAAATAACCTCATTGTAAATTTTTGACACATCTTAATGCAGAGAATACAAATAAGTATTTAAGATCAACAGACGGTGTTATTAATACCATTTAAAATAGTAAATAACGAAACGACTAATAATTAAGTAAAACCCAATAAATTCCTGAACAATGATAAGTATATTTTTATAGTAGAAAATTAATCATTTTCTGATTAAACTGTTTGCAAACATAAATAAATATTTGAAATAACACTAGAGCATAAGCATGATGCGTCACAGATCATGAAGTACTTTCATTTATTAGTAAGCTCCAAACGACATTAACGAGCAAATTAGTTTTTGAATTGTATCAAATTTGTATCATAATGTAAACCGGACGCGGAATATCCAACAAATGCCGTCACCGTGTTTAGTGCTCAAATTAAACGCCCCGAGTATGGCCATATAATTTGTAATTAATACCATTGATTAAAACCGCACATAATTTAAAGTCATTTTAAGCATGGCAACACATTTAATTCTGTAAACTACTGGAATACTTTGGACTTTGTACACAACACGAAAGTGAGATTTATATTTACAATCGGATAACCACGCACGTAAAGATCGCAAGCCTTGGGAGGCAGGTTTATTTTTAACATTTAATTTTGGCACGGCTTTTAAATATTACGAAAAAAGGATTCATTAATTAATTCATTAAGGCTTCATATGATTTATCGTTTTGTACAATCGTATCTTTTTTTCGTGAGAGATACATATGTATGCTTTTCGTGAAATAGGTTTTTAATACCAATGTTGTTACTTTAATGGTTATATTAAGCTAAAATAGGAAACATAATGATTTAACAGTACAATAGCTGTAATAAACACATATAATCGTTGTATTTAGTGGTGTGGATAGCCTTTGAACACAGATGTTTCGTTTTATAGAAGGCAATATTCCGATTAACCATCTCAAATTTACATTACTAACTGACCAACTAGTTCTATGAAAATACCAAATAATCGCAAACCTAACTACTATATACCCGAAACTGTTTTCTATTCTGAACTAATTAAAAAATAAAATCTAACATTAAATAGTACATAAAAAAGTTATTTTAAAAAGTATTGAATATTGAAAGATAGCTTTAGATTAATACGGGTAATAACCATTACTATTCCAGCACTGGTTAGTGCTTGGTACTTGCACTACTCGTGATAATTATCTTTAATATATAAGATCTCATTCGTATCTGAGCTTATTGACTTAAAAATAAGATTAGTTTTCAATGAATATATTCAGAATAAGTATTGTGAATTCGATTCGGCAAAAATACAATTTGGGAGAAAGCATTTTATCCGAGTAACCGAGTTTCCCCTCAAATATTAACTATTTATAATAGTAATTTAGTGAGAATTTTTAATAATCATAATCTACATATGAACCAATATGCCCAGGCTAATCAATATTTAATGATTTGCAAACACTGGACTTAATTAAAGTAACAAGTGAAGCATTTTTATATCCAAATATGGTTATTATTATTTTTAAAATCTATTGATGTTTAGCCGAGACGCGCACCATTCTATTTATATTAAATTGGATTAATGTTAATCAGGATGCGTATTTATTTACCCATGCAGGTATTAGTATGTTTATGTGATTAGGCATATTTTTTTTTTTTTTTTTTTTCACACATTGAAAACGATTAAAGAAAACTCTCAGAAAATATCATCGTGACTTGTGAGGGATTCGAACCCACATCCCCAAGCTTTCATGGCCGGTGCATTTATCCAACTATGCTAACGAGCCACTGCAATTTAGTGAGAATTTTTAATAATCATAATCTACATATGAACCAATATGCCCAGGCTAATCAATATTTAATGATTTGCAAACACTGGACTTAATTAAATAGGCTCGTTAGCATAGTTGGATAAATGCACCGGCCATGAAAGCTTGGGGATGTGGGTTCGAATCCCTCACAAGTCACGATGATATTTTCTGAGAGTTTTCTTTAATCGTTTTCAATGTGTGAAAAAATATGCTTAATCACATAAACATACTAATACCTGCATGGGTAAATAAATACGCATCCTGATTAACATTAATCCAATTTAATATATTTATAATAGTAAGATAATAATACTCTGATCAATATGTATTAAAATAAAAATCCTTTATTCATCTGTTTTATTACGATTATGTTCTACTTGTTTAAAATATTTACTTCCAAGTACTTTAAAAATATACAACATGCATTCATTGGCTCATTTAATTATTTTTGTAACTAAAAAAAAAGAATGTTCACTGACATTCAAATGTTTATGTTTATATATTTTGACACAATAATTTTGTTTTTGGTTTTTGCATTATAAATTTTTCACTTTTTTATATTTGATTTTTAAGATCAAATATTTTTTTTTTTATTATGTTTTCTTTGCATTCATATTAAATTATTCGACTATGCACAACTTAAGACAAATAATTATATTACAATGATTGTATCGTTAAAATAATAAATACTTATTACTTATAAGATAAAACTACAAGGAAACCTATTAAAATTAGCTTTTATTTAATAAATACGGAACCATATTTCAGGTTTGTAGCTACCTTTTACACATACCTCTAAATATTGCATTGCCGCGTTTTTCATGTGTTGAAAACAATATAATTGTGCAATTACATTGTGAAAACACATTGGATTGTATCCAATATGACAGCAACGCGCATACATTTTATATGAATCACAAACAAGGGTACTAATTATTACTGGAAAATCCTATCTGAACCCCAACTGCATAATATCTGCGCATAGATTATGTAACGGCCAATAGATATTGATAATGATATTGAACCTAAATTTGTCAGCTGACTAAAAGTCCACTTTAAGTAGACGTCTCTCCATTGAGATCCTGAATATTTCATAAAGTAAAAAAATAATTATCAACAATAAGCAATCCAAAGTATTTTATAATCATTATTTACTAACGCAAGTGCTTAGCTTATAATGAGTTTCAACTTAGATATCTAATTGCGTAAATTAAGATTTCTTAGCTGACGAAGGCGATGCTTCATAACAACGTAAGCGTCCAATATTTGAGATAATTTTTGTGCCAAGATAATAATAAATGGCTTATCTCAACAAGTTAATGTCTCCGCGTCAGATTTGAGTAATTTTCATTTAGCTGCTTCAAAACGCCACAGATTCTCGCTAAAATAATCTTCGATTACCGGCCGGGCTTTCCGTCTTATAAATGATGAATGGACCAGTAACGGAGTATAACCAAATTATCTTTATGTTGATTTATACTCGGAAATAACAAACCGGGATGAATATTTCCCCCTAGTGTAATGGTATAGTTAATATTAATGCTATAGAGAAATACAAACAATCCTTACATATGTATCATTACTGTGAATATTTCTACAAACTATTTGTTGTATGTCCATTTTCCTGACTTAAGTTGAAAGACAGATTTCTTTTTAGTGCGCCGGTAATTTTCTTATTAAAATAATTTACATGGGTAAGATTCATTTTCCAGAAATTTATCTGATGAAAGATGACGGAACCACTGTTTATATAATGTATTCTTAATTTTTTGTTTTTTTATCTCATAAATAAACATGAGTTTTAAATATTTATACACAATCACCGCCTACACAAAATCACTTCGCAAAAACTATGTAATGTGATTTTTTTTGGTCTTTTTTTTGTAATATTTTATTTTTCTAATTTCATCACGTAAGCTGGCCTTTTAGTGGGAAATCTCTGGAGCCGGTCTCACGGGAAGGACATAATGTACGGAGGGTAATTACCTTCCGGCCATGTCTGTCCTTTTAGGGTCGTAGGGCTCGTGTGAATGTTGGCAAATTTGTATGTATTAGTAGGTGCTCTCTGCGGTGCTGGGAGGCTGCGTGGAAATAGAAGATAGCTCAGTGTAAAATATATTCTATGAATATAACATGAAATTTCATAGAATTGAATTAGTTTAACTGAGAGCCGTTTATTATATTTCCATTTATATGTTAATAAATTTTCATTGTAAATAATATGTATTTTGCTTAATAAAATTCAAAGTAAAATATGTAAAATTATAATCATTCATGAACGTAAATTTATTCTTAAGTTAAGTAAACAAAACATTTTTTTAAATAATCTTAAAATAAGTCTCTTCAAGTATGTTGAATAAAATACTCAATTTCTATCAATTATATAACAAAGTATGTCAGCATTTTACTAATTAAATAAAAAAAACACATTATTTTTTAGTATGTGATACTCTGAAAATAGACTTCCAAACAAATTCTCATATTAAATATGATCATTCGTTTAAGATATTATGCTATGTTTATTTTGTTTGGTCATTTTATTGTTGAGTTTCTATTATCTCAACGCAATAGATATTAAAATACCTAAAACTTATTAAAAAATCTTCACCCAAAGTTAAAACTGAGATCTTTCAATGTAATATGTTTATTAATGTTATTACGTAAGATTACCGTGAAGTAAATTGATATTTAAAATGTAGATATACTAGCCTTTATATAATATTAAAAATTATTTCTACATTCCTTCTCCCTGTAATTTAACAATTGTAATAAAATAGAAAAATATTGTGTTTGTAGAATATCAAAGCTTAAATTTATATCTATAATACCACATTAATATAATATAATTCGTACTTGAATTTTATAAATCTATTTAAGCTTGTTCACACACAAAACTATAAAATTCATAAAATTTAGTATTAATATTTAACAATCTAATATAATTGGGCTTTGCTACGCATTTAGATATTTACTTCACGTCTTCTGATATATATTGCTTTCACCCTAAGTAAGCATTTTAAATCTACTTCAATTACACAATACACTTTCAAAAGTGTACTACTGTAAAAGCCTCAGACTACACCATTGAGAATTCTACTTGTATCCCTTATTGTTACACACTATATTACCCGGCGCCAAATAAAAATACAAAATTCACGTGCCGTGTAATCTACCCCGTTCTTGCCGCTTCGTAAAATTTCGTGCACGTGCTCCAGCCTCGTCGCGTGTCTCGCGTCATATCTCAGCGTGCCCGACACTGCGGCTGCATTTATTATCACTGAAAGGGTTGTCCAAACGTACTTTTTGAGACCAGTCGTAAGACACATTCCTAAAAATGAACTGACTTCTACATATGATTTGTACTGAAGCCGATATTTTCTATTGTATTTGTTAGGATGTAAATCGGGAATCCCTCTCCGCTCTTCTCATTCTGTTGCATGTGCATGGCTGCCATTCTGTACCCTGAGTAATGGAGTAGTAGACTTAGAATTATTGTAGAGGGATGTGCTCTGGAAGTACCTTGTCGAGGTGAAAGGGGCTCCTGCTGTTGTTTCTGTAACCTCTTGCAGAAGGAGTATCAGATCTTAACGCCAGAGTTGTGTAAGGAAAGGATTATATAATATGTCTATTACGGATAAGTCAATCAGATGCGTATTTATTACCCATTACGGGCTTATTATATTTACTAATATGATTAGGCACATTAGTTCATATATAGAAGATGATTTAAAGAAACTTTCAGAAAAATATCATCGTGATTTGTGTGGTGATCGTGATATCGAAAATATCATCGTGATCCCACACAAATCACGATGATATTTTTCTGAGAGTTTTTTTAAATCATCTTCTATATATGAACTAATGTGCCTAATCATATTAGATTACATAATAATGCAATTGAGCAGTGGCAATACGCAGACGTTTCTTTTCAATATAAAATTGCGGTGTAGAAGGACTCGGGAACCCACTTCACTATTTTCTCTTAAACCATGAACACTGGCTCAGTATTAGTATATGCTCAGTGAAGTGCTTGATAAAGAAGAAGAAATCAAGAAGCAAGCAAAAATATAATTTATTTCAATAAAAAAAAGTAAGAAATAAAAGGCAGCCAGCGGATGGTTCATTTACTTTTCTTTATTTTTTTTCATTACTAAGACAATAATTGTTTTTGGATACGTCAAAAAATATTTTCGTAGTATTTGAGTAAAAATATGTTTTATGAATACAATATTACAGGTCATCAAGTCTATTGGCATGCAAAAAACAAAGAACTCAAAATTGAAGAAGAACTGATTACTCCGCTAATAATATTTGTTTGGTGTAGATATTGTAAATGTCTACACGGACGGCAATAATTATTTTTCGGACTTTTTTAAAACTCGAGATGTTTTTAATGCTTAAACTCAAATGTAAAACCAATTTAACTAAGCTTAAAAGCGATTAAAAAATCTATTAACCTGTTTATTTTTACTCAAATGAAAACATCGTTCAAAAAACACCATTAACCAATGACCAAAAAAAATATCACATCACGTTATTAATAACTTTACATGTTGAAAATATATCGGAAAATAAAGTGAAACTTTCGAAAATACTGATATTTAGGTCAACAACAAGGCGATTTATAAAATATTAAATGTTAAGAATCTACTAAAATTAATACTATTATTTACTTCATAGGTACACGTGAATGAATAATTTTATCGTCACCATGGGGTCATTTTTATTACACCTTACAATTTTATATTATTGATTTTTGTGAAGACCGTCTCACAGAAAGTACGATTTTGCCTATACAGGTTTTTTATTGATTGATAATGGTTTAGTACATTTTTTCAAATATTGAAAAATGATTACACAAAATTATCATCAAACAACGTATAGGATATGATTGTTAAAAATTCTTGCCTAGTACTAGTGATTCGTTGGTATAATTGGTAATACACCGGCCATGTAAGCTTGAGGATGTGGGTTCGATTCCCAAACAAATCACGATGATATTTTTCTGAGAGTTTCTTTAATCATTTTTCAATATTTGAAAAAATGTACTTAATCATTATCAATTAACATTTTTAGTAAAAATAGTTAACAATACCGTCCAATTTTACATATTCAAGACATCAATCAAAAATCACTCAATAAAATTGAGTATTCAAATAAAAATCAGTTGAATATAATTCGTAATCAATTATTTAGCGCGAAGTGGGATTCAAAATGAAATATGAATTTAATATTCAGGCGGTGTTTTCCAGAAACGTACCTGCTTAATTGTAATTCTTCACCATCAGGTCGGCTATCGCAGCCTGGCGACGCCGAGTGACGCAATCGAGGTTCTCCTGCAGCTCTGCGGCAGGTGCGCCCCGAGCAGCACCCCTAGCAGCACCCCTGGCAGCCCCCAAGGCTTAGGGGGTATCAATGCAGCGCATCGGTGACCCGCCACGTGCGACGTGCTGATACTCAGTAAATGGTTTAACTTTAATTTCAAATTAAGTCGGACGGTTCAGTGATTTGATTGCAAATTGCTATCTGCATCAGTAATGAGAACTGCGACTACACGACGCTAAGTAGTTTTCATAATTTTACATGCATTTCTCTCTTTTGGTGTTTCAATATAAAATATGTTTTTTTTTTAATATTCACACACACATAGATCATTCATGCTATAATATCATAACATCATGATTTATGCCACAATAGCGGAGGTTCATATTCCATGGCTTTGTAATAAAAAATTCCAATGTGCAAATATATAGCCAAAAATCATTTTGGTATGCATAAACCGAAGATTTTAATAAGTAGTAAAAATAAACTTTACTCGGAAAAGTATTTTGTTATTGGAGTAACAAGATTAATATAATTCTGCCAAAATGCGCATGTTTTCGCGCTCGCAGTGCAAACAGAATAAATTGTTTATGTTTGTTTGTTCAAAAATTCAACGTTTCAGCCGTGGACACAACGGCATAGTAATGTCGCACCTGACGTGGGGTGTGAATAAAAAACGATCACTTTTGGAAGCAGGGAGGTTTATAAGGAGGGTGGCGTCTGTACCACACCCTACAGGGAGAATCCAAGCCCCTTACATATATTTCATAAGCATTTATAGCAATATACAACTTCAAACTTGCATTTTCTTAAAAACAATGATGATATCAAAGTAAACACATATTATGGGTACCCCCTTCAATCGAAAACCATCGTTTCAACGTAACGAAAAAAGATATATTTTTATTATTTTCACTTTTGTTAGATTAAATATTTCATTCTAACACTTGTAATATGTATAATAACTCAATATTTTATATGATTTCCTGTTATAAGGTAAAAATCAAATATATTCAAAACACAAACCTATTCATTAAAATAACACTGATTCAATGACCTAAATAATGATAAAAAAATCGCCTGCAATCAAATAAATAATATTTAACTTTAATTAAATATAAGTACATAACTACTAAATTCGTTTATTTTAAATCAATCAAATATTTTATGTAATAATAAATAATCCCTTTTTTTCGATTTTGTAAATAATATATCTAAGTACGCATTGAAGACAGTTTTCATACATTTTATGACTCGTGCGTAAATTTTTGAACTGAAAATATTTTATCAAGTATTATAGCAAGGACATGTCAATAGTAGTAAGGAATCCAAATGTTTGTAACAAGATTGGAACCCCCTGTCCAGGTATACATCTCCAGCACTCCGCACCCACAGGCGCTGCGCATGGTCGGCGCCCGAAAGGACGGCGATTCAAGATTCACCGCTGAATCTAAATTACGCATTCCTTGTACCGATAGTGAAGACTGGCAGAGGCAAAGGTTAAGCCCCTTATCTACTACCGGGCCGCTCAGTATCGTCGCCCCACCCGATACTCCGGGATATCTGTAGTAGGATTGTTTAAATTTGTTCTAGAAGCACCCCCGTGAATGAGAAGGCTTAAATGAGAACCTCCGCGATAATCACACGATCGTGATCACAAATATATAACTAAGCATCATTAAAATTACGCAATACAAAAATTATCGTTTTATTCAAAACATAACATTTCATCAAGCACATTGGCATTCACACGGTTTTAAAATCAGTATAGCCAAATATGATCACTTATAAATATTATTTTATACGTATAATTATAACAACCAAAATGTTCTTGGCGTGATATTTCCGGGTTCTATTTTATCTTAATGCGTTTCATTTTAGAAGTGTCAAATGCAACGATTTTTGATTTACATATTTTACCGAACTCGAATAAGCACTGTACATGCAAGCAAAGGGAGGATTAACTAATCAATCATCTAAATTTTGAGATAGAAGGGAATTTTAATTTAGAAGCCATGACTCAGTCGAAGGGCGCTCCGGCTTAATTGCATTCTCATTTCATTCTCATTGTGAAAATAAATACTTTAGGCAATACAGGAATGCTACATTAGTATGGAGATTGATAGGTCCGAATACAGGCCGATTTTTTTAAAATAGATTTGATAATGAGGTTAGCCGTTGGAGCATCTGCAGCAAATGTAAAATAATATTATCTATTTTGGCTTACTCTATTTAGTATAAAGTTTAATGTTTTTCTGTCATTATTGATTCTGTCAATATGTAATTACAATACATATCATATATATATATATATATATATATATATATATATATATATATATATATATATATATTATATGTGACACTTTATTACACTGCTTACAATGCAATCTACTATAATATTAGGCAGAGTATGGCTTCAATTAACTCAACCAACGCACGAAGAAAACAGTTTGAATGTACTTTAGTCCTTCTTGGATTTATTAATCTTTCGTTATGAATGGATAATTAATAATCCGTATTTAACTAAGATTACGAGGCGGAATTCCCTAATTACCGAAACGGTATTTAAAACCAATTAGTTGAGTTGCCTCAGACTTACGCGGCAAACTTCAATTAATACCAAGAAAGGCTTCGTCTTGTCTGAAGACCCGTTCTATTCATAGTGCTTCTATAATCTTTTCAATTTATTTTGCAGTGAAAACAGGCGGTTAATAAATCCATTTGTAAAGTTGCCAGACCTTGACTTGTTTATATTTGCTCACTGCATTATCCTAAATTAATTAAAATACATTTTCAATTAGATCTGATAATTACATTCATTTTCTATCAAAATTCTCCTTTGTCTTCTGATTGATATATTGATATTAAAAATTGAGGAAAAAATAATATATTCAAAATATTTTGAATACTAACTTATGGTTAATACCTATTTTTTTGGAAAATACAATAGATTTTCTAAGACTTAAAAATATTTTTGTGGCATATTACTCAATCAACAGCAACATTTTTTTACAAATCACATAAATATATATTTTTTTAAATCGCCTAGGATATAAATAATATTTGGAGGTTGAAGCGGACTTTGTAAAGGATCTTGAATATTGCAACTGGGCGAAACTGTATGATTAAAATAATGTTATAAGTACTCCAAGTAAATTATTTTTATTTTGTATGTATATTTTACTATTTTTCAATGCTTTGTTGGTTTATATTTTATATCTTATTACAAAAAATATGTATGTATATTTCCAAATTATTTTTTTTTGTTTTGTGTGGTAAGCCCTATCAAATGAGAAGAAATCTATGCTAGTTTTAGTCTCTCTGTGAGCAGTATTCTTAGAATTCTCATCACTCAATCCTAAAAACTAAGTCTTACCATTTCTAAGATAAATAAATACTGCCTATTCAATCACAATTTGTAAACATTCGGAATACTTTGAGATTAAAGTAAAGCGAACAACGGCGAGCTTTTTCGTCCACATTGAGAATCTTTTGTAATGGGCAGGACAAGGTATTGGCAACACAAACTTTGTCCAGAAAGGTTTCCCGGAAGTGGAGGTGTCACGACAGGTGGCCGGAAGTAGAGAAGTTTCCAGGCTGACTCGGGGACGTTATTCAGAGCTTCTCGGTTGAGATTCCTCGTTCTAAGTTCTCAAACATGTGAGAATTTCACTAAAACTTCTCCAATGCTTATTCCTTTTGTTCAATTTATGCTTTTTTATTTTCAAACGTGTCTTTGTGCACTTTCTTTTTGTCTTTTCTTTGTTATATTTTTTTAGCAAAAAATCAATAAGAGATTATTCTGAAACTGAATAGTTATTTGCAAGACATCCACTGAAGCGTTTTATTAAAAAAAAAAATAATATGTATTATTATATTTAATACATGCAAAATCAAACATTTTTGTAGGAAATGAATTTAATTTATTCATAGAGACAAGCAGAATTTTATTCATTGGCAATAATTTTAACATAACTTCTCTCAGATACCTAATTGTTTAATATTTTACAAAATTTACATTGATATTGTCAAAAATATTCACCTTACAGCAAGCATATTTTTCTCCCAGAAGTCACATGATTAATCGGCCAGGGGCTGATATTATTCCGAGCACAGAGCAGTCCAGATTTTCCGAAAGCTATTTTTAGTAGACTGCGGAGCCCGGCTGGTCCTCTGTATGATATTTGTCACGGAGGCACACACTGGCCCGCAGTACTTACTCGAGTCGTTAAGCGACAATGGAATTTTTAAATATTTCGCGTAAATTTCTGTGCAGATAGAATAAAAAAGGCTCTTTATTTGCACGCAGCTCCCAAAGCTGGATAAGCTTTATCAAAAGCTCTTTCGCTTTTTAGCGACCTTTAATTGTTGAGAAATTTTCATTTTCCGGATGATGGCACGCGCGTTGAGTCTGTACCGTACGTTTGATGAACTGAAACAAGTATTGATTTATGCATAAAATGTATTACTTTCGATTATTCAAAATATAAATACGATTTCATTTAAAATATTAATATTTAATTAATTTAAAAGAAATCACACTTTAACTACAGTGAACATTTTGATTTTATTTCTATCTAGCTGGACCAATATTTCGATATAAATCTTTTTTTGTAATTGTTTTGATATATATATAAATAAAAGTATGTATGTAAAATAATATTATTAGTATTTGGTAAATGTCATTACAAATAATATTTTTTACTAACATTATATGCTGTTGTGTTATATTTTTAAGATCAAACGAATTATTCCAAAATAATATTTCCCAGACGAGCCAGGCTGGGGGGCAGTACACACCCCCAGCCGTCGCCGAGGGCTGCAGTTAAATCACCTTTTTGGCTGGGGTCTCCGCGACCCCTGCGCGCCGGGAATTTAAATTTAACCCCGTCAGCCCCATTAGACGGCCAGCGCCAAGATAAAAATTCACTCGCATTTTCAAACGGCGTCAAAAAATATGTTGTACGTGCGAAAATAGTCGCCGCTACACTGAGCGACGGGGTTTTTTACTGCCCGGCTCGGGGACGCGCTCGGAGCAGACGGTCCAGGGTGCGATCCTGCTTTTATGCCACCCTTGTTTCGGTATCTGCAGTAATTATTATCTTTATTGGGTCACATTAAAACTTTAAGTGCCCTTACAATTTGTTCAATAAGCTTATCAGGAATTTTCATATTTTCTTTTGAATCGTTAGTGTATCGTTAAGTAGCTTTAAAATATTTTCGTGCTCCTATACGCATTTAAATGGCTCGGTGGGAAAGTTGTTGAGACGCCAGATTTGTACTGGGGTAACTCGGGTTGATACGTGGTGCCACATTATTCAAGCCTAGATTATAATGAGGGTTTTAGCCGTATTATACATACAAAGTTAAGGATTAAAACGGTAATTTACATGTTAATCTACACTGTTTTCTTCCTCATTGTCTATGTGTGTCTCTCATTTCAGCATATTGTCAACATTTTATAAAATTATAGTATCACCTTTACCAACAACCGCTTTAACACTGCAGAATAAATCTTTTACCAGGTCTCCATTTTTCTTACTATTATAAAATCTAATATAGGATGCTGTCTTATTAAATCGTTACATCTTTTTTTAATACTCTTTTAATATTTTTTTGGTATTTTTATCATCATCGATGTGGACTTTTTCCATCTAAGTCTTTCCAATCCACGGTTGATATTTCCAATATTTGTTTGTATATTTAATTCACACGTATCGATAGTTAATATTGGTAATATTTTCTTCTCAATTACAATTGTTTTTTTTTGTGACTTTTGTCGTAAACTTGAATTATTTTTAAAATTATTTTTTTGATTCACTGTTTAATTTTAAAAGTTAAAATATTTTAATGAAACATGGGTTTGTAATTTTTATTTAGTTTGTTTTTGATGTTTTTTAAGCCTTCGATAAACAATTAAATATTTATGAATTTAAAAAAAACCTCTATCAAAACAGCGTTGGCTTAGAGTAATTTAGATCTCTCGATATTTGAAGATGGTTATTTTATATCCATGTCTCAAATGTTGTCTGTCCAAATAAGTACAATTATTCATTTTTTCAGCGGAACTTCAGTGATACATATATATATATATATATATATTTTGTTTTTGAGTCACTATTAAAATGTTATTGCAAGCAAATTTTATTGCGCGCGTAAAAAGTACATTAAACGCAAAGATCAAATACTATTAGAACCAAAATCACTATTATTGCTACAGTTATTGTCATCCTTTCAATCACTTATTTTCTTTTGAGGCAAAAATATTTTCGTGAATATTTTTTAGAATAAATACATTTTCCAATAAATATGGAGGCAAATATATGTTATATAAGACGTTAAAATATTATATATTGATTTGAATATGTGGACTAAATGTCAAGATAAGTAATACTAACATTTTTGTTGCACGCGGCTTTGGGTGTGCAAATTAAATTAACTAAAAAAAAGTACCCATTTAAACCACGTAGATGAGGACTAGACTCGAAAACCACTAATTAGTTTACGTAGGTTTTATGAATAAAAAAAAATCATCAGAATTAAAGTGACGAGAATGGAGAGAGCAAAAAATCTGCCAAGCCGGTGTATTCACAGTTAGAAGTATACATAAAACATGTAGGCGAGTCTGTTTCTCCTAGATTGAACCTAGTAATTAATTAGTGATATGAATTCCATTGAAACCGATTAATAAATAATTTTGTTTTTTATTGCGTTAAATTCATTCAATTCCAAAGGTTCAGTAATATTTTCCTTTGTAAATATGTTCGATCTAAATGTAGAATTTAGTGAAAACGAAATGAAATTCTCTTAGAGGAGCTGTTTTACCTCTGGCTAACGAGAGACACAAGTCCGAAGTCAATGCACTACCTTGAATGAAAGTACATCAAACGAGACATTTATATATAAATAAAATATTTTTTACAATAAACTCAGTCCTTTTGATAAAATACCTTACTCAATTTGATATTATCAAATCATTCCAATATATTAAATCTTGAAAATGTACTGTCAGTCTACATACTGAAGAATAGTTTAAGTCTATGATAAAAATACAGAAATATTCAGAAAAATAATTCACATTAATTTATATCAGGTTGCGAAGCTAATGGAGTTGAAATGTTTTTTTGCTTTTTTTTTATAAATATCAGCTGAAATCTGCATATTGAATGATGCCAGCCTAAGCTCTTTGGAGTTCATAAAGTAAAATGTAGATAAAACGTGCTGAGTCTCTGTACTGACGTGGACTCCTTTGACTCAGTATGCCGCCTGTCATAAAGCTATCAAACTAATTACAAAGTGCAAATACATTTCATAATTTTAATTAAAAATGAGCCAACGGTGCTTTTACAAAGTATACAATTTAAATGAGAAAAATCAGACAACATAAATTCATGAAAAAAAATCTAAAAATGTAGTATATTCACATGTATTTAATTTAAATAATCAGCGTGCTAAAAATATTTACGAATGTATTAAAGTAAACGTGAAATTTAACAACAATTTATTTGCAGGTTTGTTTCTGTGTCTTATAAACATTTAGTATTAAAAAAATTAAGTTAATGACACAAAAAATATGTTTGGTGGTATTTTCAAGCAAAATTTATAAGACAGAAAGTAATCATGCGTTGGCTGCATGGTATATCCAATTCGTGATGTTTCCGGTATAGTCATCATTCATATATATATATATATATATATATATATATATATATATATATATATATATATATATATATATATATATATATTTATACATATACAGAAATGTATTCGTAGCTGAACTCTCACTTATATTTAGTGTAGAGTTATCTAGCTCTCAGATGCCTCGACTACCCTTCTCGTTGGCTGGAATTCCCGGCGTCTCGGCTGAACATTTTCTACATAACCTTCATACAAGGCCACGTCCGCGTGTAATTTCCGCGGTATTACAGCCCCTCTCGGATATAATAGTTGCCTTTTTAAGGGTCGTGTGACTAACTGTTTCTTGTAGTAAGTATGACATTATGGTGGCGCTGTTTTGGGTCTGTTTAAATAAACTGACGCCTTTTACACGCAGTAATTTATATTTGTTGTGAGGTTCCGTGTAGATTTATATTAGTTGAGAGAAGTGAGCTTAAAATTTGATTTATTTAAAATATAAATGATAACGCATTATTTTTCTTGTTAAAAATAAAATAATTAATATTTTTTTATGAAATTATAACTCGCGACTTATTTATTAATTTCATATTTTTTTTATGTTTTCACTTTTTTATTATAAACAACTGAAATCACAGCATTTTACTGAAAATTTTTTACTCAGTTTAAATTTATATTAAATGAATCTTTTAGTGTATATTTATTTTTAAATTTCAAGATTTTGGTATTTTCCATTATGATAATAATATCAATGGTTTTTATCTTTATCTTTGAAAACGCGATTCTCTGGTTTCAAATATATTATTGTATAATGTATATGTTATATTTCTTGCTTTTCCACAAATGTATACGAGTATGGTATTTATAATCTGTTATTTTTAAACTATGAAAACATTTTCAAAGTTGCTTTTATACGTCATAAACAATAATTGAAATAAACTTTCAGCATTCAAAGTTCCTTCGTCTCACTTGCCTGAAATTTACATGAAAAGTGCTAACAAATATTTTCTCACGCAGAAACCTCATCGAACTGTGTCCCTAATCTTCAGCTCCAGTTGAGTAGGGTGAGATGTATTCACCTTCCATTTTACACGAATCCGGATATGTCGTACTAGAAGTCTTAAAATAAATTAAACTTACTCGTGATGAAACTTCTCGGTGTTGGGACTTGGGCGGTGTTGGATTATTGGGGCAAAACAAGCACATTCATATTTGTTTTATTCAAATAATTTAACAAATTTCATTAAAAAATAAATAAACAATAAACATAAACATTAATTAACAAGTATGGTAATATTTTAATGAATAAGTGATGAAGTGTATTCTCTATTTTTCAAACTCATAGTATCATAAAGTGATTTCATACAATATTTACTGTAAAAAATATAAAATATTTTCATTAAAATGTAAAATAAATAATATTAGACAATCATTCATCCAAATATTCCCTTTTTCAGTTAGCATAATAGAGCCATGAATTATTTATACTCTTGTAATATACTTCTTCTTCAGGTAAAAGATAGCAAAATATTATTTTTATATTAACTTGCTTTATACGTGGTTTTAATGGAAAAAATCTAATAGAAAAAACGTTTTGAAATTTTACAAAGGCTTACTAATAAAGAAGCATACCATGAACCGCTTCGCCGAGCTTATATCTCATTCTAATTTTCCAGTAATATGTATAGGGTCCCTTAGATTAAATTTTCATTGTGGTTTAAATCTAAAAAACTTTATCTTTTATCTAGATCGTATATATTTTTTTAAGCAATCTGCTGCCTTTATTTATAAAAATACAGAACCTAACAGAAAAGAAAATATTAAAAAAAAACCATTTCCAAAAGTATTTTTTTTCTTCTAATCAACACATTACCTAAAAGCTAACGAACGAAAAATTAAGTCAGTGGGTTATATAAGCATTGTATTTTCGGCGTTCTTAAAATGTTATATCCTACACAAAAATATTCGTGAGCCACAGCATTCATTGTTATCCATCGGATTCATATTTTGGAGTATGTGTTACAATTTTATGATTAAAGCTAGTACTTAGTTAAAAAAGTAAAGAAAATAATTATTTTCTTACCTTTTTTAGAACTCTTGCAAAGCTTGTTTTTAAGACGACAAAGTTTTGAGGTATTTTATATTTTTTGTTAGTGACCAATTTTATTTTCATAACAATGATGACTGACATAAAAATAAAAAGTTTTAAAAGAAAGTCAAGTTCATCGGCCGTGACACTGAAGTGTGACAGTTGACTAAATGTTAACAACGGGTGTTTATATTTTCGTGTTTAAAATAATAATGCCTGACATTGAACTTTCGTAACCAGGTACTTTATCATTAAGACATGCGTGATATTATATAATGTATGCCATGCTTTGACTGTTTTTAGTATCATTAATTTTTCCTGGGTATGTCTATTATATTTGTGAAATTCATCCATATAAGCAGACATGATTCGTGAATACTGGACGTATTAGTTTAATTTATGAATTTTTATTGGCATTTTATTTTTGATAGTCTTATATGCGCTATGAATAAAAAAAGTTAAGTATGGAAGAAAAAACGTATATTATATGTTGAAGGCTTTTCCATGGCATTCCAACAACCCTTCGTACCGCAGTTATTCCCTCTACGACAGTACATTGCCGTTTCACGTTGGGGTTTCTATTGAGCCCAAGAATGCTCTTAAAAGCCGCAAGCATTTCCTTACAGTTTACTTGGGGTTAATTTGAGTTAATTAAGTGAATGCTAAGATCACTGCGGCGAATAAAGAGGGACTCACAATTCAGTTTTTTTATTGCAGTAGAAATGAAAGGCAACTTGTTGAAGTTGGTTTTGTAGCGCAATGCTAGATTTTCTTTAGAATTTAAACTTTTTCAGATGTTGATTAAGCTCAGCCTTTTGCAAGAACTTGCCCAAGCTTTCATTTTGAAGAATCTTTTTGAGATGGTAACTATTTGCTTTATCTTATTCGGCTTGTTCACTAAATTAAAAGAATCTCTTATGAAGAATGTCTTTGAGACGCTTAAATAAAGCATTCTAAAGTAAAACATTTATTTTTGTTAATCTGTTTAATTCAATTTCGTATCAACTATGATAAGTATTGTATAATACAAAAATAAATAATGTAATATTAATAATATTCAGTAGTACCTGTTATACAAGGAAAAGCGATTTTTTTTATTAAATTCCGCCATAACGCTATCAAGTAGCAAAGAAGCCGTATTGAATTTTATTTTCGCTTTAAAATGAAAATCACGAACACAATAATACCAAAGTTAAAAATAAAAAAATGATCACACCGAAGAGGTTATCGAGTTTCGAGAGAATGAACAGTTTTATGGCTGCAAAAAGCGCACGAGGCGCTCCAAGGCTGGGCCATGTTTTACGTGGCCATTTGCCGCGGGGTCCAGTCCGATCCTGCGGACCTCACGTGAGGGGCAAATGCACTTTTGGCCCCCAATGGCCACCCCCAGCCCCTGTTTTTCGATGACGCGTTGCATTTATTGGGACTTACATTACGGGAAGAGAAATGATGACAGTTTTAGGGCTTGTGATATCACGTTGTCACGTTATGTAGATATTTCTAGAACACTGTGTGAAAACTCTTTTCAAAGGAAAACGTGTTTGCGTTTGCAAAAATATAGCCAAAGGATATATAAAATTGTTTTTACTATAATATGTAATATGTTACTACATAATTTTATTTATAGTATGACACTGAGAGTTTTTTAAAAATTGTAATTTCAAATATATTTTATTAAAACTGTAAATGTACTAACTTGAATAACTCAAATAGTTTTTAAAAATACTTAATTTACTATCAATACTTTCGAAATCTACAATTTAAATAATTGTTGAGTAAAGTAATCTAATAAAACTTTTTTATTCGTAATTTTAATTATTAGTATTATATAATAAATACCTGAAATACATAAAAAAAATTAAGAATGTTTTTAGTTTATTAGGTTAGTTACTCTCAATAACGGTACATTAAAAACAAGACAAGAAAATAAAATAAAAACATACAAATTTAATTAATTTTTTTTTCATAATACAAGAATAAGTTATAAAAAAATCTTTACCGTGTAATGAAACATTCTATGTATTTATTAAATGAAAGTTCAACAAAGTCTCTCCAAGAATTTAATTATATATTGATGTTAAACCTTTTTTCTTTTCATCACGTACAAACTTCGCCTCTTGGCCCGTGACGAATATATCTCGTCATGACTATTGCTACGCACGCATAAAAAGGAAAAATAATAAAAATCAACAAAAAATAGCTCCGCTTACGTTTTAATATTGAATATTTTTATTTCAGGCATGTTAGAATGCCGCCAAAGTAATAACCGAAAATTTAAAGACTCAAATAACTTCATAAATTTCTGTTAGATATCATTTTAATATTTTCATGGCGGTTGATGTTCGCTTTTTCACGCCTCGAAATTGCGACAAAGTTCAAAAGGGTACATATACCATCGGCACTTCCATACATAACCCAATGACACTTGCACACATCCTCAAAAGTTATGAGCCAACAAATCGATTCTTTTCCTGTGAACGGAATAACTTCCCGTACATCAGGAGCTTTCCAGTTTTGCAGGCAGAAGCGGGAATCGCAGCTAGTAATGGCTCAAACATCCGGACCTGGAGAGGCGCCGTTTTCTGTGTTCTCCGAAAACAGCGAGCCGCGCCGAGCTAGGGGATGCTATGTTAAACGCAAGGGCTTTATTGGCTGGAAGCTAGACTTCTTTCAGGATTTAAGTTAGAATTTGAATTGAAAAGCTCTTGTTTGAATCAATATTTTCTTATATTAAACACAACTCAAGGCATGTTAACTGTTATAAAATTTGATGGCCAAAAATATTGTTTTATATTTATGGACTTCGTAGTATCAAAATAATAAAAAACACTTTCCAATGCTTGTCAACTTTAATACACATAACATATCGCACAAATTTCAAATTAAAAAAAAAATTATAAACAATTATTTCCGAAATAATAATTATAAATAATCAAAACGTACTTGGTGTAATATTTTTGAGATTTAAATGATATTTATTTTAGCATTTTAACAAAAGATCTTACCTGAAAATAATAACAGCAGATGAAAGTTATTTTTTAAATAGTAAAAATGTTACAATTCTTCTAATTCGAAGTTTATTATTTTTAATATATGTCTATTTCGCAGTTTATTTAAATATAAACTTTCTGTTTATAAAATTATTTTTCACTGAGTTTATATATATATTTTACCTGTTCAACATTTGTAACCTTAAAAAAATACATTTTATTAACTTAGTGAAAAATTAAAGTCCAATTTCAAAAACCCACTTTTTATACAACGATGTAAATATTTCTTTATCAGTAAAAAACAATAATTTTTAAATTCGTTAGAGTACAAAACAAAAAAAATCTTTATCCTTTTATATAAATAATGAATATTAATTTAAAAATATTTGTCATCACATTTCGATATATCTAACGATTGATTGACGTTTGTTAAGATGATGAATTATATGCGGCGAAAATAGACTAATCATTTTTAATTGCCAAAAATTGGATTAAATTTTAAAATATGATAAAATTAGTACTAATTTATTATTCGTCTCACTCGTTACAAGCGGAATTGAAAACAACATTAAATTTAAATATATTCAATCAGGTAAAAGGCGCGTTACCTAGATTATCAGGCTATTGAATGTGTTCTACAAATACCTAGTGCAAAGTTTAAGGTTCATGTGTGGTTCGACTTTACTCACGCTCCAAAGGTATATGTAATCAGCCATAAATATCGACAAGTTATCATCAGATTACACCTGATACCCAAAATAACATGCAACATAATTTCAAGGAGTTTCTTCAGCCGCTCTTGGCTTCGCCTTTAATGCTAGCTTAGTACTACACAATATATTTACGAGATCTATAAAGTAGAAGCTAAAGATCGTGTAAACACCATCGTTATCATCATCGCTACGATATCTGTCTTATAGAGGCAACATCACTCCCTACTCCCTAAAATGAGACACCTACCGTATTTCGCAATGCATTATTAAATTTGTTAGATATTATTTAGATTTTTTCAGGTTCATTATATACAGGAAATTAAAAACCTGAAAATCAAAAGTAACCCAGCAGATCTCTAAAAAATTATACTTTTTTTTTTAAAGAAATATGGATTTTTAAGATCAAAGGTAGTTCTTTAATCAATCACGGTACCTTTTTGCATTCACATGTATTATAGTTAAATATGTTATGTGAAAAAAATAAATCAATGAATATATTTCTTCGTCTTGTCTATAATCTCTTTGTTCTCGTAATATTTTTTTACTTTATGGTAAAGTGTATTGCCAATATTTTGTTGTAGACTGCGAAATAGATTTCATACAAGTACCAAATAAACCCTCGTAACGAATTCTGCTCGACAAAACTCGGCCATGAATGGTTCTTGAATTGGTAACGGGAAGTCAGGCATTGTTTTTTTTTAATGACAAGTAGCATTTGATGACAATGCAGGAAAGATTTCACCCTCGGTTGATCGCAAATCCAGATCAGAAAAATCTTCCGCTGGATGGCAATGCGAGAAAGTTTGTAAGGTACTTTATTTGGAAATCTCGTAGTTTCGAAATATTTCTATCCCAGACTAAATTTTTCCTTTAAACAAAAGGAAACTGACATTTTCAAAAAAAAATCATTTGTCTTCATTGAATATTAAAATAGTAATTAGAATTAAAAATAATCTACGTATTAAGTATTTGGTTTTATCATTCGTCAAAAACTATTTTTTAACATCACCGTTTTTTCGTCGTATAAAATTTGGACGAAGTTTATGTTTTGCCACCACGGACTTATTTAATTTGTTATACTATATATTTTTAAAATAAATGACTAAGCAAATTAATAAACGCACAAATTCTCGGATTATTTAAATTTATTTAGGTATTCATAATACTATAAGGGTGTCTAGTCCATATTTAGTTGAAAAAATTCGTCTCATCTAAATTTCCCAGAATTATAAAATCTATTGAAAAAAATAGCTCAATAGTTTTAAAAAAAATTGAATAATAAATAACCATCTTTTATAATTCCATTATCTAGAACAAAAAACTTAGTTAACTAAATAAAATTTTATCCAGCTTTTACGCAACTCACTAAGCCATGTGGACAAAATTTGTTCATTAATCTTCCTAAAGAATAAATTTACTGTTTTTATTTCATCTAATTAGGTTCATTCTGGAGTATTACGGCCTCCACTATCCATTATAATCTCAAATATTTCAATGTCAAATTCCTTCTGACGTCAAAAATTCACAGTCTCGTACAATTTTTCAGCTTTCCGGATATTTCTCTCTTAGCATATTTTTTATGGCTGAGATCATTTGTATATTTCAAAACGTCCCTTAAAAATTCAAAAGCCATGCAAAAATAATATAAATACATCTTATATAAATGATTTGGTTATTAACCGATTTCTTCTTTGACCTTTATTTGAAAAATAACTTTGAAATGAGAAATAATTCAATACACTAATGTAATTGCTTCTTTTGGAATTACTAAAAGTAATCAAATTTATAATTGTTTTATAGACGAAAAATATTATTTTTTTACTTTTGAATCTCTCGCGTACATTTCTGATGAAAAAATTATGAAAAAGTATTATCATGATCGATTGTGTCCTCATAATAAACGTGGGGTATTTAGCACATATCCAATACAAGTAATTTTCTAGAGGGTGTTTTAATAATACTTAAACTCTAATTATTTAACATGAGAATTCAGTAATGGTTATGATATATTTTGTCTTCAATATAAAAAACAACGACGAACTTATATAGTATGGTACTAGTTTATATTTTGCTGTTATAATTGTGAATTCAAAATAAATTAGGCATGGTTTTCATAATTATTTTATTATTTAAATTATCCTACAAAAATTTGAAAACTTATCAGAAACTACTCAAAAACTTTTAAATTAATACTTGTTAAGAAAAACAGTGTCTAAAATTCAAATCTTCTAAAGCTTTGAAGATTTTTTAAGTTGCCTTCAAAAACCTTGGTGGCCAGTTTAAAATATTTTATTTCAGAAAAAAAATGTGTAACAGCAAGATGATTAATTAAATAAAAAAGATGAATCTGCAGGTGTCACTTTCGCAGGCAATTTGTCGTGAAAATTCTGCTTTCTATTATTTCAAGTAATAAATAAGATTCTTAGTGAATAGAAGGAGCATTTTCACAAATCGGGTGCTTTTAAAAAGAAGGGGATGATATTTTATATAAGAAGTATGACTCCCAGTCACTGCTACGTTGGTACTGTTATTTCGATATGCCATATTTTATCTTACTCCAAGCAAATACCGCTTGAAAAGCAATAATCCCGACAATACTCACAGAGAGTGAATAAAATATTCTAAATGGCACGATAAATAATGCCCGGTAGGTATGCACGGTACCGAGGGCTTCAATGAAAAATGATTTATTTCAATACAGCAGATGTGCTGTTACTCTCGCTGTGTGGTTTTTATTTAATATTTTTTTGTTCAGGAAATACTCAATAAATAATTCTGATAATTTAGATTCACAAGTTAAAAGCAAACCGTTTCAATAAATACATAAGTATTTTACTTTATATTTATGAAAATGACGAAAACCAAAAGTATTGTTTGAAACAGTATCTTACAATATCAAAATACCCATCGCAGCATTTGAGTTCAGCTAACTGAGGTTCATAGTGCTGTTGTAATCTGGCTTACTATTACATTAAAAATAATCATATTTATTTATCATAGATTGGATACTATTAGATACAGTAAAATATCCAACTAATGTGAAATGATTTATCCACTCTATTAGTAAAAGAACTTAAGATTACTAAATAATGACCCAACTTTTGTTTTCTAATTATGATTAATCACATCTATTTTATCAATTAATAACACCGTATAAAAACAAAGTTAGTAAACTATAATTAAAAAGTAAGGAAATTATACTTATAATTGAATATACTTATTTTATCGCTTTGGCTCTTATACTGCAGCCATTATCAAGGAAACAATTTCTTCGAAAGCATTTCCGATGTGGAAACCAAGCCATCAGACCCTCGACTAAGCGTTGACGATTATTTACAATGACCGCTAAAATCTACAAACAAATACTTCTGAGATAACGCGATCACATCCACAAAATGGAGTAAAAGTTCAAGGAATTCAATATTTAACAGTCTATATAAATTTCAATTGAAATATAGCGCTGAAATATTTTTTTGGGCATTTTTTTGAATTGATGCTGTTTTTATATACTTAAAACATAGTTCATTTGATCATAATTGTTCAATTGTATGTTTAAGAAAAACGTATATTTTTGCTTGAAATGCCTCTAGTGAACAAAGCAAACTATAAAAGATTCCAAATATATGATAATATTTCAGCAATAACAACTTTAGAAACGGAAAAACTATTATCGTTATTCACATTAGTTATTAATCTCTATCGGATCGCGTTTACACTGTGCCTAGGGAAAGCAATGAAATAATAAATAAAACTCTCTTATATATTATTGATCCTAACTTTCTAGCATACAATTTATCACTTGCATAGGTTTCCCTCCGGACCGAGATGCATACAAATGCTTCCCTTAGGATAGATTTTTCTCTTTTTACGAAGAAGCAACAATCACACAAAGCGAAATACATCCCGCTTACACAGAGGATCAAGATCCTACAGTGCAAACACGATACGGCTGAAATGAATCATTTCATTCTGTAAAAGCTAAGAAGTATGCTTTCTTGTAATATAAGAAGCCGGCGCGGTGATACGATCTATAACAACCTGAAATAATTAAGGAAAGTCATATTGGTAGTTTTACTTCTCTTTCATTAGCTTTAGGGCTGTGTTGAAATGACGATTTTTAAAACGCTACTAGTTTGGTGATGTTATTGTGGTCAATCACGCAACCAGAGCATTATAAGGGTTGGACAAGCTTATTTACGTCTGCACAGAGCGTGTTTATTAATTTACGGACTCGAGCACAGTAGACTGCTACATTTGATAATAAAATTGTCATTTATCATTTTGTGATTATTTAAATGCAGTGGCAATAAAACATGTGTTGTTTCGTTTGGTTCATTCTTGGCTCGGTTAGTAATTACATTTTTTTTTTTGATAACGTCGTTTAAATACTTGATGTAACTTATGATTAAATAATAGTCCATTACAAAAATTATTCACAAATATAATTTGCTGTATGTAAACCTCATGTCAACATTGAAAATATAAATGCATAGTTATATACTTCTAAACGTGATTTGCTGCTCAAAGTATTTGCGGCAATGCAAACTTAGTAATATATTAAAATAAAGAAATCACCTTTAAGTTTGGGTATCTTCATGTTTTTCATCATAAATTTTACTTTATTTAATAAACTAAGGAGAAGGTTGATATTTGACATCTTTGTGCGAGTTAAATTGTACCGAAACAATTTAAATTTATAACTTGTATAAAATAAAAAATTGTCTCTGAAAATATATTAAAATTATTTTATTATATAAAACTCGTTTTAGATGACAGTCTATTTATATTTTATGTCACTGTAATATACGGCTATTATTATAAAGTTTTATCTTGTGCTAGAAATTTATCTCTTTTTTTAATATTCTGCAAGAAGAAGTTTTCATAAAAATAAAAAAGCAACATATCGATGTTTTTAAAAGAATTGTTTTTTTTATAAGAATCAGAAAGCAGAAAGATGGAAATATTTTAATAAAAAAATAAATAAAAGTTGAATATGATTTTGAGCTCACACTTCAAATTGGAGTCAAATCTCTTTCGGGAATTTTCGTAGTTCTGACGTTGTTACGTAGCTATACGCTAGATTTCGATAATCCGATGTGTTTCCAAAGGGTAGATCGGGTGGGTTTACTTCTGTCTCGAGGGTGCCACTTCAAGTTTGGGTCCACCTATGTTACCTCATGCTGGTGATATGTATCGCCCATTGCTATTTTCCCATCTTTGCCTAAGTAATCGCAGACCTTCGTTTGAAAGCGAATCCATGTACTTCCCACCCCTATTTCGGCACAACATGGCGGTCTAAAACATGGCCACCTTTTAAAATAAACACGCTGTTAACTTCAATTAATCGATACTCTTTATCCATATCCTAGTATACATGAGCGTGAAATTTTTATTTTTTTTTATTTTTGTATGTTTTCATTTAACAAGTTAAAAAAAAACCAAAGTTATTAGAACTGTAGAAATTAATAATCAGAAGTTGAAATAGAATGCATTTAAGATCACAATAGATAGAAAAAGGGTCACGGTTTTTTTTATTTGAGATGACCAGAGATTTTTAAATATATATATATATTTATAATGTTAGAAATACATGAAGTATTATTTCAAATAATCTTCATTTATATTTAAAATAACATTCAATATTAGATTGGGTTTAAGTTGTGAGTGATTTAAGGAACTTTCTTTGAAGCACATAATAACAGAAGAAATAAAAAATAAAATTCTATTGACGAATGACGTGCATGTCAAATCACAATTACTTTATTTTCAAATTAAATTTAATACGTAGAAAATTTATCTATGAAAACCTCCCAAATGAGAGTTTCTGGTTTATGTGATTAAGCACATTTTTTCACACATTGAAAACGATTAAAGAAAACTCTCAGAAAATATCATCGTGACTTGTGTGGGATTCGAACCCACATCCCCAAGCTTTCATGGCTGGTGCATTTATCCAACTATGCTAACGAGCCACTGCAATTTAGTGAGAATTTTTAATAATCATATTCTACATATGAACCAATATGGTCGGGCTAATCAATATTTAATGATTTGCCGGCCATGAAAGCTTGGGGATGTGGGTTCGAATCCCACACAAGTCACGATGATATTTTCTGAGAGTTTTCTTTAATCGTTTTCAATGTGTGAAAAAATGTGCTTAATCATATAAACATACTAATACCTGTATGGGTAAATAAAAACGCATTCTGATTGACATTAATCTAACTTAATATAGTTTCTGGTTTTATCTAACATGTATACTATACTGAATAATTAGCTCCGTAATAAAATTATATGACTCTTTATGTTATATTATCATGAGTTTTACTTTTGACTGCAAGATGAATTCTTTTTTCCGCGTATCACCATTCAGCAGTATTTATTTAGGCCCGAATAAACTCGGGTTAGTGACCGTTGAAACTTTTTGTATTATCAAAACAACACGGAATTAGAGGAAGGAACTAGCAACGGCCCTAAAATCACTCGTCCCGCGGGTCACTAGCGTTTACGGGGGTTTTTCCTCCGGCCCGTGCGGAGTTAGCACCTGGGGTGTGAGCCCGGGGCGGGGGCGGGGGCGGGGGCGGGGGCGGGGGCAGGGGCGGCCAAGTCCCCGCAATAAGTTGGCCGGGGCAGTTCCCTGCAGGCGCCCTGCCCCCGCGCCGGGGCATGTATTTAGCCCCCGCGAGTGTGCTCGCCCCGCACTCGCCCCCGAATAAAGGCCCGTATTATTTATCATTTCGCCCCGGTGAATCGATGGTGTAAATTCGGACATTAAAGTTGTTCTTTTGTGTTTTGGTTTTTTTTTTTTTTATTTATCTGTTAAAATTATAGAACATTTGTGTATTATTGATTTTTTTTTTGTGTAGACCGTCTCACGATTGATTAATAATTATTAAATACATTTTTTTCAAATATTGAAAATTGATAACAATATTTAATTGGCATAATAAGTACGTTGTTTCATTTATTGGATATGATTGTTAAAAATTCTTGCCTAGTACTAGTGATTCGTTGGCATAATTGGTAATGCACCGGCCATGTAAGCTTTGGGGGTGTGGGTTCAAATCCCACATAAATCACGATGATATTTTTCTAAGAGATTCTTTAATCAATTTTCTATATTTTAATAAATGTACTTAATCATTATCAGAATATTTGTGCATTACATTACAACCTCCGCGCTCTCCCCATTCTGTAGATTGTGCATACCCTGAGCGTGTGTGAAGGATTCGTAATAGAGGACTTGGAATGATTGTGAAGGGATGTGCTCTGAACGGGGTTCATGCTATTGTTTCTGTAGCTTGCTGCAGAAGGGAGTATCAGATCTAAACGCCAGAGCTATGTAAGGAAAGGATTATATGCAAATGCTATTGGGCAGCAGCAATACGCAAACTTTTCCTTCCAATATAAAATTGCGGTGTAGAAGAACCCAGGGACCCACTACACTATTTTCCCCTTAGAAAACTATGAATACTTTCTCAGTGAAATGGTCGCCAACCTCCTCTGAGGAGACGCACTCAATGAAGATTACATTTCAGGCACAAATTAATTATGCTGCCACATTTTCTTGGACTTACCTGAGAAGTGAACGTATGTGAAATATTAAACTCTTTTCACGTACATATTTGATGTATGCTTTTACAAACTAAGATAATTTAAGAAATTAAATATTTATTACGTGATTCTCTTTAATGAATACGGAATAATATATTATAATTACAATCATATTTTTGTAAGTATTACTACTTGAATAAATAGAAAATGGAGGCTCAAAAAGCACTATGTTTCAAATTACTAGATGATAAATCAAAAATATATCAAACTAATAATTTAAGTATAGCTCATGCATGAAATATATAATTATTTGTATTTCAAATAAGTGAACAGAATTTGTAGAAATTCAGGCGTAAATCCTGCCCTGATCAGCGCTTGTTGTCCCACATTTGGCTGCTGGAACATCTGCATGCGGGAACAGAGAAGCCGGAGTTAGCTGTAGTCAGACAGACAGCCATTTTACGACCAACTGCTTTTCCCGCTGTACGGAGAACTTTGAATAACGTCTTGGCACTTAGAAGCCGAGCTTAATATAGGCAGCGTGTGACACTTGGCAGTTTTTTTTTTGTCAACAGACAGAAATATTTTAATACCGTGTAATTTATTGCACCATTATCATGACTGCATACTATAAACATCTGTAGCTCTTCCCATATACTTTGTTTTGCTGTGTTAACAACATATTTTGTTCTTTGGATGCGCGTACGTTTTATATATAACACGGTGCATGGATATTTGTAAAATCACAGGCAACCCGTTTTGTAAATTTGTCAAAGTGCTCGTAAAAAACTTTAATTGTAAAATATCGTTAACACACTAAGAAAAGTTTTGCTCGTGCGAATAGCTGAAATAAAAATTAACTAAGTGGAGAATCACACAGAGATCAACTGTGATCTACTCAGAAATTTTACAATAGAAGATTTAAATATTTTCTATTCTCAAGATAAAATAAGATCTTATGATTTTAAGTGTTTAAACGTTATTTTATACTAGCTCAGCATCGCACAAAACAAATAATAGTTACAGCAGACCTAGTTAACTTATTGAGTTCAATATAATGGTTTAATCGGATTATTGAAACTGTGTACTCAATAGAGGACCATAATAAATGGTCTTCCATTGGGATGGACGACTTCGATTTAAAAATAACATAAATTGTTTCTTTTTTACATCGTCGGCCATTGAAACAAATACATATTTTACTGTCTGTAATAAAGTTTATCGACCAACGTACAGTCGCGCACGAAACTTACAAGCCAAAGTACAAAAACCTATAGTTACAAAAAAACCTGGCTTTATTGGATAGTTTTCAATTAAATTAACTGAGTTTATTTTATACACGTTGTTTCAGATTCAGAAAAATTAAGTCTATCCCAGTAAAAAAAATAACATTGTAATAAACTATCTTGACATAGTTTTATCGGAAATCTGTCGTATAAGTTATTTATCTTTAAAATATTTCGTCAAAGAAAACCTTATAGCTCATAATACGATAAATATTAATTTTAAGTAAACCATAAAAGCTCTTGCGTTTGTATAGATTAGAGCTTGTCACTTCTGGCATGCTTTTCTGACAAGCGAAAACTTTTTGTCACTTGACGGCGGTAAAGTTAGACATGCGTCCCTTGACAAACACCACACGGCCACGAGGTCATCTTGACATCTGTTCTGCTAAATCACAGCTACTATAGACTTAGTGTACAATTATATTGTAATTTATTTAAAAGAATATAATGTGTACAAATCCATATTACACTTAGAGCAAAATAAACAATAGATCTTTAATATTCTGTATCCCGAAGTTATGTATCGTTCAGTATTATTGAGTTTATTTTATTATGAATTGTATCCATATAAACTCTCTATATGCATAGTCAAAATATAATAAAAACTATTCGAATGCTTTATATAGTAAAAGGGGGTATTACATATATCATAAAAGTTAAAATAAATATATGACTTCATATCTGATAACAGAACACACCAGCTTTGTAATATTGGCATAAAACACGAAGAGTCAAATTCATATTAATCACCGATGTTATCGTAGCGACAATATACTGATTTTTCTAGTAGAATAAGCGTTTTTTTAGGTTTTTTGTCTTCATTAAATATTGACTCTGATTTTAATTTTTATATCCACCATTTCAATTTATGCGATCAGAACAGCTTAACTGGCTGATAAAGATCTTTCAGATTGATTTCGCGAACTTGCTCGAGCCAAGTGATATTCATGCACTAAAATGAACTCATAATATTTAATGACAAATTATATCTTTTAAAAAATATCAGTATAGTTTGAAAAATTGTTAAAATCATAAAATAAACTTCAATTTAAAATAATTTTAAAATATCATAGAGCTTGGCATCGGGGGAAGATAAATTACATAATTTCTTACAGTGAATAAAAATATTTTTAAAATCCTTTTTACTGTAATAGTTCAAAATACAAGGTGGCAGAAGAAGACAAGACAAAAAGGTGAATAAAAAAATAAACTAAAATTTAGAATAATATTCCACTTTTCAGTTTTAAAATATCTGGTGGTTGTTTTTTAACTAACAAAAAAGTCGGTGGTACTTCTCCGACTCGAAACTATTTATACATTCAAACACAGTAGAGCGGAGAGCTTCTCTGGGGGAGTGGCGGCCGTAAAGCGCGGCCTTTACTTTTTGTTGCCATTTCAGATACACAATTAAGTGCACCCCGGACAGGAAAAACACTCGTTTTAATTTAAAAGCGTTAATTTGGTCGTCTTGAAAAGCTTTTTCTAACAACCTTACTTGTATTGATTGTTTACCCATTCTAATTAAGATTTCTAACCCTTCTAGGCCGATGATCATATTTTTTTTATGTAAAACTAATAATAAATATACAGCAACACCCTTTTGTGAAAATTCATTTAAATATCTTTAATAAAATATACGTATTCATAGAGACAGATTTTTTCATACTTTTTTAATATTTCATTGAATATTTTCATTGAAATATTTAATTGAATTTCATGTAAATCATTACGATTTTTCTCACACCAACGATTTATGTGTCCAAAAAGATTATCATCAGAATGTAACACTGTTAATATTTACTCCAATTTTTCATTTTTATTATTGACAGTATATTGATAGTATTTACAGTAATTGAAATACAAGTTTAAGTGACGTGTATACTATAATATACATAAATATATAAACAAGTATTTTGCGCTACTTTACCAATACATCTTGTAATTGTAATTTTAGTAGTATTCTTGTAAGTCTAAGTTGTAGGTGTCATATTTTTTTTGCACTTTTTTTATTATTCATCAGATGACAATGTTTATTTCGGCTTTATTGACTTTCAAATACTGAAATGTGCCAAAAACATTAACAACCACGCTTAGCATTTCAACAAGTTGACTATTACTATTAGTACTTAAAAATTTCAAATAGTATAAATCAACCAAGTGTAATAGCCTTATATTTATTCAAATTAGGTTAAAACCAAAAAGTTAAAAGCACATTGTCTGTACTAACCACTGTCTATAATTTTCAGAATAAGCACATAAATTTAATAACGGTGGGGGTAGGTTATGTACAAGCCGCGGAACTTTAAATATGAAATTGGTTAATCCGCTGCTCGGCGCGTCCCAATTGCACCCCCCGCGGAGGGTGCAGGCCGCAGGAACACGATCGCCGACGATAACATCCCCCATCGCCCGCTGCAGGGGTTGTAGCGGCAAGCGAGACAGCTGGTACTAGATTTATTCATCACCACGCAAGAGACGAACTGACTACAGTATCACCACCAAGTCACGAGCCAAATAGATTTGGTGATGAGATGAATTCCAAACCGCAATCTCATTATATTTTCTCAAAGATTTAATGAAACCAAACAAGTTACTATAATTGTTTGTACAGTAAAGTTGAAAAGTTGAAAAGTACACTGCTGAAATTATTGATGAGAGCCAAAAATTATGTATCCATCAATAGAGTTACTTTTTTAACAAAACACTTAAAGTAATCCTCGTTATTTAGTCCTTAGTTTTTCTTTAACTCATGCAAAAAAGTGTTTTTTATACATATTTTTCCCGACACAATCACAATAACGAAAATGGAGAAATCTATGTATGCTACATTTTGTAGGCCTCACAACCTGCGCCAGGATCAGGGGATTGTCACGTACCATATTGTACGTATAGCTCTAACAACTGTTGAAAATTAAAAAAAATTACATTAAAAAAATAATAATCATGGAATATATATTTATTTTTAAGTAAAAAGTATCACGTGTAACAATTTTTTTTATATACATTAAGCATTTGAATGAACTTTCGCATATTCTAAAAGAAGAATTCAGAAAATACAAAATTAATTCTCAGCCACTGGAAAATCAAATCATCCCACTCTGTCGGTATTTATATACTTCTCTTTTGATATTTCATACTTTTCAGACCAAAATCATCGCGTTGTGAATAGTCAATTTAAAAACTTACGATTTTATTTAACTTGTTCAGGCCATAATCAGCGCCTGATTAATGAATTTTTCCATGAGTTAAATTTAAAATAATATAAATTCAAATAAAAAAGGGTGTATTTTAATCATTGTGTCTGTAATATTTTATATTATCTTTTGAAAAAGGTTTCACAAGACGAGTTTTGAATTTTACTTAAATATTTGAGAAATTTCTATAAATGAGAGTTGAAGAATGAGGAATGATAATTGAGAAATGAGGCATTTTGCACAACTCAATGCACCTTTATTATTTTTATTTGAAAAAAAAAATTATTCTTTAACTTTTTTATTACTTTATATTTTTAATAAAAAATAATTTTTAATTTTAATGGTAAATCACAAGAGCCTTTTAAACTAGTCTTGTTAATGTTAAAAATCCATTTAGATTAAAGGAATGTCTTTACAAAAGATTTCTAGTCTCACTACGCATTTAAAATACTTGAAAATGCTTGACACGTCTTAATTACATGAATTTCTAAATTAAATATTGTTGAATTTCATTTCAATTTTGTAAGCGTCATAGGTCTTTGAAACGCGATAATGATACGGCATTTTCTCATTCCAAACAGCAAATTCGCTCACACATGCCGCATAAATGGGGCTTACTAGGCGAGAACCGATTTGATTACTTTCTATTAGACATTTATTGCGCTGAATAAGCTGGATGGTATTTGAAAAAACACAACCTTTACTAAAACCTATATTCTAGATTTACTCGTACGTAATCATGTGTAACTATAATTTTAAAACAATATTGAGTATGTAATCATAACCAATTATGTATATATCCCTACCTATAAAACTACTCTCTACGTTTATAATATAAGCAGGTTTTCAATAATATTATAATGCTGGTTCTCTGTAAACAACGAACAGACCCAAGAGAGCTGGCAAGCAACATGTAGAGTGTATACTCCCGTTGGCAACAATATCATTATGCGAGAATACTTTTTACCACGAAAGTCTTTCCTATTTCCTTTCGTCTATTACGGCTTATCGCCGTTGACATTCTGCGTCCTCGCCGTGTATTTTTTCCTCGGGGCTGTTGTTTTTCTCTCTGTCTATTTAAAATTGCCACAAATACACTCGCATGACTTACGTCATCTGTCGACCCATTTTCTTAACAATGCGATATGTTAGAATGACAAAACAAACAAAAAACGCTATCACTTTTGCCGGTTTTATGTCTTAATCCTTGCGCTTGGAATATCTTATATGAAAAATTACTGCGAAAGTTTGTGTAATAGTTGCTCTGCACGATACTGCTTCATCTTGTAAGCATCCTAAACTGCCTCGGATTACACAATATCCCGGAATCTTAGCACTGCTTTTGTCTTTATTATATTATAAAATTTCCATGCAACATCATATGCACGGTGTTTCTATATACTTATATAATCCTAAAAAGGCGTTATGTTGGTAATATAAATATTAAAGTTATATATATTTGCTCATTAAAAATCAAACGGTAAATTAACATGATCATAAATAAAAAAAGAGGACACATTAGTAAAGTCAGTTCCTATTTTGCATGTCAATATAGAAATCGACTCCAAATATAGAATTCTCAAATAAATGTCAGCGATTTTTACCACTAAGCTAACGTTTGATGTAATTTTTTTTTACAAAAAAGTTTTTGTCTTTTTATTTATGTATTTTATATTTTATAATTAAACTCAATATTTTATACAAATTTCTGTTTTATTTATCAAATATAAAATAAAAGCAATCGTTTTTTTACTGAGCAATTTTTTCAAACAGAAATATTATATTTTTTATTAATTCAAGAATATGTTTTAATACTGTAAATAATGTCGCATCGAAAGGGTTGAAATTGCGTAGTGAAACCAAAAGGCTTACATAGCACAAGCATCCCAGCACTAAGCAAACAGGCGTCGCAAGAGAGACGCTACAGTTACATTAACACATTAAAAGCAAAGTTTGTGCGAACACATCTTCTTAAAAGATATGTGGTTACGACACATCACGAAACTTCAAAGTATTAGAAATGTAATAAATTCAAGGAGAGATGAGCAGAACCGCCCGGAAAGTTGTGGCTGGAATCGTCAGTCCTTGCCGGCAATACAGGATGTGTGTAATGCGGCCGTGCACCCTGATTAAATAGCATTATGAAAAGGAAAAGTCTGCCTCGTTATTCTCGGCTATTTTCTCGATTGCAGCTACATCAGCTGCGCAAAATTATATTACTGCTTTATTGTTTTATATGCATCATTTCATATGCGAGCACACTCGCTAAAAATTTCTATAAATTCACGTGGGTTAAGTTATGGAGATGCACATTCTGGTTCTTTTGATTTTATTTGGAGGTATACTTTTCAAGGTAACAACAAGGTAACCTTTTCAACAAAAAGACATTTTGTAACGTTAAAATTATCAATAAAACTTACACCACACGACTCAAACGTGAATCTGCTTTTTTTACTACTGTGCTTGAAATTATATCAAAATGTAGCAATAAGAGAAAAAATTACAAATATGAAACTTTGCCTAAAAAAACAACAAAAAAGTAACTTATCACAACCGGCCAATTTAATAATTACAAATACATTTTCAATAATTACAAATAAATTATATATATATTGTTAAATCTTTTTAGGATAGTTACCGAAAGAGCTGTGTATAGCGGTTGCTAATTTCATTAAATACACAGTAGAGTGCTAGTTAAGCTTTATTACTGAATCTAAATATCTAAGTAACGACCTTTAAAACAATACTATCAAAATAAAGCACATGTACCTAATTCAAGTGAGTACTTGTAATACAATACAAATACAAATTTATCGCACTGATTTAGCGAATATCGTTCAGTTAAATCAGTAATATGATTGTTGGATTTCTGTTCGGTGAAATTTTGCGTACAACTCAGTCAGCGCGATAGTTGATATCCGTTTAATCGATGACTGGTCAGTTGCGTCAAATTAGCAATAGATTTGATTCAACAATCAGCAGATCAGTTGGTTTTTGGCCGTCAGCTGATAGCGTAGTTTCTACAAAGTTTACAGAATTCATTATCACTTTGTTCGGCAGCTCGGCGGATGCGCCATCTGGTAATTTGCACCATTTCGTTACGTCAGAACTAGTTAGGGTCTGACGGTTCGCGGAACTGAATTATAGAGCTACGTGGGGCTGCCATAAAGCAAACTATAAAAATACACCGCGAACAATACCCGATACTTTCTGACTGCGCAAGGTGCTCCTTGGCCCATATTCTCCCTTAAAATATTAAATCTAAAGAATGAGAACTAAAACTTAGCATTATTGTATATTTCTTAATATGTGTGTATATTGAACACATAAAAATATCCATGCACTTAAAGCCACTAACTACTATTGTGTTATTACATAAATACAATATTCTAAATGAGTAACAATACAATGTTGATTCCACAAATAAGCCTATACTGAAATAAAAAAAGCTATAAACAATGAAGCATCGTAACACTGGATAATTGAAATATTTTATTTATAATTAGCTATATTAGCAGATTTTATATCAAACATATGAGTAATGAATACAAATACATTGCACAGCATATTCATTTTTCCATTCATCAAATTTAATATTATAAATTAGTATATTAAACATAACTTTATAAATATCGAGATAAATGGGCTTTGCGGTGCATTTGTGTTTTATGTTGACTTTTTATCTATAACAGTTATGATGATTTAATATTTAAACACTAGTTTTTGTTACTTTATATAATTAAGCAGTTTAAATTTAATTGTAACCTTTTCAAGGCTAGATTTTTATTAATAATAAATTTAATCGCATAAATTTATAAGTCATGCACATATAACAAAAATATTTTAAAAAAAAAACCACTCAAGTCTTTATAAATTTCACTTTTATCTTAAAAACATAAACGTTACAAAAGCAAATAAATAAAAAAAAATCTTGTTGAAAATTCAATTAAACTTAGACTGAACGTGATATCGTGATATCAATCGCCATTTTCAATGTTGAGTCTCGAGGCCGAAGAACCTTTTTGGAGTTCTTACTATGTAACAGTCCTCTACTAATTGAATAGTTTCTATCAAGAAGACAAATACACACTCGTAGTCTTTTTAGTCCTTCATATCTAAATATTTATGATATTTACAAAAAAAATCCATTCGTTTATATTATTAATAATAGCTTATATAATTATGTATTTGATATTAATGATTAAAGAAGTGGATGTTTGGTTCTTTTAACTTATTTTATGGTACGTAAAATATCAAAACGATTTCCTTTGATTTGGTTTGAATATTACCAAAACATAACAAATAATACTGGCTGTTTACTTTGAGTGCTCGATCTCAATTATTAAAATATATTTAATCCAAAATACATACCCAGATACGCGGAAGAATAATCCAACTTATAAATGGTAAAAACTTTGCGCGTTACATCTTCAAAACGTTACTTGAATTTTGTTTGTCGGAAACGAAATTCAAACGTTTACACTTTGAACTTCAAGTCGTCAGATCTTATTAGAGAAAATGAAACAAACAAACTGTCTCTTTAATTTATTTATGACAAATCGTTTTCAAATTGTCTCATATTAGAATTCGTTATAATATTTCTGCCATCTTCAAGAAGTACCTTTCATAATTTAACTAATAATTCCCACCAGGCATCATCATAACAAAAAACACCCTTAACAAAAGCTCATACAGAAGATATGATTTTTTACGTTCCAAATTGGACTCTCCGAAAAACATAATAAGGCGTCTCGGTAAAACTTTTACGGGACACTAAAAGAGGCTCTCAAATAGGGGATGATCACATATTTACGAGACGTCTGGCAACCCTGGGTCTGACCGCGAGCTGGGGTGGGGGAGAGAGAGCATGGGATCAAATTGCATTCTTTATTTGGCTAGTGTTGTGTTAACTTAATGAAGAGTTGACAGAAGGCTCCGTCGCTCCTAGCACTGACGATATTTTAGTAATTTTTTGTATTTTTAACTACGTAGAATACAAATTGCATTTTGTAACGTTAATAAAAATGTTTCGTGTAATTGAAACGAACATTTTTATAGTGTATAAGTAAACACCTTTTATTACAGTTTTTTTCAAATTTATAAAAACAACTTTTCGAAGCACATTTTTAACGAGTAAGAAAATCAAATGGTATTTTGTGAACGAAGTTTCTATTTTCATAAAAAAAGTACAAAATATACTTGTATTAAAACTTGAATACTTTAAGTACAAACTGCATTACAAATCTAAGTGATAATTATACTTATACGAACAAGAATAAACGTATTATTTTATTATATGTTAATTACAGGTACAAATTTGTTTAAAAAAATGGAAAATTTGATTTCTTTTTAATACAATTTCAATATTTATAAATGAAATTTGCTATAACAAATATGGAAAAATGTTAATTTATTGTTCCGTTCAAACTACAAAGATTTCAATTATTTTTTCATTGGATGTTTGTTATTCATATAATATATATGTCATAAACTATAATGGTATCTGGAATTATACGAAAACTCTCGAATAAATCCCAGAAATATAAGGTATTGGAGTTATCAGTTTGGTCTATTTAACTACGTTTGAATTCGACACTTATAAGAATGTTGAAGATTGTATATTATTAGAATCAGATTATAAATATACTATTGAGAAAAATTAAAAATCCTTTTCTGGTAATAAAAACTGTTGCCAATATGTGTGAAAGATTTTTGTTTAATATGGATAGACTCACTGAGGGTGTTTTTATATTTAAGTATATATTATGCAAAACTTTAGGAAGATACCTTTTTAAAAAAATATATAATTTTTGTTTAAAAAAATGTTATCTAAACAATATGCGAACAAAGCATTTCAAACAACTTTTTCTAAAAACTTCCCTTTTTACTTAAATTCAATTTTAATTATGTCGGGCTTAAATAATACCGATATTAATTTGTTTCTGTCTTGAACTCTTAAAGTTTGATTATTACTTTTTATCAGATTATTTCATAAAGTAGTCGACATTTCTAATTAAATTATGTTAAGAAAGGTGTGTACTGAAAGTTGTTTGAATTTTAGAAAGTTTATTTTTGTATAAAAAGTTAGCCTAGCTTTCTAATAAAAAATATTTTACGTTGGATAAACAGCTGCGGTAGGCGATTAAGCTTGCTTTACTTATACAAGTATCGAGAATCTGTGTCTCCCATAAAATTTTATACGTCAAACAGATGCTAATTTTAGAAGATCTTTTAGCGAAAAGGTTACATTCTAAATTATGATGAGTTATTATTGATTCTTAGTTTAAGCTTACGACGGCTGCATTTGTAATCAGTCCACAATCAAAGTAACCTTAGCCGTATATTTTTATTAATATATTTTATCTATTCTGCTTTGTATTTCAACAAGGTCTTTTACTTCGCATTCAACAAAAATCAACATTGCTTTTCAAAGTATTATTCTCCATTCTGGTCTCGAATCCGGTATTTTTTTCCCTCGTCCCTTCCATGCGACTAGTACTTTAGTCAACTAACTTTTATGAAGCTCACAGGGGTAGTTTTGTAATAGATTTGGAACAATCCATCATTTTATCTAGCTATCCGTGTACTTTTTACATAAACTATGAATTAGATGCAGAATCTAAAATTCAATTCATATTTAGAAATAAAAAAAATCTAAATCTTAAATTCGACACGCACGATAAATACTGGTTTGCGTTCAAGCTATATGTCATTGGTTTTTGACTTCTTATATTTATTATTTACATTTTTTGATATCGAAGTCTAAAATATACTATCTTTATAAATAAAAAAAAACAAGGCGCGTAAAACATATATGAATGAGCGAACAAGTAAAATGGAAATATAATATAACATATTCCAGTGGAAAATCGTTGAAGGACAGCTGTTTAAATTCACAGACAACTTCCCAAGGACGATAAATCCGACATCAAACCAACGACTGTTGTTAGCGTCTGGCTCAGACGTTCGACTGTGTAGTTACATTTATGTAAATACAGCGCCATTTCAATGTCAGCAATTTGTCACTTTAAAACCATCTAAAATATACTAACTAGCTAAAAATATTAAAATTTAATACTATTTCTCTTTTTATGAATTTAAAAATTTAATAAGTAAAAAAATCAATAAATTTTTCTAATAAAAAGTTTAAGGTAATACAACGATTTAAAAATACAACCATCTTCTAACCATTTAACTATTCAACTTTATTGTTTAAATATGGAATAAAATAAATTTATTCAGTTTGCCGTGAATATTAAAAAATCATTGTGACAAATATTGGATAATATTTTGTCTTGACGTTTAAATATTTACAAAGCACATCGGACTTGAGCGTATTCGCATCGAAATAAAAATCAAAACGCCCGAGCAATATGGAGGCAAACGCCATAAAATAAAATTGCCAGGCTTATCTCGCTCTAAAGAGTTGCGAAAATTTAGTCTAGTATCTAGTGGGACCCGAGAGACGCTAAACGGCCGAGGTCAGCCGAAAGCCCCTTGGATTAATAAAATTATGATATCTACGAAGGAGCGATCCCCACAAACGGAAAATATCAGAAGACACGAGGGACACCTTAATCCGCCCTGAATTAAGCCTACCTCGTATAATTTTGTATTTAACAGATGAAACAAAATACCCTTTGCAAATAACAAACACTATAAGAATCGTAAGAAACATCATACATATTTTATACAATTATACTATATTCAATATTTTTAACAGATAGTACTTGATAGAATTCCATTTTGATACTACGATATATAAAAAAAATCTTAGGCAGTGCTTAGTATGTTTATATGTTGAAATATATAATTCTTTGTCATAAAATATATAATATGAATAAACAAGTAGCGTATCGACAAGCAATTACCAGTAATTTAATAATTTTCTATTTCAAATGAAAATTGGTTAATCCACTTACTAAATTCAATAGATGTGCTATCGGTTTTTATCAGTTGCTTTGTTCTTGAATCTCTTTAAATCTGATGTATTTGAAATTTGATTAGAAAATTTAATTGAATAATTTGTTATCACTGCAAAGTACGCTTAGGTACTTTATAGTGATTAAATTTATTTTGTTGCGAAAGTTCGCAATCTCGTATCGGTATCAATTTCAACGTGAACTAATTATAAAGACCAACGCATTATAAAACCGATCAGATGTTCGACGACGACTTTCAACCTTTCAATTACAAAATTCTGCCGCACTATTTGATAAAGCATTGATAGCTTTTAATTTTTAATTTAACCAGTCTCCAACAATTTCAATTCTCAAGACAAATATTTAACACTTTCATAAAAAAATAGAAAATTCAGAATTCTAAAGCTTTGTAAATTATCGATTTATCGTCATCTTAATGGTAATCAATAAATAAAAAAAAACCTTTGTTTAATAGAAATTACTTGATTATATAATATAATTGAAGTCTCGTAAAAATTTACGAAATTTTATTTAGTTTCACCAATATCATAAACTTAATAGTTCTTCTTAATATCGTACTTTTTAAAACTAAACTATTTTAGTGCTATAAAACGTATTAGGTTTTGTAGTAAAACATTAGCAGGTACAAGGCTTGTGGGTTCGGTTGATCTAAATACTAGAGATTACGCTTCAGGAACCATATCAAAGATTCCTTAACAAGCCGACAGCCATTAGCATATGTGATAGGCGTTGTCACCCCAGAATTCCCAGGTTCCACGTTCTGATTTAGTAGCGAAGTCCCATTTGTGTCATGTCCCCGTCCGGGATATATGCAAATGGTTCATCAATGTGGACTGAGCCGTCCCACTGGCAGAAACACCACCCTAGTCTTATAAGACCAACGTCGATATAACTGCCTCACTAGCGGTAGAAACAGTAAGCTCACTTCTGCATCTCAATTCAATTAGAGCCATTAATAAATTAATATGTTGTGACCTATATGAACTAATGTAAATTCGGTGTTCACCTCAAAATAGCATTGAAAATAACATAGGTTTAAAATAATACTAGATTAAACTATTTACTCAACGCTCGCTATGCAGAGTTTAGTGATTTTATTTTTAAAGAAGAATTAATAAAAGACATTATTTTTAGTACATTTTTACAGCACATTTATAGAAAAAAACCTTTAATGTTAATTATTTTCAACTAGATTTAATATTTTAATATATTAAAGTAAATCTTATTATTTTGAACGAAAAAAATAAAACCTCAACCACTTAAGATTATTAGATTTATAACGGTGGACCTATTTTTACCTTCGACGGCATTTACAAACTACCGGCGCACAATCTTAAAAATAGCAATCTCAAAAGTAATTTGGCTTTTATTCGATACTTTACACCAATGTAGTGCACCTATAAATTGGCATGTATTTATTATAGAAGGAGAGCTTCTACCCATGGTGTAATACAGATTGTGAATTTTGTGGAGAGGTTATCTGGGCAGCCTCTCACAGTCCAACCCGGTAAATTTAAGCAGGCGTATTTACGTCCTTGGGGTATGCATCATGATAAAGAACGGTATAAAATGGTTATCAATGACACATTGCAGTACCCTAACACCTTAAAAAATATATAAACTGATAAATACTTCAATAATTGAGAAAAATTAAATGAAGTTTCATTATAATAAAATATCGACCGTATCAGTATTTGTTGGCATCGACACAAGCGTCATGAGTTATGGTTGCAATATACACAATGTAAGCTTACCAGCTCTCGTGTACCTAAGCCACATGCTCAGCGATTATATACAGCAATATATTTTTAAAACATATTATGTTTCTCTTGACAAATTCGAAAACAGCCAAAGCTCCTTCTAACCGCTTGAAAAACAGCTTGCCCGGTCCGGGGGTCGACTTTTACAGTGCAGGGTGGTTTATGGGCTCATCGTTTAGATTACCTTTATCTAAGTGAATCTCTCTCGTGTAGTGATCAAAATAATGCGTATTGGATATGAATTTTCTAGGTGGTGACTATTTGGTTTATCGTTCAGGTCACGTAATCAAGTGGAAGCCGGGGAGCGCCACCGACGTAGTGACAGTCCACATACTGTTATAAAGCAATTCGGACTGGCCGGAGCTCGGATGTTTGCGACTGAGCGCAGGATTAAGTACTTAGTTCCGATTGTTGTTACAGATTACAGGCGATCGCTGCATACATTGTTCTCTTTAAAAATATATATATTTATCAACTTCTCGATTAAAAAACATTTAAATGCCAAACGCGTACACCAATGGTGGACTTTGTGAACTTGGGATAGTATGAATATTGTTAAACCTTAATAGTTGTTGTAATGTGAGGTTATATCATGACATAAGGTATTAAAATTTTAAATTTATACAATAAAAGTAATGGCATGATGAAGTATAAAAACCGGTATATTATCAGCAACATCAACTTATTACTCTGATGAAGACAAAAAAAAACTTATTTTACTCATCGAATAGTTACTAAAGCCCACAGGTAGAATAGCTGTACATTGTCATACATACGAAAAAAATTCGCAGAAAATATTATTACTGTAGTAAAAGTTTTACTACATAGAATAATACAGTCATCAGTAAGCATCCCTCATAACCCTCTTCACATCGCCACTCAGCGCAAGTGTATTTGTCGGGGCCGGGGACTTGGCACGCGGGGGCAGGTACGAGGACGAGGACGAGGATGTCTCCGCGCCGTGTTCGCCACAATTTACGGCCACTTAATTAGCGACGCCACCTGCCCGGACACGCCGCGGCCGGCCCGACCGACGGATCGCCCCGTCGTTCAACGGTCAAGTTACTTGTTCAAGTTTTGTTATTGTTGTAATGTCTGCCGATTTGCATACTATGTTTAAATTTGAATAATTTTCGCTTGGTTTACACAAAAATAGAATATGTTTATTTTAGGAATCGTGAATGTATTATTTGTAGAACAAAACATTTTAATGAACACAAAATATGTATTCGGGGGCTTACCAATCCAGAGATTCTATTATATTATTGAATTGAGCGAATCAAGCCGTTACGCCATCACACGTGTCCCAGGCATTCCTATCACCGATAACAAAGAAATTATTTCCCGATTCAGGCCGTAGCGCCGATCTGGTAAGTGTTTTTTTATGTTATGTCCAAATCAAATGAATCCTTTTTCATTATTTGTTTCTGTTCTTGACAGTCGACAGTGGTTACTAAAAGCTTAATTCAATTACCCTCTACCAGAATAAAATAAAACACGGACTGTTTTCTCTGACTCTATTGTATTCACATTTCTTTGAATGTCTATCTAATTAAATTAATCGCCTCGCAGAGTTTCAAGGTGTTTGGTTAAATTATTCATACCCACTTGTTTTTTACAATGGTTGTGTTTGAGAATATTTAAACGGGAAAAGTAATAACTTTTCCAAACAAAAAAGTTATATACTCTCTTGTATAGATTATATCGACTGATATATTTGAAATTCTAACAGTAAAATAATTATTTATAACTGCTCAATATTAAATTAATGTGCAAAAAAGTAACATAAGCTTAATATATTTAAAAAAATTATAAAAAATGTTGTGAAAAAATTAAGCACATTAGACACAATACTTTAGTCATTAAATTTCTTAATGATGTGAAATAAAAAACTAAGATGACTGATTGGTTTTTAAATATGTTTTGGCATATTTTTATACATTGAATATATTCGAAATCCCATTAAAATTAAAAAATATATAGTTTTCCTACTGTCTTATTAGCATGTGAAGGATTATTTAAAATATTGAGTCATTCACACGAGAGCAGTGTTTATTTGCTTTGAAGGTTAATAGTTTTAATAATTCAATTAATATCGGTTAATTATAAATCAATTCATATATGAAATGCCTATTTGCGTGCAATTCTGTTGAAACTTTTAATGATGTTATTTTACTTAGTTCTTTTCAAATACGAATAACATCCGCGTCTAAATATATTTACTCGGCGGTCGTGCGATTTGAGTTCTAGAAGTTCAAGTTTTTCTGATGAAATCGCAGAGGAGAATTATTACCTCGAGTTCTTCATTTCAGAAAACTCTGTCTTCCTAGGCACTGTTGTTGACACCATCGCACCCCCGGGGAGCTGCTAATCAGACCTATGTGGCGCCTCATCATGCCTTCTCTCCTCTTATATTGAAGGAGTTAATAAAAAAAACTTTCTCGAGGTTGTACTAAACGAGGCCAGGATGAAAGTTGAATTAGATTCAGTCTGGAAAACCTGCAATCGTGGAATTCCAAAGTATAAATAGAGATGTATTTCTATAACGCTGTTTTTTTCTTATTATTAATTTAAAGGCATAAAGTGCCACAAGAAAAATTAAGATAATATTCATTTTATAAGAGCAATAAATTTATTATATCATATTATATTACCATATTAATATCATTGAAAATATCGTTTCACAATTTACAGATAAGACAAAATATTATTAAATGGCATTTAATTACGTAATTTAATTTAATTTAACATTAATACAATATTATTCACAAATCACTTTTAAATAATGTTATAAATACTATTTATAAACATAAAATAAATACATATATTATAAAATTCAATTTCATTTTATGTTATTATTATATTGACTAAGTTAATAAGTATTAATTAATATTTTTTATATGAACGATTTTGATACCTCAAAAGGTGCTTTAATTGTAAATTGAAATAAATTTATAATGTTAGTTCATAATAATTTTTTTAAAAATACAATAAACTCAAAATAAAATTTTCCAAAAAAATTTTAATAATTTTTCTTTTGATAATTTATCAAATTAGAATCGATGATTAATAAATATAAACTTAAAAATAGTGTACACTATTCACAAGCAATATAGGATGTATTGCATAAATATTTCTACATAGCATTACAATAATTAATTTACATAAATAAACAATTATGTACATCCTACCCTACTTAGTTTTAATAGTCATTATATAACAATAAGCCAAGGACAAACAATTTCAATATATTTAATAATTCAAAAGCTGAAAATGAAAATTCTTAATTAATAAACTCCAAGATACTTCAAACATTTACGGGTATATCACTAACAAAGACTGTCTGCCTTTAATCTGGTCTTTTATTTGGTCCTTGCAAATTAATTTTAACTTAAAATGTCGAGAACGGTTATAATAAATGTTCAACATTTTCGTCTGCTTTCTAGGGTATTATCGATCATTAAAGGTTCCTATGTTACTTGTAGCAAGGACTCAAAATATTGATTCTCTGACCTTTTAGAAAACAATTAAGGTGTTGAGCCAAAATGACGAAATCAAAAACAAGCGACCCGGCCATGATTAATTAAATTCTATAAAACAATGTAGAAATTTAGTATTGTTTTCTCATTTCAAAACCGGTTTTTTTTCTTTTATAACCATTCTCAACCTTTCGTATTTATGGAAAATAAAAATTTGTACGTTTAAAATAAAGCGTGGGATAAATTGATTTTCGATTAATATATTAGTGATTATTTATCAGACAATAGTATTTTTTTTCTTCTTTATTTTAGGCTTTAACTCATCGCGGTGATTAATTATAATTCTAAAAATTAAAACAACCCTTTTATTCTCTTTCAGTGTAAAACAAATACAATACTAATTGTCAAAACAAAAAGGTGTTGATGCAATTAGGCTCCATTTGACAACTGCTCTGGATTGCGTACAGATTGCTCGGCGGTACGCAATTTATTGGGAAACAGTATTTAAAATTACCTACAATTGATTTAATTTATCACCTCCATTCAATTGTTCACTGGTGCATTGTTTGATAATGCATTCCTCTGCATAAGCGTTGCGGTGCGACTTGATATTCACTCACGCGGTGCTTGCACAATGGCCGGCGTAATTATAATAAATTACTATATCGTTTATTATACTAAACATCAATTCATTTTGAAACAAAGATTTATTATTTTTCACGTCATAATGATCATCCCAAAATTGGGTTGCAATTGAGGTAAAGCGATGTATAAAAATAAAATTAAAACATCCTAGAATAAAAGACGGATTTGGGTACAAACTAAAACAATTGCAAAACAATTAAGTACTTAAAAAACTTTTTCATGAAAAAAAATCAATTACACAAGAATACTAGTTACATAATTCTCAGTGATTAAAAATTATTTATACATATCTTCAGCTGCCTCTCCTCAGACCATCTCGATGAACATTTTCATGGTTTTATTAATGAGAATTATGTAGTGTATTATATTATATTCACTAATGTTGTTTAAATTTTACTATGGGAGCTCCATAAATTATTTATCATTATGCAATAGTACTACAAATCAAATATTTATTAGAAAAAATAAGATCATACTTTGGATTACGACTGTAATATAACTTTTGTATGCTAGTAAGAAAAAATTGAGTCGATTTTCTTCAGATTCTCTTGTAAAAGTATTTCAATGTGTTTTTTATTAATAATATTATTTTATTTACTAAAAAAATCCAATCACTAAAATCGGAAAACGCTTTACTCCAGCAATAACAAATATTATAACTCTCAATGCGGATTTGCTATAAGAGATTAATCAGATCCTGTCTGTTCGACAGATGAATTCTTTTTCAGCAGAAAAACAAGACATCATTGAGCGCCACCAATCGGCGGAATACTAATGCTCCAATTTATTTATTCCGGTGTTTTGTCCGGAGCCGCTCGTTCGTTGTTACATAGCTGTGTAGTCAGTACATACACACCCCTGTAATGAATAGGGGCTGCTCGGATAGAGACTGCAGCGGAAATGGACCCTCCTTTATTTTCCACAAGCAAAAATGATGTGCTTGCTATCGTTAGCACGCTGTAGATATTAGGTGTGCTTTATTGAAAAATACGATCTTATACTTGAATGTGGGGTGAATTGAAAAATATTTAAGCGGAAAAATTTTAACCTAGCACAAATAATGAAAATGATAACGAATATGCATAAAAATGTGAAGTTTAGATATATAACTAAATGATCTTTAATACTTAAGATGTACTCAAATCAAAGTTTGTTTATAGTTTAGTTACATAAATCATACTCTACAGATGTAATATTTGACTTCTTAACATTCATTCAAGATATTACAGAGTCGGTTATTGTAGTAGTTGAGTGTGAAAGTGCCTTCAGAACCTGAAAGCACTCACTTGTCGTTTTAATAGCTTCTTTTGTCAGAGATAGCCCTTAAAGACCAAAACCTCTCAGAAATATTCATAGAGTCCTAACTACTCGGCTACTCATATATGTTGACGTATAATTTTACAAAAAAATCAACATCACAATAATTCATGTTTTGATTTCTTGAAATATATCTAAAAGAATGCATTTCTTGGGTGAATAAACCGAACACCACTACTGCGTTCATAGCTTATCTGATATGCGACAGCCAAAAATTCGTCTGCAATTGTACTTTAATAGCAACATATCTCAGGCAGAGGCAAAAAGAAACATTTTATATCTTGTATAAAGACAGTGCCAACAAGAAGAGATCTCAGATAACTCTTGATTTGTAGAAACTATCGCTGGACACCTTGTTTTTGAATCAATTGTCTTGTTTTCTTTTGATCGGTGATTATACGAGTACATGCACAGTACGAGGTAACTGAACCAAAAATAAATTTAAAATTACATTAATTTTTTAAACTTTCTTTACTAATTGTATGTAACTTTAGCATAGATGTAACGATTGTTGTAGCATTATACATAATCACCTTTTCAAGCCCCAAAGCTTGGTTGTATTATGCTTAAAGCCTAAGAATGTATTTGTCTAAGTCTCGACGAGGTGAGGCGTCTTGTGTTTTTAAAAAGTTACAATACAAATAATTGGCGTGACGACAGTATCAAATAATCAAAGAAATAATTATTGTATGGGAAAATACATATTAAAAGGATTTAAAAGACTAATTTAGTTTTATTTAAAAATCTGAGATTAATAAGATTTTCAATAAATTAAAAGACTAAAATACTGCAATCGGCCATTTTGACTGAAACACCAATGACAGCGCATGACGTCACGCCTCAATATACAACTCAAATTGTAAACAAACTTCGATGCAAACACAATGACATGCATGACAGTTGAGATGAGGCGTGACGTCAAAGCGGACGCCATGACACCTGCGAGATTTTTCGCGCGCTATTGAAAAAATATTATAAAAATGGCTTTAAACTTCGTTAAACTCTTGTTTATTACCGAAATAAAGTTTTTTTCGTAAATATTAAACGTGTACCCTCATTACGAAAGAGGATTTCAAAATCTTTCGTCATGCCAATTGTATTCACTCAGAGAAACGTCTGGATTGCAATAACTCACGTACAGTAGTTCGTGCTATTCTAAAAATGCAAGCGATCCATTGCAGCTTCAGTCTGACCAACATTCCCAAATTAAATAGCTGCAAGAGAAGCGGCATTGCTAGAGTATTCGCGGCGCATTTGTCGGTTGATAGTTAGAACTAATCTCCAGATTATCACTTAGATATGGCCGGCGTGAATGCGGCGGTGGGCTCTAAATTACCCGCGGTTTAGTGCCGCCCCTGGTGAGGCTGTCATATTTTGTATTTAATGGAGCATTACCCGCGTTGCTCGTACGGGACTTAGTTTGATTTGTTGGGCGGACGCACACACGAGGATTCCTGCACGTACAACGCCAATCGCAGGACTTATTAATTATTACCTCTATGAAAATATGTTATTCGTTATCGCACTGAATATCGGAGGGTTAATTCAATTATAGAATGGAAAAGCGCGCCCCTAAAAACTCAGCGTGTCTAGACCGTAAAATATTGCTGAAACGCGAGAACCCACTTATCTACTTGTGAAAGTCAACGAAGATTTTAGAAGAGAACGGAATATACATACAATGTTTAAAAAATTTAATTATATTACTTATCTTGTCCGCCATATTTTTGCCTTTGTTTTTAATACAACTTACTTTTATATTTAAATGAAACAGAGCCTTATTTATTTTAATGGTTTGAAGAAGAATAAAATTTTATTACGACTAATATAAAAACTGTTCAGCTTATTGTTTAGTGTTAAATAAAATTCAAAGTATTTTATTATTTCTTAACTTTTCCTTATGAATGAAACATTTTGTCTTTTTTTGTTGGTATTTACCGTAAACTCTGAAAATGATGTCAACTTATTCAAATAAATATAGACATAAATCATTCTTAATCTGATTTCATGTTATGAGTACGAGTAAGTTCACGCTTTTTTTCCATATTATTTGTTTTACGCCATTTTTAGATCCCTCCATAAACACGTATTTTATTGCCTCCACAAAACTGCAGTAAAACATTTGAAGATATATTTAATAAATGATATCTTTAAATCTTTCCTTAAACATTTTCAAAGTTATGTAAAAGTCTAACCTGAAACAGAGGGTAAAAGGATACGCACATGGTAGGATCCTTCCAGGGTTGAGGGCTGGTCGGGCCACTCCCTCCCTTACGTGCCTTGGACACGGAGTGTAGACTGCCTGTAATTGAGGGTTGCAGTTTGTTATGAAGTGACACTACCATAGCCCTTCTTTGTTTAGGATATCATATTTTAAAGACAACAGCTACTTACAGTATTTTTATAGTATTCATACTTTTTACAAACTAAAAGATAATATTACAAATATATTTATATATTTTTTAATTACTTAAAACTTAATTTGATTTATTCTCATTTTGGTTCAACCGTATTAATTGTTTGCGATTATTTTTTTAAATAACTTTCATAAAATAAAAATTGATAATACGCTTAAAGAAAATGCTTTTTGTACGTTAAAAAAATGGAATAATTTTTTTATTTATTTTATAATTTTGATGATGAGTAGTTATGACTTGAAAAATTAAATATTTCATCAATTACTTTTCAAAACATTAAATTAGTAATATTATATTATACAGCGGCATGTGTAGATATCGGTTTGTTTGTCAGCAAATAGCAACAACATGTCTCGTCAAAAGCTTAGAATCTAATTAATATTAAATTGACTCCCTCCGCATCAAGAAACTCGTTGTAAAACATATCAAGCTCTCACGGCAAATTTATCGCAAGATCATCCAACCGTCCCACACGAGCGGGCTGGTGGAATGTTCTCAAGATGGATTAAATAATAATTTATTCCCAAAAACTTACAAAACTCTGCCCACATCGTGTTTTGTGTAATGGTCGTCACCACATAATGTAAAAAAAAGCAATTTTAAAGTCTATTAATCTTTTTTGTGCATTTGCAATTAGGACCGTTCTACAAAAAAAATTCCTTGCCTTTGAAATTACTTTTCGTTTGTAAGGCAATCATGTTTTGCGACATTATTTTTTATAGTTAAGTTTAAACACAAAATTGAGACCAGATTTTGATCCAATGAATTTAGTATTTGTAATCATATATTTATGAAAAGTTAACAATAAAAAAGTTAAACGTTTCGCATTGTTCATCTGTCAATTATTTTATAAACCTTTATTTATAGGTAAAACTTTCACAGTAAATGTTTTCTGAAATAACTTTTTTTGAGTTGGAAACGGTAATAATCGATTTTGCCGTCATCCGGCCAACATATTTTCTACTTAACAAACACCAACAGCACCTGACGATACAACACCCTTGCGTGCATAAGAAATCACGTCCTAAGCCATGTAAGATTTCAGGTGTCGCCTTACTAACAGCGGGATTTGAAACATCATCCCCCGACACGAGGTGGGCCCAGACACTCGGGGCATACAAAACATAATCTGATATTCCAGAAGATTCCCTACAAATTAAACAGGTGGGCACGACTTGTGAAAGGATTTCGTAATTTGAGTCAGGATCAGCCTGGGAACCGACGTGAGTTTTGAGGTTTATTTATATAGAGAGATTAAACGGTTTTCGATAATGATATGAGTTTGTATACGCATGTAAAGTTTTCACGCTACCTGAGCCAATACAAACTTCTTCGCTTAGAAACACACGAAAAGAAGTAAATCTTTAACGTATAGCTTTTATTTTTTAAATTTACTTCATTGTTTATAAAAGTACTTTTATTGTTTTTGATTGCTTGAAACAATGACAGGAATACCTCAAATAAAAAAGTCGCATCACGCTGCAAGTAAAATTTACGTCACACTCGCTAACCATCGCAATCTGTCGACTCAACTATTTTTAAACATTTCTCTACTTTTTGTTGACAATTCAGATTGTTAACAAAAACTTCACTTTATTAACACAGCTTATTTTATAAAAACATAATGTGACTATTGAAAATTATTTTTATCGTATATTATTTCATTCAAGAACTGAAGAATACAAATAAGTAAATATTGATTTATCTAGTCAAATTGTTTGACTATCTGAGTATTACATACTAAACAAAGAATTAATAATTTATTAAATCTGATGAAATCGTCAGCCTTTTCAGATTATTTTTGACATGGACAAATACGAATTCCTCTTGAAGCAATCTGTTTAAACGCATTATAAAAGATATTACATATATGCATACTTTACTTTGATTTATGACTGCAAATATACGACTAGAATAACTGAATTTTACTGAAATTTGCTTTTTTCGTGATACATTGAAACAGCAAAGAATATGAAAAATTATTGATGAAGATACATCGGCAGCCATGTCGAAAAAGCAATTTTTAACAGTAATTAAAAAAAATTCAGCGCATCGACTCAAATTCATTTGGTTTTTTTTACATTTAAAATAACTGTAATAATATTTTTAATTCAAAATCAGTGTTATTTTCAATGAATAATATTTGTGAAAAAAATCTTTGCTTCTTTATCGAAGAAAATAAGTAAAAAATATTATTTTCTTCCCTCGCTTTTACAATTGTACTGTTCAAATAACTTCAGCATATTAAAATTATAATCCTCGAAGCAGTAAAAATCTAAATCGCTCTAACACCTGGCTGTTTGCAATTTTAACATTACATCGCGTTCTCTCTGGAGAATTAAGCACATAAATTAGAACAGGTAACACGCGTTACATACACCCACTTAGCATAGATTATCTGACTAAATTCATAATTCTACGTAGGGTACATAATCTGAATGCGTTGATCGTAAAATAAATTCGTATTGGGGAGAATTCCACAAAGAGTTGATTAAGCGTAAATCTTATTAAATTCTCCTTGTGAATGTTAGATCAATAGATAATGGGTTAAGTACTAGGGGCGAAGGCGGTTTACCTTCTGTACTAATACATAATGGTATTTTGCGCTAATACTTAATTAATAACTAATATAGAAAGTCCTTATTAATAAAGGTTTAGATACAAATTAAACGATGAATTAAGTTTTCAAGCTATTTTATAATACAACAATCTCACTTGTGTGAAAAAAGTACTGTAAAACCTAGTTGTAGTAATGTTTTTTTTTTGATATTTTTTTATTGAATATATTCTGGTATTGAGCGCTCTCAGAACACTCCAACTAAATAAGTCTTTGTTTAAAAAAATATAATTTGGGTAAATTAAGACTTCGCTACTCAAAAATGATTGCCATTCGTGATTTTTTTTACTCCTTAAATATTATTATAAATTTTTTATAAAATAACAAAACAGTTATTTTACTAACAACACTATTGATGTCAAATTTAATTGGTGTAGATATGTTATATTTGTATAATTATATCTCATATATCGATTGTGCGATTTCCCATTTAGATTTATCGACTACCCGGTCTAATCAAAGCCTACTTACAAAACAACTCAAGTAAATTCCTTTGTTAAATGATAACAAAAAGGAGAATCGATAACTTACTCCCCGAAAGACAAAAGGATGGAGCACATATCATCTATTGTTTTCTGGCCGGAAAAAGATCGAATTTCATTTCAGATCCTTTGTGTTTTTACTACCCTTACGTCCCGTTTTATTAAAAACATAAAATCTGTTCCTCGTTAATCTCGCGATGAAAAAATTAAACCCTTGAGTTATCTTCGTAATTGTTTGTTTATTGGTTTGGCTTTATTTTAAGTCACACGGATAATAAATAATTCGGTTTTAAAAAAATCGTAAAATAAATAAGCTGCCTACAGGAAAGATATATTGCTCGATAAAACCCACTTAACATGTATAGGGCCTGGATTATAAGAAGGATGACACGCAATAAATTTATCATTTTTAAATAATCGCGAATCCGCTCGCGTCTGTTTTTAATTTATTTTTTTTATGTTTGATATTTTGCCCCAGGTGGGACTGGGCAGAAATATACGCAGTCATTTTACGGGTGTGCGGCGATGCTGTCTCTGTGTATCCCTTGTATTTAGTTTAACCGAGGCCCTAAAAATGAAAGTTGGAGGAAAACAATAAAAATGACAATAAAGCGTACAGAAAAACATAATCTCAGTACAATCTTCCCACCAGATTGTTTTCTCAATTTATACTGTAAAGGGTGTGCATTCCCTGACGGCCTATATTCTAAGTGGCAATAAAAGAATTCGTGGCTGATAAGAATGTAATATTCATAAGGCTGTATTTTGGAAAAAATATATCAAAGTACTTTTTACTAGTATTAGTAAGTTTTTGTAATGTATGTCAACCGTAAAAAAAATCACCTTCAATTTTTGTTAAAGTTATAAGCTTCCGTGCAATTTGCATGTTTGTAATAAATACGTAAATTAAATTAAGGAGCAAAGAATAACCAAAAGTAGTGCTTTACTTATTAATGAATTATTAATTTTAATAATCAGTTTGACTGTTATATTTTTACTCTGATTTAAAATCTTTAAATATCAATGTTGAATTTATTGAATACGATATGACAACACGCTTAAATAATAAACCTATGAGTTAATACAAAATACAAACTCAAAAAAGGTGATAAAAACTGTACATTTTTACTTACGTATCTGTATGGTTTTTACATTAGAATGAATATTTATTAATAATTTCCACTCGTACCTGTTAGTTTCAGTAATTAAATTACAAACAAACTAAATCAGGCAACGAGATTATATTTTGTTGTGCAGTCGTAACTATTCTGCACATAAAAGCAGACCTTCGCTGGGTCACAAATTGATATTATTCGGTGTATTTCATTATAAGGGTAGCAGCGACCCCCTCGAGTATATTACAGAAAGCGCAAAGACCTTACACTACACATTATATCTATTACAAGATATTCTAATATCATGAACTAAATTCAACGCTAGGTGTAATTTTATACCACTCCTCTGCCCACGTAGGTGGAAAAGCAATTTCCTTCTGGTAGATTTCAATTTGCAAACGTTAAAAGAGCACAGGTATACGCCGTTTTATTAAGTCAAACGTAATATAAGAGCGATTTCTCGGAGCTTCATCCGATTGGTTAGTGTTTGCTTGCTCCATAGAATCTGTATGAAGTGAAAATTTAATACGTGAACTATCTCTATGAAAATGTGACATCATCGCTTTTGTGTGTTTATATTATTTAGACGTAAATTGATTCCGCTCCATGGAGGCCGTGTTAAGGCAATGTTGTATATTTTTACTTACCTTTAATGATTTTTGTATGGAAAGATCCAATTTTCTAATACATCTGCGTTACACTTTTATGCTTTTTTATTCCAGAATTTGTAAACTGAGTAATAAATAAAATTACACATTTGAATAATTACTTAATACAACTAAAAAATATATTAATTATTTTTTTGAAAATACCTGTTTCAATGAGTTTGTTGGTATTTGTTTATATAATTAAAATTTATTTATATTTCCAATTTATTTTTAAACAAATCACAATTTAAATTTGGTATATTATTTAAGTAAAGTTTTTTCTACATATAATTAAATTTTTAACTACTTTGGAATAAATATAAGAAATATCTACTCCGTATTGATATAAAATGAACATTTTTTTAGATAAGATAGAAATATTTTTTATGTCCACAAAAGAATGACACAAAAGCAAATAACATAATATGTTTATTTCATTACGAAATTTTCGAGTCTAGAAGTAATCCAAGCTGTATAGAAAACCTACTCATTTACAAAGAAATACTAGTTAATTTGATTGATTTTTCTGATTCGAAGAATCTTGAAGATTGTGTACGGTGATATTTTTCACGACAGAGTCCCGAGTGGATAAAGCGTACATCGAGGAGCTTAATGGTGGACTCGAGAAGGTCATACATTCTAACAGATTAAAGCACCGCCATTGTCGCATCTGTCCCATCCATCTTCCGGTCCCGTGATAATGAGACGTGCAGGCTAGTAACAATTTGGGAGCCATTGTATCGATCTCAATATATCCCAGCAACAATAATGCCTTGAATATTTATCGGTGAATTACCAAAGTTTGGAGAAAAGTCGGCTATATACCACATTAGCGGAACTTCGTGAAAGTACAATCTTTGCTCTGTGAAAAACGGCCGTAACATGTCTGTATTTTGTTTCAGATTTATTCGATACTGCCGAATATAACAAAAAAGAAACTAGCATTGTATTTTTTTCGGTGATTTTCACGGCAATGTAACATTATAACACTTTCGTTACAATCCAATGTCAGAATTCAGCCAAATACAGAATATGCCTTTATTCACACAGATATATTATTCTAATATACCGAATCACCCCTATTTCTCACAATTGAGGGATGTCTATATATTTTACTATTTTAGAAGATCTTACCTAAATTATCTTTTACCGACATTTCACAGTGAAAACAACACTGCTATAAACTATTATGAATTTAATTTTATTACATAATAATGACGGCAAGAACTGTATGTCTTTTTAACCAAATTAAACATTTATTGATGTCAATGCTAGTGTTTGTCTACAATAAAAGTAATGCTCTTTTGAGAATATATTTGTTTTATTCTCGCGCGCTTGATTGCTACAATAAAACACTGATTTCTACAATATGACAGAATCTAACCCGTTCGCATTTGCTTGATAATTAGCCTAATTAATTTGCATAAAGTTTCCGCCCTGAGAATATCAGGTAAAGTGACATGAAATATATGATGTCTAAGTTTCAATATTAAGATGGGTAAACTAACGACAAGATGGCGGAAATATCTCAAGTTAGCTGCTTGTCTACAAACTCTTAATGCATTGAATGATTAGGTTTCATCTGAAAGCCTAGAAGTTACGGGCATGCGCTGTGATTTAATAAATTTATTGAAGTTTTGATGGTGTCATATTTTATGCGTGTTTTTTATTTTGGTTGTTTTTTTATTTTATTTTAAAAAGTATTCAAAATATTTCCCCAATCATCCATCGTAAGGTTTGTGTAACAACGTTTATCAAAGTATGGTATTTCTATGGATTGCTTTTATATATTTACAAAGTATTTGCTGAAGTTTTTCTACTGAAATTAATGCTATTTTTTTTACATCATAACGATATTTTTTGTTATTCCACCGAGTAATTAAAACACCAGAAATTTTTTTAATGAGCGTGATTTATTAATATTATTGGCGACTAAAAGGTACTTCTCAATAATAAAAATTACTTTTACCGACTTGAACTTTTTATTCTACAAATTAATTATATAAAGCGTTCTTTTTTTAATAAAAATACTTATATACAACTCAAATATTCAAATTGTGAAAAGCAAATCTCCCCGCACAGACCTGAAGAGTCTCACGCCCGACAGACCGGGGTCGAGGCAAATAACGAAGGACGCGCTCGGTGTCTTCGGGCATAAGTGGAGAATAAAGCAGAACGAAACTGAAAAGCCGTGAAGTGTTGTTATCGGTTTCAAAATACCATTAAATTTAATTTATCAATAAATATTCACGATCGCCCCGAATAACGCAAAATTTCATTAGCGCCAAACGAAAAAAAAGTTCACGTGTAACCGTATAACGTATTTATGTCGTCCTCATTAAATATTAATATCGTTTTGCCGAGCACGAATCCCGAGTTTCTTGAACGTCAAATGAGCCATTAACTATTCACGAGTCACGCCACAGTCGCCAGACATTAACGAATGCAGAGCATCGCCGAGAAGTTGCGGAGGCGCAAGTGACGAGCGGAAAAACCCAGCAAACGTGCAAATCCAAATCGGAATTGAAGCGTCGCGCATTAGTGCGTCACTTCCGGTGCAGGCGAACCGGACATGCGCTGCGGGCGTCCCTATTACCGACAGGAAGCGCCGGAAACAAAGCCCCACGGTCGAAGCGAGAATTAAATTACGGCGTCATGTGGATCTCATTATTTGATTTTTCTCCATTCAACCTCGCACAAAGGCGATAGTAATATAAGAGAGAGGGCTGTGAACGCGGGACGCATTCGACATTGACGCTAGACAGCCTCCCTGAAAGCCTTAATGAGACCTGAAAGTAGACAGAGGCGGATCGATTTAAGTAGGTTATGCGCTGAAAGGTCTACGGAGGGTCGCTTGTCCCCGGAGCCAATTTATAGATCATTTTTTGCCACAAAGAAAACGTGACATATTAGTCCCATGATTTATAAGGAAAGTCTTATGATAGGCTCATAAGAAATATTGATCTCGAGAAAGTCTTCTGAGTTACTATTTTTGTCGAGTACGGATTTATTTAGAAATTTCCTTTTTGTGTTTTCATAAGGATAAATGTAATGAATACGGAATAGTAATTAGTTTGGAACAAAATAATTATATTTTTTCTACAGATAATTTTTCTATATATAAACTAATTTACTGATTATTAATAAAATGTATTTTATAATGAGATGATATAATTTTAAGTGTGTGTTTATTTGTAAAGATTGTCACGTTATCATTCATTACATTAAAACATTTTAGTAATAAAAATTTGAATATATATATATTCAAAAAACCAAATCCACAAGATCAGATATTTTTAATGTACCGTAAGCCAATAGACGTTCCATCCCATACCTACTTTGAATTGTTATTTCCCTTTCACAGACGTTCGGTACTTCACCTCTCAATGCTCTTTGAGTCCACCGACTTCGCTCACCAATGCCAGTCTCCTTCCCCACTATTCGGTGACTTGGCACAGGTTCTAGTTCGCTGCGGAGTCGTGCATGAAGCTTCTCGTGAAAAACATCCCCAAAGCTGAAGTGAACCGCATTACGCAATGGCATGATAATAAAAAAATTGTCTAATGGCCTCAAGGACCCTAACCTCGTTAATGCTATTTTCCTTTACAATGATATGTCCTTTTTATTGCTGTCACGCGCAGGAGACTTTTGACTTCAGAGTCCTCTATAAAAGCTTTAAGCACTTTTCCTGACACCGCCCATTTTTTAAGAAAATTCTTTAGATTTCTTCATCGTTTTCTGAAGCTGTTCCGCTTTTTTTTAAAAATATTTTTTAAGCGAGCGACGCCAAAATATGTATTTCTCCATTATATCGCTGACTGGGAAACATTGGCTAGACATAGTTATCCATCGAGAAGGCTGGAATTCTGGTTTTTATCTCCAGGGACTCATCAAAATTTCGTCTATAAAAATGACGTTTAATGGGCATAATGTAGGCATTACTTCAAAGTTTGTGAAATAATCTGAAATATTATCTAAGCAACTTGCAATATTATCGTGTTTCATGAAATTACAAATATAATACAAAATATCAATTGCATAAACCAGTTGAAATACAAATAGTTTGGAACGCAATGTTAAATCTACCGCTGAAAATAAAAAATAATAAATACGTAATTTTAGCATACTATTTGAGAGTAATTTTATTCTTTTCTCCACTGAGATTTGATTCGAGGATTGAATTTGTATAAAAAAAAATTATATGTGACAAAACAACCTTATTTTGCCTAATAAAATCATAGCTTTTGATGACATGGTTAAATAATTGAGTAGAACATTATACGAAGACATGGTGTTCCTTGTTAATTTGTCATTAGTCTTCCAAGCTAATCATAGCTCGTGACTATATACTAATTATTCCCTCCGGATCTCGCAGTGACTTAATGACGTGGAGATTGCTTATTTTGGATTTGAGGTGCTAACTCCCTTATCAATTTAACCCTGACATAATTACAGAGCGATAATCAAAATCGTTGCGAGGATATTACTTTAGAAACAAAAAAGATACTCAATTCTATTCTTTGAAAAGCTTTTTACAATAATGAACAGTTTGTTATTCGTGAACTACCTTCCAAACGTTGAATTGTTCATAAAACAATTTATTATCAGACGATAATTCCTGGAATCGTTGTTTTCTTCAAAAACTAATTTTGAAGTATTCGCCTAAAGTTGCGAAAGTATGTCTCTTCAACCTGTCAAGTACCATTATTTAAAAAAAAATAAAAGCAAAAATTCTGATATTTAAAATTCTGTTAATTATTAAAACGAAATGACAATAACACACGATTCAATGTCTCCCGTGTTTAAATATTGCGAAGACCGATTTTAAAGTAAGTTATTTAATAAATTTTCATTTGCCTTCGAGTTGACTAATATACGTCTAATGTACTGTGCCCTTAGCAAAATTGTTCAACCACCTTTACTTTGACCTGCTATGTTGGCTTCCACTGTGTGGCCTCTATTTCAGGACACCCCTCGTATGACCACTCAACTAAAAAAATACGGGTTCCACGCCTATATTCAGCAACTCTGCAATCCGGCTTCTATTTCCTGCGACACAAAACAAGTCCTCAGCTCTAAGACCGGTTAACTTCCGGAAATTACACAATACAAAAAATATCCTCCAACGCTATATCTCCCCTTCACCTACCCTCCTCGATAAATTTCTGATAACTCTAGAAATAAATACAGGCCTGAAGTTATTCCTACAAAGACAAAACGATGTACCATATTATAAAAAAAATATTATTGGAAAAAATCATATTTAAAGCGCTTCGATATTGATTACAAAGCTTCCTGTCAGCAGTGATTGATAAGTAAGAAGCATGGCACCCCGGGGAGGCGGCGCAACCCTCACCGCTCATGGTGTTGAGCTCCGATGATTTATGCTCTCCGGGAATCAATTGTTGTTCCGATCATGATGCAGTCCACAGGGCATTATTTTTCCCATTTTTCATTGCCCAAAGGCAAAATCAAAATTTCGATAAGCGTTGACCTTGTCAATGAACTGAGCTCTTTTCGGGAACGCCAGTCAAATATGTGAGGAAAATCACGAAGCATTTATATAAGGGGACGTTGTTACTTTATATCCATTTAGTAACATACATTTTACATATTTTTTATTCGCTGTAGATCAAAAATATTGAATAGTTAAATCCTTGATATTTAAAAAGTACATTTATTTATGACAAAAGCTTCAATGGTTCATTAGCTGGCATCCTTACTAGCTAACCTTAAAATACCAGATTAAAATTCAGATAGAAAAATAGGCTTATTTGTCAGTTTACCTTGAGTTTTCGTACTATTACAAAGTAGGTTGGTTATCAATTCTTATTATTTAATGTGGGTTCTCTCCTATTAGAGGATCAATAGTATAAATAAGCGCACATGCTTTGAAAATACACATCAGCCTAATATTTCTGGTAGTAAGTTGTGTTGCTAATAAAGTTATAACTTGTACGTTTGCACTCCGAAAGTTAACCTCTTTAAATATGTATTCTATAAGCTGAGTGTGTGTGTCCTTATAAGCGTTTAGGGAGTGCCAAACTGATGTATTAGTTAAACCACACTTAAGAATCACCTAAGCCGCAGTTTCGAAGTGAGTCCTTCTCAGCTCGAGCCTGCTAACATATTAAAATGGTTGAAAACTAGTTCTGGAAATTAATTATCAAGAATCATCGAATTTCGTAGTTTCAACTAAATTATTTGCTTCCTGGATAACTTTAAAGGCAGACAGAACTATTTCACAAGTCCTTGGGAGATATTTCTGTGAAATTACACAAAATAATGAACGAACTAATTCCTCCAAACATTTAAGATTTAATCCTTAATCATAATGCTAGAAAGTGAAATTCAAGTGAATCTAAAATTCTGAAACAAATACATTTCATGATTCGGATCACGATTGTATCAATTTGGAATATCTTTATTTTTTTCATAATCTGTTCATATAATCATATAGTTTTGTAAACTAGGTTGGCATCTTCTTCTTCATCACATTGTTTATTTTTACAAGTTCATATCACAGAGTACGTTTTGTAAAACCATTCAATAAATTTTATTGAAATAAAGACTGCAAGGGGCTGTATAGACTGCAAAAGTAGCTTTGCTTGCAATGAAACGGCAATTGATGTGCCCTCGGTACAAAACTGCATACATCAATATCGAGAAAACTAAAAGATTGCAGGATATTGAAGCTCAGAGGATATCAAAGTTTTCAAATTCAACTCATATTGCAAATGTAATTCTTGTCAAAGTGTTTGATGTAAGAAATAGTAAATATATTTAATACTTCATTAGAATAATTTATTAAGAATATTATTTAGTGCTGTTCTCATTTTTTTTTTTGACGCTAAACTAGGAAAACCTCCAGTGTATTATTTTTTATAATATTTAATTGGCTTGTTTGATTAAACACCTTATTATTTCGTGTTTTCGCTATTCATTGCAAACATGTAACCTTTTCCAACGAGTTGATTGAAAAAACACAAATCAAATAAAGTTTGTATATTTCATTTCAAATGTCTGCGGCCGGGGTTTCAATTGAAATGTTTGTGTTTGGTTAGCCATTTTCACTTTTTCGCAAAAATTTGAATGAAGTTTGCACTGGTGATCAACCCAATCCACTTACCAGCCTAGCATGTTTGTGTGATTGTACAAACACCTGTCCCGGCGGACTCGAGCGTTTTTCTCTATATTTGCAGTCACAGTAATTGGAGAGCCACTCGTCGCCTGGTCATATAGAATAATTTTGCCCTACATAATTATTTTTTTTGTATTTCAACAGTAAAAATAAAATGCTTACTAAAAATTACAATAATTAGTTGAAAACTTAATAAAACCATTTCAATACATACAATGTAATATATAAATCTACAGTACTTTCAAATCAGGTGAATTTAAACAGTGTGAATAAGAATATATTATTTTGAATTTGAGTGTGAAAAAGAGTTATAACCTTCTCAACCATTTGGCTTTTGGTTGTATTTATAAATAAACATTATTTTCTGTTGATACAAAATGAATAAATCAATATACAGTTTTGAGAATTTCATCTCAAACACTACTAAAAAGCGATTTTTTTTATTTGATCTACCGTATATATATTTTTTCTTAAGACTAATTTTCATTCAATAGTTTTACTTCAAAACGAATCTTTTTTTCTTGGAAACGCTGTTTACGTTAAAAAAATGTTTTCTTTGAAATAAATTCATAGGCAGGGTTTGCTGAGGTTATTCTTCAATTTCTTTCTGTTATAGAATATTGCTTTCAGCCACGTCGACGTTAATCTTCCAACGCTCTTTCTTGTAGAGCTAAAGACTGTAATGACTTATTTTTATCAGCCCAAATGATCCATGCGATTCGTGTGTAAACCCTATCAGGCTGAAATATAAGCTGGTGGAAGAATCTTAGGGCTGCTTTCAGTTTCACATTGATACTTGATAGTTTCAGGGAAAAAAAACCACGCAATAATAAAATAAATGCTGATTTCCAAGGTTTCCAAATCCTACTGAGTAAACTTCGAGCGTTTCTTTTACATTATTATAATTCCAAGAATCAAGTGTCACTTTAAATATGTTTTTCTGATTTTTTTAGTCTATAGCAACATACTCGTATATTGAAAATTTTTGAAATAAATCCTTTTAGAGAATTCCTATTTCATTATTTTACATAAAAGACTTTTGTGATTTTTTTCCACGTTTTTATTAAGACTAATTCGCCAACTAAGAATGTTGACATATTCACATAAAGTCAGTTGGTAAAAGTTGACATTTTTTTTTAACAATATCCATAACTCTTTACTGCATTAGTAGTAAGCAGCATTCTGAAAATAAAATGAGTGCTGGCTTCGTACGGCTATGACATTATAGTTATATAAAAATAAGTCAGAGGAGTTTTTATTTCGAATAGTTTATTTTTGGCTAAAAATTAAAAGGCAGTGAAATGCCTAATTATTTTACCATAATTTAAATCTTGGTGTGAACAAGGTATATAAATATATATTATTTAATTACAATGCATTTTTTTTCTCCCACGAGTACGTGGGACAAGTGAAGTGGTGTGAAATATTGCAGCAAGCCATCAAGTCGAGACATATAATATTCTTTGTTCTGTATAACGACACTCGACTCCGTATCATTTCCCTGCAGGTTCGTAAAGTTTTTAAAGTTACCGAATGATAAAGTGCAGGGGACTTGCGTTGAAGTTAGCTTGTAACATGCATCACATGCAACTGAATCAAACTGCACAACTGCATCATCTCTCTGTAACGTTTTATGCGATAAGAGAATGCATCTGGTAAACTTTGTAAATCATGCACTCTGTTTATGTAGGAATATATTCTTGAAATTCGATTACTCAAATACATATCTCATGAACTAGGTTTATACTACTAACTATATTTTTTTTTGAATGTGGTTCTTTATACTATTAGAAATTATAAAACAAACAAAAAAAAATTATATTCAATGTTCAATGTCTTAAAACTCTTTATAAAATATTTTCAGATTTATATCTTACTAACTGCATTTTGAATAATTTATAATCCAAATGGCACTATCAACATTAGCATAATTTAATTTATATTGGTCATTGGTAAATAGCACATTTAAAATACTCGTAAGCTTAGCAAAATATTTGCGATAGTAAATCATGATAGCATGATTATTAATTTGAAAACGCAATTGAATTAGTCCAATTAGGTTTTCACTGAAGAGGAACGTACTTGCACTATATTACCACTTGTATTTGCTAGCATTGAAATGCACATATATATTTTATAATAATATTCGTCTTAATATTTTAATTACTTAGATAATAGTCTGTTGCGGCCTGAATCTTTTGAAAATTTCACTACTCAATTTTTGTTACTGAACGAAAATTCAAATAGTCAAATGCAAGTACAGAACTATACAGTTTTAACATTTGTGATTACTTAGTTTAAAAAACAACGAATTACTTGCGTATTTACTTTGAATTAAAAAATATTCACTCTTCAATATCTTATTGTTGCTAGAAAAGCTATTGATGTTCATAAGTACGTTCTGAGTGTGTATTATATAAAATATTCAGTTTACAGGTTGGTAGCTCAAAAAAATGTTTAAAGCGAAGCCACAAGAAACGATTTCATATTTAATTATCTCATGATGTCTTAATGAATAAATAATTCATGCTTCTAATAAAACTCAGAGAATCGTGACCTACGGCGGTACAAAAGTAATCTATTTTTCAATTATTTTTACTACGTATCACGTTCATCATTTTATTAATGTTTTTTTAAAAACGCTATTTGATAACATAATTCAATATTTAATAACAAATTATGGTAAAATAAATGTTTTTTACAAAGCAATTGAAAGAGAAAAACATTTTCAATTTTTCTTAAATCAAAAATATCTTTTAGTATAAATATACAAAAATGTTTTTCTTAGAAATAATAAAAAATATATTTTATTGTATTTAGTAATAAAATATATAAAGCATATTGTTTATTATATATTTTTGTTATACCCAAAAGTTTACAAATACAACTAAATGTACACTGCCTCTTTCTAACAGTAAACTCTGTTTAAGACCAAACAAAGAAACACTTTTCAATTTGTCGCTCAATTTCCCTCATCGATTAACTTCACCCCTCTTCTAAGTGAAATAAGAAAAGTACTTTACTTGCGTGGCTTTAGACTCTTTTAAAACACTAACATAAACCACCATTTAAAAAATGTTAAATATTATCAAGTGGAGAGTTAGTTGAAATTTTGTGTATTTCGGTTATTTACAGCCACGCAAAGTAACAGCTTTATGAGCTACATATATGAAGTTTTAATTAATTTACTGCTTTTTAAGTTTATTTTTATGTTCTATTAAAAACCTCTGCAAAAAATACCTGAAAATATGCTTTTAGTATATAGTTTGTATCGATCTGTTTTGATGTGATATAATTTGAAAAGCAAACGAAAATAGTAGAAGCACGTTGCTTGTTTTCACATTCCCCGGGTAAGGGTTGAAATTGATTTTAGACGAGAAGCCCCTGAGGAGCTAATCCCGTGACAGAACACCCCCCAGGCCTCTCGTGTGACTGATGCCACCGATTACATTTTGTTTGTCGCTCTCGTCCCGGAAAATCTAGCAAACTAATCTACAGTTTTCCGCCCACCATGTAGCATGGCCATAATAAACTATAACACTGTGTGTAACATGAAGAATACTGTGAAAGTACTTCCCATTTAGTATTTTTTTGATAAGAAATTGTTCAAAATATAATATTTGAAATGCTTACAATTATAAGAGAAAGCATTGTAAAGTAATTGAAAAATTAACAACGCTTTAACTACATCCTTAGAATTTGGATCTTGTAATCTTTTTGGAAACATTTAATTAATTTCAATCTCAAAAACAATATTTATTTTGTGTACAATATTTTTAATTTTAACCACTTCGTTATTATTTACAATTACTCGATGTGGATTATTTATGATCAAATCTAAAGAAATGAAATTGACTTTAATTTACGAAATTATAAGGTTTAATGTAGAAGACTGTTATGTATAAAATCTACAAGTGGAGATATCTGGCTTATAATATCACGAAAATTCACCACTTAATAACCGGATACCATTATTACGGATAAAGTATTCTTACAAAGTTTGAAAATGAGTAAAATGATCGAGTTTCACATATTTGAGTTTTAATATCTATCTATCAATAAACCTTGTTTTATATTTGTGCTTTTTTATATAAAATATGTAGGTACAGCACGGAGTCCAATAAGATTAGATTAATTTAGAGATCGCTCTGGCCGCGCTACGTTGAATTAGGATACAACAATAATAAATGAGCAGGTTTAATATACAAAGGGTGTATTATCTCTTCGTTACAAGATAATGCTTATACATGATGCACGCCAGTTCTTTATCCGGCCCTAGAACACGTTATTAGCGTGCCTTTTCGAATTCATACTCGTACTAACCTGTTCGTGTGAATTTTAAATAGCTATGTAAAGGCTTTAGATTCTTGGTAATGCATGCAACTCTAGTACTGGTTGTCTTCAATTAAATCGAAACACATGTGAGTTAGATTAAACTAATACGAGATTTGCATGTTTTGATAAAATTGAAACCGACAAACTTTGCATAGAGTAGGTGGTTTAATCCGTTGACATTTCAGTCTTATCGTATTAATAATTTTTCGTTAATACTCACCGTTTTGATATTTTTCTACTTTTTATTGCCATACCTTTTAAAATTACGGTAACATTCTGTGCAGAACCTTTCAGCCGTGATATTGTAATAAATTTTTGTGATAAAGTAATATCACAAAACCTGTTTTAATGGTTGATAATGCTTTACGTGAGTCCTTCGGTTTTATAGTCACCTTAGAGGAAAGCATTTAAGTTTATGAAATATAAAAGTGATTTTATTTCTGGCGTCTCTCGAAAAATAGGATACTTAAGACGAACAAGGTTTATAATTAACGGTAACGATATAATTAAAGAAATCTCCAAGAAATAGCCAATCTGTAAGCAGTTTGATCGATGCTTTATCGATAGTTTATAGAATAGAGCTGACCGTTTTTAATCAACTGTTGGATAATGGTTCCCTCACAACTGTTGGTATATTTACAAAATCCCTCATCAAAAAACCAATTGGTGGGTAAGCTGGTAATTTTATTGGATTTCTGGTTTTGAATTGAAGCTTTAGCCAATTTGTCGACATATAAACAGAAAACATTAATGACAGATTTTTTTTTCTCTTTAAGCCTGGAAATTCTTCGGAATATTTTTAGCATTTATAATTGATCTGTATTTATCCCTCCATCCAATGTTGAACCACGAAACCAAGAAAGGTATTATTGTAAGAATGAGTTTGACAAAATAATAGAATTACTAGTGTTTTTGAATACAATTATTTTGGTACAACAAATATTGACGTGATCTAATTTATAAAGAATCGGTCACGGAAAAAAAATTAAGACTGAATCTTGAAGCTGATATATATTTATTGTATTTTTTGTGAATTCCATTTGTGAGTGTGTATAGTAGTAAAAATACTTATAGACTACTTAAGCGGAAAAATTCTTATTATGTTTTTAACGGAAAAAATTGCCAAGGAGGGTTGGCCTGCCAGTAAAGCAGCGCTATCTACAAAAAATCGATTCTCGATTTTATATGCCATCGGGTATTTTCAAGCGTTATCTGGCTTCAGTACAAAAACTTTCCAATCAAAATGAAATGGGGAAGTATTGTTTTGTTTTATGAAGTCTTTTGTATTAAGGGAAAAGGAGTAAAGCTTAAGTGTTTTTGGGCTGCCTTAAAAAGTTATGTTTTTGTAGATAACGCTAAGCCTCCTCGGGTCTTCTTCTGTCACCAGACCCTCGCTTCCAGAATTACTTCTAGGTCTTCGAAAGATAAATGCCCGTGAGTCGATTCGCAAGCTGACCACAAAATACGTGCCCGTGAACTCAACTCCTCTACAGACATGTAACTAATCACTCCAAGTGAGTATACTTTCCATATAATATCTTCTTATACATATAAATTATTTATATACTGACTCTTGACAGATGACAATTGAAACCAATATTTTAAATTTAAAATGTTTATTTATAATCATCTCGCCATAATCAATGTGTATATAAATCTTTCATATATGTTTAAGAATTTATTCGGAAAAAAAACCAATTCGTGATCCATTTAGATATTAATCAATTATACGTCAGATTATTAAAACGACTCAAGTGGCATAAGATCGTTAACATTGCGACTTAATCCGGTTCTGTGAACATATATAATTTGATTTTAATAATCATAGCGAGATGTCTTCTGTATTTTAGGCCTAACCTATAGAGGTTGTAAGCGAATGAGTGTAGTATGAGACACAAAACATTCACATCGTTCATGGAGATTTATGATAAAATAGCAAAAAGCAAGCTATAGTACATTTATTGAATAACAGATTTTAAACGCAAGGGATGATCACGATATGAAAATGGATCAAAGGGCTCGTTAATGTTTGCTAGATTGAAAAATAAAAAAACACAATAGGTTATATTTACATTATTTTTTGTTCTTGGAAGGAGTTCCTTCATATATCAGTAGATTTTAAATGACCAATAAGGTATACAAGGTTTTACAGAAACCGTAGCATCCGTGTTTTGGTCTTAATAAAAAAAAATGTATGAGGTTTAATAAACCGTAAAATAATACAAAAACGTCAAGTATGAAGCAAGAGTTTTATAATGATTGCTGTGTATATTCAGCTAGTAAAATATTGCAATTTTGGCAGCTGGTCGTAAACTAGCGAAAAGGCCATCGATAAGAACCTCGTACGGTTTTTATACAAGACGATATTATGATAGAAGTAGGTTAAACATCACTGCAGTAAGGCTGTAAATTTGGTAACGTAACGACCCACTAAGCCTCTGCGCAAGTGGAGTCTAATAGGTGTTAAATAAAGCTCTCTTCTTGGAATATCTAACGTCGATCGACCAAGGAATCTAAAGGTGCAAATGTACATGTGTGCTTCTTTGCCAGAGACGGAAAGTTCACATCGTCTTTCAATCCAGGCTTACACTATATATTATAAGGACGGCAACACATTTCCCAGGATATCATCGTAGCATATTATATCTTTACAAAATATTTTTAAAAAATGACAACGAAATGTATACTTTAAATACTAAAAAAAAATATTAAACCAAAAAGGGTGATGGTACACATTTTAATGTATATGTGTTTAAAATATTTGAGCCAATTCATTAATATTTGTGTATTTTTTTATTGCAGGCGTACTATTCGAGGCAAGTCTTGAAAACCTGCATTTTCTTTTATAACTGAAAACAATTCGATAGAGTATAAGCCATTTCTGATCACTGTATTATATGGCTGCAAGGAGTTCTCTAGATTTCCAATAAACGAATCATTAAATAAATTGCATAGTATTTCGCAGCGTGTAATTTTCGTGAATAGTTCTATAAGGACAGTGCCTACTTATTTCCTTCCAAACGGGTGGTCTACGTTCATATAAATATAAATTAATGTTCTGTTCCATATAAGCGGAGTTTAATGCTCCACTCTTACACACACCCATCGAGAGCTATAGAGGAAGACCGAAGTCCCTCCGTAACGCAGCAGAGGAAATGCGATGTTTTTCTCTTAAAGTGTATTTAAAAGCTCGCTTTGGGTCTACAAAGCGCACGTCGCGTACGTATTTAGCACACGTAAAGACTGTTTCGTTTGTCGCTGTTGTGTGTTTATTTTTAATGCTGAATTGTGTATCTGCATATGACTTATACAAGCGTTTCAAGCCTTTCATTGCCGAGTTATTTTAAATGGGCAATTAATCTCACAGTAGCTATCTTATGCGAATTTCTGTGTTACGGTTTCCTCAGAGCTACTGTCAAAACATAAATCGTCTAAATAGAACTTTAACTCGCAGAAAAATTATTTGAAGAGTAATTACATTTCTAGGTATCCGTGTAGATTATAATTGATACTAACAAAGACTGAACGCACCAATACTTACATAATACTCAAATTTGCGACTTTTGATCATAAAACGAAAATGTTTTTTTTATTAATAATTTGTTGATGTTATATAAATTAAAACGCCAAGATACGCTTTAGTCAAATTTATTTTTAGTAAATTCTATAATAATTGAATTAAATTAATATATTTTTCTATGTAAACAAGAAATATTTTTACAACAATAACATCTGACAATATATTTTTACTATTCTATCTATAAACTTTTTTTCTGAAAAAAAAATTATTCTTAGTAGGAATATGCAAGTTTACTAATAAAGGTATATGATTTAGTATTAAAAATAACCAATTATTGCTCCAAGGCTAACTTCAAAAAATAAACTCGAAAAAAAAAACTAATAATTATCAATAATTTAACTTAGAACTTACCAAATTTATGGATTAGTTTAAAATATATACGTGGGATCTGAAATCGTGCCTTTTTACTTAAATGACATTTTTTTTAAATATGTAGTTAAAAAATTGTATTCAACGGCTTACTTTAGTTTTACTCCATTTTGACATGCGAGCAGAGAAAAGTACATCACGGCATTACGTAATAAGCCTTTTCTTCCTATAAAGTGAATAATAAAGAAGATAATTCTCTAGCAGAAAAATTATATCTTAAGCATATTTCAGAATAGAGTTTTCCTTTAGCTACAAACCTGGCAGGTGTTATTAAAAACTGACTATTTAAAAAGTATTATATTAATTGTTATTAACATTGTACCAATTCCAAAAATATAACTGTTTCTTTTGATATTACTCAAAGCTAAATAATAATTGCGTTTTGATTATTTTTCAGTCGATATAAGCGATGAGTTCAGGGTGAAAAGTGATTATTTGATATATATAAAGACAAATCGTCTTTCACTCCAGGAAGGCAAAATTAATATAAGACGAATGTTCTTTGTGCTTTGGAGTTTCCTTCCCTGATCGTTGACTACTCGCCATTATTAGATGGCCAGGTGAGCGCTCGAAGGTTGCTCGAGTATTCTAATTATGAGACCTTTTAGTAAGGCTTCAAGACCCGAAGGTTCATGCCCCTGTGAAGTAAAAAGGAAAAACAATTTTCTCTTGCTTACTCAGGCATACGAACATACTGCATGGGTTTCAATTAATTTGTTCTCTTTTTTGGTAATTTTATTTTAAAAGGATTTTTTTATATAAATACTTGTATACGTATTAAAGATCTGTATAATTTACTAATTTATTATGTAAAGTTAGTTTCAATCGAATAAACTCGGGAAGGTTTTTTTTTTAAATTATTTTAACGCAAATGGGTTTCAATCATGTTTGAGAAGCTAATAAAATAAAAACAGCACGTTTCAAAAAAATTTAATGAACAAATAAGTGAGTACAATAGCATTATCATAATTTTCAGACATTTCACTAATTTACTGTGATTATCAAAATAAGTTATCATTATTAATCGTTATTAATGACCACCTATATAATGTATTATATCATCAGATGCTGTAATGTGACTAGTTAGATACATGGTACACAAGAGAGTATCAAAGTTTCACATGAAACGAACTTGTCGAGACATATTTCTCCAAAGTATTTGCAAGTGCAATGTGCGCCGTCTACCCAATTTTGGATAAAAACTTTTAAAAAACACCTTAGCCAATTATGTTCAGATCGATCGAGTAAGGTATGTTTACAAGTACACATTTCACTTCTAGGTAGTTTAGAAAGACGTGTTTACAAGCACGTTTCGTACCAAAAGTGTAATGTTTGTTATTTGAAACATATGCAACTTCAATACTTATCCAACGTGTTTCCTAGAGCTGCCATTGATGTATTTACTTAGTGTTTATTTTGAGTTGTCTCGATGAGTTTCCTCTTCAGCGAGACCATAAAACTACAAGTTCACTTGTAGAATAACTCCCCGCCAACTCTTGCTGCGATATTGGAGCGAGGAACATTTCTGAAGCCTCGGCGTCAGCAATAAAGACTGCATGGAAGTTTTCCTATTTAATGCGAAGATTCCCGCCGCTCTCTAACTCCCAGATACCGACTTGGTTATTCTGACGAAAATAACTTTGTTGATCCGAGCGTATTTTAAAAGTAACCGGATGGTGAAGCAAAATATTGTTGATCAAAGAATACTTATTATATTCAAGTATATTGTTACATTTTTCCAAGAGCGTTTCGATTTAATTTAAAAATATTTCTTCACTTCTTTTACATCTCTATGTTGGATGATCTCACAACTCTTCCGTTGAAGGCCAAAATGAAATCATTTTGAAACGATCAGCATCACAGATGTTTTTTCTCGAACGAACCAAAAAACAATTTGTTTCTTTCAATGAATTAAAAAATAAGAAAAACCTAAATCAAAATTGTATGGGTCCTTCAAATCCGTATAGTGGATTAGCTTATTCTAAGCTTCCGAGAACAAAGACTCGGAAAAATTACTAAAAAATACGTGGGTTCTAGTCGTTTCTCTACTGCCGACTGGCGACTAGATTAGGTTTATTTTTACCTATCAGCACTATGAAATTCAAAGGTTCACTGTCTTGTGTAAAAATAAATTAATAAATCATCAGACGCGACAGCATAGCATATTTTTGAAAATATTAAAATAAAATGTGTAGCTCTACAGGTATACAAACTAAAAAACCGACAACTTTAAAAATGGATAATATATTGTTAAAAATCCTCTTTGCTATATTTAATAAATCAAGAACAACATTTTTACCGATGATCATAATTTGATATTTAATATATCCGTATTTTATTTTTACATTTATAAATAATCAAATCACACATGAAACGACAGTCGAAATCCCAAAGATCCAGGTGGTATTTTTCCTGTATTTAGTGGGAAAAAATATTATATCCCTCGTTATTTCACGTGCAAATTGATAATTTAAGAACATATTGTAACGTATCTATTAGTTGATACGCTATTTATTATTAATTGATGCATACTGAAACCAATAGTGATTCATCATTAATCACTCATACTATCACCATATATTAAAACGTTCAAATGAAAATTCTCTTTAAAAATGAAGGCACTTTATGGCGTATAGTTGAAATTTGTCGGTCATTGTTACATATATTGAAAAATATTAACAATGAGATGGAAATAGGTACATCTTCTTTGTTATATTTTTTCCGGTAAGCATATGACCACCTTTTTTTCAATTCCATAATACAACGCTGTCAAGTTGAAGGTGATATATTATTATTAATAATAATAAAAAAAACCCTTGGGCAGGATTTGATTGTCGGAGGGGTTGAACATTTTCTTGCTTCGATTTACACAATAAAAATACATCAAGGTGGAAATATTTTTATAAACACAATATTACACATCTCATTGCGTGCATACATTTTTTTGTATATAAGTTGTAGTAAAAAATAAGTGCAGCCACAGTTGCTATCTGGCCATGACTGTCCTGACTCTGCATCTGGATAAAAAAAATATTTTTTGGTTTTTTAAAATGGTTTTTTCATTTTCAGCTCGCTTTGACCATATTTAAATAGTAAAACACACAATACTCAAAGAAAAGCTGAAAAAACTTTTCAGACTAGTGGTCTGAAATGAATTTAAAAAAAAACCCGTACTGTTATATTAATATATCTAGGCAAAATAGTCAAGCTTATTTAAAATATTATTTTACTGTAAGTATTCAATTTACGTTGAAGTATTATTATGCATACACAGCTTTATTCTAATTTCCAAGTATAGGGATAGTTGTCTATTAATATCTAAATCGTCCTTTTTCAGTTAAAATTTGTGCGATTATGTTAGTATATTTCATTGGGTCCTGTGTTTCAAACAACTCTGGTTATACTGTGAGTATCCAATTTACTTTGAAGTATTATAGAGCATGCATAGCTTTATTCTAATTTGCAAGTGTGGGGGATAGTTATAACTGTGTAGTGGTTTCTCTCGGTTGTGTAAGCCGCATAAGTGGTGTCATCAGAAGCTGTTAGGCTTATTACTGTGGCTAAAGAACACATTTCCGGCGCTCGCTCCTCTGTTTGCTCCACTGCGGGGACGCTTAACCCAGTTCTTTTTAAGAAAAATCGCCACTTATTAATCTTAAAACTCTCCAGCCTTGCCGCTTTTGAGAGTCTCGCGAAACAGTGTGGACGACAGCGAGAACCATTCAGAGCTCACAGCTGTATTTCTAGAAATTTCTAAACACTTTACTTTCGCGACATTAAAAAAAAAGATACAAAATAAAAACTGCCATTTTTATCACAGGTTTGTTAAGTAGAGTGCAAGAAAAGCTTTTGATTAATATAAATAAATAATAATAAATTTAAATACAATTTAACGGCAAATAATACATGGAGCAATATATATATTATGTATGTATTTGTGTCATGCATTTGCATGCTCGCTAGCGAGTTCAAAACCTGAGCAATCAATTTTATTAATTAAATACGAAATAAATAAATGTTAATTAATTATTTTTAACTAAACATATTTATATCGTAGCAAGTGAATTGTGCCTTGAGTAGATTTCGATTCAAAAATTAGGTACCCAAAAAGGATTTACGGTTGTTATTGGTTATTAGAAGGGTAAGTAAAGTTTAGGCTGTTTTCGATACCATCCCGAAATTATTAATATTTTATAAATAAAAAAAATAATAATGACAGAAAATTACAAGTCACCCGTTCAATAATAGCATTCCAGTCAATCGAATTTTTTTGTTGTGCTGAAATGAGCTGAATAACGTTTCGCTGTACAAACTGAGTTCGTAGGGTTTACATGTATTACTTGAAAAACATTATTCCAGTTATTCTCGCCCTCCCGAGTTCGTCACTGGGAGTATGTTTTGTTTAATATTAGACCTCATCAATCATCAGGCCCAGGTATTCGGCATTGGCAGGTCTTTATCATTTACGTCCCTCATTCCCTGCAGGTTCACACTGAAGACCAGGTAGAGCCACGCTACGAAATTTACATAATTTACCTGACAAATTAATGTGGTCGTTTAAATCAGTAAGTACCTACATAAATTTAGTATTTTCATATCTTCTTGTTTACGTGTAATCTGCTTACTGTACGTGTTTGACTCATAAAATTCCACTGTCGTCACATTGAATTGTTGCAAGTGAGTGGGTATGTTTACTTCTTGAATAAATGTGACCATCAATATAGTTTTCACAGAAAAGGTATAGCTACAGCAAAAACACTCTGTATGTAAAACAACATGTCTCTTAGTACCATCACAAGTTAGTTTCATCAGAAGCAAATAAAAATTGACCTTTCATGTTTTATAAATAAAAAAAACTTCCGTGAGTAATGGAAAAAAGCACTGCACCTTTGCTAAAGCAAATGTTATATATTTTTTTATTACTTTCAAGAAGTGAATTCATATATAAAATGTTCCATCGAGACATAAGATAACTGGACTGTAACATTTACCCTAATGGTTAGCCGGGGTGAAGCTTTTTCTAAATAAAATCTAATTTTTCGTATAATCATTAAATAATATTTATTTTTTGTTGTGTTCAAAAGTTTTTCATAAATTTATACTGAGGTTAAAATATCAGTCACATATTCAATTAATATTGATTTTATTATCAACGTGCTTTGTATCGTGAAAACCCAATAAAATTACAGTTTTATGTATTAAACATGTTTTTGAAAAATAATTTCTCAATAATCGTACTTGATATTAATTTTTTAATAATCATGACTTTGGCTTCTAAGACATTAGCCATGTACACGTCGACCGTTTAACATTCAATATTAAATATTTGTAACAATGTTGAATTTATAATTTGATTATTTAAATTATTAAAAATGGCTGCATTGATCGATTTATTTTACTTATTGACAGCTTTCAACTTAATTGGCGTTATTTTTTCACGTAAGTATCTAATAAAATAATCTAAGCTATGTATGCATAATTTTTATTGAAAATATTGTTTGAAATTAAATACTCTCTACTATGCTTTTTAAAATATTTTCTAACAAATAAATATGATTTTTATATTGTAAATATTAATATTCTACTGCAGATCATGCTACTATGAATGAAGATGATTGTAGAGCTAATGAGGTTTATTCAGAATGTGGTAATTATCAGTGCCAAAACTCATGCACAAAACCCAACAATACAGATGAATGCTATCCTTGTTTGGCAGGATGTGTGTGCATAAGCGGCTACCTCAGAAATTCAGCAGGAGATTGTGTCCCTCCAAGTGAATGCGGTAATACAACCTTAAATAATACCTTTTATAAAACCTCACACAAACGTCAATATGAATCAACCTTTCTAAATATTCAGAAATAGTATAATTACTATAAAGTTATTTAAGTAGTATAAAATAGTATAAAGTTGCTAATGTAAGCAAAATACACCAAGGAATTTAATTAACCTCAAAATTGAATATATCATTTAATTTTTAAATTGTTATATTTCTCTGCTTTCTCCGCAGATTGTTGTGAAAGAAATGAAGAGCTGGTTTTATGCCCTAGCAAGTGCCCAGAAACATGTGATGATATTGCATTAAATGAAAATGCTTTCCCAACTCCAGATCCCAATTGGTGCAAGCCTGCATGTAGGTGTAAAAAAAACTTTAAAAGAAATAAGAGAGGAAGATGTGTCCATATTTCAAAGTGTAGTAAGTTATTTTAATCTGTGTATGTTTTCTCCGTGCTTTTTAAATTGACAAAATAAATTACAAATATTTTTTAGTGGTAATGTTTGACAACTAAAATAAAAATCACATTTACAGGAGTCAAATGCGATTTGCACGAAGAGTTCAACAAATGTCCATCTTCTTGTGAAGACATAGGCTGTCAAGAATTCATAAGCGGAGAGAAGTCCGACTGTCCCCCTCTTTCTGATATTGATCTTGTTGGTCAACAGAACAAAAACTGCTACCGACCACGGTGTGAATGTCTCCCAGGATTTGTTAGAAAAGAAGGAAGCTGCGTTTCACAGAGTGAATGTATGAGTATCAACAGAATTAGACTTTAATATACCTGCATTGTTTTTTTAAGCTAATCCTGAAATTCTAAAGAACTATCAAAAATGCTGCACAGATTACATAAAACAATGCTTAGTAATAAACAAAGAGTGTTTTTTTTATCAAAATATTTTATAATTTACTTGTATCTACATTTCAGATAGCCAATTACCAATTTATTCCCAAATTATATTTCCTAACCTCTTACAGGTTGCGATGATCCTAATTCTGAGTTGGTAAAATGCCCACACAAGTGCGTACCAACTTGCGACTCGACTCCCAGTCCAGATTGTGTTACTAAGTGCCCTAAGAGAGCTTGTGTTTGTAGAGAAAAATTTGTTCTCAATGCAAACGGACAATGTGTTCCCCCCCAAAATTGTCGTAAGTGCTAAAATGAGTAAAAAAAAATATATTTTACTATTTATTATTCCGTTTTTTATTATTTATTATTTATTATTCCGTTAGAGTATGGACTAATTATTCTTTGTTTTAGCTGCCAAGAAATGTTTGAAAAAAACGGAAATATTTGTAACATGTCCCGGAAATTGTCCTCCTGAAGCAACTTGCAAAGACTATCTCGAAAATAATGATGATCCTGTTGTATTGCCTAAGAATCCACAGTGCTTCCCGGCCTGCAAGTGTTTGTCAGGTTACTTTAGAAACGCAATGGGAGATTGCGTTAGCCCTGAGTATTGTAAGAACAAAAACATTTTATGTATACATTATGAAACCTGATAATTGTCATCAATAATATTCAAAGTTGATTGAATCAAATACGGTGAAATTCAAAGTGCTGCGAGATTGATGTAGTTTACCAAAATGTGGCTTTCCAAGTTGATCAAAAATGTATAGGATTTTCAAATGTACAAAAATCATAACTACAAACATTAGAATCTAAATCAATCTCGTTATTTACTCCATTTTGTAATTTTATGCAAGCATAATTTTATGTTAAAATATAGTTTCGCTAAGTCGAAAAATATGGATCTATTTTTTACTTCTATTAATTAGCCTTGTGTTATTATTTTACAGAGAAATATTTAAAAATATGCTTGTTTTGTAGGTTGTGATGATCCAAATGCAATTGTGGTACAAAATCCAAATCCATGCGCCGGTGGAACCTGTCAGAATCCTCAATTCCAAAAATGTAGAAAAGAATGTAGCATAAGAGGCTGTCAATGCAAGCCAGGCTACGTTATGAAAAGTGAAGATGACACCACATGCGTATTACTATCAGATTGCCCAGAAAGAGACATAAATGATGATAATAACAGTGACGGTAGGGGAGGAAAACAGAAAAAACGACAGCATAAAAGACTTAACATCCTAAAAAAAGCATTTAAATTTTGATATCTTACTTAATAGGCTACTAAATTTTATTCATCAACTACATTACCTTAGCTAGGCAACTCTGAATATTCTCAATGTAGAAAAATTGTTAAAAATATAGTGTAGGAATAGCAACAGTTAATAATACTAATGAAAATAAGCCATATTTATAATAAAAGAAATTGCAAAAAATTATATTATGCATGTGTATATAAACCAATTTACTGTGAAGTATTTAATTGTGCAGCAGTCAATTTATTATTTTATCATACACTTCTAATTTCAACACATTGAAATACTTATCTGGAAAATAAAATTAACACCCACCTATAAGTCTTGATTTTGATGCTTACATTGATTGTCTGCATTTATTTCATTATCAGTTTAAATACAAAAATAATGTTTAATTCTTGGATATTTTTTTTTAATTCTATACGACTGAGAATCCAAAATGATACTTTTTCTCTGCTTAATTGATAAAACTGTGACTCTTGAAATGACGCCACAGGCATACCAATGGCATACAGTGGATTCAAAATACACACATTCAGTTTTTTCTTGTACTGAATGCAGAATTACACCGAATATTTTATAGTTTACATTCTTTGTAGGTCACCAGGATTGCACTTCTCTGGTGTATATTTGTCAGATATCTCCAAGTATTAACACACTAAAGGCGGGGCGGGTACTAGTACCCGCTTCGCTGACTACCGTCTAAAAGTGGGGCAGGTACTGTAGTACCTGCCCCGCGAGATCATTTGGGTTGGCCACCCCTGTTTTAAAATAAATTTTAAAATTTAAATTGTATGCATAATAAATTATTGATAGACTAATTAACTCGGAGTTGCTAAACGGAAAAAAAATCAAAAATTGCAAAGGGTTAATGTATACACAAGATTTCGCACGCGCAATTTTACGCGAATTTTGCCCGCTACGCACATCAGTTTAGTCAATTTGGTTACCCGCCTAAAGTGTGTTAATAGAAAAATAAATAATATAAAAGATATAAATTGAGGATTATGGTAAATTAAAAATAATCACTTTTTGTAAGTATTATTATTTTATTTGACAATGATGAATGAATTTTTATGTTGACTAATCAACGAAAAAAATTAATATCAAAAATATTGTATTTTGATTAATGATTATGGTTACCATTCATAATATGTCAATTAAATATCAATGAATAACCACTACAACTATACAAGTCAAAAACTACTCACAATACAATTGTTTTCCCCTATTTGAAATATAAAAGGAAACACTAGATTTAACAATTCATGTTTGTATATGTTTGGGTACTCGTGGTTACTCCTTATTGTGCACATAAGTTTTGAAAATAAAAAAAACATAATACAATTATTGCTCATTTGAGGTGTATAGGTTTTAGACATATAAAAAAGTCATATAGACTATATATTTGGTAATTACGTAAAACATTTAGAATGCAGTTAAATATGTTCTATCAACAACTAAGTTCATCTGTGATTATTTATAATTTTCATGCATACAAGTTTTGAAAATAAAATGACTCTAAAACATTAGTCATTTTAAGTGTAAAGGTTTAAGACATTTTAAATGGTATGTACACAACATATTTGGTAAATATGTAAAAGATATAGAATGCCGAATATAATCTATAAATATCTATGTTAAAACTATTTTATATAATCTAACGGTAAGATTTAACCTAACCTTGAACCAGTCAGCATACAGGAAGCACAGTATACTTTCTTGTTGAGATACTATTGTTTAAATAGGTTAAAACACAACGTAATAGTAATTATTATAAGAAATTATTTTTCTACTTTATAGAAATATTGACTATTTAATTATTGCAAGAGATAACTAGATAATATATCTAAAATATTAAAGACTTTATATCAATAATATTCATGAAATAGCAGGATTGTTACTCAGTAGAACTCGATATGAGTAGTGGAATGGTTAACATTTTCTAAAACTAAAAAATCTTTAGTTTCAACGTACGAGCACAATTAGAATGTTAAAAAGACAGTAAAGTCAATGTAAATATCAATAAAATTAGTAAAAACTCACTAGGTAAATTTTGAGGAAAACTTTAAAACTAAAATTGCTTTGTAAAGTACAAAATAATTAATAAATCTGCAAATACAAATATCACTTCATCGTTAAAAACTACTCAACACACTTTTTCATTTTATTGTGGAACTTTGGAAAAATAGTATTCCTTTGGAGAATATTACTTATAAACTGAGCAAAAAGTTTTTCATAAAAATTATAGATTTTAGTGTATTTATTATCTATTATTAAGATTGTTTATTACGCTATGATTGTGAGGGTGAAAAATATTTGAGAAATATTTACTCGTCTCAAATGTGTTGTCAAAAAGGCAATTAAGAGATTTTTGAATAAACTTTGTATAATTTAAGATACAATATAGTATATTCATGAATTTATGTTTTAAAATATTCCGCTTGTCATCGAAATACAACAAAGATGCAAAATAAAAATTCTCAGGATATATAATACATATTCACAGATCTTTTTCCAAGTCTTATTAAATTTATTCTGAGCAGGTTATACATATAAAAAGGGAACAATTTTCAGAATAATCAGAATAGTGACTAAAAACATGTTACATTATTCAGGAACCATAATATAAGATACATCCAATATACAGAATGTAGCACGGCATACTGGACAAGTGCATTTACTGCTGAGCCACTTTTCTGTGACATCAGGGTTCTGACGAGATGCAAACCAACGAGCCATACAATCAGCACACCACATGGGCCTGTGAATCAGAACAATTTATATATATTTTAGTATCAAAACAGCTATGAAAAAAATTATCATGATATATTTTCATTCACAAGCCATATAAAAATTAAAATATAATGCTAGGAAAGTTTAGATCGAGTTATATAATATAATGTTGAAAGTTTTATGATCGAGCTAGATAAAAGATCCCAGAAAATTAGAATATATATATACATTTGAATATAAAATTTTTATGTTGGGCAATAAATAAACATAAAAATTCTAATGAAAATTCCTGATTGCCAAATGCCACTTTTTAATAGTCAAATTTTATTTTATATTATGATACAATTAATACCTGCAATTGCAATGTGTACAAGCCTTTACTTTTCCCCCTACATTAGATTCCTCAGGACATAGTTTGTTGAGCTTCACGTTGGATGGTTCTTGCATGCAGCCAATACAAGGTTCTAGTTCCTAAAAAAAATTATATTATAATTATTTGAAATTATTACTATGTGTTACAAAATCGACAGTATTGTTAATGCAAAAAAAAAATGTGCTAATTGCAAATACTAACTTATAAAAACATTTTCACTTACCTGGCCAGTAGAGAAAGACTGATTAAGACTAATCTGGTTCTTAAATACTTCAATGAATTTATCCACAATACTTTTATGAAAAACTATATTTGGTTCCACTATAATTTGTCGAGTTACTTTGTCTTGCAAATCTTTGAAATCTCGAACATTAAGTCTTATATTGAATGTAGGTATCTGACTTTGGACAGATTTGACTTCAATATTAATAAATTGCAACTCCCCTCCGCCAACTACCGGAGTCAGCTGAAATGTGTGAGCCTGAAAAAAATAATACGTTAACTGTAACAACCGAAATACATAGGTGCATGCGTTGTGTCAAAACGAGAAAATTAATTAAGGACAAATAAATATGATAGAGAAAATAAATTACTTACTTCGGTAAGAAGCAACATAGCGTCATTCTGATATGCAAAATTGACATCATATAATCCAACCTTTATTATCCAATTATCCGTCACTATTATTTTAGATGTAGGATTCGTCTGAATTGATATTTTATCAACCCTGGAACAAAAGTTAATAAGATTATAATTAAAATAGTAAAAAAAACAACTATTACAGAGTCATAATGTAATTTTAAAAAACATAAAAGCCTGCCTTTTAAACTCAGCATCAATATTTGTCGCTAGGGCTGTCCAATCTGAAGAAGGACTTGTGAATAAAAGAAGCTTCTTGCATATTGGATGAGAGGTAAAGCTATTTCTTGTCCAGTCCAAAATCTTCACAGCTGTTATGAGAGGTATCATCAATGAAACTGTCAGAAATACTCTCCACCCAAATGATGTAGGCTCATCTTCCAATAACGCGTTCAATTCGTCTGGGTCGTTTACGTACAAGCCTGCAATGTACCCTAACGGGAGGCAAGAATGCACAGCATATGTGATCATTATTCTAAAAATATGATACTTAACAAATCTCTCATTTTCTGAGCCCAAAACCCTTGCAAAAACACTGGGTATAGTTAGCCCTGCCGAAATAAACTCGATCGGAGGGTAAACGACGAGAAACGAAAAAAGCACGTAAAACAGCGTATAAAAGAACATCTTGCTTGCAAAATCATATAAAGCCTTGCTTCACAACACATAAACTGTAATCAGCTCGATGTTTGTGCTTGTGGTTTTTTTTTTTTATTCATGAAAATAATGTGGCCATGTCATGCGTGACCATAGACAAAGGAAATATTGGGGTCATATTAAATACAACCCAACTTGCTATGCTTACCAAGCTCAGAAGTTTTAAATCTTAGTGTACAAGGATTAAAATAATTTTTTTTAAAGAAAAACGTGAAAAAAGCTAATATTAAACCCCATTAATAAATATTTATATCGACATCCTGTTCTATTAAGAAACAACTGATTTATACGTGTCATCTTGTAATTTACAAAAGCATTTTGACATTTAATATTGTCGACTATTTTATTAAATAGTACTAGGTTATAACATTTTTTATCTCTGTAAAACATGATAATTATAATAATAATTATTTTATTGGTTTTTTTTATTTTATTTATTGGAACTTATTGATTTTGGTTATTTGCTATTTGTTTATTATCCCTAACCAATAAATCGATCGTGTAAGATTCTGTTATTATATTCATAAGTAAAAAAATAAAACCTGAAGATGACCACTAAAAATACAAATTTATAAATTGTCAAAGTAATAATAAAAGTCACATATTTTACCAGAGGGTAATATTTTCTATATTGGCTAATTTGCAAATTGGCTGGAAGTTGTGTAGCCGACTTTAGTATAATCTTACATATAGTTCTGAATATAGAAATTTCCTTTGTCACACTGGATGTACGATAAGTACTTAGCCTCACTGTCCGATGGTGCTAGTATCGCAAGAGAGATTTACTATCGTGTAGTACATTCTTGTAGACGGCTACTGTCAAATTTTCAGAAGCGGACGGATACGCGTATTTTAGAAAAATGGAAAAAGAGCAATATCGGTCGGTGGTTCGATTCTTGTTTTTGGAAAGGAAATTGCGCAGCGAAATCAAAGAGCGCTTGAATTCTGTGTATGGTGACTCTTCTCCTTCGATGGCGACCGTCAAAAATTGGTTTAACGAGTTTCAACGTGGTCGCACGTCGGTTTTTGATGAGCCTCGCCCAAGTGATAAAGAGAGCGTTTGCTCACTTCGGACATCAAGCGCAACCGTGAGACTACTTCAGAGCAGTGTTTGACGCTGTTAAAGTGCAATCCGAAGGAGTTTCTGCGTCGTTTCGATTCACAAGGTGTGATCTTCATTGACTATCTGGGGGCAAAACGATCACAGGGCTCTACTATGCCGAATTATTGGGCCGATTCGACGCCGAATTGCAGAAAAAACGGCCCCATTTGGCGAAGAAAAAAGTGCTCACACCTCCGCCGTCGCCACGGCCAAATTGGTCCGAACTGCTCCCCCATCCACCGTATTCTCCAGATTTGGCCCCGTGCGATTTTTTTTTGTTTTCAAACTTGAAAAGGTCACTCGCCGGGCAGAAATTTAAGTCGGATGAGGAGGTCATCGCCGCCACGGAGGCCTACTTTGCAGACCTCGAGAAAACGTATTTTTCAGATGGGTTAAAGAAGTTGGAGCATCGCTAGGTCAAGTGTATCGAGCTAAAAGGAGACTATTTTGAGAAATAAATCGCCACTTTTCCAAAATTTTCGTTTTTCTTTTGTAGGTTAAGTACTTATCGAACCGCCCTCGTATAATGCAGTCGGAAATGGATTTAAATTATTTATTTAAAGATTTAATGTCACCATCACATGGAGTTCAAAAAGGGTCCTTTATAAAATAAATGGCTTATCTTGATATCTGTTGTTGGCAACGCGATCATAGTTTCAATTCTTTTAGAATAAATATTAACTTTAAAATGATTAGTTTGAAGCGGCCGCCGGGACGGCGCCTGGAGGCTCAGGCCCCGCTCCCACGGACGACATGGATATCTTCGGCCGGGGGAATTTTCAATGATTATTGCACTTAAGGAATCGTCGCGTACCTTTTAAGACTTCGCGAAATAAAGAAACCGCCCGGAGAAAGGTTAATGGCCCGCATTCCTGACCCACCTGGCTCGGCTAGCATTAAAATCGTTCCCAGAGTCATGGAGAAACACACGGAATAACCTAATCTGTTTGCTTTGACCCAACCGCCCGGCCCAAAGCGCATCCATGTTTTAAAACAGGGTATAAGAACCACCCAGCCCCTCAAGGGGGCAGTATTAGATTTGTATCCACGGGGTGACTATGCCCGGAAACAGTGATACTCCGACAACCATGCAGGATCGCGTGTCTGTCGTTAAAAAGTTGAAAAGTATTCGAGTTGACTCCACGGGCTGACGCTGCCCGGGAGCAAGGATACTCTGCCAGGATACGATGCGTTCGTATACCTGCCGCAATGGTTAGAGATCTTACAAATCTCATAAAGTAATACTGCCGCGAGTTCGGAATATATTGTGTCGAAAGTGAAGTGAAATTAAACGACCCGGTTATCGGTCCAAAGTTAAAATCAAGTGTTAAATCTAACCTGTTTTAATATCAGATAAATGTTAAATTGTAATCAATGTTTGTAATGAAGCTTGAATAAAAGTTTATACGAATAAAGTGTTTTAAATGAATGATAATACAGTCCACTGCTAGCGTATGAACCTTGGCGAATTCATATGCTGAAGCCGAAGAAGTAAACCGACTGCCAGCGTCTCCTCGAGAGAATAAATCTGGTAGCCGTCGCCAATATCTGTAATATATTGCCAATAATATTATTGCCACCTAACAAACTCAATGTAGAAATTTCTGCAATAAAACCATTTGAAAATATATCCATTTACCCAAATCTAAGCATCTCCTCCAACTATAAAACTTCCAAAAATAAATATTATTAGTATCTCGCCTTTTGCCTTCTCATAAAATACAACAAAAATGCAGGTATTAATTTTTTTATTAGCTTGTAATAATTATTTTCAAATCACGATCGAAATTTACACTGTACTTGAATGAAAACAATGAAAATAATTTGTTTCCTTTAACATATTAAATAATTTATAAATTCAAATAACTTACTCCCTGTTAAAAATAATTAACTAGCTGAATAGTTTTGTACAATTATTATGCATACATGTGCTTGATTAGCTTTACAAATACTGTTTTTTATTTATTTCACCGCAGGAATATTTGACTTATCAACAACTAAAGCAGAGAGTAGTATAATATATAAGAGAAATAACAATATCATTTTATAACTATCTTATAAAAGCTTATTATTTCACTCACATTCATTTATAAGGCCCCACAGTAAGCCTTTGTCAAAGTATTTATATATATTGTCTGTTATTTGTTTTATTTTCAACTAAAGAAAATCTGCAACAAATAAATGCATTCTACCATTACAATATGTAAATGTACATATTCTGTACCATGTACTATCACAATAAGCCAAATCCTAATTTACGAATATCGTCATTAATGCTTACTTCAATACATTATATAATGCAATAAATTAAACTCTATCAATAATAATATAACATTAGCTATAGATTTTTCCAGTATAAATTAATTCATAAAATAATATGGAGGTAGAAACAAAACATTATAATTCAACATTTTTTTTGATATTTATACATTGTTTCAATAAATTGATTGTACTTTGTTTTGATTTATCATAAAATATTACTAATGATTGCGTTAATAAAGAAGTATCAAGATATTTACAATATTTTTAAGAAAATAAAAATAGATACTGTAGAGTGGGTAGAAGAAGAGTATTAAAAATTTCAATCAATATTATTTTATAGGTCACATTTATACAGTTTAGCTTGGCATTAAACAAAATTATAACGTTAAAGCATTTAAGGCGCTTAAATTTGATTTATAATCTTTTGTGCAGGTACATATACTTTTATGTATTTTTAATACAAAAATATTTATATAACACTTTGTGCATAATTCATAACACGAAAAATATACTTTCACTTTTAAACCTACATACTTAAATTGTATGTGCATCATGAAAAAAATAACTACAATGGCGTATAAAATAAACTTACTAGTGTGTAAGGATTTATTTCTGTGCTTTGCTATAAACCTTTACAATTTAGCCACAATGAAATAATGAGGAGTGTGGAAAACTGTAAGTTTTTAAACTTTAACATTTCTAATAATTTTAGATTAACAATTACATAAATAGATACCTATACTATATTTTTTCAATCCAAAAAGGTGTCTTTTTTCTCATTCTTCAGGGACAAAAAATTTTAAAAGCTTTTTTTTGTAGTCAATAAAAAAAATCTTAAATATTAAAAACATTTAAATAAACTCTTTCAACATTAAATTTATAATATAATATTCTGTATTATCTAAATCACTCTATCGAATCACTGCAAAATTCTGCTTCATAACTTATTTTAACAATAAGCATCTTTTTGTTTCGAAAACCGCACTCTTATATACACTCATTCCCAATAAATAATTTATTAGTTTACTTGGAAGATATGTGACAATATCATCACATCAACAAAATTTACCATTAATATCATCAGCACAGATGATATTTATTTAACAAATAAGATACACAGTCAACATTTACACAAAATAAAGTTCATTTATTCCATGCTGACTTTCATGAAGAGTATGTGGCTCGGATAATTCTGAATAGTTGAATTCTTAAATAGTTTTGGAAACATTTATTTATTTGTATATTTAGTTTGTACAGTTATGGAATTGATAGCTTTCTGTGTATTTACATATTTGTTATAAAACTGAAACAATTGCATATAATTCTAACACAACCTATTTTTCCTCATCCACTCATGCTGTTATGCAACCATTTTTGTTTTCAGAAGCAAAACTGGCCAGTATAAAATAACAAATAACAAGAAAACAGCAGGAAAGACTACTCTAGATAGCTTGTCGATCTCCCTCCAAAGGACCCTTTCGATGCCTGTATCCGAGTCCAGCCAGGCCACTTGCAGAATACTCTGCCTGCGCTCCACTCCCCTTCCGGTGCTGCTGCCGGAGGGAGACACTACCTCCACTTTTCTGCATCGCACGCCAGCTGTATCCCAAGCAGCGACTGTGTTACATCCTCCCTTTTCATTTGAATTAATTCGCTGAAAAACAAATGGAGTTTAACATATTGATTATTGTGATTTTAAAATAGTCAGTTAAAACAAAATAAGATCCTTTCATGCTTATATAAGTCTCACATTAGATTTGACCATCAATAATTTGATGATCGTAATCTATCATTTGACTATGGGTCAATTTTAAATTATCTTATTGCCAAAACTGCCTTGAGGTCCAGCAGCTAGTAAGTTTGCTTGTGTTCAAATTCAGGAGGAAAAACAAGATACAGAACAAATCCATTACCGTTTAAAGTATAAAAAAGCCTTAAGAGGAAAAAAATCTTTATGATGCAGGTTTACTGTGATTTCCTTGTATACAACCAGGCAAATGTTAAAGCTTCACTAAATCGAACACAATCGCTTATACCTCAGATTCCTCCCAACTACTTTTGCCTACCTACCTCTTCCCTTCTACTATTACAAAGTAATGTAGTTTTAGACTCCTCGTTCAGATTATATTAGCATGGATGTTTCCCGGTCGCGGGAAGCAAAAATTAATCGCTTATAAGAAAGTACTTGTCTCTATGTTCTGATGTAATTGATGTAACACTACTTGATGTAATTCGACTACAGTGTAGTAGTAATACGACTACATTATAATTATAAAGAAATCAAATACCACTGGTATAATTCTCGGCATTCCATCTTGTGACTTCTTCTTATTAATTTGATATTGAACATCCAAAACTTTTACAACCACAAATTCACCAAGGGCTGCAAAAACAAATACCATGCACCCTGCCATCCATAAATCCAATGCCTGTAAATAATAATATACTTAAATAAATTTATTACAATGAATATTAAGCAATTTATTTGATGGCCATATCTTCTTTGGATTTGTATTTATAAAATAACCAAGTTTTTTTATAAAAAAGTTGATGCATAGAATTGTTTGATTTAGGTAACAGTACAAATTTGTGATAATTATTTTATGGAACTAATTTTTGTCAGTTAATTTTTAATTAGTGGTTAGATTATAATATTTTGTCTATTACCTTAACATAAGCTACTGGGGGTATATCAGCTCGAAGACCAGTAAACATAGTGACAAGAGTTAACATGCAAGTTACCAATAAGGTAACTCTTCCAGGAACAGCATCCAAGTCTAACCAGAAGCTAAACCACGACAGCATGACCACAAGAGAGGATGGTGCAAAAGTTTGTATCAGATGGTGACCAATTTGTCTTTCAAATCTGAAGTAAACCACAAGGCGCGAGAAGTTACCTGAAAATGATTAATTTATAATTTTTATTCATTAAACAGCCATGATCCACATCAATTGTTGAATTGTATTTCTATTGAATTTTTTTAGCATTGTAGATAAGTGGTAACCAAGTCCTAAATTATCTTAACTCAATATTTAGAGTTTGTCTTACCATAGATGTTACAATATAAATAGGTAGCTTAGTAAAAGTTTATAATAACAATATCCAACCATCTTTTTCCACCATATATCCATTGGTTTCCTCCAAACGCAAAGGCTCTCCCATGTGATATTGAAGAAGCTTCAGTTCTGGATTTATGGTAACTCCGGCATCATTCCATCTTAATCTCACTTTTTGATTACTGTAAGAAACTACAAAAAATATGGGTGTAAATGTATTTTTATTCTTTGCTAACAATGAAAAACAAGTTTTATATATATAGTCTATAAAATAAGAACTTACAGCTTTCGATGTAGATCGGACATGACTGAATGTCCATCGGATAAAGCTGGAACTCCATTTGACACGCAATAATAGCGTGCATTCGAGCAGAATATTTCACTGTTTTGTTACGGTATAAAGTAACAGAAGAAAATTTGTGTGTTAAAGATGCAATCTCTGAAAAATAGATATGTGCAGCATATTATTGTGATAAAGTATTATTTATATTATCATTTTTCTGAGTGTTTCATTTATTTTGGATAGACATGTTTTAGCTCTAAAAATTTTGTTGAACACTGCAAATTATATTTTCATTGCAAAGTGAACATATATGCAGGTTCTGAAAGTAGAAAATTGAATAAATAATATACCTGTAATTTTAGAGTTTAAAAAGTACGGGTCAGGGTGCCAGAGATTATCAAAAAACTCTGAAGGAAGTGTAACATAGTCATCGCCCTCTTCGAAAATGTCATTAGGCAACTGAAGTCTTGATTCTACCCAAGTTTGTCTTATAAACATGTCTACACTGAAATATTATAATTATATTTTATTAGATGCATAAATATAAATAACCTTTTTTAACTAATTTCAAATATACTAACCGAAAATCCATATCTTCGACATTTATAGAGTTAACGTCCACAACATATATATTAAATTCTACTACGACGGGCTGTCCTTTTCTCGAAGGTGGCCGTACCTCTGTAAAATAACATATTTCAATTCATTGTGAACTCTGTATATTTGTTCTGTTTTTTTTTAAGGATAAATAAATAATATTACTTTAGTATAAAAATAATTTTAAAAATGTGAGTGGATCGATGAGCATAACTTGAGTATGTAAAACCTTTATAATACAGACTTAGTCAAGATGTGCAGATGGCTTAAGTGCTCACATAGTGCTTGCAGATTCATTAATCAATATTATGCATCATTTGTATGCCTTGCAAATGGATATACAAGCTACTTTATTCCAGGGAAGAGACGTGGTGATAATCATGTTCAGGAAATGTACTAGACATACATTATACTATTTCTACCTGATATTAAAATTTATTTTATTACTTAGCCAACTTAAAACACATCCAATCTCATTGCCTAAAATGTGATGAACACCAGAAATGTCATTGTAATTTGTTTACTCAAAATTTACATATTTTTCACAGTTAAATATATAAATATCAAATCAACCAAAGAAATTTTATCAAAATTTTCAGCCTTTTTTTGCCTATGGTCTACAGAAGGACACCAGGAATAAATAATATATTTTGACAATTAATGATATTGCTCTAATGTAGTTTTATGAAAAGTTTTAGTATATATATGAGGTGATTTATTGATATTTTAAAAATCTGCACACAGGTCCTATGATATATGTCTATTTTGTGGATTGAACGTCAATCATGTGCGTATTTATTTATCTATACAGGTATATATTAATATTAATATGATTAGGCACATTTTTTCACACATTGAAAATGATTAATGAAACGCTGAGAAAAATATCATCGTGACTTGTGTGAGGTTCGAACTCACATCCCCAAGCTTACATGGCCGGTGCATTTATCCGATTATGCTAACGAGCCACTGCAACTTAGCGAGAATTTTTAACAATCATAATCTACGAATCTCACACAAGGCACGATGATATTTTTCTGAGCATTTCTTTAATCATTTTCAATGTGTGAAAAAATGTGCCTAATCACATCAATACAGGTCTATGACATAAATAACCTATAAAAACAATATATTCATAATTAGTTATTATTTTATATTGCATTTTATATGGTCACAAGTCAATTTTTAATTCAATAAATAAATCATGAAAATATTTATTTGAAGTGTTATTGATAATAAAGTTATTTTTTTATTAAATGATTGTTACCTGTGTATAATACTGGCCATTAGGTTCCAACTACCTACTAAGTGATATTAAAAATTGAGTCGGTCCATTTGTGACGTCACATTACATGTCTCGTCAGTCATATAGTACAATATTTATGATGAGCCATGTCCGCCAAAACACATTCTCAAAATATTCAGCTTTCATGTCCCAAAATTATTAACTAAGCCACACACTATTTACAGGTCCCAAAAATAGTATAAAAAGAATTTAAATTTATTGATGGATGTTATTTAGGTATTTTATTCTCACCGTTCACAATCGTAGTACTAACCTTCCTCAATATACATAAAACTAACCTACTATAATACATGCATGCAATAAATTCATTTACACCTATTTATGCAGAGCCTACTAAATAATAAGACCGGAGTGAATATACTAGCACCACCATTTGTTAAGGATTTATTTACTTATAACTATTTTATGAATAATTTTGAGAAATGAGAATCGATGAACTGTTTTGGCAAAAGTTTCACGAGCTACCTTCTTTATTTTTTGGCAGTTGCTGTGAAATATAGTACATAATTTATTTTAACTTATATAAACATTGGATATACTTGGATTTTTTCTTCCATACACAACGGTTTTAAAATGACGTGCGCTGACGTGAAATGAGGATAATTGCAATAAATCTGATGCATCAGTACTCTCGTTTCCAAATGAAGCTGTTTTATCAATGTTTGGGCTATTTATTTTGACCATCCTGGCCTTCTGCAGAGGTGGCCTTGGTAACACTGTACTTGAGTGGCGCGTAATTCATTTCCGTTTCAAATTGAATATATTTCTGCACTGTGCCTACGATTTTGACGCCCACTACATCTACGATTTTTTCATAAATTGCTGATGTATTTGGCTTCTATTTCTTCACGTTAGTTATTTGGTTAAATTCTACTATGAGCAAATAGCACCCATACCTTATTTATAAACAAATGCAAAATTTAAACAGACTTCAGAAATCTATATATTTAAAAAAAATATATATTTAAAATATAAAAATGTAATTTATCTAATCTTAATAAATGTCCCTTTTGATTTGGAGCCAGTGATACAATAGTGTGTCGCTCATTTTGCACTGTCACGTTTTTTTTATAATGAAAATATAATTTTATGCTGCATTTCTCTCTTTTGGCTGGTTAAAGTTCAAGAAAATGTATATATAAAATTTACGAATACAGTTTTTTTCCGACTTCAGTATATTACATAAATAAACTAATAATTTTTTAAATATTTCATTATTTCAAGTAAAATAACAACGGTATCTTTTAGCGGTAATCGATTTTCAATATTAGATATTCAATGAACTTGTTCATATTATTTGTGCAGACTAACCAAATCGGAGATGCAGATGTCGGAGAGAGCTGGGTAGAAAAGGAAAATTGGAAAATATAAAATAAATATAATCTTACACCACTGAATAAATTTCTATTGCAATATTTCTATCTTTGAAGTACTCTAGGTATGTAGTTTTATTTATGGCGTATTTAAATGAAATGGACCCGAAGGAGTATCGCAAGGACCGGGGACTCCGGGAGAAGCGGGCGGGCGACAGCTCCGGGAGCCATGGGTCAGACTGGTTGTGCATTCAACCAAATCACGTGGCCGCGTGCTCGCCATTGTTAGTGCATGAACGCTTTAGTCCTGTACGTTTGATTACATCTTTGGCCGGCTGAATTGACTTATCTAAAGAAAGCGATCTGGAGATATGTATATTTTGCATCAGAAGTACCGCGAGGCCGCCTGTACCTGCTGCCTGAATTCGTACTGTCGAGATCGTCCGGTCTCACGCGGGTTACTTTGTAAGGTTCATTAATATGAATTAAAGAGATTGCTCATAAGTTCGTGAAATACGTCGCCTAAATTTGTTCAATCAAGATTATAGCGTCGTAAAGGTTGCTCTCATAAATCACTTACATATTTTTAGACAAGAGTGTACATTTGCAGAAAATGCTAGGTTTTTGCGCAGGTAACAATTTTCATAGGGGAAGCCCATACTTCGTAATTAATTGTGTTTTTTTTCAATCACGATAAGCATTTTTTTTATTTACTTTTGAAATCAGGAAGTAAATCAAAAAGTTTTATTGCGCCATTTTGAAACTTGACAAGCTGCAAGATTATATTATATTTTTATTTTTAAGTCTGGCACGCCTGGAAATAAAATGGATTTAATTAATTGTACTTTTAACCAACGTAAAAATCTGGAGTTTTATATTTAACTGCATAACCCAAAATGCATAAGAATTCAATAAATATTTTAATCACTTGTATGTACTGTTGGACTCTTGTTGTATTATTTGTAACAAGAGGTGTCCTGGAAGTTTTCGTACGTCTATGGCCAGTTGTATTGTACTTGCAATACATTATATAAGATAGAAATAAAAAACCAATGATGAATTAAAAAATAGTCAACTTTCATTTCATGTGAAAAAAATAAGGTTTGTTGCGTTAATGTGTACAACAAAAAGGTTTTAAAAAATATATATAACCGAAGTAAATATAACTACTACTACCACTACACTCCTTCTCCCGTCTTTGTATGTGACCTATGTATGGTTTTAGACATGCTATTTTTCTATACAAGTAACATTTTATAATATTAATTGTGTTTTTGGAAAATTTTATGATATTATCTCACTAAGATTAGAACCATATATATATATATATGAATGACAGGCTTAATCTAAGGTTAATACTGCAGTGACACGGCGAAGCAACACAACGAGGAAACACCAATTTACTGAAATCATTTCGAAGTAATACAGTCGCTGATCTATTATTGCTTTCTTACATTTTCACGAAACATGTCGCATGTACTCTAAACATAAAATTGAAAACTACGTTAATAAAATCAAAATGCTAAAGTTCATAACAACAATTTAATATCAAAACCCCTACAAATAATATAACTTCTACAGTATTGCCAAAAAATTTAATTATTTTTGTATTTAAAATTTAAGACCTTCATTAGCATTTATTACGATGTAAATTTCTTATTATAAGACAGTGGTCACCTCTGCCTATTTCATTTTGGTAATTCTTATTTTTAGGTTGCCTTTTCGTTTATTACAATGCCTGTCAGGAACTTGATTGACAAATAATAAACCCCAAGAAAATCTTAAGCGCTCGGCTGATTCATTTCATTGGACACACAATTTTAGAATTCGTTTTATTGAATAGTCATCTCATTTCTTTATACTCATTGTGTAAGTGTAAAACTACCCTAAAATGCTAATATTTGCACTGATTACTGAAAATACCCTACCTGGTGGTAACTTGTTCGCTCTGAATACTTCATATTCTTTTTAAATGTCATGACATAGTTATTTATCTAAACCGTAAACGTTTAAATAATATAAATAGATGCACGCACTTTTAGTAAAAAAATATGTCTTTTAAAACAAACACGAGTTGTGACAACTGGCGTCCATTTTCAGGGTGGGAATTAAACTTTCTAATTTAATTTATAAGTAAATGAAAAGTTCGAACAACTGAGCTAAAACACTAATTTCATTTTATTAATTGAGTCATTGAGTTTACATAATATCTACGAATAAAAAAATAAATATTTTATAAAATAAAAAAAATTGTTTTGTTGTTTACAACGGACATACTGTCTTTATATTTTGGTGGCACCATTACTTCTGAGGCACGGCGCTACACTAGTAATAACTCATTTCATATTTTCTAATCTAACTATCACTATCCACGCTGAGGTTTCATGCTACCGTGTCTGAAGCTATGTTTTACGGTTTACAGCTTATTGTTATAGTAGTTTTTTTAAAATATATTTCCATAATCAAAAAACTAGCGATATGTGTTTATTGAATGAAAAGTAAAATGTCATATGAAAAGATAGATTCTTGCTGTACAGCTACTCTAGTAGTAAAAGAAAGGAGCATGGACGAAACTATAAAAAGTTTGAAATAGCTACAGCAATCTGAGGTGTGGGCTCACAGCTTCAAAATCGAGAGTGAAAACTAAAGGAAAGAAATATAACAATGTCAACAAGTGTATTTAAAGGCAACTGTCTAAAAATTTAACTCAACGGAATTCATAGCAGACCAACTACTCAACACAAAACTAAAACGCTCCTGTTAATTTAATACATTTTTCCGTGCTAACAAAGCGTTATAATATTCTAGCAGATTTTTTTATGTAGTGCTTTATGAAGGTTATTTCTGTCGTAACTACAATTGAACCTTTGTAACAAAGTAATGTAAGGTCACGTATGATAGTACTCGCAGGTACAAATGAGGCAAATTTTACTGTAAAATAAATCCTCGACACTGATGCGTGCACAAGACCTGTTCCGTTACCATAATCGCAAAAGTTGATCGGCAAGGGAAATTTACATACCGAAGACTGTTACGCGCTTTTCACGAGGAAATCAGATTAGAAGTGTGTCAGATAATGTACAAAGACGTTCGTACGTTCAATCAGGGTTTCGCAAAGATTAATTATCCCCGCAATGACGAGCTTGGAATCGGACGCTGGGTATATTTCGGTCAAAGGAAATAATGTAGCGGATTAATCAGAGAGCGTGTCGTCCGGACGATATACTTTGGAAGTTCGCTTTTCGTGCTCTTACATTAGCAGGTGGTTACTGAAACGGTCGTTTAAATAGCCATTAAAGTTTATACCTGTATTGAGAGCTTTGATAACATTAATTAAGCTTGGAATGGCAGAGTGAACAATAAATGTCTGATATTTTTATATAAGAAGTAGAGGTCACACTGTAGACAAATCATAAGACGAGAATGACTTATTGCGATAATGAAACACAAAAAACCGCAATGTTTTAAAATCATTTTCAATTCAGAGCAAACTATCATTAATTTGAAATAGGCGTGTAAAAAAGTTATGATTTAAACTAACTTACTCTTATCAAACCTATGAGAACATATTTTTTATATGGTGTATTGGTATAGCCTTGGAAGGATTATATATTTAAATCTTTTATCTGTTATATATATATGAACAGTCGTTTAGAAGATAGATGACTGTCTTCAGTTTAAGAGTTAGTATCCGCTAAAGAGGTTATTTAAACTTTATTTTCTGAAAACTACCGTTGCTGGCGCGAAAAGCGTTAAATGTTACGCCGATGGTTAATAGTCCTCCGAATTCACAACATTTTCACCACAGATAAACGCTGCAAAGTTAAGCAAAGGTCAAAGATATGCAAAATGAGGTAGGGTTATTTATGAGATCCATGTTCAGTGATTACCTTTAACATAATGCTCAGGTAGAACCACCCTGGGCTTGAGGGTGTGATTCTTCTTCGCCGATACCTCGCCTAAAAACCTGAAACACAAAGCCTTATTTAAAACCACTATATAATTTTATCTCTTATCATCAAATTGACTTTTTACCGAAACTTCTAGGCTACAAAGAAAGGTGTGCGCATCCCGGAGTTACGTCACTTACGCAGAGTTTCATTTTATACTATAACTCTGCGCAACCTTAAATGTTATCATTTTAAGTTGATCTGATTCGTTGGAAACAGACAATAAGTGTGAATTTGTAATAATTATTAAAATAAGTTTTTGAATGGTGGCTAAATTTAAAGTTTAAACAGTATTTAAGCAAATGATATTACTTAAATTGCAGGATGTTAGAAATAGCTATTTTTTATTTAATATATATTTTTTCAACTTTACATAACCACGATAAATTATTTTTACTCAAGATAATTTATATTGGTGGTTGATATAAAAAAATATTTATAAAAATTTAAATTTAAATGAATTTATAGTAGAGTAAATTTACTTTTCCTTTTTCCATTACACCTTACACCTTTGAGACAAATTATTATCGATAGCTCAAATTTGTTGCCAAAAAAATTTTAGTCATTCTGTTTAAAAAAACCCATTATAGTCCAATTAGCATACACGCACATGAATTCTTTCCTTCTCCGGTATGCTTACATTTTCTTCTCTCGAATTCCTCAGATTCTGCCATCTCACCCTACATTTCGCACTGCTAAATTGTAGCAAGATTCTATCTATTAATGTTCATGAAGTATCTTTAAGATCAGGCTTAAGTTTTCTACTTTGTCGCTTAAGGGTCACTGAAGTTTCTAGGATATACAATATTTTTTTCTGATTCTCAATACGTTGATTTCATTTTGGGAATATGTGTGAGCTAGTCGAGTGTGGAAATGATTAGATCTGAAAAGCATGTATAAGTTTTGCATTTGAAAAATTGTTAGTGAAATTATTTTTTGGTGAGGTTAATATCTGTGAAGGACTATATCCTATTTATGACGACGGTTTTTTAGTTATATCAATCAAAGTTAGTAGACCGACATAGCTAGTATACTTAGAAGAATAAAGGAAAATTCTTTTTTAAAGAATTGGAGGTAAATATGACACGACAATACTTAGCTGGTTTAACATCGTTTTCCAAATCTAATTAATGAGTAATATTACAATTAAACATGATTGTGGTAATTGAATGTTCGTTAATAAGTTTAAGAAGCCATAACTCGGTCTTAATGCAATGCCTTGACTCTAAATTAGTACAAACCTGGATGCATTTAAATTGAGTCAGCTCTTATATACAAAAGCCACGAAAGGATTTAAGGAGACCAGCTTTTTATTCTGATCCAATAGTGTTGCAATTTTTTTTCGATTTATTATGGATTGATGGATTGATAAATTCAATTGTGTTAGTATTTTATTAAGGCAAGGCGTAGTTCAAGGCTGATGTTCAAGCTATGACTGGACACATAACTGGACAGTTTTTTTTTTGATTTGAGTTTTATCAATTAACTAATTTATAATTGAGACGTAGGGAAAGTTTCTGTGATAATAAAAGTTTTATGTGCAGTCGTAAATTGCGTCGGTCGCTCGAAACGCCATCGGCGACTCTCTGTTGCTGGTGTATGGAGAATTCGGCACCTGCTTCGATATAAACTTGAAGCTATACAAAAACTTATACGTAGGCACTTTCCTAGCTTAAGACATAAAACGACACGGGGTATACTTAAGATTCAAGTCCGATTAAAGGAATAGGTACACTTTACTCTATGGCACAGTAGGTAAGTAAATTAAATTATAAATTATGAGTTCACGTATAACAGCATATTTCCTACGGCAACATGGCTGTTGTTTCGTGCTTTTTTTAAAATAACTAATATTAGAACATAATTGGCTGCAGAAAAAATAATTATTAATAGGCATCGTCAATCATATAAGTGAAATGTATGTTAAAAGAAATATTATTTAAAAATACTTTTAAATACGTCATAAATATTTATAAAAGCTGAGCTAATAAAAATATAAAAACATAATTGCGTTGATGTAACGTTTAAGAATAAATAATGTTTATTTTTTATAAAAATAAAATTACAGTATTTTATATAATATTAGTCTTACTTGGAGGTTGCAGGTATTTTATGATACTGTAATTTTTGAAATCGCTGAATAAACGTGGAATTCATTTTTATGATCGTTGTATATCGGAAAAGCTAGTGGCGGTTAGTTTTATGGGAGCTTTTTGACCTACACTATACCTGAATTATGTATTTTAACCATCATGCCATGTTTTGAAGCAATCAAAAGCCTGGACTCGGTCTTCGTTACTCCGAAAAGACAAAAATAGAATTTATTTGGTGCCGCTACCAAGTGGTGGGTTGCAATAATACTTTTAATAAATAAAAAAAAAACACATTAACGGTAGCAAAAATTAATGTAAACAAATAACTTAGTTTTTTTTTAAATAAACTAAATATTGTCTTTATAGTTCACTCAATAACTTTTATATGTTTTTGGAATTTTTTGTATCATCTCTTTTCAAAATCATATTCAGTTTTAATGGTGTTAAGGAAGTATATTGTTTGTAGTATGATAGAATTAATAATAATTTTTTTATATTAATATTATAATGATGCCATTGTTGTCGTTTTATTGATCAAATGATGATTTACACTTATTTTTCCAATTTTCGTGTACTCTACAAATATATTAATAATAGGACCACACAATAATTACCGAAAAGTGCAGCATGCTGACTAACTTCATCGTGCAATAAGTACATAATTTATTTTAGATTTGACTACCTCTAGGTCATTTCCTAATCTAAGTGAGATCATCTGGCGAGATCGTGGTCGCGATACCGTCTCAGTGTGATGACTTCAAATATACGAGCATTTGCTTGAGGATGTAAAGGCACACGACTCGAATAATATACTCAATGGAGAGAAACCAACCATTTCAGCCACAGCACGCGAGAGCAGTATTAGCAACACTAATCTTGACACTATTACTTTAATTATACTCGAATTGGGGCACCACTATACTTTCAAAGCTCATATTTGTGCTTTAGAATGTATCGCCAGCAGCAATAATTGAATAATAATAAAAATATATCCAGGAAGTAGCTTGATATCAACACTGTAGATTATTTTTACTTTGAAAGTTTAAAAAAGTTTTATTTCATTTGTCGTTTTTAAAACAAAAAAATACTAGCGCATGCAGAATCATATACATGTATATAACAATAGGTTAACAACCCTGCCGAAAATAGTTTTAAAAAAAAATTGAAAATATAAGTATATTTTATATCCTTGTCCAAAAAACTTCCTTTAATATCTTAGATGATTTGTCCACAAAATAAACCTTTTAAGGAAAAAAAAAACTGGAAGAACAAAAGGTTAGAAACCTCTTAAAATATGAGAGCAATTTCATCAACTCATAATAATCAGATTTAGCGGGTTGTTTCTTCCATCAGGGCTCTCGGTAATACCGTCCGGAAGTTCCGCAACCATGGCGGACGGGCCGACCCCAAAATTGCCACTATTTTGTTCCAAAAACAGGCATTTATTACTTGAATGTCGATCAATCCTCCGCTCTGTATTATTATGTGGTAGTTTTCGATTAACTCTGCAGCCTTCTCGACCTTCGACTGAGATAATTACGCCAACTTTGGATATTTGATTATCACACAACGATAAGGCAGTGCCTATGTATGGATCTGGACATTAGGGCCGAGGCTCTCTCCGATGGAGTTCCGAGCTGGATGGGAGGAATTCCACTCGGTGATGGTGTCTCATTCTGGCGCATGGTGATTATTTTTGAGCGATATGTCTTTATCGCCATTGCCAAAGCTGTGGAATTGTTGGAAAACTATGTCGCGATTGCTTAAAGCTTTATTCTGCAGAAGAATTTCAATGTTTGATAGCATCTATTCTACAATATATACAGTTTACTTACTATAAAAGCATTCCAACTTTTTTCAGCAAATGATCAATAGCCAGTGCTTTTTTTTCAATTTAAAACACTGTTATTAAATTAATCAGGGTATAAACTATTTTAAAAAATATTCATGAAATATTAATAGGTACTAATATCACAAAAATTATAAAATATGTCCATGTTATTATATTGTTGATAAAAATAAGATATTCCATGAAAAACGATCAGTATTAATTCGACGGAATATCAGTGTAATAAATAATACAGTTAAATGATTATGTCCGACTTTCGTTTTTTTCAATATTTAATTTGTATCGACTGCACGCACTGTCAATACAAATCGTCTTCGACTAAATTTAAATAGGTGTGAGCCCAAATATATTAGTTTTGGTTTCACCCAACATGATGGGGATAAAACGTGCAATTTAAAACCATTTACGAAAACAAACATGATTCCAATTAAATTTTACGATATTGGCAGCTTTGTGGATAAATAACTATTTTAATGAAGAGTAATCCAACAAAATGACTGGCTTTGGTAAGTATATAATTTGGTTAGAAATCTGTTACTTTACAATGCTTACATAAATTAATTATAATTTGCCTACAAAAAGCACTTACATTGCATTAATTCGGAAAATTTCCATATTTTATTTTTAGCTAAAATACTCATATTATAATAATTGGACACAATTATTGTAAGAATTTGAAATAATCTTTAAATCGAAATTCTGCCCCCTACTTATTTAGTGTATTTAGTCACATAGGAAAACTTTTTTAATGTGAAAAATAATATATGCGAAAAGTTTTAGTAGAACTCTTTCAGAAATATATTATACTGAAAATTCTTATATTTTATGAGATACGTCCGGATTCTAAGTAGCTTCCGAAAGTACTGAACTATTTACATATAAATATCGTCAGCGAATTATAACATTTTCAGCAAATGCGATATTTCCAGATCGTTAATGAGAATAACAAAAAAATTCTTAATGCCATATAAATATGACACGAAGTATTTTTTGACATATTAAATCTTTCTACTTTGGGACGTTTTTTTATTGACTTATGAGTTAATGTGGAAAAATGACCTTTTACTCTACGACTGCTCGAGTATAAGTGTATCTAAAAATAAACTATAAGAATACACGTAATTATGTAACAAAACCATTTTATATAAACTTTTTTTAAAGTTTGTTCATTCGTTATTTCATGGCATACATATTACAGAAAAACATTAATGAACAATTTACCAAACAATTTCCATTTATTTTTTATTATAATTTAAATACATATATTTGTTTAAATATCAATATAATATGAAATACTAAGATCATGAAATTACAGATTTGATTTACCAAAAAAGGGAAAAAGTTAAAATGAAATACCATAATGGAAACTATTTGTAAGGGCGTATGATTATTATATGAAACAACGAGCATCTGACACTACAAAAGAAGGCGAGTTATATCAATAGTTGATGAATTTGATATCTAAAAAGGTGATTAGTTTTGTCGAAGTGGTATGATGGAGTGAATAAGTAAATTAAAAAAGTTTAAACATAAAAGAGAATGAAGTCTTTGTTACGAAGTGAAGTGATAATGAAATAAAGTGATTAATGAGAAAACAATTTTTTAAGAAATCGAATAATTTCTCTCTGCAATTAAAAACTGTAAGGGCATGTAACGTAACTAAATTATGCGGGAGCAATCCTCGTTAATTATCTGGAACTAAACATTCTGATTTATTAAAGTTATAATTGAAAGCTCAAGCCGCATGACCCCTCACATGTTTGAAAACCGTTAAAGTTTATGTGCGGAAAACAATTTCAGCAAATTGTTCGTTCTGAGTGTGTAATACATGGCCGGAGATAAAAAAGAATATCATTCCAAAAAGTGAAAACGAATACAAGATTTTTCCTTTGCGTATACTTATTATAAATTTCAATTATTACGTCTAGACAATGGTAATGCGCGTTATATTATATTATGCATCGAATAAAATAAATCAGTTAGTTTATTAAATAACCTATTGTATCAAAAATATTTTAAATAATAACTTTTTTATTTTTAAACAAGACTATTATCCACCTAAAACTAGTTAAACGAATAGTTAATAATATATTTGAAGGCTTATTTAAACATTTCATTTCATGTAAAAAAATATATGTATATACTTTTTGATGAAAGTCACTTAACCAAGTTTCTTTCGGAGTTTACGAATTATCTTTAGTCGCTTGTCTTGGCGTAACACTGGCAATAAAATTTGCTTACTAGAGATGACTTTATTATTTTGTAGTTATTATATTCTGTATGGACAAATACCTAAATGTAATATGTAATTTATGATTTTATAAATAATTAATTGTGTTTTTAGTGAATATATGTTATTTATTGAATTCGATTGAGGTGACAACGTAACAAGTTAAATTGAATACTTATTTGCATATTCGCTTTAAATCTAACGACTCTAGATCCAGCAGCGTTTAATTTGGCTATTGTTGGAAGCCAGCCGCGTTCAAAGACTACAAAATGGCCGCGGCTGCATCATATCTCAATTACCAATCAAGCCGCGCACAGCGAGCAGACCTGACGAGGTGAAGGTTAAGGGAGTCATGCATCAAGCTAGATAAGCTTCTGCCAGCCGGCGCGGAGATGCCGACCTTGACCAAGCCAGAGCTCGCGAGCTTCCATGAGCGCCCACAGACGAGGAGCTCCTGAAGGCTATCGGGTGTCGGCTGAAGGCGGCGTGGGCTGAAAGGATTCGGTTACGGAAACAAAACACTTTGTTTGTGTTCTTGCATTATACGTCTGCGTGTAAACATTCAAATTGAGATACAGGCATCCTATCCCGTGACAGCCTTCGAAAATGTCAATTTTGTATAACAATAACGGAAACACGTATGAATTGTATGCACTGGTATTTGCTGTTGACTTCGGTTTATTTATTGAAAAAACTACGTAAATAATTATAATAACTTATTTTATTTACCTGCAACGAATTACTTTACATTAACATTTATTTTAATACAATCAACTATTTTATATATTATCTTCCAAATAATACTAAAATGAAATGTTTACTTCTGTGTTATGCAGCTTATCGTAAAAAAAATTTAACGTCTACAAAAATTAAAAAACCTTAAAATACACAATAAACCTACACATGTTATGCAAACAATAAATTATTTGAGAAAAAAAAAATCCACAATACAATTTTGTCTCATTTTTATACCTAATAAATATAAAGTTTATCAAATGAACAGTATTGCGTGTAGGTTGTACCAGGCTTATATTTATTTTCGTAGGCATATGTAAGACTGTAGTTGCTGCAAAGTTTTGTTTCCAATTAGATTGCACTTCAATAATGAAACATGCAAGGTTAAATTAACCCGCACCACACGAGCAGGGGAACTACACAATACAATTCCAAGTAAAAAAAACTCATAGCTCGTACATAATTTGATATTCATTTTTCCCGTATATATTTTGGCACTCCATTGTTCATCCTAACAATGGTTCAGAATTATCTAGAATATATTAAGGAAAAGAAAGCAACATTTTCGGGGAGGCGACTCCGCCGGTCGCTTTATTCTCAGAAATTTAATATCGGCGTATTTTGGCGAGTCCCCGAGTCGCATAAAAGCTCGCGGCCGTCCGATTGCGTCCAGTTTTTCAGTCTCGCAACACTCCGGACAGCGGCGGTTATCTACTTAAACTATCGGCCAGTCAATTTACGGGCATTAAAAACGTCCAGATAAGTCGCAATCTGCGCAAAACTCTGTGCGGGCGCGACCGGTGGCTCTCTGACATTTCGCAATGCCCGCGATAGTGATCCTTCGATATACATACTATATACACGATTGTATTTACTGACCGGCGCAAATGCGGTAATTGCAAGCCGAATTATCCTTTCCGTCGACAGTGATTCATTTAGTTCTGCGTATCTAGCTGTACTCGACGAGTCGTCACTGCGAACACCCGCGCCTATTACTCATATGAGCGGGGTTGCTATAATTATGAATCAGTTTTTTTATTAGATTCTTTTGTAGCTCGTGAAAGCTTTGAGTTATTGAAGCGTGTTTTTACGCTATTTAAAATTTATCCAACGCGGTGCCTAATGTAGTGCTCCGTCCGCATGCTACGACTGAATATATCCACTGTTCAGGAAGTCCCCTGTATGCAGGCTTTCCTTCTCGCCCCGATAGAGCATGGAGCGGGGGCTGAGCGTCCCTGGATGACGTCACGGCGGTACCTTGGCCTTACAGGCGGCTACCTTATCGTGATGGAGCGTCGGCCGGAAGGCAGGCCCGGCCGAGGCAGGGCCGCGGCCCCGGGCGCCCATCAGCTCCCCCCATGAGCTCCCCCCATGAGCTCCCCGCCCGGCACGTCTCGCCGCGGATACGCCACCAGCCCCGCTATTCACATACGAAATATAATTCAAAGTGAAAACTTGGCAAGGAGCCACGACACGGAGGTCACTTTCCTCGCCTTCGCCGCTTTTTGTGCTATCACGGGTAGCGCAACAACTTTTCAGAAAATTACTTTTTTATTCGATTACTTACATTTTGCGATGTAACAGATATTCCAATTGGTGTTTTGTGATTGAATACGCAGTTAACAGAATAAACAAAGCACTTTTTATATGTTGGAATGAATCCAAATATTCCATGATGCATTTTGTGTTCAATAATTCGAAGGCATCTCGATGTCTGCATATTAACCGGATACTATTTTTCCATCCCTCGCATTGGGAGCGGTTAGTCTCTGCAGTTACACAATTCGGTTCACCGCTACCGTAGAGTTCTCAAAGCCTGTCTCATTGCATACGAATGGGACCGAGTTAAGTTTAGAATCGCGGCGACTTTTTTTGCTCGGAGGCTCGGTGCGGCGGTATGATCCATCACGCGAGCCTCGCTTCTAGAATGGCATCGAAAGCTCGGCGAATCTAAGTCGCTGGATCTAAGATAGTGATGGCAAGTTTTTCAGCAAATTAACGACGCAAAATCTTGTGATTAACCATAGTCACGCAGTCGCGGTGTTACGTACTGAATTTACTCGAAGCACTGAAGATAACCGCGGCGTAATGTCTCGGTGAAGTTTTTGAGTCGGAAGTAATAATTTTAAGAATCATAATTCACCGCCCATTTTACCTGGATTAATTAAGATCATTCAAGATAATCTATTCTTTTACAACATCTTGTGTTGCGAAAATTCTCAAAGGCGTCTGATTTTTTTTATTTTTTAAACAGTAGCGCAAATTCTTTTGTTATATAATAAATAAAATACGAAGTCGTTTAAGAAGTGAATATACATTTGTTGATATTTTCTGTGGTTATGCCAACCGTAGCTAGAAGACTAGATTTGTTCACATATGTTCACCTTATTGCATCCATATTTATCCTTTTATACAAAAAGAGTACTAGGACCTTTACAAGGAATCGAGTCGTCACTGTAAGTTTATGAATCATAACCGAATATGAAATGATGATACGAGTACACTAAATATAAATAGCATGTGTCAAAATAATTTAATATTTTCTGCACGTACTACATATTGACATGTCTTCCGAGAATCTGTGCTTTATTATTTAGCTGGAAGTTTTATTGATCAATGGGGCGGTACTTCCACGAAAAAGCCCCGTCTTCTGGGCACACAAGTGCCGCAGCTGTGCCTGACCTTAGAACATACGGAAATGCTCATAGACTCTACTCAATGTAGCGCCTCAGGGCGAATTCGCTAATGTGAATCAATATTAAACAAATAAAAATATCATTTGACTCCGCCGGGGTTTTTCAGGTGTCGATATGAAAATATACCTAAAAGTTTATTATAAAGGCGAAATTTGGAGATATTTTCGAGCTCAAATTTTTTTTTTATGTCACCATGTGAACTTGAAAAATAGCCTTTTTTAATAACTTATTTTTGCACTCATAAAAGTTACAATAATTGCACTTAAATTTTGAAAGACTCGGTGTTTTATTAATTACTCTTTGCAATTTAGATAAGATTATTCAAAGTAACCATTAGATAAAATTAATATATGTTATTAAACAGTCGACTTTTAAAGTGTATTTTAACCAGCTTAATTTATTTAGGCGTTTCCAGAGTAATCCGGAGTTTATTTTGAATTAACAATCTGTCACCATTTATTTAGAAATATTGAGAAAATCATACAAAATAGTTATTTGTAGATTGTTTATGACTAATTAACAACATTCTATAGCAGTTGCTCTTGCAGCGTTTAAGATAATCGGTAGCAGCACACGTTGAATTTCTCAAAATGCATTACATCGAAGTGCAATTTACGATTCTGACATAAGTACTAAGTATCATTCATGACAAAGTATTTTTATTTAACTTTTAATAAATTAGTAGACGCTGAAGATACTAAAAAATTTAAACCTTTGCCATGGAAAATAATTATTCAGAATTAGTTTAGTTTCCCAGCTCTACAAGGGATGGTGGGGAAGGGTTGTAGTTTTACGTTACACCGGTGTATTCATACATAAAACCACAGGCCGTGTGTTTTTTCTTCCGGTTCAGAGCAGGTCTTCTCGGGGAATATTAATGCTCTGCCGCCTTCTGGCGTGGGCCAGGCCGGGCTAATGAATGGTCCTTCTTGTATTTTTCTGGTGAAATTGATTCAGATTTTTATCGCGGCTCAAATGACGGCGCGTTAGTCCCGAGAGAGCGAAGTTTATTTTTTAATAATTTTATAGACATGGCGTATTTTAACATGAACTTTACAGCGTTTTTATGTTGGTCCAATGAACTAACAGCGTTGAGTTTATTTAACTCACACGAAGGTCATAACTTAGAAAGTTATATGCATGTAGTTTTTGGATTTTTAAAATTTAAAACATATTGTTATTGTAATCGCTAGGCCAATCATTTCTTATTTCAAATAGTAAATTATGTGAAAAAAGAAACTACGAAAAAAAAATATTTATAAAGAGAGATTGCAAGTAATGAAATAAATTGGTTAAAACTTATTGAGAAAAGCGTTGCTTTTTTATTTTCATTGTGATCAATTGTCAATTTTTACTAGTTTTTGTACTAAGCTTATTCACTTTTTTTCAGTATTTAGTACTATGAAATTTAAGTACACGAATCTTGCTATACCTAAATCAACATCATGCACATATTTTCACACTTTTTCTGAACGTTTAATAAATCTGAAAGAGTTAATTTATTAAACGCATACACTATTAATAGAATGTCGATATATTGATCACAAGTGAATTCGATTTGGAATGTTATCAGTCGTTTTATACTGTATCATTTCTGGTATGATAGGTCCACCCCAACCGAAGATAGGGTGCCGAAGCATTCGTCGATGGCACTTAACTCAAATGCTTATTACCTGTTCGCAAGTACCACCTGTTTTTAGGGTTCATGTTTAATATCCGTACAAAAGCATACAAAACGTTAACATTGAAGCGGTGTTTATATATTTGAGCAATTTCTCTATTTACACAATTTATAATATTGAAATCAATTGCCTGTCTATTTTTTAAAATACATTTCATTATCCCCAAAATAGTTAGCTAAAAGTGTTAGAGAACTTATAAAAAGCCATGTTTATCTAAAATAATAATTATACAAGATATGCTATATTTAATTATTAATAAAGAAATATAAAAGTAATATGTGATTAATATAAAAAGTATTTACAGACAGTTATTGAAAAAAAGTGTGTGTATGTACATGTCAGCAATTATACGCAGTAATTTATCATCCAGTAAAAGATGGGAAAGTATTTTAGGAGTATACTAAAATAGAGTAATTAAGTGGATATACAAATGTATATCCAATTAATTATTCTAAATTAAGTAGAAATGTCAACCAATAGAAATGAAAATGCTTATCAAGCATCTATCATGACAACTTGGCAGTCGAGAGTTAGAGGAACATAACTGGAATGTTTAAAGTGTGTTTGGATTTTACGATCATTCACTTAACGGGGGCGTTAAGTGAATGATTTGAAATATTCGCAAAAATACCATTTTCAGAAATTCTGTATGTTTTTTACACACATAGAAATGAACGTAAATACGAAAACTACTTTTTTTCTTCAGAAATCCACTATTAATCTTGCCAACAAGAAAATATTTCCTTCTTTCGCATTCATCTGATACTATTTTGGCTCTCACAATTTTTTTAAAAATCTGTCTACTAATATGTTTAAAAGCCTTTTGTTGAATTAAATAATCTATGCTATTTATTGGTGTAAATTATGAACATTTTTCAACTTCATTAGATTTTTAATCAAATATTTCTTAACAATAAATCACTTCAGCAAATATTTAAACACGTATCGTTTGTCATGTTTAAGTACAAACGAAATGGTCATACAAACCGAAATCATATGTCACGGGCTTAAGCTGTGATCCTGACAAATGATTTAGAAACTTTCCATATTTTTTGTTAGTATTCTTACACAAGTTTGGCGAATATCTTTTTTGTATAATCTAATTCTATTTATTTGGCTTACGAGATAAGGAATATTGCTTCCGGTTTTTAGACTACTATATACATAATATATTAACATTATCAACAAAGATAATTTATAATTTTTGGCAAAGGGTAGTTCTTTCTTAGTTCACTTTATTTATTTTTTTATAGATCTAAATTAATTTATTCATAGCGTATGGGTAAATGAGATAAGTGGGCCAAAAGAATCGTAAATTAAAAATGTAGTATTTGCAACAAAAAATATAACGTTGTTAATATTGTATATATTTTGTTCAAAATAATTTCACAGTGGTTTTTTGTTTTATAAATTATTTTTATTTATAAATTATTACGTCGGTATCCACGTCTTAAAGCGCGTGGGATATATATATATATATATATATATATATATATATATATATATATATATATATATATATATATATATATATATATATATATGTGTGTGTGTGTGTGTGTGTGTGTGTGTGTGTGTGTGTGTGTGTGTGTGTGTATATGTATATATTAAAATTATATTTATATATATACTCTGATACATGTAGGTATAGTGAAACATTCAATGTTTATTTTCAATAGTGGTAATCCAACGATATGTTTTTATATTTCACAAACATCGTATTTGACCTAGAATGCATAGCAATACTTGTATTATTGATTGTCTCATGACCGATTTTCACAGATGACTGTTCACATAGTGTCATTCGACTACGATTTGCAGTGGCGTGCACTTAATCATAAAAAAATCCCACATGCTTTCTTTGAGTTATTGATTATAAAACAAGTACTTAATATGCGATTAGCTTTTTCACATCAAGCCTTTTTATGGTCATCGAGTAGAAGCATATTGTTTTAAGTTGTTTTTTTGACTGATGACTTCGCATATAAGTTAGATTGATGTTTGAAGGATTTTACGACCGCCGAGAGTTTAGGCTATTTCTATGAGTGTTTTATTTTTATTATACAGCGCTTTTTATATTATGTCTCAAAGCAGACAATAATTTGACGACGTACATTTCGCTTTGAGTGCAGAATTTTGTTTGTCCTTCGTTGTATTTTTATTAAGATTCGTATACGGGTTTATTGGTACCAATTTTTGTACCTGGAAAAAATGTAAATAGAAATAATAAAAAACGACTGCGCTTAAAAAAAGTAAACTACAAATTTGTAATATTTGATGGCCAAATAGTTAAATTTATTTTAATATCCGACTTGTTACCGTTTAATGCAATCGGTATTTTGCATTAGTAAAGAACTGCAATAAAATAACGATTTGTTCAGTGTGGAACTGGTACGTCATTGTAAATAATTTACTGAACTTTGTAGGAACAGAACCGTTTAGGAAGTTGGTTTATAAATTGCCCTATTGCATGTTAAATTCCTTTAGCTTGCTAATCACAAAATTGCATTTTTAAATATAACTTATTCGGTTACCAGGCAACCCCCGTTTAACGGAAATTTCCAGGCTACGACAAAAAAGGTATCAAATTTATAAAATTGGGTTCTTTAAAATAATTTAAAATATGAAAAAAAAAAACCGTAAAATATGACAAAGTGATAAATACAGGACACTGTTATTTACAGATATATTTTAATATACCCTGTTGTTTGTGCCTTAAATATAAGCATATGGAAAGTAACCCCGCCCATACTACTCTCTATCACTCTTAATCTCTACTTTTTCTGTTATTTTTTGTATAATTCTTATCAGATTGGTCATATTTATCTACTACGATGTCTTCTATTATTATTATTTAATAAATCATTAAACATTCAAAATATAAACCGTTTGTCGGTCATACTTTACTACTGGTGGTATATAAGCCAAGTACCCATAAACGTATAAATCAACTATGTATAATGATTAACATATTCTGAATATGTTTTTGTAAAGTTGAATAAGTTTACATTTTATTTGATGTTTTCCATTAAAATATTAAATATCATATTTTAAAAAAAACTTATGTTTTTGGACATTTTCATGTTTCACATAAAATCCAAAAAAATATATTTACCAGTTAACATCAAAAGATTTTGATAAATACGGTATTCTGAAATTCAAAACATAAACGATTTTTTATACACTAACAAGAAATACACAATGATAAATGATAACATTTATTATGTTTAAAAAAATGTCAACACTTCAAAGGTTTGAAAGATAAAAAATAAACGATTTTTAAAAATATTTTTTCATTATTAATACAATAAAAAAAATTCTACTAGTCTTTTTTGGGTTATTTTTTGAAGTAACCGAGTTTGCTTCGTGTCATATGAAAAATATGCTTGAATAAGAAAATGTTACATCTAACTTATAAAAACCATTAATTTTCTTAAAAGCATGTTCACTTTTATTAGGCTTTGTTACGATATTTTTTGACACTGATTGTATCAAAAGGCAACCTTCTCATCGCCAACCACAAAGTAAAATATAAGTTATATTTATTGGATGTTGTGTAAATACAGGTAGAAAAAAATACATATATGTATATTAAAATATAGTGAAAGAATTGCTACTTTATTTTATTTGCATTCCTGGATTCTAATCACGTTATAAAATGGAATAATTTTTTATCTCTAAACAAATCATATTTATTTTGTATAAAAAAATATTTAATGTTGAAGTTACAAAAATAATTCATAAATCAAGTCAATACTTTAAAAAATATATTATGTATAGCGGGTGTGTGAGCTTTTTTATCGATTTTACATTAGGTGTTGAGAAAAATATTTCTGAAGACATAAATATTTTGGTAATAAAAATACAAATTGATTTAAGTTTTTGACTAAGAAATGACTGAAATAGATCAAAATATGCATCAGGTGTTATAAATTAAGCTAAATAATTAGCCTGCAAGATTTAGCGCTTTGCTCGTTTTTAAGTTTAACAGAGGCTTTTTCTATGACGTTGGTGTTCGTTTCAGCTGAGATGTTTTGCATGTGCGTTGGCAAGGGTAGGGAGTACTACCATGTCGTGAGGCCTCGTGGGAGATGGTGGATCGATTGCCTTCAGTATGAAAATCATGATACCCGATATTCGAAATGAAATATGATAAGGGAAATAATTTCATAACTAACTCTTTACGTAGTTGATGTAATATACATTATAACTGATAATGCTCTGACAGTAATGTAAAGTGTAAATAAAACATCGCAAATATTTTATCACAAGTAAGTAAATTTATAAAAATTGTTTAATGTTGGAGATCTGTCAACCTATTATTATATTTATAAAATATAACAAAAAACTCAATTTGGTTACAAACTTAATCTTACTGCTTTAAAAACTTATTTATGCATTAAAATAAAGAAAAAACGTTTTTCAATATTTTAGTTTTAGGTACCTACGTTAATTTTTTTTCTTAGTATATAAAACTTCGTCATGCATGATGTAGAGTTACTGTTCGTGTTTTAACTGAGAACGAATGGTAATATTACAATATTTATGTTTACCTAAAAGTACATTAACACATTAAATTAAAAATGTACATTAATAAATAAATTTCAAAAATAATGGCTTTAAAGTTTTTATCGATATTTTTCAATTAGTTTTAAAAATATGTATGGTCGGTATTGCATGCATGTAATATTAAAATTAAATTATACAATTAAAATTGTTGCATGTTGTCTGTTAACAACATAATAGCTTACTTGTTGACATGTTTTTGTCATTTGTTGATGGTTTTTTTCTCTATCTATATAACTTTATACTCGAATGAGGATAATGTATAAAATAATATAATTAAAAAAAAAACATTTAAATTAGCAGATGAAAACGAGGTTGTAAAAATGTTATACTTTTATTCATTGTGGATTGAATTATTTACCAATCACCGGATTGGATCGGCACAGCTCAATCCATCATGGTCGGTTTGATTTACTTTGATAGATTGGGTTGCCAAAAAATATCCATAATTGTCCCTATTTGCATTTTTCATTCAGAACATCATTACTCCGGTATAGAAAACGGCTGTTGGTGTGCAGAATGGACAGTTTTTTTAATTAATTTTAGATTCACAATGACAGCTGGAACATAAATCAAGAAATGGCAGGAGTCTCTAGTCACGTTTGGGAATTGTGTTATTTAAAAAACTACCCTGACAGGTTGCGAAGTCAATTACTCAACTTCCTAGTTTGATTAGATTTTAACCAATACCTTTCAATCTAATTTCTTTAAAAATATACGTGTATATTCAAGGTGTACGATTTAATGGGTATTTGAAAATATGGTTGCATAATAAATGACTTTCCCAATAATGTGATTAGTTTTATACCCGCCCGTTGTTAATTGTTCGCATTTAACACTTAATAATTTGTTGGCATTGTGTTTTTAGTTTAAATAACGAAATTGATTTTTTTTAAATATACTTAATATGCAATATTTTATAAAAATTATATTGATCTTTTCAGCTCCTAAATATTTAAAATATCACAAATTGGTTAATAAATAGTTTATATTTTTTCAATGAATAATTCACGACTGTTTGTTTCATTTAATTTCAATTTTTTTAGTCTAAAAAGTGTTTTAAAAATGATCTTCAAGGATTATTAACATGGTAATAATATTTTTTTAATATATCACACTCATCCAGTTTTAAAATTAAATAAGTTGTTTAAAGCATATATTGCTTGAAAATATATATATATCTTGTATTCTAATGTTTTTAGGGATTTTTATGCATATATTTAAAAAAAAAAATTACAGTAATTTCATACAATCGTTGAATGTATACCATAAGTCTAGTATGCACTGAAAAATACTGTTATTTTCTAGATATTTTATTTTTGACGTACCACAGTAGAAGCAGAATCCACTGGCGTGCGTGGCGGGCGCGCGGGGGGCGGCTCATGTCCGCGGCCGCGCGCCTCTGGGGCCTGGAAGAAAACACCACAAATATCACTGAAAAGCCATAAATTTAAATAAAATGTTGCTTCAGGAAAAAAATCCTCATAACTTTATCATTCCTGAAACTATTTTCCATAGTCATTATAATGTGAATCGTTTACAATGCATTGATAAATATTTCCCAACGACTCTCTCTACGAGTATATTTTTTAAATAAATAATCATTTCTAAAATTTTATTATTCAACACTAGCATAGTAGATGTGTAAAAAAAAAATTTTTATATATATATATTTGTTTACGTAATTTTATGTCAAATATGTTATAAAATATATAAATTACATTTATATACAAGTAAAGTAAAAAAAAAAACTTTTTCTCGTTACGAGCAAAAGCAAATGAAACTAATTAAAATATACTTAACATCTATCTCAAACTGAAAAAAACATTTAACCCTCTATTTAAACAAGTTTCAAATGTAAATTAAACTATGCTGTGCCAACCGATCAATATGTTCGCTAAAATTATATCATTCATAATTAGTTTATTTTCTGAAAAAAGTAATTTTAATTTAAAGGGTGACTAAAGTTCAGGTAACAATTTTCTCAAAATAATATATACTTCACAATTATGTTAGTTAAACCGTAAAACTCCCCATAACACTTGAGTAAACTATGGTAGCCTGGGTGATTTGTACTATTAACTGTAAGGGTTTTTTTTAAATCGCATGCAAATCGTCCATTTACCTTTATGGGGATACCTGTATTAAACGAATCATCTTATTTTTCCATTCCTTTACTACGTGATTGCCATAGTAATATTCATCGTTGTATTTTTGGTAGTTGAAACTACGAAAAACTTTTCGTTGTTATAATATCCTTTGTTTATTTGTTATATTCAAGCTGCCTAACGGATTTCTGGTAACTAACTTTTTATAAATAATGTAATGATTTCATTAGAAATTATATTAAAAATGTATATTTTGACCGTGTTTTGGTACTTTCAAAAAAGTTACAGTAAAGTGAAGCACCTGTGCTACTTAAAATCGATAGCTTGTGGTGATAAATAAAATTGCTTTACCGTCTGATTTTAATACAGATTTATGGGGATGATTCATAAAAGCTAGATACACAATCAAAATAAAAGCAAAACTATAAATACTCGGGTCTTCGAGTGTTATTGCGCTAAAAAAAATATTCTAAAATTTACTTAATTCTTGAAGATGGCCCCAGTGCTGAAACCGTAGCTGAAGCGTACTGTTCGTGACCAATAACAGAGCATTTATAAAACCAACGGGCCCTAAACTTGTGAATTTATTTTGAAAAAATTGTCAATTTATTGCTTAATTATTGCGTAAGAGTCTAGAGATATTTTTAAAAATCAATACTTTCAGGTGACACTGGTACAAGGCGAACTGACACAGCAGAATATAGCAATATGAATATAAACCAAGAGTTTTTTCATTACTGCGCGCTTAAAAAGTCTAAACAGAATATTATAACAAAGTAAAATGTAGGGTTAAGTAAAAATGAAACATCGTTTCGAATGTCAATGAGCAATACAAGATACAACGTTTGCCTTTAACACCGGACACCTGTGAAATTCGTTGTATTTCCCGCAAAAACTTTCAGTGTGGGGTGGTTAATATTACGAAATGAACCATAAAAATTAATTGAATATATTTTTAATGTGTGATTTTTTGTTTAAATTAAAATTCAAGTGCTTATATCATTTTTATTGACAAGTGAGTTGTGTTCTACACTATCAAAAACGCTTCAATATTGATTATTTGAATGGTTTGTTATTTATTAAATTTAATACATTATTTACTGGCACACAAACAAATTTTGGCCCGAATGATTTTGCATAAAACTGTACATAATCAGGGAGCCTTTAAAGTTTGACAATTTCTCAGTACGAAATAATGCTTTTGACAGGTGAAAATCGATTCAACCTTTACAAACACCGTACCTACTGTTAATAGTAACATTCAGGTTACAGAATGCCTACCAAGGGATGCCTGTTAATTTTAAAGGAATTAAAACAAATCAACACTGTTCACACTGTTCAAACCATAATCACCATATTAACAATTTTGTAAGGCCATTATGACTCCGGGCTTTCTTTCTCACGTCAATTTTATAAACTGGAGGCATTTCAAGTGTATTAACCTCTTTATTGATAAAGGGTTGAGAGCCATAAGCGGGATATAAAAGTATGAACAAGCTATTTGAATGGAACTTTAAGAATTCTCGTCTATATTCAGGTAATTATGTCTTCAAAATTTGTTATGAAGTTCCATTTCGATTGTTTTACCCATTAATTGCTATTAAATTTACAAAAACACCCGAATCAAATCTAATTTCATGTATTCAAATTCTTTCTAAGTGTATAAATAGTTAAAAGCATGTTGAGTACCATAATAAATACCAATGCTTCTTTAAAATAGTTATCGTTGTTCTTGTTTGGTGACCTAACTAATAATTTATTCAACAGAGATGTGTCAAAACAAGAATTTATTGCTGCATGAAAATCACACCACTCACGTCAAATATAAGGCGGTTGAAATATTATTGTAGCATTATGTACGAATCAGTTTTCAAATTGTAGAACTTAAATTGACTATCGATCCGAAGATACTGAAGGGAACAGTGCCTGCTGAAATTTGGTCTATCAGTGTATAGAAATTAGTTTTCAAAGTAAATGAATCACGCCATATCATCGTGTATTTCAATATTTTCGGTTATATTCAACATAGATCTATTCACCCTTTGCCTGCGTTTATTTTCGTCTTGTTTATTCACACAACAGTAGGTCGATATCATGTTAAAAAAATCCATCAAATGCCATAGAGTAAAAATGCAATTTGAATTTTAACCAAACATTTTTGTAGTGAGCTCAAAAGAATATTATCTATTTACATAACAAACCCAAGTCAAGTTTACTCCGCATTGCAGTACAGCTTCTTACCAACAAATTAGTTCAGGATCAAAATTTTATGGAACAATAAGTATTTTATTTATAAAAAAGGTGATGGGAACACTCTATAATAAAAGTTTGATGAGATTTTTTTGTATATAGAAGGGTAAAAACAGATGAGGTGACAAATCTGATAAAATAACTATTATTGCTTTAAGCCGCTTGCCTACTCTGCCCTCGTTTAAAATATGTCAGCCTGGACATCTTCTACAATAAATTTGAAGTCAAAATAATAAAAACTAAATAAACCTTGAATTCAAAATAATACAATAAATCTATAAAAGATGGTGGGTAAAGATGTCAGACCGATAGACCAGGAGTGGACCCACCTTGTTTCGGACCTCTCCTGGGACGAGAATCTCAAAGAGACCTGCCAAATTTATTATAGCTCTAAAATGGATCTTTCAAAATCAAATCTGAGAAGTATGAAGCACTTACAATGTATGTGAAATATTTTGCTATTGTCACAAAAAATGATTCATTGATACCTTTGAAGGATGAAGCAAAACTCTTCGATTTACAAAAAAATATTTATTGTAACAATAAGCTACTGTGAGAAATTAATTCTTTATTTTCAGAATAAAAATAACTCTTGTGATTAAATAAAACCTAGCTGTATAATATATTAATATTGTAGCTTTAAATAAAGTATTATTTGAAGGTTTTGATTGTGAAAAATCAAACTGACAGTTTAAATATTTATTTTTTGTAGAGTAAAGCATAACGCTGGTTTACTGTATATTAAATGTTAATACATACGAACTCAGCTAAACAAATAAAAAATAATGAAAAATTACATACATAAATCGTTCAATGTGACATAGTATCGTGGTTTATCACTGGCGAGCCCCAGCGCATATTAATAGCCTTAAAAAAACATATACATCATAATACCACAAACAGTTCAAAGTCACACAAAAATACCGGAAGTTAAACAAGTCAGTAATAAGTAGCCGTAGAAAACTTCAAACACTGAACTCAAGCACGTTAACAATATTTTCTTGAAACCCTTCGGAATACAGCCTTACAGCATTTTATACGATATTTTGGGTAGCAATCATATGTTGGGCTTATTGGTATGTATTATTCAAATTGGTAATTAAGACCTCTTAGATTATAAGCTTTTTTTTATTTAAAGCAATAAGCGTTAATTACACTTTTAACAAGCGAGGACTCTGACGGGTATTTTTTTACATACGAAGTACTTTAAGAGTTGCAATGAATACAACCAAAATAAAGCGTATATTTAAGTTATACTAATAGTTTTGTTTCATACAAAAATGTTTTATTTTCTCTCAAATATTAAAAAAACTTATAGAAGCCATTAAAAATGATAAGCCATTTTCTAAATTTAGAAGAACAGAATAATAATAAAAAAAAAAAAAAACATTTTAAACTGAGAAGATTTTGGTGATTTACAGGCTCCACATTTTTCATTAAAATCTTAGCCAGTAAAATTTTATTATAAGAAAAGTGTGATCATGTTACCAATTAAAAACGGTGAACATCAAATAATAAATTAAATTAATTTGAAAGACTGCATGGCTGTATAATAGATGTACCCTTACACAGCCTTTACACGATAGAGCCTTGACCGAGAAATTATTGAAGGTAACTTTAAGTTTCCCTAACTAATTAGTATGTAGCTTTTTGATGGAGAAACTTTCAACGAAAGCTCACGGAATGCCTAAATTATGAATTACACCAATTAACTCGAAAAATATTTCGATGTTATTTTATAAAATATTTCTCGTGCAAAAACAAAATGTCCCGAGTCATAAAATCTTATAATTTGTACTCTCCAGTATCGAGATTGAGAAATCACAAGGGAAATACATAGTTTTTTTTAGAAAACAACCTTTTCACTACAATTTTTTTTTTCAATTATAGATTTGTAATAATAGATAATCTTTTAGACATACTAATATTGATACTTATATTTCACGAAAGTCTCCTAAGTTAGATTTTTTTGTATTTTATATATATGTTTGTAATAAAACAAGGTTTAAAAAAGAAAGATGTAATTTAACATGCATTATATAACAATCCAAACATAAATGCAATAAGCACATTAATGTTTGTAAACTTACCTCAATGTTTAGAATAAAATAAAGTGACTTGATTTCATATCTAGATAAATGATACTGCTTACAATTCAGTTTAGTGTCTTGTTTAATATTCTTGTCTGATATCTAGAATACAGTCAGCACTGTAGAGCAGTGAGGGAACCACCGAGGCACTGAAAAAAATTATCGATCTCCCCACCAGCGGCTGATTTATTCACAGTGAGTGCTGAAACTGCTAAGGGAATAATTTATTCAATGACTAAATACTGAATCGAATAACCAAGTAAGACTAAGAGCCATATAAGTCCTGATAAGGAGACGCTTCAATAAAATCTTTTGATATGTATATTTTAATAAAGCATGTTGTCGAATAAAATTACACGTAAATATATTTTGCTGGAACGAAACACAACAAAATATAATTTTCCTTGATAATGTTTTAGAAATTATTTTACAATGAGTTAATTTATATAAATATAAAAAAACGCCAAATGTACAGATACATTGAGTTATGAGATTTTACTTAATGGTATCAAGTTTATTTTATTAAAAATATATTAATGGATAGGTTGTTACAAGTAAATAAAACGAAATAAAACTGCATATGAAATATGGTATGGACTTAGTGGTTAAGCATGTGCATAAATGTAGATAATTGATATGACATTTTTAAAAGAGAGTACCGAAAGTATTTCCTGAAAATTTGACAAATGGAATAAAAAATTCGTGAAACGTTTACAATATATGATTTTACGCAAATGTGTACATCTATGTTGTATAATTTTTAAACTCAATTTTTTAACACGACCTTACATGATCAATTTCTGATCAAAGTATAAACAGATATATATTAAAAAGAGAATTTGGAAGCTGTATTGGGTATTCGCTAGTTTCGAGCAATATTTTAAAATATAGACAAGACATTATGCGATTTTTTTTAAATTAACTTTAAAAAAAAACATCCACGGAAAAATAATACTATACATACAAAAAATACAAGTTACTCAGTGTCTGTAATATCACTGAACTTATTTGGAATGAGCTACAAAAAAAGGATTACTTTATGGTTGGTATACTACTTTATCATAACTTTATATTGTTGAGATATTAATCTATACAAAGAGGCTCTATTTCATTTTATTCTAGCATAAACTCTTTTTATATTATTACTTGAATCATTTCATACAAACACTGCAAAAAATTCATTTGAATATAACCACGGAGACGTTATTCGCCAACACACAAGTTTATAAAATCATTACTTTGGTGTATTGTTTAATGAGAAAGCTTGGCTTAGTCGGAGCTTTATACCGCTGTATGAATATTAAAAATCAACCCTGTCTGCTTAAAGTCTGACAATTTAGTCATAATTCATCACGCAATGATCTCATTGCGACATTTTGCTTATCGCGTGTGAAACCTTTAGAAAATAAAACATGCTGGATTGAACGAGTGACGGTGGGGTGCATAAACTGTCCTGAGAACTGTAAAATACTGAAAACAACGCAATAATATCCCTAATCGGAATGGTTTTTTTCAACTAAGAAAATATACGAGCTTTTCAACACATGAAAAATATTGATTTAAAATTATTTATTTATTTAATAATCGATAATCTAAAAAAATGAGCACATGTACCTTAGATTAAAAACTATATTCAATTACGAAAGTAATAAAATAAAAAAACCTGAATACTTTATCCAATGTAATTACATTTTAATAAATACTTCTAACCCAACATTAAATCTAATATGATTAATTTTTAATAATAAGGCTATTTGCTTGTAAATTCTTAAATAACCTGAATAAAAGATCCGTAAAGGTGCAAAAAAAGCTCTAAAAATAAGCTTACTCTTATTGTCATATCAATATTACAATTTTCCCGCCGCTATCTTATAGTATGATAAGATTATTCAAATTATATTTATATCCCACTTGCGTCCCTTGGATTTAATAATTTTTATATATAAAGAGCTAAATTAATGTCAAGACAAAGTCTTTACTTCGTAATATGTATGTTACCTGAGTTTTGCATTTCGTTTATATAATGTAGTCGGACGGAGACTTCGCAGAGCAAAAGCGCTCATCGCATTTCCGTTTCATGAGCTTCTAACCGTTTTGGCTAATCACGTTTGCTATCTCGACATAAGACAAATGTCGCGATGACATCTCACAAATGTGTTGCTATAATGTAACTTTCAAAGTTATCTATTCTTCACAGAGCAGTCTTGAAAATTTAGTTTCGCGGAAATCATACATCACATTTATATTTACTTGTTTTATTGTTATATAAATTTACAATACTCTTAAAAGAAGTCCTAAATAGGACGTATTTTAAAACAATACACATTTATTGCTATGTTAATATTAATAAAATTACTTTTGTTTTCTATATTAAGCAAGTCTCCTGTGGTTACATAACTTTATTAGGCGTTGATAAAAAAGAAGTTGGGCTTACTCGTTATTTACAAAAAAAAGATGACGTAAAAAATTGCACCTTGGACTAGTATCACCGCTTGTATAATTTCATTGTGCTTTATTTATCAATATTTTTATAATAATAGCTTGTTTTCAGGAATCATCGGTTCACTTTTTTTTTTTTTTTCATAATCTACCATCGTCGATTAGAAATAAATAGTCAAAGCTATAAATTGTTCCGCCAACAAAAGTGAAATGGTCTGATTCCGTGTGTAATATAAATTGATATTGAATTATTTCTGAGTAAATTGAGCTTGATGACACTGACCTTACATTAACTGAAGTTAAATTATATGGTCATGTCTCGAAAACACCGGTAATTAAATACCAACAGCCTCATACATTTAAAGATAAATGCAGTGCAAAAAGCTGTATCAATATAACATGCTTTGTTTGCATTTAAAGGTTGGTATTTATACAAAACTGCATGCAGTTTATTTGATGTAAATTATACAAATAACTTTTGGAAGCTTATTAGTTTATTCACATATATTCAAACATTTTTTAATGTTTTATTGTCTCATATAAAACAAACACATGATCAATCGAAAATACTTATTTTAAGTTTTGTATTAAAATAGAGGTTTTAATATTTTTTAGAATTCTTTTCATCCGGTGCTTATTTAATTTAATTCAAAGTAAAAAAATATTCGATGTGTTTTTTAAATTATAAACATGAAATATTAAGATAACGGTCTCGGGTTCATCGTCCTCTCTTATTTTTTTATCACTGAACGATTTTTTCCCTTGAATTTGTATGTTAGTGTCAGCATGTGATTTACGTCGGTTATTTGGCAGTAGCTTAAGTGATTTTAAACATTTTAGAAGGGATGATTAGACAAGTCATTCCATCCAGAAAAGGTATCTTAAATACCTGATTTATACCCATATCTTACAAGCTTAAAGTCTCCTCGTTACTGAGACAGTTTCATGGCAATAGTACATATAGTGTAAAATGAACGAATAAGCTGCAATAATACTATAGTATCAAACATTAATTAAAATATATAACTGAATTTATGTTTATATTTCAAATATCATTTGATACGTTTTAAATTTGAATGTATCTTAATAACCAAAAGAAAAGGGGAATAAAATTAAAATGATGAAAAATAATTAAATCTAGGTCTGAAAACTGCTGAATTTCTACAAAAAAAATTCCATAACTTCTGAAAGAATATTGCTGAAAATGGCGGTAAAATATTTTTATTTGTTTCTATTTTAGTTGAAAAATGTAGAATATGATAAAATTATAATAATTAACCTTCGTATTTTTTGATCCACGAGCTGAAATCGAAACAATATAATTTAAATTATCTAACGAGATTAGTTTCATTGGAATACAATAGAAATGTCAAAAGTACTTGCCTGTTATAAAGCGACTATTTACATGCTAATTACTCTACAGAATGTGCTAAAATGCTACCGCCGGCGTTCACGTGAAAATATACATTCTACGACAAAATAATTCATGCGAAAATAATATCTGGTTATAAAGAGATTTACGACCTGAAGAGGAACTTTTTTAACAGGCTAATGTTTAAAAAAATGCTACAATTTTGACAAGTAACATTTAAATATAGAGGCAGAAGTCAATACTCAACACATTTCCGTGTGAATAACCTGAAAAACGTTTGCAACTGATTAATGCCATTTTTTTTTATTCTTGATAATCAATTAACTGTTGTTCGTACGCAGCAAATAATATACCACATCTATCTTAAATATATAACTTGATCTTTTTTGAATCTACATGCATGATCATAAAAAAATCGTGGTTTTTTGGGATTATTCATACACCTGTATTTTAAGAAATATACCTAACAAAAAAAAAAGAAATTTTAACCACAAAAGTACATAAATATATTTATTATATTAATTAACCTAATATATGTATCAGGTCTTTTGATTAGAAAGCGATCGTTTTTTAACAACTTAGACTGTGGGGAAATTGATCTCTTAAATAGAAACAAATATGATAATAATACGGTGTGTATTTAAAAAATATATAAAATCGGTGAAACTTTTATGGTTATTATAGATTTTTTTTTATAATATTAAGAAATGTAAATTTAGGATACATCCTGTTTTTTTTCAATGTTTTGTTTTACAATACGACGGTACATTATAATGATTTGTGTTATAAATCAAACCTGTTTATAGTTGTAATAATTTAAACCATTATTGGTGGTTAAGAATTAACATTAAATAAAATAAAAGCATTCCATTAAAAATGACACACATGACAAGATAATCAAGATAGTAATCCGTCATTTTAAAAATTTATCGTAATACATTTAAAACCATTTTATTTAGCGTGTCCTTTTATTTTCCGAGTAATCATAGTAATGTATTTCTACGATATCTCAAAAAAAAAGCGTAACTACTCGTATTACAATTTATTATGCCAAAAAAACTTTTCACTATAAGCATCAATTTATTCACATGATTTCTGAAATAATATCTGAAACGCCCTGAGGCAGGAAAATTTAAAGTCTTTGCTTTATTGCTTATCAACTTTTTTCCACAAATATGTAGAGGGATTATGAAAAAGCTCTTAGCCGACTTTTGAAACAATAAAGATTAAAGTTACCTAACAGAAATTCTATGCAGGTCATTTAGCAGTAATAAAAGAATTTATTTTTAGGTTTCTTAAATTGTTGTGAGACATGCACCGCTCTAATAAATTACTAAATATATATGTGCTCTGTGAATTCAAGCCAGAACTCTATAAACACATAGCGTTTTAAATCGGCCATAGCCAGTACTGAATCCGGTCTATGTTTTAATGGTGTAAGTCTTCCAGGGACCTGACAGGAGTGGGCTGCAAGTATACGAAAACAAATCGCTTTTAGATTAAAAATCTTCTACGCTCTTCATACGACTACTATTCTGCGAAGACTTCATACTGCTCTACAAGGAGTGACTTGAACACTACACTTGATAGTGCCGAATCTATCTCCATTAGCCGACGGAATCAATACAAACAATAAAAAAAGACTGTATACTTAATTATAAAAAATAAATATTATATAGGGCTTAAATATGTAATTGAAATAAGTTCTTGCGCTGAATTAAATAATAGAAGTAAGGAATAAGCAATATAAATATTTTGAGTAGATAAAATTATATATAAGCAAATTATTTGAAATTTTTTATTTACTTAATTGTATTTTTAGCAATTATTAAAAATCATCTTTTAAAAAAATTGTTTGTTACTATATTTATGATGCAACCGGTCACAAGTCCTTTAAAAATTGTACTTATATATACACAAGCGCATAGTCCAGTGCGTGTGGCTTGCGATAAAATCTTTATAAATGCACACTCACGTATCAACCAATTGCATGAATAATTTTAAAGCTTTCAGCTTTTTTACGAAAACACAGTAACCTTAATGGCGTATCTATCAAATCTAGCGGGTGAAATTTTTTTTTTTCTAAAATGCATAACATATTTTACTTTTGCTGAAAATATAAAAGAACCACATAAGTCGTCAAGCAAAGCATAAGGTTGGATCAGTGCTAGATTAAGTTATACTCTTGAAATGTCAGCTTAAGTCTCCCTGCAATATTTCATAAAATGAAATACATTTATTTAGTGTTACTGGATCATAATTTATTGCTTTTGGTCATTTTATATTATGAGTATCATAGTTGAATTTATATAAATTACAAGAATCAATACAACGGATTAACGACCAATTAATAATTCAGAATCAGATGGCTACTTGCATAAGCCTAGCCGGCTCGGGTATCTTTCTACATGTCCGTCGGACTTAACGTGGTTTTAATGTTGAAATAATCTATTTTCTTCTGTCCTTATACTCTAGAATTTAGATTCATTTCATTGTAAGCAACTTCTAGACTGCAACTCGTGACTACATTTCCTATTTGTTTTCTCAAAAATTCAAAACTGAATATTCAACTTCCTGCTTTCGATTGTTACAAAATAAGTGGGACCGATGTTAATATTATTTTTTAGAGTATTTCAAACAATATCTGAGTCTCTTTTGAAACTAAATATTCTTTCCAGTATTTTTTATTCAATACATATGTAATTATAGTGGCTAACAATACAACTTTTTATTTCCCCGAAAGTGTGCTTATCGATTTATGAACATTTATACGATTATAATAGGATAATAAGTGTTTCACTAATAAAAAAGATAAAGTTGAACTTTTGGAGCTATTCGTGATCAAAATCAGTGGAAGTATTTTGTGAAAAATCATTCGTGAATTAAAATCGAAAAAAGTACTTATAATGTATCTGAAATCATTTGATGCAATAATTTACTGATAAATAATGTAATATAATGATATTTTCTTTTAGATCAAATTAGACTTCTTTAATTTTTTTTTATTCTACATGCATATTCTTTAAAGCAAACCGATTTATTGCCGTCGGACTGAAACTTTAGGTACCTAACTTTTCTCGGGAATATTTTACTGACCTTTCCATACATGTTTTTTTTAAATTTCAACTAATAAATTCGTGTTGTGAGTAAAAGCGGCAAGAAGTCCGTGTTTTGCTGATAAATATAATAATATTATATAGTAAGTCAAACTATTTTTATTTTTCAACAATATGATATATTTATGTGCAAAGTTCTATGTTTTATCAGAATGCTTTAAAATATTTAAAAATTTAAAAAATTTAATTTGTTTAGTCAAAAATAATTAAGTGAAAACAGTATGAAAATCTTTTTTGTGAAAAAAAAATTGTTCCAGTCACTGCAGCGCCCCTTTAGAATTTTGGATAAAAAGTCATAAAGTAAAATCACAAGAACCGTTACATACGCACCCGTTGTCTACAAGCTACTGTACAAAAGTTTTATTTAATTTAAATAATATCAATTTTACACAATTATTATATTATTACTGTCCTGCAAAATCAAATTGGTGAAAATATAAGGCTGAAACATTTCAGAAGCGATTATTTACAAATAAGCAAAAAATTCTTACAAAAACTACTAACAAGAAATAACGATAAATATTTCAGTATTTTTATGCGCACTGCGTAAGCGGGAGACATGTATACTCAGATAAGATAATTTAATAGTCAGAAAGTGGCCCCTCTCCGCCTATCAGAGGCAGGGGTTGCAACGGAAAATTTTACAGGTAAGGGGGTGTGAGCAAAAGTTTGATACGTCTGAAACTGTAACCGTGTTTTTTATTCATAGTCTTTTTATTTACTCGGAAATAACTGAAAAAAACTTACTTTTTAACTCAAAAAGCGCTTACAAATTAATTGTATCATGGTGGTGTTATTATTTTTGCACGTTATTTATAAGTGTAATATTACTTTGCATACGTTTGTCATAATATTTGAAGAACCGAACTTAAAAAAACTTGGAAACCAAACTCTATCCCTGAATGTCAGTAAGCAATTTTGAAAATACTACATATTACTTACGCATGTATGTGGATAATAATACGTTGTTATTGTACGTATCTTTTTGATTTAAAAAATACACATTATAAAATAATGTACAAACAATATAATGACAATACATCATGTCCGTAGGATCGTTATTAGTTTGACCATGATATCAAAGTGAATATATTATTCTATCATTGAGTCTACGTACACTTAAAGATACAAATCAACTCAAACAACCAACATATATTATTGAACAGAAATAAAACCGCACACACACACATAAAAATTACCTTTAATAGAAATTATAAGTCCCGTGTTGATAAATCAACGTTTTCGCCCAAAGCACAGCTGCAATCCGGAGCCGGCAGATCGTGTCATCAAAAACTTTCTTCACAAAAACAAAAACAAAGGCATGTACTCGTCTGAGGTATTGTCGCAATAGTTTTGATTTCGTTCGCGCACTTGTTACGTTTTACATTGTATGTTTTTTTGTTTGTTGGTTGCCGCAGCCGGGGGCGACGAGCTGCTTGGACGCCGGCGTCTCGACGACTGAAGCCCCGGCCCTGCAGGCCCGCCCCGCCGCACTCGGGACGCACTCCCGCGAAGGCTGTACAAACATGTTAAACAACAATATACACCAAATAGATTACCCTGTTTGTTTTAATGTCGCAATTATACATATTAAGCTTTATTACATTTTTTATCAGCCTGATAAATATATATTATATTTTCACTAATGATCGAAGATTCAAACTATACCGCAAATATATAATAAATATTTTCTATGAACGTCAATCAAATGCGTATTTATTACTTACTAGCGGATACCCGGCGCGTGCTACTACGCTAAATAAAAATATAAAATAATAACTGTAACTTGTAATACGAATATTTTTGAATAATATTTTTTTTCCCATATATAAACAGACCAACTCATTATGGTAAAACTCGTTGTGAATGACAGATAGTGATTTAGTTTTATGCGCGATCTTCACAATGTTCTTTTTTCAAATTTTTTGCGAGGAACGATATCGACTTTACAAGATGTTGAAAATTTTTGTATGGAAAATGTCAAAAATCGGCCTAATTAATAGACTGAATGTATTTAATGCATTGTTTGAATAGTTTAAAACCATCTTAGTATTATTGGCTTTCAAATGAAACCGGTTTGCTAAAGCTTAGCGCAGCCTCATATGCGCTGATTTTTGAGTTTGTGTTTTATATAAGTATATATGTAGATAGATAAATTAATGACAGTTCTGTGTTTTTTTTGTGGCAGCCTGAATTATGCAACGGCAACTTGCCAGCCTGCATTTACAAACATCAATCTTAGTTTTTTTTTTGTTGGCAGCCTGCATATACGCGAAAATGTTAGTTCCTTTTTTGAAATGTCAAAATGTTGAAACTTTTGTATGGGAAATGTAATTTGTATGGGAAACCGAATTTGATTATCAATTGTTAAATTTTAATAGCTTCAAACAACCTCAGTATTTTTGGCTTTTAAATAAAACCAGTTTGGAGCACATCGGTTGGGTGGTTCTTGAGTCTATAGCGGCCTACCAACCGCCTGTCATGGAGTTTGTGTTTTATATATATAGATTACAGGTTTATATTATTTACTAATATAATTATGCACATTAATTCACACATAGAAGATGATTTAAAGAAATTCTCAGAAAAATACCATCGTGATTTGTGTGGGATTTGAAACCCACATCTTCAGGCTTGCATGGCCGGTGTACTGACCATTGTACTAACGGATCACATCCATTAATGTGCCCAGGCCAACCAATATTTAGTCATTTGCAAGCACTGGACTTTTTAATCAAAGTAACAAGTGAAGCGTTTTTAATCCAGATTGGATTAAAAACGCTATGTAGAGTATGATTTTTAAAAATTCTCGATTAATGGATGCGGTTCGTTAGTACAATGGTCAGTACACCGGCCATGTAAGCCTGGGGATGTGGGTTTCAAATCCCACACAAATCACGATGATATTTTTCTGAGAATTTCTTTAAATCATCTTCTATGTGTAAATTAATGTGCCTAATTATATTAGTAAATATTTTCTAATCAATTTTTAAAAATAGATAAATCAAGCATTTAAAAAAAATCAATCTCATTTCCTTAGTCAGAAAAATACGTGTCAAAACTCCATTCGTAAAACATAATGATATACCTGAGTATAATTTATTCATACTCACTAGCAAAATATCACATAAATCTATCAAATACCTTTTGCTCCAATTCAATGGGTCAACACTTGGAACATAAAATATTTTTATCATAGGATTTATTCATGATAATGTAACAGAATTTGTTTTCGATGTGTCGTCACTTTCTATCTCACAGCGCTCAAGTTTGCAATACACCCCAATGGACTATTTTTTTTCTCATTCTTACAGTTACAGTAGAATTACGTTTGTTTTTTTTTAATATCCAATTTTTAAATGAAAAAATAGCTATAGTAAAAATTGAGCTGGTGTTTGGTTAAAAAAATACGCATCTGTAGGGGTGGGTATTCAAACGAAGGCTTACGTTAAAATTATGACGAGCGCCTTTTATCTCTCCATCAAAAGCAGTATCAATTTATTTCATTGTTTGGCGCAAAAGTGCTGCAAATTTACATCACACTCTGGGTAAATCGATGTTCATTCATCGATGAGCATTATCTTGGTGGTATGCCGAGACTTCAACAGCAGAGCAAACATTTCATACGCGTTATTAATAAAGATTGTTGAAAAAAAAATTACATTCATATTAGACGCACCAATTTAATATTAATAGCATTCCACGTTTATATGCCGGTTATTTTCAGAATAATAAAATTCTTACAAGCCCAGCCTGATTTTTGAGTTAACATATCATTACCGCTACAATGATATCTACTTTATGTAATAAAATATTTAAGCCGACGTTTAAACGTCCGGTGTACGATTTTTCCTCCACCAAAGTTTTTGAAAATAAATAAAGTGTTTCCAGATAATTATTTTAAAAGAACTCAGCGTGCTATCGATTCTTTATAAAGATGTACGCGCACGTAAAACCAGATATTTTCAATAATCTATTTTCGTCCGCGTTATTACTTTTAACTTGTATTGTGTGAATCATTCCTCTACGCACCAAAATATTACTCACAAGTTCCGCTCGGCTTAAAGGGCGCATCCGGGAAATGGCGAAAAAAAAAAACGTTTACCCAATAAAGTTTTTATTCCAATCATGTGATTTACGACTCAACGCTTGAAATCATAGAGAACACGGAAAAACACATGTGATGCGCTTCGGGCTCTCGACTCACTACATATTAATTTCCTGTGTAAGACAGCGTAAGTAGAAAATCTTGAATTAGGGAACGGCTGAGGAATATAAAACGACGCTAAAACAGTACACCAGAAAATAAAACATTGTTTGTTTGTGCCAAATTTACGTTTTTTATATAATTTATCAAGGAAAAAGATAGCAAGTGATTTTATGGTATTTTCAAGGAGTGCCCTAGAACTACTTTTCTTTTTGTTCAGTCTGAACAAAAAGTAGTCTTGTACAGCTCTACGCTGCTTTCTATACATACGTGTTTTTTCTATTGTAAACAGATCAAATTTTCAGTAAAACTGAAAAGTTCAGCGTCTTTGCTATAAGGTTAACTGGTTTTTTAGGTTATTTCTTAATGAATTTATTTGACTTTTGAAAAACGACTACACACAAATTTTATTTATTTATATATATATATATATATATATATATATTTGTTCGATACACTCAAATTATATATTTTAATTTCAAAAACTTTTTGATCGTACAGATAAAGCCAACTGGAAAAAAATATGCTGCATTTGTGCTGAAAACGAAAGTGGGTTCCTGTCGCGTAGTAGCATCAGTTTAGATAACGAATCTGTACAAATTGCTTGATATTTATTCTGAAACTGAAGCAATCACACACCACGTGATGCTGACAGGATAAAAAATGCTTTCCGGTGTCAAGGTCGGTGCTGAAGTGATCGCCTCCGACCGGCGCGGCTCATTGTCGCTCGTCCGCACCGCGTAAACAAGAAAAATCCCGAAGAGCTACACTCGATCCTGCTTTATTAAAGTACAAACTAGATTTATTTGCTATCATTATAATTGAAAGCTATGTAAAATATCGATTATCAATTGATTTGTTATGAATATTTTATTTTAACCCACGAAATTAAAGTTATTAAAAAAAATGTTCGTTTGGAATAAGCAGCTTTATTGGGTTGTTGAATTTAATATTACTCAAATATACATCGTTTTTATTCGCCGTTGGCTCTACTCATTACTTTTAATTTCAAAACCAATGTTACATTAGAAAGATACTTTCACCTTGTGAAGGCCGCCCCCTTTACCTGTCGTGACAGTTTGAAAATGCTTTTCCCGGGCGGTAGTCGACTTTCTGCAACATGCTCGTATATAACAATAGACTGTAAAGCTTTTTCATTACGAAGTGATATTTTACTAATGATAATTATAATTTAAAAGCTGTGTTGTAAAAGCGGAAGTCGACTTTTTGAAATATATATTCGAGTATATCAATACACTCTAAAGTGTTTTTAATTGTTATTTATCTAAAGATAACACGAAAAATCATCTACCACGAAATTTTTCAATGTCATCACAATCTCTTGTCTTTAGCGCATCAATTCTGTAATTCATTTTTAGTATTTATTAACATCCATCATGGTATACAATTATACATTTATCCATTTGATGGATAATGAATATATAAAACCCCTAATGGGCACAAAAATAATTTGTTAAATTATAAATAATCAAAATGACAGTAAAACTCCATAAAATAGCATAATTTTCCATCAAATCTTTATGACGCAGCAATGTAGGTGCCATTTAGAATACATCTATTCATGAATTAATACATAAAATAAAACGAATCATCTATAAAAAAATATAACATTAGAACAAATTACATTTGATGGTGACCATTTTTTAAATTTTTTATTTTACATCTCTGTAGCTATTGATTCACAGCGAAATATCAATAACTTTAAAAGTAAATATTCTTATTAAATAATAATCAAATTATTCAATACAACTATTATTAACAAAAAAATAATAATTGTAAATCATTTTTACGTTAGTTACATTGTTATTCGTTGGGAACATCATGACTTGTAAATTAATAAAATCGACATTTACAAAAGGTTAGTCATCCCTCAGTTTCATTGAATACGTCCAAAATTTCCATTAAAATTTCAGAAAAGAATTCCTGTTAAAAAGTCATATTTTCAAGTAAAAAGTTTTCATCAAAATCAATGTGCGAGCAAGTTAATGAAAAAAAAACTTTTCTTTGTGACTGAAAACACTGCAAAAATCGATGGAATAGTTTTCCAATTGGTCGTAAAAAAATTCTCGCAATAAAAAAGTGTTTGAAAAATTTCGTGTTATATTCGCAGAAATCTGTAAATAGGTAAGCTCAGACTTTCGTTTATGGCCAATATGTTTAATGCTTTTACAATTACTATTCATGAGTTTCAGCCATGGAACGCCCCACCAATCGTAGCTGCTATTCTATGAAACTTACGTACATAGTTACATAACAGTCAGCTGACGTACCGTATACCGTGAGTGTCCAAAAGAACTTTTAAAAATTCATATACGCCCGTTATAATTTTTGAAGGCCTTTGCGTAGGGAGTTTCTACCCTATAAAAGTCTGGGTGACGTGGTTTCATAATAAAATAAATAAAGAGTAAATTTTATACCCCAGTAAACATTTGATTTTCCAAAAAATATATGCTTAGACTTTTAAATAATAAAACTGATCATTTAATTTTATCGATTGTACAGCGTTGCTTTCGGTGCTAATTATTACTAATAATTTTTATTATTGTGAAATATGGTAAGAACATTGGTAATCGGTAAAATATAATAGCATCTATTTCTTGTCAATACTTATATTATTTCTTTATCAAATAAAAGCAAAAGAAGTAAAATTCTACAAGGTTGTCGAAAAACTTTCTTATGTGAAAATATTTATCCAAGGCTAAACCATTTTCCTCTTAGATCATTAATCCAATTTTAAAAGAAATATAAGGCTATTTTTTTTTTGTTGCTAGTTCAGCCAAAATGATTATTTTTGTTTCGAAAATTGATATCCACGAAAACCTTCATGTCTTTATCGCTATATTTTATATCATGGTGTCATGCTAATAATGTAATAAAAAAAAAAACATTCCCCACAAAAATCAATAAAACAACAGAAAGTACAATAAGTTATGATATGTAATTTAAAAATACTGCAAACACAACAGAAAATGCCAATATTTGTTAACGATCCAATCGTATATGAAAGCTACCGGACATGAACAGCACGTGTCGGCCCTTAATTACTCCCGGGAACCGATTATCTGTCGACACTCTGAAAGCGCCCGAGCTGCTGCTTATCAGAAATAGGATCAATCGTATAGGCATAGGATAAACATTTCATCGGTCAGTCACAAGGCAGCTTGCATGTGCACAGTGCACAGTGCACAGTGCACACTGAAAGCCTCGCTCCTCACCCTCGCCCCTCCGAGCCGCCTCCGCGTGTCCTTGAAGAGATTGCAGCCCCGCCTGGAAGGGTCGCGTGCAACGGCTTATCGCCTGTATTTGTAAAGTCAAACAAAAGGACTTACGTAATTTGAATACACTACTGTAATTATTATAATATATTTTATTTTATTGTAACTGGACTTAATACTTCACTTTTTACGCTGTTACTCAAATATTCAGTACAAAATATATATATATATACATAATTTAAAGCATACCCTGTTTTTTTATATTGACTTTTTCTATTTTGAAATATATATTACAGCAAAATAATTTTGGTACAATATTTTGCTTACTATTTTGGGCTCCACGACGGTACTCACAAAACTGGAGAAAATAAGTTTATTTGTAGTTTTGAGCAGTTATCAACTTTTATTGTAATCACCTCTTATTCAAGAACTCTTTGCTATTATATACATACTAGAAATGTAGCCCGTCATAAAATGACGTATTCGATGAACGATGTAATAGTGTTTGAACATATGTTTGGCTGACAATTATATGAATATATTTTCTTTCATTTTGTACACATATATTTTGAATAAGTGGATATTAATTTCGAAAGCAATGCCATTCTATGAGCCATCACAAATGAGTGGTACATACCAATTTTTTATTATAGGACTGTCTTGTATACAATGTTTTTTGTGAAAATTCTATTGTCTTGAAAGAGTTTGCCTTGCTGGTGACTTTCTTTCACGAACACTTTAATATTGTCTTTATTGGAACATCTTGAGAATGCCACATATAACTGTCCATGTGCAAATACTGGTTCATCCAAATAAATGCCGACTGAATTGAAACTTTGCCCTTGCGATTTATTAATTGTCATTGCAAACGCTAATATGACGGGAAATTGCCGGCGTTTTAATATAAATGGCAAACCGGTCTCACTGGGGGCAATTTCAATCCTTGGAATAAAAACTCGGTCTCCTTTATTTGTTCCAGTCAACACCTCCACATCGATGAAATTGTGATGCAGCACTTTAACAATCATACGGGTCCCATTACACAGTCCTCGCTTTGGCTGCATGTTACGGAGGAGCATAACAATGGCGCCTACTTTGAGGATTAGTTTGTGTGGGGGCATTCCCGAAGGAGTTTGGGAATTTAAAAATTCCGTTGTAAAAGTAAAATCGGTGTCATCTTCTGATACCACTGAATCTGCACTATAGTATATTTTATCAGTTCCCGGCAGCAGGCACAGAATTTGATGATTCAACTCTAAACATATTTTGTTTTTGGTGGTTAAAATCACTTTATCGGCTAGTTCATCACTGGCAATAATTGCATTCCCATAAATGGCTCTAATAATGGAATCTTCACAAACCATGTGAGAAGGAATTTCGATATAACCCCTTGGCAAATCAGTTATTGGTTGCGTTTTGCCTTCTCCAATGTCGATTAACCACTGATTGAACACGTCTTGTCCTTCTGATCGCATATTTACACTCAATTTTAATTTCAAAAAGTCACTCCAAAGTAAGCTTGATTTAAGACATGCTTCGATTATATGAGTTCTTGACCCTTTCACAACCACTGGTAATGTCTGTCTAAAATCACCACCCAACAACATCACTTTTCCCCCAAATTTAATATTGTTCTTTTGTATTTCTCGAAATAAAACATCTATGCATTGGAGCATATGGCAAGACATCATGGTTGCTTCATCGATAATAATTAGCTTTGCTTCACGTAAAGATACAGCTTCTTCTGACGCCATGCGCATATGGGATGTTGAATTCTCTAATATCGGAATCGGCAGCTTGAATCCACTATGGACAGTGCGGCCTCCTTTGAGTAGAAGAGCAGCAATACCTGTTGTCGCATGCGGTAGAACAATTTCTCCTTTTCCTCGTACGTATGCCATCAGCGTGTTATACAAATATGTTTTGCCAGATCCACCAGGTCCATCGAGATAAAAGCAACGACTTGACGATTCCGGATTTTCAAGTGCATCACGAATAAGATCAAAAGCTCGTTTTTGAAGTAAATTGAGTGTTTTAATTTTGATTGTCGCTTGATCTGCTTCCGCTTGAATGTCCATGTAGTCGATGGCTTGTTCTGGAATTGATCCTGGGTTTGGTAAACTAAATGATGCCAACTGAAGGCCATGTGACAGTAGAATGTCCTGTATGTCATGCAGAGCTTTATTCTTTGCATTCAACTCGCTCATATATATCAGATAATCTTCGCACAACATATTGGAAAATGTATCCCACAAACCTGATGCATTGGTTGGATTGCAAAAGACACAAATAAAAGCAAATATTTGTCTCAACTGTCGAGGCATTTCAAAAATTGAAGCTTCATCTAAAAGGCGTTCCCATTCTTGGTCATCTGCTAAGAGATTTCTTTGCCGTGCAGCTTCTACGAATGTCGGTTGCAATGTACCATTGAAGCTTTTCAAATTTTCAAAACTCATTGCTCCAGCTACTTTCAGTAAAAGCAAACGAAGGCAATATCTCTCCATATCTTTCGGACTAACTGTATAGATCCGAGACATCACATTACCGCTGGTCTTCTTCCTTGCACTCCATTTCCCTTTTGAAAAGACATAATGGTTAGGAATCTCAGAGTACAAATATTGTCTCGCATTTGCATCAATTATGTTCAACTTAAACCATGCTGTCAGTGTTGTATCATTTTCTGCAGCGCGGGCAAGTGCTGCGTGCTCTTCTCCATCGCTGAAACGGACCATTTGTTGGAGCGGAAGATGGATAGCTAGTCGAATAATTGCATGAGACCTATCGTGCATTTTATATTCTCTTAGCCGCCAAATCGCTTCAGGGGCACTAACATATCGAGCATCGATATGATTTGTTACTTCATTCAAAACAAATTCACCCTTCTGTTCCGTATTTCCAATGGTAACATTAGCCGAATCGTACCCTTTGTAGATATATTTATAAATATATTTTATAGATTTTCCGCTTCACAAAACTGCTTTACCTTGAGAATTATTTCTCGGCCCACACTTTTTATCACTTTAGGCATAGTAAACAGTACTTTTAACGTATTTTTCTATTAAAATACGACAGCTCTCCTTAGCTCTGCTATCAATAATAATATAAAACATGGCCGAGCTGTCAAATTTAGTTCAATTTTTTTCCGCGGGACTTCTTTGGTGGCGAGGACTATAAGCTGGAAATTTGTTTTTTTTGTAAAAGTTCTAAATTTGAAATTCTCACCGTGAAGAACTGAATCATATAATTCGTACATATTTTAATTCGCTAAAGCATATTTTAAAGTTTATGAATGAAAATATTATCCTATCGTCTTGAAATTCGGCACATAGCTGCGGAAAAATTTACTTAACTTATGTGCAAAAAATCAGCGTTGTATCTTTTAAGATATTCTATAGAAAACCAAAAATCGAAACATACACACATACAAACAAACACACAATGGCTATTATATATATTAGATATTTTAGTGTGTTTTATAGAGATTTTTCATTATTACCTAAAACGAACAATTATTGCTACTTCCAGTAAATTTAAAACAGATATTGTTGTAGTAAAATCAATTGCTTATAAAAATTACCTTACACATTGCAGTACTTTTTTCTAAAATATACTTCAAACATTTTGGATTGATTTAATAATAATCATACAGCGTGGATTTTCCTCATTTCTCATTAGAGACTCAGTTCGTAATTCTGTAATGTCGAACAACACTGATTATTTTCATTCACCAAAATAACATTGAATAATAATAAATTATACTAATTTTTAAGAATCCATTATTACACCATGAAAGCATTTTATTTTTGTACGCTATGAATTTAATTTTTATTACGGTTTCTAATGCGGTACTTTTTTGCAGAAGTGTTGTTATTTCACCACCTTTTATTACTTACCAAGTTACAAAATAAACGTGTACAAACTTCACAAATTGAGAGCAATTACTACATTTTTCCATTATAAATTTTGTTAGTATTACCTTAATTTTATTCAATATTACATATGCCAAAAAGTTACGACCTCCCCTATCTTTTACGGTGGTAGGTGGAGGATTGTAACATTTTATTTGGGATATTTTTTTTATTATTCCTTACCTTTTCAGGCAAAAAATATTTTTGTTTTATGACACTTCAGAACGAACGATATGCTACAAAAGTGCAAAAAACATAAATACTCCGATTTACATTCCACAAAATTTTTCGTAGCTGAAGCCGTCCAAAAATAGATAGGCCAAAAATTGAGCCTGAAAGGTCAGTTTTCCAATACATGAAATAAATAAAAGAAGTTCATTTAATATATTTTGAAACCTAACGTTAAATTATTATTCCCCAAAAGACGTTTCGTACAAAGCATATTATTTTTCGCTAAAGTTCTAAAAGTCTGATTAAGTTGATCAGTGATTACGTGCTGTTGGATACGTCATGCGGATTAATAAAACGCCATTGACTTGATAAACGATCGAACTAGTAAATTGATAACACATACGTTTTGTCTCTCGCAAATCTTACGCAAATAATTTATCAGTGAAATAACGCCGTATTCAAATTATGTAATGTCTTAAACTATGATTTAATTTTCAGGAAAGTAGCAAACAATAAGAAAAGGAAGGTTTGTTTTTACTTTTAGAAAAATATAAATTGTTCTTCATCAAATGCACGTAGAGGGTTGCTGTGGCCTTGAAATATTGAAAGTATAGTAATTGCAGTGATTACGATCATTCTTTAATTTGATTAATTTTCTACAACTTGTGTGTAAGTATTAAGATAGCAGTACAAATTATGTTAATATTTTATTAACAAAATTTGTATTTGTAATTCCAGATAATTTTTTGGATACCGAGTATTTTACTCGGTATCCAAAAAATTATCTGGAATATTTCAAAGTTCATCATTTTTAATAAGGGTGACTTTTATCGTGAGTTTTGGGGTGTATTTTGACATTTTTTTGGTATAAATTAATGATGAATAAAAATAAAATAAATACTTAAATGAAATTTTTTGGTCAATTATTTTTGTATGATAATACTTTAAACACCGTCTAAGGGTTGCAAATCTCTGGAGTCCACACGTCTCAGAGCGCCGGTCTATAAATCTCACAATAAGCCTGACTTCAGTCAGAGATTTCAATGTCAGCTCTCCATCTTTCTTTGCTTTGAATAATTTTGATTTAGAGAAAATATAACTTTTCCCTTTTTGCAATGAAAATGTAGCCATTACCATCGTTTTAAAAAACTGCTTTCAAACGAGCAGAATAATAAAGAAACTAAGTCGTCGCGACATTGACAGAATTCGTCCTTTCATTATCCAGTGACGAAGGAATATCTGCTCTACTCTGATCGGTTCCAATAAATCCACAATGGAGACGCCTTTCAGTTACACGTCGCCGTTGAAGTCCGACGCAGATCACCCTGCCCCGCTCGGGCTCTATTGAGGAACAATGGCGGAACGGATTTGATGATTATTTCGCTAAAACGTAATTGCGTTCGTAACGGCCACACAGAACTTCCTGCGTTCATGAACGCGGCCCGGGCTCGGCCAACCGCCGCCCGGCGAATTAGCTCACGTGACCGGATGCCGCTCCGAGCTCGCGGCCAGCCGACTTGCCTGCCTGCACTTGAACTGGCCACCAGCTCCCGGCCATGCTCAGCACGCCACTTGGCTTTTTACAAATATGCAAACAAACACCTTGCGCAACACACAAGCCTGTTACATACAAAACTTGTCATGCAGATATCATTTTATATTAATACCATAAGAATTTAAAATTAAATCTGTATAGCAAGTATTCGCACATCCGCATTGTGTTGCTTGTGCATGGCTGCCATTCTGTACCCTGAGCGTGTGTGGAGTAGTGGACTTCAAATGATTGTGGAGAGATGTGCTCTGGAAGTACTATTGTTTCTGCAGCCTGCTACATATGGAATATCAAATCTAAACGCCAGAGCTTTGTAAGGAAAGGATTATATAATAATGCTGTTGGGCAGCAGCATACGTAAAATATGCATACGCAAATAAAACTGCGGTGTAGAAGGACCCGGGGACCCACTACAACACCAGTGGTCCCCAACCCTATGCCGCTGTGCGACCACGATAAAAAATATTTAAGTTAACAATAAAATGTTATGAAAAAATCAATATTTAGTAATTAAACAAAAAAATATAAGCGAAATTGTTATTGCCTGTTGAAATAGCATCTTATGGGTATAGTTTGGTATGTCTTCGTCTCTGTGATAACGCCCTCTAATAATGAGTTCACGATATTATCAGGTACTTGGTGAAAAAGTTGCTGAATAAATATAAATCGGAAAAAGCTATGTGAAAGTGCCTCTGATATTTTTATGTTGATAAAAGTGAGGTGAAAGCTATGTGAAAGTCTACTTGATATTTTTGGGATAAGACGATAATTAAACAGCCAAATACAAGAGAAAAAAATTATATCGTTTTCATTTATAAAATAATTATTCTGATGGGTCAATTTTTTTTAAAATCACCTAATAAATACATGAAAATTTAAATTAAATATTGCTGGTGCATTAAAATCTAAATATACTTATACCGGACCCTTACTGATATTTTTCGTATTCTAACCTGTTGTTTGCAATGTTTAGTTATAGATGAACATTTTAAAGTTGCTATTAAAAATAATAATTCGTTGCATATTTACCCCAACTCAACCCAATTACAGGAATTTTTATGCTTACATAAAAATATAAATAATAATTTTTATATTTTATAATTATACTTTTGGAATCAAATATTTTTGTGCCTTACGTGTATTATTGACTATGTCCAACTATAAATATATCTACCTTAAAAAAATAAATGGTGCCCGCTGCCCGAATGGCATTCTAGGATGTGCTCTTGGGTGCAAAAAGGTTGGGGACCCCTGCACTATACTATTTTCCCTAATAAAAGCATGAACATGAAACCATTGTCGCCAACCTCCTCTGAAAGATACCCGAAGAAGAAGAAGAAGAATTAATATTATTTTAGCTCTTCTTCTAATACCTCTTTGTAAGAGGTAAGTGACCATTCATCGAATATATTCCTATCCTGGACCTGTCTCACTAATTTGGCCGTACTTCCGATTTCCAGCCACTGGCGTTAATTCCGCATCCGCGTAAGTTTTCTGCCTATTTAGCTGTAGTTATTATACCTATATGTCTTAATCAAAAGGGTTTATTTTACACATATTTTTTCCCACACAAGCTCAATAGCGAAAATAAAAAAAATCCATGTATTGTAAGCAGCCCTAAGAACTATTCTAAATTAACAAAAATAAAATAAGAAATCTATTTTTTTTTTAATGACTTAATCATCGTTTGGTTGTTTTGTAAAGTAATTAACTGTAAAATATTTTTTTAAATTACACACAAAAAAATAAACTTTAAGTAAGAAATAATAACGTGCCCTACTTAGTTATTTTACGTTATTTAGGGTCTGTAAATTACTAATTGGTGTCGTGTGCGTCTTTTGTGTCACCTTTTGATAAAAAGGGGGTTTTTAAATATACTATGTGAATATTTGAAGTAGAAATTACTTTTATAAATGTCTTAGTTTGCGTGTATTTATATACAATTTATAAATAAATACTGAACAACCAAACATAAATTTTAAATATTCAATAATTTATTTTGCAGGATCGTATATTAGAAGAAAAGATAGAAGCTAAATTTAGGTGAATTATTTCTAAAGTCTAATAACACGAAAAATTAAAAGAATTGTCCATAACAATCGCGGTATTGAAGTAATGAAATTCTAAAATATTATTTTCAATTCACTAGTCGAATTTACAAACAATTTAGAAGTCAAATTATATATATATATATATTATTATCACTCATCACATCAAAATTTTAAATTGCGTTGAGTTTTATAACGTATGATAAGAGGCTTTTCATTTTTTTTTTTTTTTAATAAAACTGTATCATTATTAATAACAAAATTCTGGGCTATTTTTCTGTGACCTATATTTAAATAATAAAATGTAAGGAAAATCATATCTCGTGCTATCTTTGCCTTCACTAAACAAAATAAAGCTGAAAAGTGCAACTTACTACAGTTGCGTGCAAGAAGGGAACTATGAATTTTTGATAAACAAACTCCAACGATGAAGATTGTGTGGATTTCACGAAACTCAAGTTAGCTTCGTATATTGTTTATTCATGGTAAATTACAAAGCTTTTGCCAAGACACACGATCCATATAACATTTCAAAGAACTTACAGTGTAATCTTTATTTTTATTATATTATTAAGATTTGATATTTTTTTGCTGAAAAGTAAATTACTTAATTAGGTAAGTACTGAGATTTTTTATTTAGATATGCATACAGTAATATCAGTATTTGAAAACTTTAATAAAAATAAACCGTAAATATAGTCGCTGTTATTTTAATTTGTTTTCAGTTTCTAGTTTTTATCTATAGAAATCTGAAATGCATGCAAATATCAAAGAGATAGTAGTAGTAGAATTATCATTGGAACAAAAATAAGTCACACATAAAAAAATTATAAATAAAATTAAAAACTTAAGCTATTTAACGTATGTACGAGTATAGTCAACAATATGTCCAAAATGTTGAGTAAAAAATATACGAAATAACGAGGCAGCTTGCATGTGCTTCTCTATATAAAAATGATATTAATCCTATAGATTCACCATCAACCTAATATACAACGTAGAGTACAGTTTTATGTCTATTTAATAAATATTATTCAAATAAAGATAATTTTCAGAATATTTTAATATATTGCGATGTTTTGTCTTAATAAGTTAATTTCTCAATTTATGAAAATGAGAATCCGAGGCTTAAAATTATTTTTCTACAAGACCAAAAATATTATTGAAATACAACCGCGTGTGCCTGTACAACAATACGTTCATGCATTATTTCAGGGAGAAATTAAGCCGTTTCAACTTGCACTTACATACGTTATATATTTTTGTACTTCTCTGCTGCTTTGAAATAAATAAATATTTGAGTTAACATGGATACTTTCAGGAGTCGATTTCAACAGTTGATAAGCAATCTACAATAACCTATTTTAATTATCAACTTTGCGTTTGTTTTACAGTGTTAGGAATTATACCGCTAGTATCAAAATATGCTTTAAAATCAGTATCGACTCAGTCGTTAAAAATTTAGGGGGTGGTTTCTTTTTTAATTTAAGTCGTGAAATCGAGTTTTCCACAAAAATGGTATGCCTAACAGCTGGCTCTACCGACACGCCCGAGAACGCCATAAATGCTGCAATGTTATAATATGCACGTACCTACTTGTCAGCTTTTCGTAGGCAGCATCTGATTATCGCAGTGTCAGATGAGCCTTTATACCCCCGTGGAGACCGACCGCGTCGCCTGCACTTCGTGATATATTCCAGACATAAATACCTCACAAATCACCGCTTTTCTGACTCGACCTCGTGCCACGATTTGTAGCATTTGTGAAATTTTATTTGAATTTTATAAACTAGGAGAAAACACAGTGAAAACCAAAATCACCTCAACACCCAAGAAACCAAATCAACTGATAACAACAGCAGCCAAAACCTACGAACGCAACTCTCGTCGTACTTTATTCACTAACAGTAACAATACTAATATTTATTAAGTATTGCTATGAATAAAATAACATTTGCCAAAAGTTCCAAATTTTTTTGAAAAAAAAAAAGAGTTGAGACATTAAAAAGATTTATTTTTAATATTAAATAGCCGAAGCGACAAAATAATTAACACTGATAAAAATATTTGTTTTTTTTTAATTTTTATTATTACATCAAAATTTTAATAGATAAAGAATTAATATATAAACTAGGATGCTTCTGTCGATTCTTGGTACACAATTTGTCGATTTCCTACAAATGCTCACAAATTAAACATATCACGCGAGTCTCGACGTCGTCGGCCGTGCGAGTAATTCTTAATATTAGGAACTTCCTCGTTAAATGTGAAACAAGTCTTGTAAAGACACGGACTATATTCACGGAACTAGATCACGACACAAACTGTAACAATCTCATTTGAAATTATTGAAGTAAAATCAATAACGTTTTTTTTTACTAAGCAAATAAAATATATTTACTATTGACAAATATTTACATATATTTTAAACAAAATTTTTCCATGTGTTTTATTTCATTGGTGACCGGTTTCACCAGTATTTTGTGGCATATAGCGTGAGCACTATAATTTAGTAGGTTGGCGAAACTAGTCACTAATAAAATAACACATATGGAAAAATTATAAATATTTAATATTAAAATGGATTTGCACCAAGTACTTTCTGTCAAAAATATTGAAAATGAATATTTACCTGTTTTGAAAAACAACAAAAATAAAAATTTGATTTTTTTAGGTCTATTTAAAAATGCAAAGCATTGGGAAACAAAGTAAAGTTTATAAACGGATCATTTTATTTGTGCTATTTTTTTAGATAATAAGCTGCATACACTTTTATTTTAATATATACAGGTATATTTTTTAAACAATAAAAATGTTAATTCTCTGATTAAGTGGGCTATGCTTGTTTGTGGCAAAAATTTCGACTTTGTATCCAAGAATGTTCAAATACCAGTTTTTCTTTTTTTAATTGATTTAACAATTTATTTCACTAAAAAAAATCAGAAAAAAGATTTATTTTCACTCGTACAAGCGATGAGCATGGCCAACTAAGCACAGGTCAGGTGGTTTTTACTGTGTTTTAACTCGGTCGTCTTCACAATGCGAGTCGGAATAATCGGTGCTGGCAACACTGCAAGAAATATTGACGGCGCCTCCGTCGGCTGTCAGACTGTCAGACTCCGAGCTGGCTGTCACCGAATGTCGAAATTATGGTTAAATTAAAGACTTGGAGAGTAATATACACTTTATATCAGCTAATATGGGGGATTTCGGCTTCGAATCACTGGATCGTCACAGAAAATGGATTGATCCAACCAATGGTAAGTTATAGGAGCACAAATAACAAATCAAAATAAACAGGTTATCAGCAAATTTGTATGTTATTATTAATCGTTTTCCTCCTGGATGGTGTATTTGAAAGTTTTTTTTTATATTTTAGCTCGATTCTCCGTTTAATATGAGACTCCCGAATGACTTGATGGCTTTTTTGGAGCAGGATAGAAGATTTGGAGAAATAGATTCTTTGTATCACAATTTAATTAGTAGAAAATTCGTTTTCGAAGAGTACTCTCTTGAAGTTCCTCACAATATTGAGTCGAAACTCTATGAAACAACTGAAAAATGTGTGAAATCTGGTACTACAATGGAAGACATCGATTTGTTTATTTCGTTTGCTGCTGATGGTAGTGACAGAGATGGGATAAAACTTCTGGATTTTGTTTCTGATAATTCTAACAAGAATAATGATGGAGCTGATATTCCCGATTGTAGGAATTACTCACAGTTATCTTTTAGCATGTTTACATTTGAACATTTGAAGGTAAGATGATAATTTATTACATTATGGATACTTGTTATAAATAATTGGTTATATTTATAAAATACCATATTCTTATTTAGGCTATGGTAGAACGTGCCAACATCTCCCTTGCTCCTGAAACCTCTCTACGTGATTGGCTTCTTCCTGGAACAACCTTAACATCCTTTGGATATCGTATGACAATCGGACTTCAACAAAATACTTCATCGTGGATTCACTACAACCTAGCCTCATTATACTGGAGAATCAAAGGAGACGCCTTAAATGCACTAGAATGTACTCGAAGAGCAGTGTACTTTGCTCCGAGGTTAGATTGAAGCTTGTTTTGATAAACCAAATCATTTTTATTAAATAAATATTTGTCCCTTTGATAAATAAATTTAGCCAACTTTGTTTATCTTTTCATTTGCATGTTTAAACAAATAAACCAAATATTACTTTATTTATTTATTATGTTTAAATTTGTCTTCTCATTGTAGGGAGTACCGTGATATTGCTCTTTTAAATATGGCTTCAATATTCCACCAATCAAAATATTCAACGGAGGCCGCTGTGATACTCCATGCTGCTATCGACCATGCACCTCGACAGCATGCTAATCATTTTGCTCTGGGAAATGTATATGCTGTTTTGACTGACTATAACAGATCCATTGCTTGCTATGATAACTGTCTCAAACTCAAACCTAACTATAGACATGCAAGAATAAATAAATACACCGTGTTGTGCCATTCAATATACGTTAAGGAATTGATGGAGCTTTTTGAGTAAGTTTTTTTTATTATTCAATAATAATCATTTCCACACAATCATAAAATGGTCCATGTTACAGCTATATAATTACAAAATATTTATTCAAAAATATTGATTATTGTTTCCTGATCTTATATAAAGCTAATCTGAATTAAAATTATGTAAAACAAACTAAGTTCATCATGCGATTCATACTTAATATATGATTATATATAATAATAATAACTTCTACATAATTGTATTATACACAACATTAAATAGAAACTATGGTCTTCATTTAATACCGACTAATATTAACATATAATTGTGTATATTACAGTTCAATCCAAGCAAAACGAACAGAACTTCGAGACTATCAAGAGCAACATGAAAGATGGCTACGTCTGGCAGAAAAAGCGTTGAGAGAACAGGCACCGACAGAGACTGGGATGGCTGGTAAATTTAATTATTATATAAATTTTTAATTAGCAGGATTATAAGCCGAAACAATGAAATGCTGACAAAAATGGCCAAGATTTATGTGATACTTCTTATATGTTTGTGGTTTGAAAGTATATAAGTAATTTTTACTGTCCATAAAATTCATAATTACTTATTAATGAATATAATGTTAATATTACAATTTTTTTCCAATAATTGAATTTATTAAACTTTCTTATAATTTAAGATGATAATGGCAAAACATCTGAAAGTTCTAAGGCTTGTGTCCAACGACCAGGAACCGATCCCAACTCTCCTCGTATTGTATCTTGCACCTCAACCCATCAGAACTACAATATGTATAGTATACTAGAAAGCCGCCATAAAAAAATTAATACATTTGATATAATGATGAGTATTAAAATGCTTTTGAAGAATGTTGAGGCTGATATTAAAAAATTGAGCAAAGAAATAGCCAATATCAAAAAATTGAACAAAATTTTCTCAAATCCAGATATTGAGTATTCTTCAATCAGTTTAAAGAAAATTCAGGGTGAAAGTCGTAAGTATTATATTTAATATTAACGCTGAATGCTTTGAATAGTGTATTGTTATTATAACTTCATGTATTGTATTACTTTAAATTCAGATCACAAAATCTCAAATATATTTTTCTATGGTTATTTTGGTTGTTTCAGCTGAATACAACGATGATGAGGATGTTGTTCCGGATACATTCATTCCTCCTCCAATACTGCCTGGGTTTAAGTCTTCATTGAAATTCGTAGTTGAGGCTAGCCCTGAGAGCTGGGCACTACCACCGAAGTAATTTTTTTTTGATATGATAATTTACATTGAGATTTAAAATAAGTTGAACTCCACTTTGCTGTTTATAGTTTAAAGATAAAATTCGCTGTGTAATTTATATTAGTAATACTACTTGGTCTTTTATCTCTGTTTCTGTATCTGATGTGATGAATTTTTATAAATGATAAATAATATGTTTAGGTATCCTCCTTCCATGAAAATAAGTCGAATAAGACAGGATTTTGATAAACGTAGTGATTGGCCAACAAGCGAGGAGTGTGATGAGTGGATGCCTCTTCTAACTGAGAAAGTGAATAAACACGGAGAGCCTCTCAAGAAACTTCACGTCTTCATACCTATTGATAATAAAGGATACAAGTAAGTTCAATAAGATCATATTAAGCCTCAACATACCGGCTGAATTTGTAATACTCCATATTAAAACAAATGTGAATAGCCAAATGGGTCGGAAATTAAAGTTTTTTTTTTCTTTGAAAGATGAATGCACTCACAAACAAAAATGATCGTAATCTCCTACCCATTTGAGTGTTCATAAAAATGTTGTATCAACTTAGTGTTCAGCTTTTTCATTTTCAATGTATCATATACTATTATTCATCTTTCAGTACAAAAAGTTTTTTATCTGATGACATTGGAGTTCCGCTAAGTGAAGAGCACCCGTTGCCTTGGTACCCGCCCGTCTGCTGTGACGCTTCAGTGTTGCCAATCAGATCTTCATACTTTCCACCTTCGTTAGTAACTTACCATAGCTTAATAATTATTATTTAAATATAGTTATGCTTTATACTTGAACTTTCTCTGTTTTGGGTTGCAGGTTAGACAGAGTGCCAAATACTGATGGTGATGTGTATTTACGTGAAATATTAATATCATACACTACCGATGATAAGTTTACACATATTCATGATGATGCTGAGATTGGTCAAAGAATACTATCTGCAATGAAAAAGGTACATTAATTTATTTGTATATGAAATTCCTAAACTAAGCATTTAATATAATCAAAGATTATGATTTCTGGTTCAAAATTATTTTTCCCACAAACCTTAAACAACATATTTTTTTTTGAGAATTACCAAATTTTAGAATTTGAACAATAAACATCCCGGTCTGTAAATTTATTTATTTCTAATACTTCTTTCATTCGAGATGAATATATTTTATTCTGTTTTAGAAAGTTGCTCCGAAGTGGATTCTCTACAACTTAGCTTCTTTGTACTGGAGAGTCAGAGGAAGTACTTCAAACGGCTTGGATTGTCTTCTCTGTGCACTTTCTTCTGCTCCCATGATTAACAAAGATGTGTTGCTGGTTTCCTTAGGGTCCATACTCTATAATTTAGGCTATGTAACTGAGTCCCTTAAAGTAACAGGAGAAGCTCTCACAATAAACAAAGTTGAGGTAAGTAAAAATACTACTTTTCTAATTGAATCAATACAAGGAAATCTAATTTATCTTTAATTTTTCCCAGCCTGCAACCAATTTTCTATTGTCAATTTTACACATGGCAAAAAAGAATGTCATTGGCCAAATATATCACATGAAACAAGTAGTAAGAGTAGACCCCACATTTTTGGATGGATGGGCAAGCTCACTGTTGAAGGCTTGGCACTGTCAAAATAAGTTTTCGACCCAAAACAAAGTTGCTAAAGGTAAATATTATTTTATCTATTAACGTTCAGTGAGTTCAACGAGTTCTTTTTTTTCACAGATGGTGATTTACTTTTTGCAACATCATTATAAATTTAAGTAAACTGTCAAGTCGTCGTGATTTTAGAAAACCTGTTTTTATTTATGTACTTTTGATGTTTATGTTCTAAGCTATTTTATTTTACAGAGAAAGAAGCTAAAAAAGTAGAACCTCCTGAGATGTGCTCTGAAACGCTGGAAAAGGAAGATACGGTTGAACTAATTAAAAAACCGGGGGGTATGGTCGGTACAGGCATAATTTGTACTGCAGGCGGAAAATCTTGCCAACCTGCTAATATTCATTGTTATAAAGCTGATTCGAACGAAGGTAAAAAAAATTATTCCTAAACTCAGTTTTTTTGCAAGATTTATTTTATGTACAAAAATCTACACTGGAACACAGAACCTGCAATTAATTGCAAAATATTATGTAAACATGTCTTGATTTTTTAGATTTTGGAGAAGGCTATGTACCATTTAATCTGGTAAATAAAAAACCTGTTGAGGATACTGGCCAATGTGAATATGTTCAGTCTTCTGAAGAATCTACTGGAGGGGTTTTGTTTAAAAAATTATATTTGAAAATAGGTAAGTTTATATTTTCCCTTTTTTCAATAAGATAATATTATTTTATTTTAATTATTACATAAAGTTGTATTAAGACCATGAATATAAATTTACTGATCCCACAAAAGCCTGAAATTTTTGACGCTTCTTTTTTATCTGATATTATTTCGATTTAATAACCTGCCAGTTCCATTTTTCGTATGTATGATTTTAATAATGATTACCTTTTTTAAGCTGAGAACGTAAATCCCGAAGAAGATTTAGGAGAGTCGGATTCCTCAAAAGTCGAAAATTATTTTGAATCTGTTGAGAAAGCTTCTACCGAAAATGATGAGAACTCGTGTTCATTTAGTTCCAAACCAGAAAATATTGCAGACAAAACACCGTTGACGATAAATTTAAACTTTCAATTAATGGACTCTTCCGAGTCCAGTTCTGATGAAGCAGACGTGTCTGATCTAGTAAAATATTCTGAATACTTTCCTCCTGATTATCACATTGAAGCCACACAAGACCTGGGAAAACTCATTGGTAAATATTAATTTAAATAGTAATGTCACAATTTTTGTCAGTTGGTATATTTTTTCTTACTAGTTTCAGCTGGGCAATTGGATGATAAAAATACTGAGACATTTTATGTATACGATAAAAACGTAAGGTTCCACCTCTCGACTTCGACGTGTACTGATATATCAGACCCCGATTGGGTAAGATATCCTGCTCTCTGGAATATTTTTGAAAAACGTGATATTCGGTAAGTAAAATGAAAACAATATTACTTTTATTTTGTAATCTAGATAATTTATAAATAAATTTTGGCTGTATCTATGAAAGATGAATTGTCAGTGGTTGTTAGCAGCCTTTACTTGAAAATCTCTTAATCCTCTTTCCTTGAAATCTTCATTAAAATATTCAACTATTAAAATCAAAGGGGGCTGATCTTTCAGCAGGACTTTACTCCGCTTGAATACATCGGTTGTCCAATGACATACTCTGGCTATATGGTTGTACCAAAACAATAAAAACAAGTTAATAGAACTGTATTTTAAAACAGATCTTTTCATCATCTTATAATAACCTTAAAATTTAATTTAAATACCGAATTAATTGAATAATCCTTTGGACAAAATTTATCTCCAATTGTTTTTTAATTACAACCTTTAAAACCAAACAATGCTATTTGCCAGTTTAGTTAAAATTTTATAATTTCATTCATTATTTATGTTTTCGTGAATTAATTAAAACTTATGTTTATTTTAATTGAACATCCCAGATCTTGTGCTGACCTTATCAAAACTGCAAAACTGACTACGTATAATCGGCAACTGACGCCTCAATGTGCTGCTCCTCGAAATGATTTAGTAGAGGAGTTGCTTATGAAGCCGAAGCTCCCTCCAATGCCAAACAATCCGATGCCTGCACTGTTGCCAATATTGAGGAGACTGACCGGTGATGCACTGTCTCCTCTGGAAATTTTTGCTGCAAAAATAACTGAAGCCTTGAAAAATGTAAATATATTTATAAAAACTCTCAAAAAAAAATTTATTCAATGGTTCTTGGAATTAAAAACTCTTAAAAATTATTTTAGGATAAACCTTCATGGATGCTCTATACATTAGCTGGAATATACTGGAGCATAGAAGGAGATTCTGAAAAACTTGTTGCTTGTCTGCGCCAGTCTCTACAATTGGCTCCGGATTCAGATAAAGACATTCCCTTACTTGGAATAGCAGCTGTCTTGCAGTGGTAAATCCTAAAGTTTCTAGAATCTGAGCTATTTTACAAAACTCATATTTATATAAAAATTTATTTATTTTTTTAGGATTGGTATGACTGAAGATGCTTTTAAGTTAGCTTTCTTTGCCTTCAACTTGCGTCCGGATTTCGCGATTACATCGTACCAACTTGGATTATTGCATGTTGAAATGGTAAGTGGATTGATTATTTTAGTTATAAAATTTCACGTGATTTTGACAACTTTGCTTATTTTATGTAAATATATTTAAAACAACCGTTATTTGACATTTTCTAGGATCAATACGAACAATCTATTGGTATGTTTCGTAAAGCTATTGCTTTGGATAATAAATTCAATGCTGCCAAGAGCGAACTCAAGGATATTTTATGTCTGCTGCTGTTCGGATACGATGGAGTATTCCGTGATCAATTTTTGGCAGTTAATCAAAATCACTAAGTGATGATCTACCGAATAATATTATTCTCGTTGTGAATTCTTTTTAATTTTAATAATGAACCTTTATTAGTCATTTAGACAGTAAGTACAATTTCTGTAATAGAATTGAGTGATATATTTGGTCCAATCACCACTATATTTTTTAAGATAAATTTTAAGTGTCATTCATCAGTAAATGAAAATGTACATTTCATTCGTGGGATGGGAACATTTTAATATTAATTTGTTCAACGTATATTACACCTGTAATGACACATTCAAAATTCATGGTGAAATGGTTACTTTTGCATACTCAAAATTATTGTAATCGTGTGATTTATATAATGTCTTGCTCAATGAGGATTAATGAGCAATAACAATTTGCTTTACTGTGCAAGGTTATTGATCATGACTACTCTTTATATCAAAACCAATAATCCTTCTCTCTGAGCAGGTATGTGTCTATTACATGTACATTTTATTGATTGTGATATTCATATAAATTATTCAATATTACTTAAATATTGATCGCTCAATGTTTTCTTGTAAATATTCATAGAAAGTCATCAAACTAAAGTTAGTAAGTAAGATTAGTGATTTGTGTTTAAAGATACCTTTTATTAAAGTTAATTTACTTGTTACAATGAAGCAATTATATTTTATACTTAATTGATGTTGATTTATATTTTACCTTTATTCAAAAATGTCTGTAGTTATTATAGTAAACAATACATTTGATATTATTAATTTTAGCGAGTATAAAGTCTTCATTCTTGATTTGTACACTTCTGAAACTTTTCAACTTATTTCATAGATAATATTCCAGCGTGCCATATACACTGATTGATTGCTTTGATTGTATCTATACAGTTAATTTTAAAAAGTTTCTATTATTTGCCTACAATGATGTTTATACTAATAGTCAACAAATAAAAGTATAAATATATGATTTTTCCTACCAACTGAAGCAAATTTACCAAAAATTTGAATACTGTTATTATAATTAATGTAGAAACTAATTTATACAGAAACTTGTTTATTTTTACTCTTGGAAATGCCTGTTGTAAAGGTGTGAACAATATCAATCTACTAGTATAGATCTTTTCAGGTCTGTGAGGTAGCAGGTTTTAGTAACACCTCATTTGAATCTTGTAATAGACAAATAATAATTATTTGTATCTATTTACAATCGGAATATTTTTAAATATTTTTTTCATGAATGTAAATCATTTTCTACATGTAGTTCGTAAAAAAACAGCCAAAGTGTTATGAAGATTAGGAGTCTTGTATTTCTCTTCTATTTATATAATATCTATAAAATGGCAGTGGACTGATTAGCATTTATGCTCATTTCATAAATAAATGGTAAAATATCTGCCATTTTTAATGTCATTCATACAATGTAACCATCTTTACATTTCGTCATATTCATTGCTCTTGGCAAGAGTATTGTATGTTTCTTTTATTCATTTTGAGTTTTGATATCTTTTTTTTTATTAAAAAACCTGTTAGTTGACTAAATTAACTTTAAAAAGATTTAATTAGTCTCTATTGCAAAATATCACTATCAGTTCAATATTCTTGGCTGTGCAGTGGATGTGTAACATGGAGCAAACCAAGCCTCATAATACCAGTTTAGGTATTTTCTGTAATTTGTTCTTCCAAAGAGTTTGTGCTAAATAGTTTAATATTTATAGATCTTGGTTTATATTTTAGTCTGATTTTTTCATAATCTCGAATAATTTCTATGAGTTTTAACTATTGTTCATTTTCAATGTGTTATTCTACTTTTAACCTTTATGGAGGTTTTGAAATGGTTAAGATGTTTCGATTTCTTGACTAATCTTTTTAAAGGTTTATGAGTGGAGAAATACATAATTTATATTATGTGAATCAAAGAAGTGCTTTTTCCAATGATAATATTTTAATTGGGAGATTTCTATTATTAATTTAACTTTCTTTTGGATACGGAATTTTTCTGATTAATTTGTATTTGGTGTTTTGATTTGGTGTATTTATTAAGTATTTCGTATTACTTATATCGGAGTTTATATGAAAAAATCTCATGGAAGCTGGAATTAAATTATTGCTAGAGATCTTGGGTTATCTAGATGGTATCGGTTCCTAAGTATAATTTTAGTAGTTATTTGAATTTTTGTTTGAAAATTAAATAAAAGGTAAATTTTATTATGTCATTATTGTTTGTTCTTTTTTTTCTTTAATGTGTATATTGTATTTTCTATATACCGTAATAATCCATTAATGTTTCTTTATGTCGAATAGTAGCCGAGTAAATACGTAATATAATATTCTTAGTATAAAATCCACTAAACTATATACTCTCATACATGTTGTAAACAGGTATTTAATTTTCAATTTAATTTAGATTTGGATACGACGATACTATATCAAATAAATGTTTTTACTCATAGATGTTGTTTAAAAACTAATTGGTACAAAACAAGTAATAATTTTAAGAAATATATGGGTAATAATCGTTTTCTTCTGATATAAATATCATTAAATAAATAGTCAATAGAACAGTAATTTATTCACAAACATATTTAACTTAGCAGTTGCATGGATGTCGTCATTTAAAAATATACCATTGTCTGATTTGGATCAGTGAATCTGCTCTACCATTCATTCTTATATTATATAGAAATTAAAATTTTATTTATACAAATATTTTCTACGTCCACGTTTCAATGTTTTATTTTTTTTCTTTGACTCAAAAAATCTTATCATCTTTCTATTCATATTTCAATTTGTATTAATATGTTGTAGAATTTTGTACCTATATTTTTATTAGTCACCATTTATATTCATGTTTTCTCATATTTTTGTATAAGTAGTACTACACTACTCAATATTGTTTCTTTTAAACATTGACCAATAAAAGACATTTTAAAATATTTGCGTGTTTCATTACGTACACTCACAATACAATATTATAACTTAACATAAAAAAAAAATCAAATAGAATTATATTTTGGATGTAAATATTTATAATTTATGTTAATATTCAATTGGTTATTATAATCATATTTACATTCTCTTGTATAATATTTAGGTAATCGATTCATGCATTAAACATCAACAAAAAAAAAACCAAAATATTTTTCACGTCATCGGTGGGAATCAAATGTACATCGACAACTCTCATGGCCAGATGCTCTAACCAATTGAGTAAGTTAAAAAATGAAACGTACAAATTTATTAAAATATTTAATAATTATCATTGGGAAACAATCCTAGTAATCAAACATGATCATCAGGTAAAATAGTATAAATTCATTGTAGACCTTTCTTGGTATATCAAAATAAATGACATTGTGGGTCACTGCCATCCTACTGTAGTTGGTGTTTGGACTAACACAATATTCTTCATTCGGACACTCGAATGGAAACTGAGCTCTTAGCTTCTCTCACTGATTCAATCTCAATCAACAGATATTATATTTATGTATTCATAGCTCTTATGACAAATGTTAGTTTGTACAATCACAAACATTTTCACTTGATTAACCTTATCCATTGATCTAATCGTGTATTCTGTATACATTCCTGTCTTCCTGCTATTTTTAAATCAATTAAAAATAAAATTTAATCAATCTCTGAATTGAATTCTTTAAAATACATAATTATGATTAACTTCGTTCTTTGGTATTGTGCTGCGTTGAACTTTGAATCTTCCAACGTTTCGGTCTCGGTACAGGGGCCATCTTCAAAACCTGTAAACACATTCAAAAAAATATAACTTCCAAAGTTGTGAAAAAAATATGAAAGATATACATGGGTAATAAGTTAAAAAATGTTAACCCAATAAGTATAAAAGTTAGGCTTTGGTAAGAAAGAGTGTTCAAAAATGAACAGATTAATTTTACATTTCATTATAAAATATTGACCAAGTAATTAATATCAATATATTAATTTAGAATTCATTTATTATGTATTTTTAGTATGGTATATTTTGAAACATTCAATTCACATATAACCCGGACATCTCCATAAAAATAAACCAAGTAACCCAACGAAAAGTTGATGATTAAATTTTGTAATATACAACAACACTTTTAACAAGTCGTAGCAATTTGTCCGAATGAGGCTCGTGATTGTCAAGTGTTTAATGATGCCTTGGACGTGTTCGATTTTTTCTTGTATTTATCTTGTTGAATGGAGGAACATCTTGGTTGTGGGATTCTTGAGGTCCACATGTAAGCTATGTTGATTGAGAATAACTCACAATAGCCGCTGTCACACGCACAAGAGTATTCAAATCTAATCTTGAGCAGTGGCCAGCAGCTGCAATGAGATTCAAACCTTTGTTGCTTCTTTCACAATCCTCAACCTTTAATTAATACACAAAATTTAAAAGAATGTTGCTTAATTTAGAACTTGCCTCCAGGAAAGTCAGCATACTATACTATATATAACTCAAAACATTTTATAAGAAAGCACAAAAATAAGTTTGAATTAAAGATATTTACACACAAATCCATGGATTCCCAATGTCTTCATTAAACACATTAATTTGAACTATCGTAAGACTGGAGTCTAAAAGAAATGCTACGTAAAAAGGAAACTTTGGTATCAATTTTTGAGAGACTAGAAATTCTTAATTGTTCTGAGCAGGATTGGCAGACTCGGCATAAAATCAACTGGTAGTGGTAAAGGTTTAAGTGAATTTTTAGGTGAATTCTTAATATTAAAAAAAATTTACAGTATAATGTGCAGAAAAAATTTTCCTACTCAAAAACTTGATTTTTTAATGTAAGAAAGAAGTGACATAGCTCTGTGCTCATTATTATAATAATGGTAAACATTTACTGCAGATTATAAACATAAATTATATTTATTGACTCTCTTATTAAATTTGAACAGCCTGCAATAACAAAAAAATACGTAACAATATAAAATCTTTGGTATAATTTTTACAACTTGTCAACTGCCTATATTCAGAAATGAAAGAGACATTTTATGATACTCTTAATTTTTTAGTGGATTTTTCATGATTTTTGAATTTCAGTTTAACTTTTCAGGAATTCAGCAGAACCCATAAGCAATATTATACAAAGAAAAATTACATATTCCCGGTCTATGGTTCAGCTTTGTATTCCAAGTGCCTAGTAACACATCATTATTTATTTACGACACATCTGTTTCGACTGCTCTTTTTTCTTGTGATTGTAGCATTTGGATTTTTAAAAATAAAATACAGATTCTTTTAATAGACGGCACATATTATTGAACGTTCGTAAATTTCATCAAGCCGGTGTTGTTCACATAAATATTTTAAGTGCTTGATATTCACAAAATTATTTTGAATTCCAGATATAAATAAAAACACCGAAGTCTTAACTGTAAGGCCATGTAGGTTATTTGATAAAATATTTACTAGTTAAAAAAATTTCTTCTTAAAAATAATTATTGTCGAGCTATTTTTTGTTTGAATAACATCGATATTTTTAGCAAAATGTATTTTGAAAACCAATCGACGATAGAAAGGAGAAACGACAAATTAAAAATCATATGTTTACTAACCATTGTATAAAAGCCGGCAAAAGTTAACAAATATCCGAATAGTCATTTAATTTTTTAAAAATATTTTATTCTTGTAATCAGTGTTGGTGTGATGGGTAATAATGGTTCTAAGGTCTTGAAATCTTGATAAAAATGTTTGTGTACAACGCACTATAGTTCTACCAACAAATAAATATACATCTACTAAAAGTACATGTACCCTTCCAAATAAATAAAAATCATACCTGTATCCGTGAACACGAAAAATAATATTTGTGAGTTAAAATTATCAAAAAAAAAAAAAAAACACTGCTTTTAATTCGTTCACCAACAAATAATAAAAAATCTATTGTGTTGAAAAATCAGTTGTCTTCTCACATAATTTTCCTGTGCAATATAATAAATCACATTTTCTCAGGTAAACATCCGGAACAGCTTGACGTCAGAGCGTGCGAATGGTAATGAAGTCGATGCAAGAATAATTGAATAGCCAGTACTAGGAATACCGCACTGACACAGCCTTTATATGGATGCCCCCCACCTTACAAATAAGGGTAGTTAAAAAACAATAGCCAATCGTCTACGAGGGTGGAAGGGCGTTATTAAATATACAGGTACGGACAAGCTATTAAACGAAGTCTTCTTCAGAAAACTCATATTTAGTAAATTTGTGTTTCAAACGAAATTTATTTTTTTTAATAAATAAATGACAGTAAATTTAATGAATACTTTTCCTTTTGAATTTAATATTCTCTATCAGAGACGCAAGGTTTATTCACTGGAGACGTAAAATCTTAAACTTCTTTAAAATTAAACCGCTCCAGCCCTGCTTCATAATTTTAAGCGTGGCGAATATTTTGTGACCAGAATTAAAGGTGACGAAATAAAAATGATTAGATCGTATAATTGTTAACGACGTGATTTAGAGTAAAAAAAACTGTCAATTGCGGAGGATTAAAAGACAAAGTAGGCAGCATTTTTGGGTATTGATGTAAAATATAACACAAAAGTGATGTTTGCCTTGCACGGATTCAGATTGGAGTCAATTTCACATATTTTGATCATCAATACAAGCATATATCACATGAACAAACATGCAAAAGCATACAAAAAAAAAAAAGTAATAATACCCCTTTTTTTTTTCTTTTTTATTTTTATTACTGTCAGCTGGTCAGTGGTTAAAAAATCACGATTTCCTGAAAATTTTCTAAAAATAAGACAGCCCATTTTTTTAAAGCTTACAATTAATTAATAAGAAAATTATAACTACTTTAAGTTTGTATCCAGCTAGCGTTTTTTTTCCTAAATAATTAAAGGTATAATTTTTTACTGATATATTTTAATAAAGAAAATAAAGGGATTGAGAATAAAATAGACCCTGATGCGATATTGCTGTTTTAAAAATAGTAACATAGCGTTATTTCGCATATTTAATTCAACAGCAAGCAGCATACACTGTGCATAGCTCATGCAGAATTAATAAGCAGCAGTTTATCGTTACAGAGATCCCATATTTTCAAAATTGTTTTTTTTTTAATTTTTAAAACAACATTTAGATATATAAATAAATGTAAGAGTAATATTAAAAAGTCCATTTTACTATTCGCACGGGTAAAATGAACTCTGCACCTCTAAAGCGGCCTACACGCGAAACTGCACAATCGACAAGTAATCAACAACAGCGTCCTTTTTTTTTTGTTTAATATTTTGTCTATTATAGTTTTGTTAGAACAAATAACGCATAAAAGTTGTCGGTTGTGTTGCAATTTGTGTAGGTCTCGCACGTTATTTTTTCTATTTTCTGGCACACCGCCCGCAGCACACAAAAAGCAATGTGGGCTTATCATAAGAAAATCTGCCTCCGATGTTCAGTACTTCTTGGAGCAACTGTTTATTCTTTCAACTATCCACGAACTCCTTAGCATAAGAAAACTGAAGTAAATCTGCAAGAAAATTTTGAGGATCTTCTATCTTATTTTTTATGTCCATTTTTCCTTACAAATATAAACTACTAAATTTATTTGTGAGCACTATTGCTCAGATGAATAAATAAATTAATCTATCTTCTAGCTACGCGGCTATTCATAAATGTTTATCAAATATGGAGTATTAAACATTAAATCAGTGCATCGTGGATACACATCTACTTTACATAAGAAATGCATAATGATGTAGTTTTTGTAAATTTATTTAGGGATTTTCTACAGTATGCAAATTATACATAAAAATGTATGCTCCATATAATAATGGATACTCTGTTATCCAATAATCTCTTTACTTCTAAGTATTCTTCTTAATGCCACAAGGCGCCACCGTAAGATTATTTAAATAACTATATATTAATCATTAATATTTTTCAGTATTAAAAATTATGAGCATTTAATTTTGTTTTAAATGGATGGAAATTAATTTAAATACTCTATAGACGTTAAAAATCGATAAATCATTAAAATTAACTCGTATACATTTTAACTAAAAAAATTATGAAAAATTATGCATTCCTATATTGTTTATAATTAATTCAGGTATTAAACCATAATGGGACATAGAATATACGGTGTCTTCGTGAGATATTGATCGAATAAGTATTACTCGTATGTCTACTTCATACAAAGGAAATAGTTATCACAGAAACGTTTCATGTATTTCGCTAAAGAAATATAATAATTATTGGAACTATTGGATTGAAAATGATAATTCATGAAGTTGAGAGTTCCTTTTAAAGATTGGAAGTGCTCATTATTTTCAATTAAAATTACTGTGAACACAGTCAGAATGCAATGGCTACGATATTGAGACCGTGAAAAGCGAAAAATAATGCAGTCGTGAAGTAGCAATATCTGAATATATTCTAACGTATTAAAAAAAATGTATTGATACAAGTATTATATACATATATAAATCATCTTTTACCTAACTGATACAGGCATCACATAAATTATTATGGAATTCACCTATCAAGACGGGGATCAAACTGAGGGCCACCCGACCAAGAGTCAACGGTCTAAACACTAAACCAACAATCCAACCTTTATTATGTACATAAGGACAATTAATTAATTAAAAATATTATTATGGGTTTTAAATAATCGTGCCATGTGATTTGCAATTGATATATAATATAGATGCTTATAATAGATCTCACTGGATGCTTATAAGTGAGATCAGTTAGTGTACCTATATCTATGATCTTTTACTGTGATTGATGTGACGCAAAGCTTATCAATCACTCCTATGGTGATCACAAATATTCAAACCAATTTCTCTGCGTCAGGTTTTAGATCATACGCTGTGTTATATACACATGCTAGCTTGCAGTCGTCCACTGGAATCAATCGACAATGCCCTGAATAACTTAGCAGCCAGGTGAAATGACGACTTCAAAATAGAATAGGGAAATCTGACAACTGCCCCTGCGCCTCACTCCACCCCCACCCCCGCCGCCGGCTGAATTACAAGATTATACTAGACGGAATGTTCAACTATCCACCGTAAATGGGACAGTCAAACTAGAAGAACTCTTTATTTTACTTTTATATGATTAATTAAGTTGATTGATATGATTTTTAAGCGATACATTTGTCGAATTCAGATGAAAAGCTTATCACTGATGTAATAAATTAATTAACAAAGATGTTACTTTTTCCTACTTTCTGAAACCAGCTACTGGAATCAGCTACCTAAAACGATCCTCGATTTATCCTGGATGATTTTGAAGTAGTTGTTTTAACTATTTTCTAGCTTTCATTTGAATCAAACGAATCATATTTTGTTGTTATGACTTACGAGTATATACTATTAATAATCGTCTGCAAATTCATTTGAACTACACGTCAAGTTATACTCGCAAGGACTAAACTTGGAAATGAAAGATGCAACTCCAAGTAAAATCATAAAGAGAAAGATAATGGCAAATATCACATCTTTTTAATTTCCTTGTCGTTCCAAAACTATTCATAATATTTGTTTAATTACATACAAATAGTTAGAAAATTGACGCATTGCCTTGAAACATATTAATGTTCAAATACCTGCTAGGTACTAATATTTTTTTAATTATCTTTTACATAAAACTTATTTTGCCCAAAAAATGTAATCAATCTTAACGGACGTGGAGTCGACAGTTTGGACAAATTTCGACAGCGAAACACCAGAGGGTTATTTTTTGACTCAACGAGCAGACCAGGTACAGCAGATTCCAGGCGGAAATTAAAATTAAAATCATAAGGCACAACTCAAATTTTAAATGTTAATTCAATTAATATACGAAAGAGCCTACCCCTCGGGTACTTATATCCTATATACGTTACAAATCTCAATAATTTGAATATACAGACAAGTTTGACTTGAGTTTCATAGGTGAGGGTAGCTCCGGGGCTGGGTGCGTAATGTGATACGCTCGCTGTAAGTCCCGTGCCGAGGCTTAGAGCAGCCATACGACTGTCCAACCCCGGGCCCAGCGACGCTTTACAATTCGAAAAAATATCATAATCGCTATGATTATTCAACATATACCTAATGTTTTTAGGGCACCTTCGTGCTGTGAGATATTTAATATTTAAGATGGCGATTCTCGTATGAACAGTTTAGTTCAAAGGTAGCTGTACTCAATAAAATACAATTTTGCTTTATAGAAGAAAAAACGACCAAAACAACCGCCTCCAAGTAAAGTTACCTCACATAGTATGCAGTGACCTGTTTTTCAGCCTTCATGCAACGCCTAACGATACATTGTTGCCTAGCTCCAATGTATTCAGACCATTCTACTGGCCTATTGAATATTAATAATTAGTAGCTGATCGTAGATTTTATGCCAATCGTTGATTTAATTCTTGTAGCGTTTGCAATCTTATCAAAATAAGCCGTTGATTTTTTAAATTTGTATTCTACGTTAGTAGTTAAATGTACTTTTTTTTTAATTATGGAGCAAAATATTATTTTAGTCCGTTAGGTATGACAATGAGAGCGAAGCCTTAAAAACTAGTCGACCCCCTAGCGACGCGACGAGCGACTACTGTAGCGGAAGGAAGCGATCATTCGCACCCCCAGCGGAAGTGCGAGCCTTCCACCGACACGTGATACCTTCCGGGTCTCAGGCACAGGTACAACGAAACCCGACACCCTTTGTCGGTATCATAAATGAATTCCTAATCGAACGAAATAGCAGAAATCTAAAACTTCCGGTGAGTTTTTATTAGTATTCGATGGCTTTAATACTACTTAGGATAATATTTACTAACAAACGAATAATATCGTGTCATAAACTACACGTTAAGAAACTATTATAGTTCGGTTATAGTCTCATTAACTGACAGGAGAAATAAAAATAAATACTCGAAAATATCAGAGTTGTATCGTTTGATTCATCTACGCCACATGGATGACAAGCACTGAAAGTCTCGCTATTGAATACATTACCCATTATTACCCACCCAGTGATAGCTAGGGGATGGTTTCCTAAATTATTGTCAGATATAACAATCGGTTTATAATACTGCTATTCTCTACGGGGTAAATCTAGACCCAAACTGAGGGCTCTACCAGTACAGTGTGTTATGAGGAGCACACTGTGGTTACTTTGTTCTTTACGTGTAGAATAAAACCCTGTGCAAGAGAATACATAATTCGCAAATATTCAACATGACCGAGAATCCATGCAAAAGCACCTGTGCTGTCTGATTAGAAACGAATATAATTATAAATTCCCTTGAAACCAATTTACATTAAAAGAAAATCGTATTAATCATTTTGACTTCCAAAAAAAAAAAATAATAGTTTGATGTAATTGTGTACAATAAATCGCCGATGATTTCAGAAATTGTCGAGTTCAAATAGCAAAAAGTAAAATATGTATAAAATAATTTAAGATGGAGTGTATTTATATAATTAGTAAGTAAGAAACGCAAATAAATGCATATTTTTAAAGATACACATCTGATTTTTATACATAGATGTTTAAAAATAATCGTTTATGAAATATCTGCTTTAATATAGGAAATGGATTTATGTTATAAATATTTCAAATACAGACATTATTTAATGTTATGTGTAAATTAATGACACGCAAAATATGAAATATTTTGTCAGGCTGAAACGTTTATTGTAACATAAAATTTGAAATATTATTTCAAATGCCTGTATAATTTATTTTTAAACTTTCATATAACGTTATTTTACTGCCATCTGTGTAAATAGCTCAACACTTGTAAAACTGGACCTGCAATGGATACAATTATGCATTTATTAATGCTTTCTAGGGGGATTTTTATTAATATTATAATTATTATTTTAACAAAATACCTATGTAGTAAATATAGACATTAAAAATAGCATGAAAACAATTAAAAAAATAATTATTAAAATATTAAATACAGGACTCTTTATACACTTCTTCAAACCTAATGAAATTAAATAATTAGGTTTATAGATCTATACACTTTATAGGGCGTCAAAAAGATTATATGAATACGTTTCTGACCATTTGTATTATCGATGACGATATAATATGGAAGATCTCCAGATAAATGACACACTTGAAAGACGGACACTTTTTATTTTATTAAATGACTTACTTGTAAATCATTTCACCCAGATAGACACAGAGATCTGAAATCTCAGCCACCCTACTAGAGAGTAGAGTTGAAGGCTGCAATTGGAGCAAAATATCCATTGAAGTTTCTTCGAATAATATTTATACACTATGGAAAAGTCCGTTCTTGAGTGGATTCGAGTATAGCAGGGAAAAAAGTTGTGAAGTTGAAAATTTATTCTGTTTCAACAATTTACATATTTCTGAACGTAAATCCTACGAATGGAGCAAGACAGACGTTTATTTTATTTAGGGGGTGAAATCTTAAGAGAGAAATATACCGCATTGAATCAACTATGAAATTGCAATTACTCATTTGTCTTACTATACTATATATATTTGTAGTTGAAAATAATATAATCTTTGTGAATGCTGTTTTTTTTTGAATTGATAATGTGATTTTTCAAACTTCATATACTAATTTTTATTGGATGGATATTTGTTTTACGCAATGTCAGTTATGACCAAAATTATAAATGGTTACTTTATTGTTTTATATTCCAAAAATAATATATATTTGACATATGTATTTTGCTCTTATAACAAAGTTTAATTCAAAATATGTAAAATCGTTTAACATACTTTTAAAACTTCAATAAAATAACATAAGAAACAACATAAAGCAAAACTTAGCAAGACGCACTCCTAGAGCGGCTGAATATTGGCACACGAAGTGGCGCCGGCTATTTTTAGCCTCACGACCCCCATTCTAAAAATAAAGCCTCCCTCGCAGCCTTCGAGAAGTGGGTCAGGGAACCGGAAACCATTGCGCAGGCGTCTCATCCCCTCTCAGCTCCTCTGACGTCACTGAAATGGAATGTGAGGCTTTCATTGTGGCAGAGTCAGAGGCTGGGGATGTGTGCTGCTCTGAGTACGTGCCCCCGATCCTCTGCGACACAGAGATAAATCAAATTAAAGATATGCCTTAGCACCTATACATGCTCATACTGAAATGTGTACATAAGCTGATACTGAAAAAAAGATTTTAGTTCTAGGTAGAGTAGTTTTTGAAGACGAATAATTAAAAATGCACTTTTAATTTTTTTTACGAGTACTTGATTTGAAGATTTTAGAAAACCTTTTATTGAGGAAATAAAGATTTTTATTTAAGCCTCCTGAAAATTTAAGGCTGAATTTATAAAATATAAATATACATCTAACACAAAGAAATCTGTAAAGCTTTAATATATTAAATTTTGTTTTGTCTCGTGTATTAATTGTCTCGAATACATATCTATTTTTTTTCGGCAAATGTGCACAAGGAGAAATGATTTGTAAATCATTGATCATGAATAAAGGCAAAAATATATTTGAGAAAAACAAATAACATATAGAATTAGAATGAAATTTTAAGAAATGCATATTATAAACACGCGATTATATTCTATATATAATATAATAAGCAGTTACAATTTATTCCTTCATGAACACATTCTGTTTTATATAACTGCCGAAAACGGGGCCAAACGAGTTCATCATCCCCTCTGCTTACGTCACGGGGTGCTTTTGACGTCATTCCAGGGGGTGGTGAGTGAGTTGCACCCCCAGGATCCACCCTATGACGTAATCAACAAAGCCACACAGCGCCGCACAGGACGAAACTCCGCTGCAGAGAATTTTAAATTTTAACATTTTAAAGTGATCAAGTGCTCTTTAAATTTAATACGCCCGGTTTTATTATTTTGATCATTGAGTCTTTTTAATAATTATATAATTAACAACAAATTTTCAACCATATCAAATTAAAACTGATTTATTTTACATCATTTCTTAAATTTTTTGATACGAGTCTACAAGTGAAATATAAACCCAAAATATCACAATCCATTATATTTCTCAAAATTTTATCAATAAATATATAAATTATATATATGACGAAAAATAAAAAAAAACACACAAAAAATTTAAATAAAATAACTTATTTGTATTGATTTTTTTGTTTTTATCTAATCAAAAACATCATTTATTTAAAGTTCTCAATAATCGAATTATTGTTATAAATAAATTTGTTCGTCGTGAGAAAATCAAAAAAGCTCAAGTGCCTCCTCGAAGTTCAATTCTCTCGGTAAGGCCCAGGATCTTTTAAATTTTCAACAAGCTGGTTAGTAGACTGAAGATCTTTAGCGAAGTGTGCTGCACTGATTATTCACATATGATTATCCACTGACAAATTGTTAACTGAATCAATAAAGCTCTTGCACTCAACAAAATGTTTAAAATGATATCTCTGTAATAAAACGAATAAAATTATGTCTAGAACTCACCAAATATTTTGTCCGTCACTTAAAACTAAACTTATTTCCAGTTTTTATAGAAAGTGCTATAGTTTTCCTCATATATTTACAAACGGAGATAGTAGTTTGATGTGCCAACTACCAGATAACGTACTTTGCTGTATATATAGTATAATCCTCTTTTAAGAGGATGACATCTTTCAATCAATATAGTTTATTTAAAACAGAATATAAATACAAGCTTCAATTTTTTTTTCAATTGCATTACTATATTATTTTCGTTCGTGTACCGATCAAAGAGCGTATGTTGTCATTTTTTTTTAAAGCATTGCATTGACGCTTTCTAAGTAGTTATTTTCATTTGTTAAAAAATATTTTCAACTCATTTACATGTACAAAGTATACTTTTAAAAATATGTGCAATAATTTATTATAACATATTGAAACCAATAAAACTACGTACAGGTTTGGATGCTGTCGACTCTGCGATGGGTTGTACACCAATGTCAGCTAAGGAATATGCAGGGTGATTGATTTAATTATTACAATCCGTCTGAATAAATCCTTAGAAAACAATGGGCATTTTGTAACCACTCTGGCTGGAGGATCCATTATTTTCAATGCTGAATGCAGCGACATCTTGATTCACACACTTTATTTGTTCTATCTTTTTATTGACAATCATTTAAATATTCTAGACAAATTTTACACATTTTTTTATTTCAAACCGAAACATCTTTATTTTTAAAACACTCAAAATAATATTTACTAGTACAAAAATTCTGAACAGGGGGCAATTTTATATAATGCATATTTAACAAGTTATGCAGATATGTATTAAAATATCATAATGGACTGTGATAATCGAGTTAATCTTTAAGAAAATAAGAAGGTAAAAAAAATTTGGAAGCTTGGAAACACTAAAAAGATTACTTGATTTAAGCTCAGAATATTAGACTAAAAGTATTAAATAGTTGAGAATGAACATTTGAACGAAATAAATTATTAGATTTCTATAAGATTATATGAAGAGGTTATCAGGATACTACTGTGCAAAAAGGTTCTAAATTAGAAACAAACAACGTTTAATGACAGAAAATTAAGTCTTATAGTGGAAGCACACAAGCAAATACAGCTATTTACTATATAATATGTTTTAAAAAAAGCTTTTGCAAAATAAATTATATGATATTAAACATAGCAAATCAGTTACTAACTTCTATAAAAAAGAACTAATCTCTTAGCCCTGAATGCTAAAACTGTTCGTGTATAGTCATATATAAGATCGAATCAATTTAATGTATGAAGCGGAAAGTCACGTAAGCCCGGCTTCAAGGAGAACGGAGAAAATGTTGAATAACCAACTGTTATGTTCATAGAAATTTTCGAATACGCAACAAAACGTAAAAGCCTCTTTACATAATAATAAAAAACCTTAAACAATTTATGAATTTATTTGAATAGACAATAAAAATCAATTACTGTTTTGAGATCTAAAGCTTTGTAAGGAAATAATTGTATAATAATGCTATTGTGATATGGTCGCCAACCTCTTCTGAGGAGAGGCACCCGATGAAGAAAAAGTTTCGAGACAAAGAAATACTAATAATATTGTTGGATCTCAGATTTTTTGTATATTTAAGGCAAGCACAGTAATTTTGTGGATTTTACCTCTAGACTCGGAGACTTGGGCGGGTGTGGGCGGGTGCGGGTGTGGGCGTGGGGCTCCGTCCGCGTGGGCAGATCGTAGGATGGGGGCTACGAAGTTCGCGTGGGCGTCTCGGCTGGGGCTCCGGCGGCTACGAGCGCCCGATCAGTCCCTCGTAGCATGGTGCCAGCGACGCTGCTCCCCGCCAGCCATTTCCACGGAGCACTCCTTTTCACTTAATTAAATCAGTTTTAAATTTTCTTTTGTTTTAATTTTTTGATACGTTTATTTGAGCATATTTGTACGTATTAAAAATGTTGAATTACGGTGCGGTGAAGAAGATTTTTGAGCATTTAGTCTGTGTGTTTTTTTTTTTTAATTTTTAATATTTGTAATCACTGAACGTAATTTGATAATAGGTTTAAATGAAGTTATAATATTATTTAATTTAAAAAAGCTTGAATTTTAGAATATTTGTACGTTTGACTTACACTTCACAGTTTTGTACACTTATTGAATAGTCTGCATATTTTTATTGATACGTTTATTTCAAGTTGTGTTTTGATAGGTAAACCGTTTAAAATTTGTTTTACTCTCAGCGATTCGAGCAAGTCAGCGACAGTGCATACAATATCGCGGCGGGCTGCAACACGATGCACCTGTCCAGAGGTGCATCCTCCGCGGCCACGAGCGCCGTACGACTGGCAGCCCAGCCCGATTTTCCTGAACGAATCCTACAAGAGATTTTAACTGAATGGGCCTCCATCCTGATTGGTGCACAATGTTATGACGTCAGAGTTTATGGGTGTGTGCGTGTCCTGCAGTGGAGAAACTGGGTCAAATCTTGCACACCCTGAAAACTCTGTATATCTAGAGCTAGTCGGTGTGTACTGCTCTATATAGGTTAGACGGGCACGAACTCCTCCCTGGCCTGGAGACCCGCACAGCCTTCCCAGTTATTCCGAGCCTGCGATAGGAAGTAGAGCTCCCGATGCCAGTGTGCAGAACCCTTGAATGGATCTTTATTTAGAGCTCAAAACTACGCTTAACACAAATTGCAATCTGCTATAACATTGAAACATAAATAATTATTTCCACATTTACTTTAACAAGTACGAAACGTATAGAAATGGTAAGAATCAAATTTCAATACAATTTTAAAAATATACCTTAAAAGTAATTTACTTGCAAATCTTTCTTTATATTTTAGATGGTTAGAACACCACTCTACATAATATTAATAGCTGCTTTAACAAATTATCAGGAAAAGTTTACTTAAAATGTGTCGAGTAACTATAAAAATGCTTCAAATAATCAATTCACAACGTTTCATATTTAACAACATATATGCAATAAAACCTCTAACAATAACGATAAACCATAAAAATAAACAAATCACTACCAAAATAGCGGGTCTATATCGGGACGGCGCGACTATCAACCCCGCAGGTTCAACGCTCTCCCCTCCCTGCCGGGGTAGGGGAGGGTGGGGTGACGGGGAGGGTGGGGTGACCCAGATACTCCGTGGCCTTGTAGGGTGCGTCCGTCCCACATGGCAACAAGTGATCCGAGGAGGCTGTACGGTTGGAATAAACGCTATTGTGATAGGAACCTGTACCTTACTTAAATAATATTCATAAATTCAAATACATTTCGATCTTCGAAACTCGTAATATTTTTATAATTTTTCAAATCAAAAGGAATTAAAATCAAGCTACTTAAATTTTCATGATAATAATTTAAAAAAATATATAATAATGCAAACATTTATTAACCATCGGAAGCATGAAACAAACTCATTGATACTAATTTATTTAAAAAATATAATTGTATATGGTACCAGTTATAGCTCTGTAATAAATAGGTTATGCTATTAACACTCCTTACTACCGATACATGTCATAGTTGTCTGTATTGTACGGCATATTTAAATTTCACAGAACGCCGATCCATACTACAGCCATTCATATTTCATCCCTCTCTGACAGTATTGACATCATCCCCCCGTAGCCATCCTCCACGTGAACCATGGCCTTTCACCCGAGGCTGGTCCGGGGCAGGGCGCGGCTCACCCCGCATAGGCGTCCTGACTACCCTGAAGACGACTTGATTGAATGAATTTTATTTCAACCCTTGACTCCATAACTTTAATTGTTTAAAAATATATACCTTATCTTCATGTCCTTGTTATGATTTATATAAAAACTGCACACCCTAAGTTTTTATACAAATCGTTTTGTTCTCTATTTATAATAAATATATAGAGCCTTTCTTCCAGAGCCTTATTAATTCTAGAAGTTGAGTACTTGAGCGCACTTTTGGTGAAAACAAAATGGTTTTTCTAGGCGATATTATTCATCAATTTCAGGATATTGGGTAACTTTCTTATTTATGACAATTCGCGTTCATGTAGTGTACATAAACATGGATGTGAAAAGTTGTATTATATGTTGTACATATATTTGATTAAAAACTTTATGTGTGATAAATATCAGACCTGTTAATATATCAGCTGTAAGATTTTCTCAGCTGTAAAATCCTCTTTAGTATAAAAAGGTATTGATAGGCGTCTATTATACCCTATCTTTAACTTGAGTAATTCATTCACAAAATTATATATTTTACTAAAATAAATTAAAGCAACCAAGGCATTGGGAGCTTTAAATAACTAAAAAAAATATTAACCGTTGTACTTGAAACGGAAGAAGATTATTTTGAGCGTATAAAAAATATGCACTTAATATCCAGTGGTTTTTTTTTATTTTGTTCAAGAAAAGGACATTTTGCATTTGAGCTATATTTAAGTTTCTTTTATTTGATTAAAACAGACATCGAAAATGTATCATATTGAATCTAGTCATAAATTAATAGATATTTTCTCATCTAATTGCTTAGTTCTTACTTGTACGAGATGTTTGGTTTTTTAAGCAAACGTGTTGTATATGATTACACTATCTTAAAACTTTTTAAAGACACAATACATACGTTCAAGTAAAAATACAAATTTATTAAATGTACTTTAAAATCTTACATCATTCTCCGTCAATAGCAATAAAATAGTTTTTATGTGATTTTTAGTACATTGATCAAGCTAAAAAAATTGAAAAAGACCTAAGTGAGGTTACATAAATATAAATATATTGATCGTAAATAAAAATATATTTTTATTGAAAATTATATATTTCAAAATATTTATTTTAAGAAATAAAATTAATTTATTGGCAATTTTAACATTTAAATTAAAAAATGTTACTTTACTAAAGTAGCTACTAAAAATAGTTTCACCTATGCGCATAAACGACATTTCAGAATGAAAATCCGCAATGGATGCAAGAGTGACGTCAGCGGCATCCCTCGTGCGTCAGAACGGAGTCCGCAGCGGCTCAACTACCTGCACAAAGGCTTTGCATCACAAGATAGTAGACGTACAGTCTAATTAGCTCTATATCAATAAGCTTAATACTAATTTCAACCTGACACCATTGCAAGCACCCCAATAATCAATACGTAAACTACAGTAAAACAATATTATTCAAAGAGCTCTGCAGATAATTCACAGGTCCACAAGACCAAGTAATAGGTTTAGAGCTTGATTTGATTTGATATTTCCTAAGCTACTATTTGCAAAGTTGCATATATTATTTATGAGCTGACTTAATTAATATAGGAGCATCGTGTAACTTTGAACAGAAAAACGAATATTTTTCAATCAAACCCAAATCAGTCATAGGTACAATAGAATTGACTTGAAACCGTGCGAGAACGAAACGTGTAATATAAATTAATATTGAACGTTGTAATATAAATTAAACACACCTGCAACTCTTCGGGATCCACGTCGATAGTAGCAGTAAATTTTAAGCTTAATTTTAACGGCGAGGTAGTTGCTTTTAACGTGTATTGCTTTACAAGCGTACACGCCTATGTATTTGGTTTCCCAGAGAGCCTTGCGCACTGGCCGGGGCGCAGCATACAAAATATACTGAATCACCGGCTGGTTCATTGATTAGCCGAGATTCAGGTATCGACGCCGCGGCAGGGCGTCTCCTGTGACGTCAGAGTCGCCGGTCTGTCGGATATATCGGGCGGTTCGTTCATGTTCCCATAATATTTTTAGAGCCGCTGGCTGCGGACGTGTGCTTGCCTCGCAAATAGTTCGGCAGCTGTACAGGTCGAAAATAGACGAGGGAGTCTTCGGATTTCAACCGGATTCTTTATCCAATGACATCGTATCAGACGCTAGATACTTTGTACGTATAATGATACGAAATTAATCTTATCTTTCAGAGGCATCTTTTTTACAATAAAAATTATAAATAAATTATAAATAAAATTTGAACTATCTATTAGCGTTATCCATTTTAACATAAACATATTTAAGTTATAAGGAATAATGCTGATCAAATTTTTTATAACATATCATATTTCACACATAGAACAGTTTAATAAAATTATAATATAAGTAATAGTCCACAGCTCACTTACCTCAACATAAAGTACCGATTTATTTATAACAGATCTATCTTATAGCTATTCATAAGTAGTGAATTGCAACAATTTTTAAAGCTATGCACCACAAAATCAATAGTATATTATTTGCATGACTAAACCTTGTGAGTTTATGATCAGTAGTCTCTAAAATATTAAAATAAGAAATCAAAAGTAGTAGTAAGGTTATATGATCTCGGATAATATTGAGAAAAAAAACTGGATGACCCGAAACTCGATATCAAAAATATTTTTCAACCAATGTATTTTTTTAATGTTAAGGTTGTTGCAAATAGATCAAAATAACTTTTAAAATTTGTTTAACAACTTGAAGGTGTAGGCAAAATGTAGCTGGCCATATTCTGCGGATATGCGGAGAAGTATGTGTGTAGTCTAATTCTAAAAATACCCTAGAGATTAGTTCGGTATAGACAGGTAGATAGCGCCGAGGCGCCCGGCGCGGGGACGCCTTGTATCTGTGCAGGCGCCGTGGCTGGATCCACCCCCGGACCCCCGGACCCCCGAACCCCCGAACCCCCGCAACCCTGTATCCCTTCACCCCTCGCACCCCTCCAGGTGGAGCTGCGATATTTCAGAATGGAACTGACCCACATTGGAGCCCCCGCCACCCTCAGCAGTGACGTCATGGAGCGCCTTAACTAGGTCACTTCTGCCCAGGGTGCAGCGCCTGAGTTGCCATACCTGAAGACAAACATAATAAATACCCCATAAAATATGTTTGTCCACATATTTTTGATATTTCATTTTACTGTGCTTTCGATAGAATTTACCGTTTCTGGACTAATATTGATTCTAATGACACTTTCAATGCATAAATCTAAATAAATTTACAAAAAATATAGTTTGCTGATTTAGTTGATCATATCATATTACTAGACGTTTTGATTAACTTAATTAAATATGTTTTTCTTCTAGAACAATATCCGATAACATTTTGCGGGAAATTAATAAGTTTTTGTTTTGTATAAGTCAGTACGGGGAAAACTCCGGAAAATTTAAACTTCATGCTTCACACAAGATATATATAACTTGATAACGCTATATACTTTGAACCGAACAATATACGATAATGGTGTAAGCCTGCTTTAATTAAAATTATATTGAATTGGGTGTAACTTCTCGCATACACTACAAAAACAACAGTTAATTTGTGATACTCCAATGTTTTCAATAATATATTTTTGAAATATTATTGCAAAGAGTCTGATGAATTTACCCATGCTTGCATTCAAATGTTTACGCTTTGGCATAAATAAAGTAAAAAAATTTTTTTTTTGAACACAGGCTAGCATTTTTAAAACAACATAAATCAATAAAAATATTTGTTTTTTTACTATTTTAGGATTGTCTGTTATTCTGGCAACACGGTCGCTTCTGGCATGTGTGTGAGTGTGCGTGCAGAGCGTCATTCAGGTTTCTGCTTGCACCCTTCCCCCTTGCCCGGCCATGGCCCCGGCCCCCGCCCCATCCCCGCCCCATCCCCGCCCCTGCCCCCGCCCCAGCCCCCGCCCCAGCCCCCGCCCCTGCCCCCGCCCCAGCCTTCGCCCCATCCCCGCCCAGCCCCCGCTAGCGAGGCTCACGAAGAAATTCATTCATCATAGCTAGCGGCCAAGAGACCTAGCCACGCTGGTTACTTACTGTGATACCTGAATTATGAATGTAATGTTTCAGGAACACATTGAACCAATCAGAATCATTGAAAACAAGTACAAAGCATAATCACCTAAAAATAATTTTAAAAGTTACGACTTTTGCGATAACTAATGACTTAGCTATAGCTACATAGTAAATAATTTTTGATGGCAAATATGATAAGCCAAATGGAAAGAAGATGATTAAATAGCTATATCAGTAATTATGTAGACATAAAAGTGTATAAATATTGTGTAATACTATCACATCTTCTATCATATTGCCACTGTTTTAAAATATGTAACATATTTTTATCTAGAAACCCTTGTATCATCATGGGAAAACATATAGAAATTTAGTATATCTTGTTTATTAAATTTTAATGACAATCTTTTTTGTAATTTTTATATATGATAAATAATTCAATCATTTGAATGAACAACAGCATTTATCAATTGATATTCTAATTTCTTTTAATTTTGCATTTAATTTGACGAAGACGAAATTTATGTTACAAATAAATACAGAATTGCTTAATTTACGGGGAAATAGTATTTTTTCTTTCTTTTTGTATCGTATCATAGCAAATGAACAGATATTTACATATTTTTGAATAATCGACAAATAATTTGTTTTTCCATATGTATAATGTTTCAAGCTTGAATCTTACGAACAGATTTTTATTAAATTACCTTAAAATTTTAGATGACTTGATATTTATAACTCGATCTCTTGATGAATATAAATAATCTACAGTGTGAGCTCTGAAATAACTTTGTCTCGTATAAGTTGAAATAGTAGTTTGAAAAGCTCACGCTAGATGGCGATAGCGTATACACCTTTTTTTTTTTTTTAATTATTACATCCAATGAAATATAAAACCATAAAAATACAAGACCTTAGTATTTTTAAATATTATAGCAAAACATTTTTACAGGTAGAAATGAAATTTTACTTCGGTTGCTAACCAAGAAAGCATTAAAATCACACAAATTTTTCTTCATGTGTATTGTATTTCATAAATTATATTTAAGTTGAACAACTATTTTTTATATATGTAATTACAAATTAAAAATACCTATTATATTATAAATGATTATAGGAAAAGACTGCTTTGAATTTTTACAGTTGTGCTTGCATACTATTTTTTTGGGTAACGTGCCAAAGCTCAGAGCTTTAAATTACGCCACTATCTGGTGTCTGTCAATTTGTTGGCTTAATGGTCGGAATGTCTCATTTATTTACCATTTTCAAAAACACGAGAAATATTTGGATCTCATTTTTAATTTTGTTTGAAAAACCCAGGCGGCCGCTCTTAAGTGTAAAAATAAAACTTTGCGTATTGACTTCCACTCAGGCGGGACGCCTAAAAAATGAAGACTTGTGATTCATCCTTCTTGATATTTTATTTGCAATAAATATTAGAATTCTATTTGACTATACTTAAATAATAAAATATTTAAAACAATTAAAATTTTATTGAATTTTTACATCGCAACTGTAATCTAATATTAACTATTAATAAAAATATATCATAATTCATTCCAGAAGGTTCATTAATTTTCAGAGTATTTTTATGATCATGATAAGTTAAAACTTTTATTTTACGTCCTAGGATTTTTAATTTTAAGAAATCGAATATAAAAACCAGTTATATATTACATTTGATATTATTTTGAATGTAAGGATTAATGAGAATACGGACTTTCTCGACTATGCCAGTGAGAGGTCTTTCGTCTTACAAGAACATTTTCAAACTCAAACTTTAAATAAGTTCAAAAATTATTCTGTTAAAAGTGATTTTGTTTTTATTTAACATCTGGTTTGTTTTATTTATGCATTGAAAAACTCTTCAATACAAATCAAATTCATATAATTGTTTTACATATCTCGGTACGAAGCTTTGTTCAAATGTTCTTGTTAAAAAAACTCTACTACCTTGAATGTAAAAAAAAAAATACCTTCAATCATATCATCAGTGATATATTTTTTAAATACATCAGCATTAATAATATTTCCTAAATCATTGAAATCGTTATAATAAAGATTAATTTTAATTTGTTTGTAATACGGGCATGATAAAATTTAAATATGGTATATCAAAAATATACCTGATATTGCTTGGTGAATAGAGTGTCGTTTAAAACATGCTTAAGAAGATAGCTTTAGAAATATTTTACAGTTTTAAATTTATGTGCTCTGGTAATAGTATATTTTAAAATAATTACATAAAATCGTCCGAGAAGGTGTGAGATAAAAAGTTCCTAGGAAATCGTCTGGAGATGCCGTGTGAAAACCGTTTCTGTAAATACACAGCGGCCTTCGTCCTACGCACTGTTCACAATTTCGTGGAACTCTTCGTGCAGATTATATGTACTTAATATATTCAATGCATAGCAATTTAATTATATTATTAAAAATATATATATACCTTACCTAACCCCAAAATGAGCTAACCTCGTTTATGAGCTCCTTCCGCTCTCATTTTTTGTTACATATTTGAAACTACTTTAATTTTATATAATTACACGTGGTTTTTAGGTTTTAATATTTTTGAAGTACACATGATTATTAAACATTTTTGAACTTTCAATTGGCTATAATTAAAATAATATTGTTATCTTTTTTGAAAAATAATATGTTGAAAAATTATGGTATTAAAACCCATTTAATATTGCTATTAAAAGCTATCATTTTTTTTATCGATATCGCATGAAATTGAATCATAAAATATATCATTGGTATACTTATATTTAAATTATTAAAACGTTAAATATCAGAGAACTATTTTTGTTTGAAAGCGCTTTTGTTTTTCAAGGGTTCTTACAGTCTGAAAATGTATTTGAAAAGTAAAAGCATATTATTCTGTAGTATATTTGTAATAAAAATATATTCATAATTAATTAGATTAAAGTGCTAAAATAATGTGACATGTGCATTGTTTTTATGTTTATATATAATATTTGTGTTATTTAACCGGAATATCTTTTAAGTTATTGATTTTGCAAGCGATACAAAAGAATTAAATGTTACGACTTATATTTTTGGATATTTTCTTTGGGACCGCCAGCCGAGTTTACCTCGCTCCAATTATCCAGTTTGTCGAGCTTTTTTGTGTTTCTTTCATTTTTATTTTTCAACTAAAAAGATTTCACTAATCATGTGAACTTTTGATGCAATCGTTGAATAAACAATACTGCCAAATTTTTCTAACAAAGGTTAGAAAAAATTTGTTAATACGGTAACGTGAAGACGTTTCTGTATTAACAATATATTTTAAAGAAAACAGTTGATTAATATTCATGTTTAAAAAATATTGTTCAGAATCAACTATCAACAATCAATTATTGGGTTCTAATTATATCAGTTTTCTTTAGTATTAAGCAATGATCTGTCTATTATAGATATCTTAAGCAATACAGCAGTTTTTTTTTTTTATTTATACAAAATAAACATCACCATGTAGTTGTTGGGACAACTGATTTGTCTCGATAAAATCTGATTTTATCGTTGATAAAAGTATTTTTTTAAAGCTTGCTGAGCAGTGCGTTTTAAATTCGAATTTGTGTAAAGCAAATAAAAAAAAATCGTTTTATATATTTTTAAGGTTCAATGTGTAAAAAACCACTCTCTGGTACAATTTTTCCGACTTTTTCTTAATACAGCGAATACCGGCTACATTCTTTGCCCCAGTTCTAACCTTCTTCTTCCTTTGCAACCTCCTACTCTTTTGCGGTGAGCAAAAAGACTTTGAGATCTGATATTATATGTATTTGGATGTTTATCGTTTATAAAATATGGATATTCAACAAAAGAGATAGCATATTCTAACTTTCACTGTAAGCCTTTAAAGAGCTAAAAAAAAAGCTTTTATTAAATTTCTTAAAAAGATAAATTTTAAAGTTGAATTTTTAGCTATTTATTCACGATCTTCAAGTCTCCTTTAAATAAATTTAGAAATTTTTGTGTTTGGAAGTAAACAGGTTTTTTACCCTTTTCGTGACTGTAAAAATAAAAATATATAGTTTTTTATCTCACAAATAAATCATTTTTAACATTTTAACCTTTTTATTCTCATTTATAAATATGCTACAAGATGGTTCAAAGCCAATAAAAACCAATAAATTATGGATGAAGCAACATTATTCTTATAAAAAAAACTAGGAACGCACAGAAGATTAATATATTTAACTTCCCGTACAAGAAACTGTTTTATAAAATTATAAAAAAAAACTGTGTTTACTTGTTTTTTTTATACAAGCAAGTTGCTAAAAACTTTAAATTTTATGTAAAATTTATATATTCTTAAATGCATGCATGTCTTTGTAGTGATACATTCTAAACGGAATATGTTTTTGGGTAAAGCTTGCTTTTTATTCCTATGTGAGAACTTCTAAAAACAATGATAGTTGTTCTTCTGGAGATATCTTTAATAATGGAATTCAAATCTTGAAGCCCGAAATAAGTTATTAAAGTCCAGCTACATCCAAAATCATTTTTCATGTGTTCTTTGTTGTTACAAATTTGATGTGACTCGTTACAAATTCAACAAAGCGTATTTTATATTTTATTACATTTTTTGGTTAAACTCCCTAGTCATGTTTTATGAAAGCAAGCAACTATTTCTGGGCTCGGCATTGTTGACAGATTAAAATCTCCGCGGCTAGTGTCAAAATTTCAGTACGTTTCAAAATTGATGGTGATTATCAAACGAGTGTCGGATATATTACGAGTATTACTCAATAAAAAAATCATTGAACGTTAATCCAGATTCTAAATCAGGACTTCATAACAATCTCTCGATCTCGCAAAAACACGTTCAAATTACCAAGTTCTCTTTCACACGTACCTATCTCAAGGGAGCTGTACCGCGGGGAGTATAGATATAGCGGCCAGTAGTGGGTTTTATTTTCGGTGAGACCAAAACCGTTGCGTCCCGGGGAGAGCGCGGCTCGCGGCTTCAGTCCACTGTTGTGCCTCCACGCGGCCAGTGCATCCAACAGGGCTCCGTGTTTTAGTGTATTTCAAGGGTGAGTGAAACTGCAAGGGTCTTCAGCGATCGAGTCGAATCAGTGATCTTTCAAGTTCCCCCAATAATAATTATCGTAAGAAAATAAACTGAGTGATTTTCAGCGGGTATTTTTTTTTTTTTTTTGATGTTTCACAGGGGCCCCCCGTGTGCCGCTGAAATCTTAGTTATTTTATGAGTTTCAAGTTGTGGTGGTTTGGATCGTTTGTGGTTTACCAGGGCTATTGCTTAAAATGTTTCTACAGGTCTTTTGGAGGCGACAGTGAAAGAATTTTGCGTGTTTTTAAAAATGTACTTTTATCTGATGGCATACGTCAAATTATTAACTTGAGTAATAAGATGTATAGATAGCGAAATAAATTTATGATTATTCTATTTTTGTTTATTGTAAACCGTTAAATTCCTCGGCTGAAATGCAAAAATAACTTACAATTTCTAAAATTAGAAAATAGGGTAGCGCCTCATGTGCCACCTTACGATGGAAGATAAAAACTGGCCGGTCTTAGAATTTGATACCATCAAATGTATTTTGATTTTGTTTGATAGAAATAACTATTTTAATTTTTTTTAACATGATCATATTAGTATTACTTCATTTTCAATAATTAAGTAAGTAAAAAAAAAAAAAATACCAAGACATCTGATGAAAATTTCGCTTCTATTATAGTCCTCAACGCAAAATGACCTTCTCTGCATACGTTATAGTCTTCTGTAGACACATAACGTCAAAAATAATGCATCAATGCCAAAAATAAGAAAGCACGCGCATTAAAAATTACAACTGTGTTAAAGGGACCCACGCGGTAGTCTCTTTGGACGCCGTTCAATTTTCATCTGTTGTCACTAACGTTGGCGAAATTCAAGCCAAGAAACAGAGATTTTATCACCGTTGAAAAATTCTACAAACGCCAGGCACTAGTTTATCAACTAATTTCTCATTAATTGTATTTTCAGTGGCTCAATTAGCAAATCAAAAAAAAGTTTTAAGTTTCGCTTGTGATTTCAAAAAAAAAAAAACAGTAAAGATTGTCTTGGAATTACGTATATTCAGATTTTAGTTTTGAATGTGTAAAAATACAACCACTGTAGAGTATTAAATCCAAATTTATAAACTATACTTTCTTGTATTTTTTTTTCTTTGGGCATTGCTTTTATAAAAAAATTGATCTGTCATTACCATTTTAAGTATTTTTTTAATGTTTTCTGAAAGGATTAACGTCAGTATCCGATTTTACCTGTCCCACGTTGAGTTCCCGTGTAACCCTAGCCGACTCGCCTCCTCGGGCGGTGTGGGCGACGCTGGCGGACCAAATTAGGCGACGGAAGCCAAGCGTCTATTTCAGTACGGTCTGACACGAATTGTTCCGAGCGCATCCGAATACCCCCGAATCTAAATTTACCCTCAGTCAAATCCGTAAAATTTAATGTGCACACTTTACAAATAAACAAAAAGATATGCGGAAAATATGATATGAGAGACCGATGAATATGATCCTTGCAGCTTGAAATCGTCTTATATTATATTTTTACTATAAATATTTTAATCAAATAGAAAAATTTAAACATTACATTCAGATTAAATTGAAGCTTGGAATACTGTTATCTATTTAATAAACTTATTTTGATTGCTGATATAGATTTTTTGTTGTTTATTTTAGGCCACCCCAACAAACCTTCATAATGGCGGATGATGATGTGAGGTTAGTATTGTTTCAATTTTTTACGTATCCATAAATTGTTAAAATATTTTTACTTAATTTTTATTTGTTATCCTGCCGGCCGTGAAGGATCCAGGTGAGAAATATTTGTCATACTCTTGTATGATATATCTATAGAAATTAGAAATTAAACTATGAACGTTCTAATAAATTATATATTATCAATTTCTAATTTATTTTCGTGTGTTTTCATGACATTTTTTTCCACCGCCTGGCCGACGACATCTGATTCTTCCGGAAATGGACTACTTAATTAATACACTTGATCGTCTACTTCCCTGATCTATCAACATGGCAATATCAACACTCTTCAATACAGTATGATGAGTCCTCCTCGACGCACAGGTACTTTGAATGGGTTTTTAGCATGATTACTAATCTTTAGATAGTTTCTCTCAGATGTATTTAAATATTATGATACAGTTGTTTCATTCGATGCAAGGCTCTTACTTTAAGCGCAAAAATACTTTTTTGTAATAGCCAAAATATTTTTTTTATAAGCATTTATATAAATTACAAATAATGTCATCCTGCGATATTTTTTTTTGATAAAACACTTTCTTTTTCTACAGATTATTCTTATTTTATCTTTCTCTCTTTTCTATCTCTATCCAAACACTCACCAAAACCAAGTGAGACTTACTCTATTACCTCTTATTCTCCACCATACTCCATCAATATTATGATGTGAGACTCATCCGCCACTCGACGACAAAAAAATTGAAAAAAAAGACAAGTAAAGACATAATACTTGTCAATATTCGGAACTGGAAAAATTATTTTTATTTTACAAAAAAAATTAACCAACGACTTTTATTTCAAAGTTTGATTTTTTCTAGACCTCAGAGAATTTTCATTTAAGTCAGGGTCAGTAAGTAACTGAGGGGTTTATTTCCCCACCTGTGTACGTGTACCCCTCTCCTATGTTATGTGTCAATCCATTTGTGTTAATAATCTTTTCACCTTTTTGCACAATCAAAAAAATGAATCAGCAAATTTATCCTACAAAAAATAGGTAATTCATTTAAGTGAAAGTAAAAAATACATTTTTGAAAAAAAAATTATTTGTAAATCATTTAAATTTTTTACATCATCGAATTGTTTTATGATAATTGTCACTAACGGGTTTATTTATAATATTTGTTTGTTTTAATTCGGGAAAAAAATCGGGAAAAGGTAGTTCTTCATTTTTTCCATATCTGTTATATGTTTCATTTTTATGTCACCTTACCTTTATCCAAATATCCCTGTCTTTCTATATTCTAACATCGCACACACAAATGCACAACTTGTTTCTTACAAAAAATAAAGTAAATAACATAAAATACGTTAGGAATGTGAATAAAATGAATGTTCTCACAAAATTGATATGAAAAAATTAAGTAAATAATGTATTTTTAAGAAAACGTATCTAACTATTTATACTATAAGTATTGATTGTTTTAACTACACTGCAAAGCAACTTTCATAATATATATATATATATAATTATAAATGTGTTAACCCAAATTATTTAAAGGTTATAACTTGGCATGAAATTTTATGCTTAATCATTTTTTTTTACAAAATATGGATCAGTTTCGAATACTGTTTTTTTCGGTGTCAATTATACATTTGTGAATATTTTTGATATAAAATTTTATGTTTATGAATTAAATTTCAAAGTAAACACAGCCTAATCAAATCAGTAAGCTTTACTAACCGATGACTTTTCATTGAAACAAATTATTAACTGTGTTTGTTTTTCTTTTTCAGAAAAAGCGTCTCGAGGAGGTAGTATAGCGACGAAAAATTCAGATATATTAGTTCAAATACAATGTTTTATTTATTAATATAAAATTAAGTCATTTGGAATCCAAACACATCATTAAAACATTAAAAATGTAGATTTTGTATTTGCAGTTTTTATGGTAAACTCTTGAAGATAATAAACAAAGATTGTTAGAGTCATGGCTAGGGTCTTTAGGGTCCTTGTCGAGGTCCTGTTACTAAATAACTTTGATCTGTACAGGCGAAGAAGGCCAAACAGGCCGAGATCGACCGCAAGCGCGCTGAGGTGCGTAAGCGCATGGAGGAAGCCTCGAAGGCCAAGAAGGCCAAGAAGGGTTTCATGACCCCTGAGAGGAAGAAGAAGCTCAGGGTGAGTACAATTTATATTATCACTTACTACAGTAGTGACTGAAAAAGACAATTGATACCTCTTTTCTATTAAAAAAATATTACACAATTTTAATTAATTTTGATTTTGGGAATGTCAACAAGTTATCCATCATAGTAGTTCTGCTTCGAATCAAATATGTAAAAGTGACTGTCCGCTTGATGAGAAAGGCCCACAGATGTTGAATGGTTTTGTTGTGTTGTCCAGTTGCTGCTGCGTAAGAAGGCCGCCGAGGAGTTGAAGAAGGAGCAGGAGCGCAAGGCCGCTGAGAGGAGGCGCATCATTGAGGAACGTTGCGGCAAGCCCAAGAACGTTGATGACGCCAATGAAGGTAATGTCGCGCCCCGCCCCTCCCGGGTAGTTTCCGGACTTTCCGGACTTTCCGAACATCCCTCCGCCCTCCGAGAGGTTTCGGGACAACTCCATAGATGTCTTCGCAATCCCTGGAGGGCTGTTTATTTTAGTTATAATTTTCATCGCTAGATGGATGGCGAAAAGTTTGACCAATATGGACACCAATATGGTACAAAGTTTTTATTTAATATTTTATTCAGTAGTAATAATAGAACATGAAATAGTTTTAAGTTTTCTTTTTTCCATTTAAATTTAATATAGAGCATATAAATTCTAGAGTAATTTTTCAGTACTTTTATATATTTTAATATATTTCCAATAATCAGCCTGATACATCATAGGAATTCAAATTCACATATTTCTTAGACACAATTTGAATACATTTCTTTTTTTCACCATGTTTCTTTGTTAAAATGACCTACATTTAAGTGACTAATCTTCTATCTAAAATATATGAGACAATAGCTTTAAGCAAAGAGACCCCGGTTGAAGACACAAGCTTTCACTCACTTTCCCCACAATGTCCTCACGGCTCGGCCGCTCGCTGTTGTAGACGCCCTTAAGGATGTCGCGAAGGACTACCACGAGCGCATCTGCAGGCTGGAGGACGAGAAGTACGATCTGGAACACATCGTTAAAAGAAAAGATTTCGAGGTAGTACCCGCAGTACCCCAGTACACTAGTCACTAGCTACACGACACTTCCAGCGGTTAGGTGTGTGTGCGGCGCCCAGACTGCCTACCAGCCGGCGCCAGACGCTTCCTCGGCTATGCCTTCTCTCGCAGCCTGTCAGTCTCTTGTGTAGCGTGCAGCATCAGACGCAATAGGCGGCGGAACGGCGGAGAGCTCTTGTGATTAATCGCGCGTACTAAAAGCATTCGTGACTGCTTGGTCTTGTAGCGAACCTGAAGAGTATCATAACCGCTTACCACACGCGCATCGGGACACTCGAGGAGGAGAAGTACGACCGGGAATACGAGGTGGCTCGCAAGGAGATGGAGGTTCGCATCCTTCCTACCTAGCTTACTAGCTGCCGATATTCCACCCGCTACCCCTTTGTCTGTTACAAATAAGTTGCAGGTTGTGTATAGCCTGAGAGCTGACTTATTTCTAGCACTTTAATTCACGGGGATAAAGTTGTATTTCCCGTATGTTGTAATCCTGGTATGTAACCGTCGTACAAGCAGATTAATCAGAAATAACAGGAGGCGCCCAGACGGTCGCGGGGCGACGCCGGCGACTCTCCGCGACACGCTTCTTCTACACTGTCTTTCTTCCGTCTGTCGTTAACTGTAGCTTCCGCTTCCGCTTATCCTTCACCCCGGGTCATTGTCTCCTATGAGTCCCGCGCTCACTAAACTGTGGATTGTTTTGTTTAGCCGAGCTGCAGACCATATGCAACATGTTCTGGCATAGATTGTACAACCTCGAGGGTGATAAGTTCGATCTAGAGAGGGGCTCCAAGCTCAAACAGTGCGAGGTAAACCTCTGGGACCAGATGATAAGAATGTTTCCGCACCACTGCACCCACACACCACATGACCACGACAAATCCAGTTTGTGGCGGGCGCTCCCTCCGCGGAGAGCCCGCTCTCGCCCCCCGGCCGCCGAGGCCTTCAGTCCCGGCGGCCTTCGGTAGCTTGTATGCGAACTTCTGAGTTCCTCGAGTTTATGAGATTCTAACGTGAACAATGTTTCCATTCCGTAGACATGCTCAGGCAAATAGTACAGGAGTATTATGAGCGCATGTATGTTTGTGAAGGCCAGAAGTGGGATTTGGAACATGAAGTCAGGAAAAGGGACTGGGAGGTATTTAATTGTATCCATAGTGCATAATGAACATGTTGTGAATATAGAACAGATCACGCAATCAACCGTGTGAATATTCATGTTTTCCGTATTCATAACGCTTGCAGTTTTGGAAAAGTTTTCTTGTAAATAATCGTTCTTGATCAGTCCCTGGAATAAGTCACGTCGGTCGGTGCCTCGCCGCACCTCCCACACTCACAGCCACCTTCTAACGAACAGATTGAACGATTCGGTTTCTCACCCCAGGGCTGACCAAGGTTCCTTAGTTGTTAGATCGTAGAGCCACTGTACATACTTTGCAAAGATTAGTCGAATAACTTGGCTTGTATCCGTGGCGGTGGTGCAAAATCGATTCTGCGCGTCGCCGAGAGGATCGTGTCAGCGGACGCGCCGCGGGCAGCCTCGGAGCAGCGCCTCAGCCGTCACCGTCACCGTCACCGTCACCGTCCCGTCACCGTCACCGTCACCGTCACCGTCATCGTCGCCGTCGCCACTCACCGGCGCCACGACTCACAGACCACCCGACCGTAGACACTAACTCGGCACTGCGCACGCGGCCCCGCATGTCCCGTAGCCTAATACTCGACGTCACCCCTCACCCTTAGTCGCCCTTGTTATGTTTTGCTCCACATTTTTAAGTATGGCACTTGGCACTGTAAAGGTTTTAATTCTTAATTTTGTGTGATTGCTATCTCAAATCGATTAATATTTAGCGAAGTCGTTCATTTTCGCCGCTCGGCGGTAGGACTGCTCGTCGCCGGACCGGGCGCGGCTTCGGCGCCCCGACCTTCTTGTTCCAAATCTCCATCTTGCTCAATCGTCAAACCGTGTCAGCGAACTGCCATCCGCCCGCCCGGCACCGCGCCCGGCGGGCCGGCCGTGAAGTGCCATGCTATGGATCATTCCTCACGTCCGCCATGGCCTCTCCTCCGTAACGATGTCAGTGCAAATAATCTTCTCCACGAGTTCGCGAAACATTGTGACCTTCTACCGAACTCACGCCTTGCAAAGAGATTATCGCAGAACAAATTCGAGCCCATCATAGAAAGAATCGATTTTGCACCGAACACTCCCGCACACTCCCCGGTTCCTCGGTGCCGCCGTATAGCGCGCAGAGCCGCCGGGCCGCAATCGCGATATACGCGGCACGAGAGCGAACAGAAATGACAAACTGTGTTTGTGTGTCGTGTGCTGTGGGAAGTATTAGTCTAGTTATGGCGAAGTTTGGTTTTCAGTTTTCGGCTTCACCTTCAGATTGTTTCAGAAACACCGACGGAGTATGCCCCCGGGTCGGCTCGGTGACAAATCTCGATTCGGTCCTATACTTAAATGTCTATTGATTTGACTTCACCGTGTCCGACCCCCCGAGGCTTTCGTTGAAACAACATGAAGTTGGCTGTAGGATTAAGGATTGGTGATTGGATTGGTTTGAAAAGAAGACTGAGCCTGTCATGTTAGAAGGCATCCCAGAAGCTGCCCGAGACCAGCCCTCTCTGTGTATTATAAATTGAATGAATGAATGAGATTTTGAAACAATCCACCCTACCCTCTTTCCCTTTGCAGGAATTGTCATATTGTCTCCTTTGCAATCGCCCGGAATGAACCAAATCCGGAATTATTTTTTGAATAACAAATGTACATTTGTATATATACTATCACATACAAAAAGAATCGATAAATTTTATTGCGACAAAATTATTTACCACAATCATTTCATTTGAGTTTTTTCAATCCAAAAACCTTTTTATTTCATTATTACTATTTTTCATTACAAAAAAACTTGTACATTCATTGAGACAAAAAAGCGACATTCTGATCAAAACGTTTCGCCTAAGGTTGAATTTCAATAAGATTGAATCTAGTATATTATATAATAATTTCAAAGTTGTCAGTCCAGTACTATGTATAGTGAAATTGGTTCTACAAAACTTTAGGCGAACATTTGCTCCCACCTTCACCAAAGCTGTATATAAAAAGCCTTTGTGACTAACGATTCCCCTCTTGTTCATTGAAAAAAAATATATATCTTAGATGATGACTATTCGTCAAAAGTTTACCAAACTTTCTTTCAGGATCGTCATATTTTGTTAAAGGATTTTTTGTTACAGGTTTCACTTGACTTTTTCATTTAATAAAAACCCCTTATATTTAATATCAGCCATTCTCATTGTTTTTCGTTCAAGAAGAATATTTATTGATGATTATTTGTCACTTGTTAAATCCAAGGAGCAATGATTCCAATCGCAAATAACATTGCCTAATTTTTCTTTTATGATTATCGATTAATATACAAAGTATCTAAATGATATTCACTCTCTAGTCCTCCAGTAAGAAATTGTAAATATATTAACTCGACTGACACGTCATCCATTTGAAAATCGATCTAAATTTATTATCGATATACACAATTCAATTATTCATTCTTCATTGGTTTTCATTTGGATCACAACCGTTTTTGTTCAGTATTAGAGCTTTTCGATGTTGTTGTTTTATTAATCTGTAAATACCCATTCCGTAGACTCGTAGTGATAATCCCGTTGTAAATATTCACACACCTCACAGATACCTCATTATACGACATGCATGCTTGAGTTTGATTTTCAGTAGTTTTTCATTAGTAGATGCAATTTATTGTATTTTGTAATTTGATGTTTAGATATATATATTTGTGCCTTTAGATAGAATTGTTTACTTTAAAGCAGTAGTTAACTCAAATATTTAATCAAATGATCAAAATAACTTCAATATTGATCTGAAATAGTACTTGCTTGTAAACGTTGTAACTGTAAAGATAATCGTAGTGTATTGTTTGTATTTCACAATTATTATTTGATTCCCACTGTAGTAGTAAATTTGTAAAAGTCACATTGTGATGTCCGATTGCGCACGTGAATGTTATTTAGTTGAGACTCTGGCCTATAACTGATCGTACTCGATGTTCCTTCTAGATCGCAGACCTCAACTCCCAAGTTAACGACCTCAGAGGCAAATTGTGAGTTTATCATAGTTATTAGAACGAATTGAGTATTTAATAAGTTAAATTATGTCCATGATATTAATTATATTTTTTTTAAATCTACAGCGTTAAGCCTACCCTCAAGAAGGTATCCAAATACGAAAACAAATTCGCCAAGCTTCAAAAGAAGGCTGCCGAGTTCAACTTCCGTAACCAACTTAAGGTAGTCAAGAAGAAGGAATTCACCCTGGAGGAGGAAGACAAGGAGGTAAAAATATTTTCTAATTACAAATCAAAGTCGTACCCGAGAACTTAAATAACTATCCAAACACCCGAACCAGAAAGAACAAATTATGTACAAAAAAAAATAAACTACCATCGTTGTAAAAAAATAATTATTAATATCTTGAAAAGACTTTTCAAAAGTAGAAACTGCACCTACAAGTGTAAAACATTGGTTGTTACTAATATGATTCATTTAAGTTAAGAGTAAAAAATAAACAATTAAATAATAAACCCCCTTAATAATTGCAAACTATATTAAAAAGTAAATTTCAATTTTCAATGATTTCCCCAAGCAGAGATTATTTAAAGAATATAATATGGGACTTTGTTCCAAGTTTTAATGCTATTTTTGTATGTTGACGCCGCGCTATACAGGGCAGCTCCGGTGCAAAGGTAAACTGAATGGAAAAACCCGAATATAAAATGTAAAAATAATTATGCCTCTTTAGGTGAAATGCGGAATCCTTAATAACATAGCAGTGGAGTAATGTGGCACCTTTATAAATATAATCATGCATCAAACACAAATAATACCAAATGTACCCCGGAAAGGTTACTGGTGTAAATATACATGAATGCGCGGCGACTCGAAACTCGCTGCACCTATCGAAATAATGTGACACACCATGGTTAGAGGATCGAAAAAAATTTTACATTTGTTATAGTATTTTGTCGCAAAACTAAATTTAAATTAATATTGTTTCAAAACACATTTTAACGATCCTTCAAATTGTAAAGTATATAATTGTTCACATTTTGGGAGCTGCCGGGAGTTATGAATTGTCCGTATTAAATTTGGCTGTATATAATGAATCGCGTATTCCTAGGTCATACAAGTAGTTCTATTTTGAACATTATCATATTATTGGATGTTGCAATTTGTTTTTATTATTTGCCGTTATTCATCATTATATGTTCAAGTTACAATTACAAATATCACATGATGAAATGATGATACCAGAAACAAACCCGTTCATAAACGCTAAAAACAAAATGAAACATAGTTTTAAATAGATAATCTTTTACCATATATAATATTGATTGATTTGAAGAGTTATCGGATGCTTGAGCTCTCATTTAATATCCTTTTTACTGTAAAAAGAAGCACTCGAATAGCTTATACTTTTTATAAATTTCTATTGTGAGAGTGACCATTTTTCAATGCACTAGATTTATGTAGTTTTGAAAGCTTTACATTTGCTTTTTGAGATACCTTTATTGAAATATTTAAATCACATATTTATATTCTTAATAATCAATATACCCAGCGCCTAGTAGTGATTTGGCTTTCACTTTGAGTTGTTTGCATTAGGTTTTCTTTAGCCCGCTTTATAAATATATAAACTATTTCAAGTAATGTATAACTAACAAGCTTACTCTTTATAATTATACAGTAGACATTAATTTCAAATATAAGAAAAAGCCATTTTTAAAGCACAATAAAGACGTTGAGCAAATATTGTAAAAACATCACAACCATAAACATTTCATATTATCTCAATTCATCACAAACAAACATTACTATAACATGAAAAACAAAAACAATAAATTCTGCAGTATAAAGCAGATATAAATTAATATTTAAATTTAAACTAACCCTATATTCTAAATTCTAATAAATACTTAAACTTGATAACTATAATTGGATGATATAGACTTGCGCTTGCCATGCACAACAGAAGCAAGAGCAATTAGAAAGCTAGCCGACAGTTCGCTCGCGAGCTACACATCTAGACTAACAGTTTGCATTCACGAGAGAGCTGTTCTGATCGAATGTTGTATTTCTCCACAGAAAAAACCCGACTGGTCCAAGGGCAAGCCCGGAGATGCACAGAAGGTAAAGGAAGAGGAAGTCGAGGCATGAGACCCTCAGCGCCGCCCTCTCTAGATCCTTCCCCTGAAACACATTCCACCCACGTGTTTCAACTTCACTTTACTCTTAAATATTACCATTCAAACCATACATTTCATATTATATGATGATTGAACTACAATTACTCCAAATTTTTGTTATCACTGCTACATTTAATATTTATTTTATTTTATCATTAAAAGAATAAAAATGTTTTTATTTTTCTTCTTTATGTATTATTTATATTATGATTTTATATTATGAGACAATATATTATGTAACTGTTTATATTATAATTAGTGAAATTATTTATTTGTTTAAAGTAATCACATAGTATCACACATAATCTTGAGACACCTTCTTGAAGAATTTTGATAACTTTTATAAAAAAAGTAATTTTACAAAATGTACATTCACAGTTATTTGAAAACATCACGAGTAAATAAAACATCAATTGGATATATCACACAGAATTTCATTTGCCATGAACTCACACACTTGTGCGTAGTGGATGCATTTTGTCACTCTTTGATGTTTCCCCGAGCACGACCGTGCGAGAGTTATGTGAGCCCTTTACTATGATGTTCATTGTTTTGTGGTAACATGAAACCTGGAGAACCCTCTCACCATGTTTATTTGTGTCATCTTTGAATATTTAAAACCATACTTTTAAGACTATGCAATTTCAATAAAATTTGTGTTCATTGAAATTTGACAGCGTGCATGTTTTATTCAAACGCCTTCAAATTAAACTCGCAGAGGGTCGAAAGCATGAAATTGAAGAAATACAAAAAGGTAAATTCTACGCATAAAGAAAGTATCAAGCGTATATTGTTTGATATAATATTATCTGATCTGTGATCACACTGTATGCCAGTAATGAATTATTTGTCCCATTCTCATCCTAAAAATGTGAGACCTTTTTACTGTTGACTTTTGTGTTAGAATCATAGATATTAGTTGTATGCCGTGTAGTAAGCTCCATTTCTAAGAAGACTTGAATGGTAAGTTTGAATTTATTAAATACATGTTGCATGGACTTATCCCTTTGCCTCCAAAGCACGCTGCATTATAAATCGAGGGATCCAACATATAAATGCGACAAAATGAATTAAATGTTCAAAATGAGAAATCAGTAATTAAAGGATAAAAAAGTAGCTTGGATTTATTATTTGTACATTCAAAAAAATATATTTTCCTCCCAATAAATTTAATTTAAACATTTTCCAAATTCTTTAATTACTTTTATTGAATAATTAAAAAAATTGATTTGAACTAAATTTTCATTTCAATTGTCGATTGCATTATTTTGCATTAGACTTGGCATTAAAGACTATTTAAGAAAACCAAAATGTTGAAATTATACATTGTATATCAAACATTTAAAAATATTTATTAAAAACTATGATTTTTCCAAAAAAATTTTGAATAGTTCAAATTTTATAAACTAGTTATTTTTTTTAGTATTAGCACAAACAAAATGACAAAATACAATTCCATAATAATTTACGGTAAGATTTTTAAAATGTAATCAAGCCTTCTAGAAAAATGGAAATACATTAATAAATTTTTGTCATTGAATTATTATTATTAAAGTTTCAAAAGCACTATTAATTTTGTACATTCTAGTGAAAATAGATAAATATAAATTAAGCCACCCAATTCAATGTTTAAAAAAAACTTCATAAATTTTAAAAATAAATTTATTATATCTAGTCTCTGAAATATGTATAAAACCTTAAGTATAGAGTTTATATTTTAGGGGGTGTACACATGAGTCTTCAACTTGGCCATTTGTGGCAAATTTTCTAAAAAGAAAGCAAATTTTTCGGGAAAACTTTGTATTTTAGAACTTTCTCAGCTACAGAAGACGGCAAAATTTTAATATTATATTTAATGCATACCTACTTTTAAAAAAACATGTCAAACGTTAAACGAATATATGCCGGTTTAAATTTCTATATTCAGATGAGTTTAACCTTTAAATGCGAATTAAATCCTTTTGATTTGATTGAAGTTTGCATGTTTTGATATGCACAAAACAACATTAGGAGTAATTTTACAATAAACGTCATTTGTTGGTATAGTAATTAAGAAAATATATTAAAAAAATAATATATTCAAAAATTGTTATCATGGGGTTTTATATATGTATATATGGCCAAACATATGGACGCGTGGTGTGTACTACTAAAAGAAAAAAAAAACAATAGACAATATAATCACTTTACTTTTATTGACCACAAACTAAACACGTAATAAAGATTTATCATATGGTTTGCTTAAATGTATTTTTTCCATATTTAATTATTTAATAAATATCATATTATTTTTATTGATTATCTATAATAAATGTATTGATTTTTTTTAAAGCTTTTTGCTATTCTCGCAATAAATACTCATATAACGCTTATTGCTTCAGTTACTCTAGTTTTAATGCGAAAATATTTAAAGTGACTACCAAAGTATTTTGCAATGACAATAAAAGTCAATGTTTACGCAATAGTTGAAGTGTGTAATTACTGCGTTATTAAATATTTTTTTTAACATAGCGTATATTTTAAGTTGTACATTTTTTTTTTTTTTTTTTTTTAAATGTACGAATGAATTGATTGTATCGTAGTCACGAATTATTTAAATGTGTAATAAATATCACGAAAACATTTTCGCATTAAAAATAAGTCGTTGTCCGTAAAAACGTAATAATACGCATACGGGTTGACCAGGAGGGAGAGCCTGGGGCTGAAGGAGCGCCGGGCGAGGGTGCTCCCCCGGCGGACGGTGCAGCCCCCGCAGAAGGTGCTGCGCCTCCGGCTGAAGGGGCTGCTCCACCCGCTGATGGTGCCGCACCCCCAGCTGATGGCGCCGCCCCCCCTGCTGAAGGCGCCCCAGCAGCCGCACCCCCTGCCGAGGGGGCTCCTGCCGCACCAGCCGACCCCGCTGCCCCTGCCGCCCCTGCAGAAGGAGCGCCGGCTGCAGCACCACCAGCAGAAGGTACTACAATACACTTACCCTATTACGCCAGATATCTTGTAGTCCGTTTTTAAATATATTGAGAAAAAAACTCTAATTCAGTTTTTTTAAGATTTTATTGAACAAACAAATATCAAATGCCGGACATTGAGAATACACAAAAAATGCTATTTTAATCAATAAATAAAAACAGAAAATAAATACTTATATAATTTTATAAATTGTACAGTGCTTTATAAATTGCACGAATAACATTATTTTTACCTTCGCCCTTCAGACTCTACTAAACTCTAATAATGATGTCAATAAATGAATGCTAATGATACTATATACTGCTGCATTACTTGATATGTTTGTTCTAAATTAATATTAGATGAAGTTTCAACAGTATCGGCATGATAATTGTCGTGTAATTGTGTGTTCTGCGCAGGAGCCCCCGCCGCCCCCGCCGCGGCCCCCGCCCCCGCAGCTGATGCACCCCCTGCAGCTCCAGCGGAAGGTAAGCACGAAATTTCTTTACTTTTAATTTGAAGTATATTTTTAAATTTCTTATATTTGTATTATTTCCAGCCCCCGCAGCCGCTCCCGCCCCCGCTCCCGCCCCAGCCCCCGAGGCTCCCCCGGCGGCCGCCCCTCCCGCGGAAGGTGGGTACTTTGCCTTCCTCCATAGAGCCATGGTCCACATCTGCACACTCATAAAGGGCCTGGCGAGAGACGCGCTAGAGACTCTTAAAATTCTACTAGCTGAGGTCGTAAACGCCTAGATCAGGACAAGAGCGCACACGAATTTTATGTATTTTTGCTCTAGGGATAAAACAATATCCTACAGTTAATAAAAATAACAGAGGTTGTGAAAATTTTGCATTATTTTTGCGCTTCTTTTTCAAAAATAATATTTTGCGTATCAGAGGAAAATAGAGTTAAAAAGGGTGTGACATATTTTTAAACATAAAACGATGAAAGATAAACCCTCGATAAAGTAAATTGCAATTATTTTTTTATACTTTCGTATTTTGACGTTATAGTCTCTTAAAACATTTTTTTTTTTTAAATAATACTATACGTATTTAGAATAAATTATTTATTACTTTGTTATAATTTGCCAATATAAGCCTATAAATAATCCATAACAATGTATTGTTACTATGTAGAAGAAACTGAACAACGAGTACAAGAAATCATGTAGTGAAATTATTTTTACAAGCATTTGCTTATTAAGTATAAGTCATTCGTAATTTAGCAGTAAATTTTTTATTAACCCTTTTATTCAGATAAATTAATTTAAATATATTTTTTTAAATATCTTGAACTTATTTACCACAATGATGTAGATATGACTATTTAGAATCGTAATGCAAAGACCAATGTACAGTGCATGAAATTTTTACTATAAGATTTAAACTTAAATTACAAATACTTTTATTTACTAACAAATATCTTTTTTTTAACCCAAAAGTAAATAGAAAAGATTAACTAGCTATAATAAATTAAAAGTTATAGAGTACCTTAAAATATTTGTTTAATTAATAGTACTGAAATTTGTACTAAAACCTATCAATCATTCACCCACATAAAGCAATTAATATTTTATTTTTATTCAATAAATAAAAAGCCTTTAGGGAGTAAGATCAAAGCCAAATTAGTAGAGCTGGAGAATCTTTATTAAACGTTCGCCTTCATATTTTTCCAATAATTTGGTAAATCAAAATCATTATGATTTAATAAAACTGAATATAAAGATTTACCGCTTATTGTATAATATAAAAAATGACAAAACACGATGTTTTATGCATAAATTTCTCATTCTGCTTTTGTAAATACGCGCTAGTAATCTATCCAAGTGTGAGTAGGTAGACTTGATATATACTGGCACTGAAAATAGAAATGAAAAATTAAATCCTGTGCTACAACAGTCCATTGTTTTATTTCAGCTCCTGCTTGAATCCTTCAAAAGAAGCGTCACCTGTGGCGAACATCACTTTCTTGTCCTTGCTATGTTCAACATCTTTTATGTGAAATGTGAAGAAAATATACGATATCTATATTTACATTATAACATTTTTACTTCCTTATTATTTTACACTGATAATAATTTACGCAATATTTATTATACAATACAAATTTTCATATGAAATAAATGCATTTTCGTTACAAATTATTTTGAATGTTACCTAACCCAAAACATAAGTTATTTATAAAAATTTTATAACCTGAAATCGTTGTAACATTGATCGAAATTATATGTTATTCTCAATAGAAAAAAAAACTGGCGGTAAACATAATACTGAGAACTATTTCTTTGAGAAATTTTTGTAGCAACAATTTGAACTAATTTATTGTTGTATTTTTATTTACCAGTACATTTCAACCTGAGAAGGAGAAAACGTTTTGTTTATCTAAGTAAATATTTTATATAAACTGGTATAAATAGGAGATACAAAAGTAAATCTATTGCAGAAAATAGGGATTAATGATCCAGTTGGCAAGATGATATATCACAAAACACATTATTGAATAAATTCGTCATAAAATAGCCAAGAAAAGATGCTATATTTTAGAAAAACTGAATATATGCTCATGTCGTTAGGTTGACTGTGCGAAACATCGACTGCGTTTTTCTGCCAACTCCATCAATCATTGGATGCCTTTCACACAAAAGATACACTTTAAGAACAATATATTTCCCGTGTCTCTTTTTTCGAAGGACATTCTTAATGTTTTATTGAACAAAAAGTTTTGATTGATTATCCCTTAAACAGTCTTAACTCGGTGCTGTGAAATATTCTCTCTAAACACCTACTCTTTCAATGATATCTGCGTACGAAGTAATAAATATATTCATTTTTGCTTGACATTCTACAATTTTTTTAAAAATATTACACGATTTGTTATTATTTTTTTATTTTTGTTATGATATAGGACTTCCTACACGTGACTTTGTGTAGGATATCCAGATATTTGTATAGGATAGGATTATGTAGGATATAATATGATATTATTCTGAGAGTTTCTTTGACTCATTTTCAATATGTGAAAAAATATGCCTAATCATATAAGTAAGTAATATAAGCCAGTAAAGGTAATTAAAACGCACTTGATTGACGTTCAATCCACAAAATAGACATATCGTTTTTATAATGCAACATTGTATTGTTTTAGTAGTTATTCTTGTTGAGGGACAAGGCATTTGATTCGTGAAGATCCATTATTATAATGATAAAAGTACCACTGTATTTCATCTTCACATTGAGTTTATTAAAATCATTTGCATTACTAGTTTCGACCTGATACACTGGATCATCACCAGATGCGTAACTAAACTGAAGTTTAAACTAAAATTTAGTAAAACATCTGGTGATGACCCAGTGTATCGGGTCGAAACTAGTAATGCAAATAATTTTAATACACTCAATGTGAAGACAAAATAATACAAAGGTACTTTTATCATTATAATTAGTAGTTATTGTTTTAGTGCTTATATATTTCAGGACTAGAGATGAAGTACAATAATCATTCAATACAGTATGTGGGTATGCAGTGGTCCCGCGCGCAGGTTCTCTATATTTTCGTTATAGAGTTTTTGTTGGGAATTATATGTAATAAACATACATGTATATATTTTTATAAAATATAGTTATAATTTGTGTAGATCGGGTTAAGGGCTGCCCCTCACCTGTTGAGCTGCGGCTGGCAGGCGCTAGATGGTGCTCGGCTGGCGGCGGGGGCCGGTGTTTTGGTGTTTTGGTCTCCAGTCAGTCGACTCGGCGCCGCGAGTCGGTCGCGTCTCTCGTCCCTCCGAGCCGGTCCACTTGACGTTTCCTCGTGTTTGTTTTGAAGATACGTAAAAAAGGCGCGCGATACAACTCGAAATCCTAAAATCGACGGATAAACATTATCGACTTGTTTTTTGCGGTTGTTTGTGGTGTTTTGTAGTTCAGGCCCTCGTGGCGTGCAGTACGCGATATAAACGAATAGTGATCCGTGAATAAATTTGCTCTGATTTGTTTGTAAAGTCATCGCAGTGTTTGTTATCGAGTGGAAACATCTCTCGGCGACGCGGTTCGCCGAAGCCATTGCGCGGCTCGCGAGGTACGATTACATTATTGTTGCAATTCAATCTCTGCCGAAAAACTGCACGCTCGTCGACGACCGCGTGCATGTTCATTCGATGAATCAAAGTCTTGTCTTAGTAAAAAATATTTTTAATTACTTTTAAAAATGCATGACCATGACTGTGAAAACGATTACCATTTATATAATTTGCATATTTTTTTATGCTGAAATTTAGATCATTTTTTATAAACGAGTCTTACCAGTATAAATAAATTAATCGCGTAACATAATATTATATTTTATAATAACATGATACTATGATCTTAAAAAATATTATTTATAAATTCTTTTTAAAGTTTTTTAAATCTGTGAAAAATTAATACTTAAATATGATTAATTAACCAAATCAATTTTATATTTTAATAAATTGAAGCTAAGAAATTATGCATTTGCGAATATTTAGCATAGGTATGCAGATATGTACCATAAACATGGATAAGATTATTCATATACATTTTTTTCTTTTCGATACGAATGTACCTGGCCTTGATGCGATTGCGTCTAAAGCATTTGACACATTAAGTAGTAGCAAAAAAACTCGAAGACTATTTAATACAAGCGTGCTATTGGAAACGTAATAAAACTAAACAGAGAATCGTAAATCACCTCTTCAAAACGGATTTATGTTTTTATCTTTCAGTAGCTTTCCCCAGTTCTTGCCGGGAGACATATCTTCTGATCCAAAAGAGAATACCCAGGTGGGTTTGATTTTGGGGTGACCTTTCCTATGGATCTATTTTCCATACAATGTTTGATAAAATATGGAAATATGATGCCTTTTAGTAAAATAACAACGTGATCTCAACTTGTGATAACATACACGCTACCACCCGCATACATTCGCACCCATCCACACACACACACACACATATTTTTATATATTTGTCAATAAAAACTCAATAAATATTTATAATTGAAAACTAATTGATTTTCATATTATAGTATAAATCATATTAAAATTTTCAATAAAAAATGTAAACTATGTTTAATACGAAGATTTTGCAGTTAAATTTCCAACTTTATAGATTTATTAGTCAGTATCTCTTTCTGGGTTGCAAAATTCTCATCTTCTTTTTTGGGGTAAACCCGGTGACGTTTTGTTACACCGGTGTAGTAGATTCTCCTGCTCTTAACCACGCCGAAGAGGCGGTCGAGGATGTCTCGCGCAGGAGAATCTCAAGAACCCTTCACCAGAAGCCGAGGGTCTGATGGAAAACCTGCGTCCTTGCTTCTCGCGACGTCTCGAGGAGCGAGCAATGCGCGAAGGTAAAGCAGAATTTGTTCAGCTTGTTTGCTCGCAGAAATGACATATTATAAACATAAACAAAGGTTATTAAGAAATCGATCAAATATTGCTACATTTCATCACAATATTTAAATCTAATCAATTATTTATATACCTACCATATAGTAGAATTCCAAGATACGTAACAGCTCTTTCGCCCTTTAAAAATATTGTCATTGCTTTTAAAGACCAAAGCAAATTTATTTTAGCATAACCTATAGTATTTTTTAATAACCATTAGGTTATACGATAATATAATATGTATAACAGATATTTTTTTCAACAATTAATGGCATGATCACATTCTCGATACTAAAAAAATCTGTATACATTTGCGGTTTCATTATTAATAAATATTTAAAAATATTCATTTTAATTGGGTAACAATTGCTTAGGTTACAAAAAAATTTAAGATAAAATAATTAAATTTTTAATTACGCAGCAAAAATCTTGTTCCGCCATTTGAACGCTTTGATTATGAATAATAAATATTATGAAAGTAGTACCACCGTTTTCTTAGTATTAATCGTTTAATCTTTGGTTTATCAGTTTGAATTAAGTTCATTGTTGAAAATTTCCTAAACTTATTTTCAAATTTGAGCTGATGGCTTGAATTTTTATCTTAGTCCCGTTTCTGATCCTTTGCTCTCTCAGCTATCTAAGCTGGTAAAGAACAAAGAAATCTTTGAGCCGTGCTTGCAAATGTTAATAACTATATTATTAAAGTTATAATTATTTTGTGTTTGGGAAATTGCTGTAAACTTTTATAGCCAAAAACTTTATTTGAATATGCTATCTCGACCCAAACCTCGTGTCTAATTAATATTCATTTTCTAAATTGAATTGCTGAATTTTTAGCCCGTAAGTGATGCATTTTACACTTAAGCCAAATATTAAATACAATTGTTTAAACTTTCGATTTTATGAATTTAGTTGTTGCGTAAATAAATTGCTGAATGATTACCAGTAAATTTTCTCATTAGGGCTAGCTCCAAAAGATTTACATCATTGAATTCAATGTGGAAATATTTTTTCTATATTTTGCCTCTTCTAGGTGTGGTTTTAACGTTTAAATTATTATTTCATTATTATAAAGGAATTCATCTAAAATATAAAGATGTCACAAAAGGATATGGAAAGCAATGATAGCCCAATGGTTATCATATTTTATACACAATGGAAATTTTGAACGGTTATCTATTTGAACATGAATTTTAGATTCGTATGAATAGTAAACCGACGAGTTTAGACAATTGTGAAAACCATTCACTTAGAAGACCTGAGATAAAAGGCTTCTCTATTGTACCAAAAATGGAATATTTATTTTTAATCATAGAAAAAATTTCAAATCTATTTATCACCTTTTTATATGTGTATTACTGTACTGTTATATATATTTTTTTTTAAATTTTTACAAACATCGCTTTGTCTGTGGAAAAAATTTGTTTTAGAAAAAATCTCTTTTTCAAATTTTCAATAAAAAAAATATTTGCTAAATTAAAATTTATGAGTAAGAAATCACATTAAAAAAAAATCCTATCGTTTCATGTATGAATTGATTGTATAAGTATTGTACATAAAATTTAAGTAAAAAATTACGAATATGGGAGAAAAATACGGATATATTTAATATAATCATGGCATAATTTAGGTTTCAGAAAATTATAACCCCACGGCTTATATATCGTTCAAGGGTTTTTCTAATTTCCTTTTGAAAAATGCTTATGGAACTAAAAAAGAGAGAAATATTTTAAGACTGATTCATAATTAATTTTCTTTATGGATGATAAGGGCTGACTCCACCAGAATACTTTAATTATTATTTTTTTGACTTTAAATACTATATTGAATTAATTTAGATTCAATAAAATAAAAAAAAACTTCCACACAACTACCTCAGTTGAAATGTTTTTGTAGTTCTTTCTTTTTTAGCTTTATTTTAATATATAAGGGGAAAGAAAAAATCTTACAAATAGTCACGAGAGGTTCCAAGAATATGCCCCAATTTATTTATATCATTACAAGGGGTTCTATAAACAGATACTTACATTCCTACTGATGCGCAATGCTGGAACACATTTCTTCTCTGGCAGAAATGACACATAGTGGACATAAAAAATAATGACCTTTCTATCCGTTCCTGGAGCCTTGCCCTCTCTCCCAGCTTCCTCTGAAGAAAACGGCTTCGAGAGTTCCGCCGAGAGCGTAACAAGCTGTGTATACTGCAAAGCACGGGGCTGTAGGTATTTGTTATGAAAGGCACGCTTAATTAGCATACAGCAGCCTACACACGCTGTTACACAACCGACAACCGAACTGTACTCAACCAATTGCATCATATTATTTTGGGTGTTTTTTTCTAGTTTTGTCTAAGTAAACAACAAGAGAACGTTATTAGAGACCTATCATTATTATCATATTTTTTTTGATGATTTTTATATATATATTTTTTTTATTTTTTTTTATTGGAATGTTAGTGCATTCGATGCTTAGGCCAAACAGCTGTCAGCTTTCCCCTGTCTTGTAGATATCCCCTGCAGGTAAGGAGATTGAAAATTTGACTTTTTTGTAACAGCAAATGGTTTCATCAGCATGATATTATTTATCGCATTTAATCAGCAACTACTGTAGTGTATCTAATAATGATTGCTTACAAAACATTTTGTATTGTTTATTGTGTAGCTAACAGAGATCCCAGTGTTCAATATCTGCGTCTACGTCAGGGGGTTTCTCATTTCGATTATCATTATCAGAATGCCCACTATAGTAATTATATTATTAAAACTATGAATTCTTATTCAAATTCATTTAGGAAACTTTGAATTTATAAGTCTTTTGATTATTCATAAGGTTGCAATTCAAACAAAAACAAATAAATTAAAGCTTTTAAAAAAACATAATGGTTTTTGAGTCACAATTTATTTTACTAGATTTCATGTAATTTCTTTGTAATAATTTTTTTACGCAAATTAAAAGATTAAAATTGAATTATTTTATAACGCAAATTAAGTTAAAATAAATCTAGTTTTAGTAAAATATATATGACACGAAAGAGACAATAGATATAAAGTGGAATTATTCTGATTACGTATAATTCTGATGATAATGGTTTTGAATGCTTCGGTATCAGGTGGTATGTAATGTTTGACCTTCTCAGCGGGATTATTGGATTAAATTCTACGCCATAGTTTACCTGCCGTCAAATTTGAATAAAATTTCGTTTTTCTCATACCTGGTTGAAAGCTCTTAATACAGGTGACTATACCAGTGTGAATAATTTTGTGAACGACCATACTGTACGTAGGCATTACGTCGGCTTAGATCAAAGTCCCTTATTTCCATATAATATTTTGAAAAACTTTATATAATTGAGGAAATACTTGACAATTACATGATTTGATTATACTTAAGCGAATACACATACGAAAAAATATTAGACGTTTTCTGACCGTTGGATTGGAGTTATATAAAATGCCGGTAATATATTGTAGTTAATTGAACTCTACAAAAACTTGGCGTATTCGTGATGATAGTGATCATCTAATATCTAGCAGTAGTTCATTTGCATTCTTATTAGTTTGATTTGCTTGCTTTTTTGTGAGATCTCATAATTTATTTAACCTGGTCTGTACGTTTTATCGACTCTTGACACCGAGCTAAGCTATTTCATTTCTAGCACTCCTCTGGTTCCGTGACGTAAATAAGAATCATTATTTTTAGCACTTGATTGATCGTCTTTCTGTTGAACGTTAGTCAGCCTATGAAATGCTTAGTATGCGTCTCCAGCTCCAGATTTTTTAAGAATCGAGAATTATGTTTTATCACTTCAAAGTATTACTACATTATTATACTATGGAGGTTACAATATATCTTACTTAATAAATATTTAAGAAAAAATAATGTGTTTGAGATTTTATGCTAAAAGCTTGTAGATTTTTCAAACCTTTCTTTATTGATTCCAACAGTTGTGTGGGCAGTTTTTCTTAATAATATACAAAACATACACACGTCATCATCACGCTATTTCATATTTTTATAAGACATCTATTTTTATACGTTTTATCAGTTCTTTAGTAGAACATTTGTAATAAACAAAAGACTATACATAATATAAAACAAATACTGAATAGCTCCATTAATGAAATGCGAAATCTTTTGATTCATCAATATGTAAAGAACGATTAAATGGAACAGTATAAAGAATGGAGGTTATATTTGATGGTAGGTAATCCAACAATAGTTCCACGGGGAACATGTTTTCGAAAGAGTGACCGATGTGGGCGAGAGTTACTGGTTCTCTGTGAGCTTCACTGACAGCTTAAGTACTGAGGCCTACATTGTAGTCGAGAGGCTTGTAAAATATACAGTGACTTTCTTTCGGGTGACATTATTTCAAGCAAGCGCTTCCAGACAAACGCACTTATAAAACGACGATATTACAAACTTAATTTTTTTGATTTAATAATAAAATTTTATATGAAGCTTAAAAGGTTTTTCCTTAGTAAATACTATTGAAAAAAAAATCATGTTAAACAATTTTAGCACATGTATTCTTATTTTTTTACAAAAAGTGAAACTACGAAACATCTCACTATTAGATACCAAAAGACATTGTGTTTTATGAATCCCAAATAAGATTATTCGTATTTTTGAACGATAATAACTTTTCTATACATAACAAATGCACGGCTTGTTAGCTTTGTGGTTGCAACATCTTACTTCCTCTAGATTCACGGAAGCTTCGTTATACCGCTCAGTTATTTCTGTCGACAGTACAGGGGACTGGTCTTATTTCAGCCGAGATATACGTAAGTACTATTTCAGTTATTACGATGCGTTACATCCAATGCAATACTTACAACTTATTTATATCATGGACGAGTATTGCGATTACACACACATTTATACCAAAGCTCAAGCTATGAAGCTTAACTGTAAACAAGCTTGTTGAAATACAAATCGATTCTCTTAGAGTTGAATAGCGGCATAAATTTAAATATTGCATTAATCAAATTTTGATACAAACTTTGATATTTAAAAAAATATGTAATTTATATCTTAGGTGCTTTTTTTTAAATAATCTACACATAATTGATTTAATAATTGAATTTTTTTTAAATTTTATCCGTAAAATGTATTCCCAAATTGCTGTAGATAACGCAGGCATTGTTCCTCGACGCACCTAAACGGCCGATGAAAACAATTCTGAGCCTTGTAATTAGGCGAACCGCACAACGGTTACTTACCATAGTGATGATATTCCGAATTGTGCTCTTCTTCATGTAATTACTCAGACGTTTTGAGTTTGAGCTCTTTTTCCAGAGCGCCAGGGAGCCCTGTTACTAGGCAGTTAAACCTACGCTCTTCGAAGCCTATAACCGTAGTCAAATTAGCCCCGGTTCTCGGCGTAAAGGAGACTTCTTCAGAGGCGCTGCCTTTTCCTCGGAAAACGCTGAATAAATTTTATGGCCAGGGTCGAGGGCAGCGGAGGTGAGGGCGAGCTCGCGGAAGTATTAAAGATGCACCCGTTTGATAGATCCCCCAGGCGCTCTTGTGAGAATTGCTATCGTAAAAACCGGCACTCGTTAATACATATAAAACTACAAGTCAGAGAGAAGTGTTTTTTTCTTGTTCCATATTTCATACATATGAGGATTTGTATCTTTGAATTTTTTTCTCTCTAGCACTTGCATTTATTTGTTTGTTTTTTTTTTACCTTGAAATCATTAGCTTATATTTATAATTAATGTACCAGACAATTGTATAAAGTACGTCAAAAATCAATTCTAGATTTTGAGTGTTGAGTTGAGAACATTTTCAATTATAAATTTTACTTTGAGACTGCCCTTGATAAGCAAATGTTAACAGCAAAAGTTAACCGATAATTGCTAGTTAAATATTTTAATGTTAAAAAATATATAAATAAACATTATCTTACTGTAATAAGTTTATAAATGAACTATAAACAGTAAGTACATAGCGTTATGAAAATCAGGTTGAATGGGATTTTGTTTAAAAACGAAAAGGTAACGTCAACGTTTACATACGAATTCTGTTTTGACTTATTTTTTATATGGGATTCATTTATATATTTATATTTGTAATTTATGTTTTTATAAATACAACAAATAGTTTACGCATTACTAAACTAAAAAATAATTGTTTTAGTAGTGTAGTGGCAATTTTCTAATGAAACTCAAATGTTTTCATTAATATCTGTATTATTTAAATCGACCATAGTATCGTGTTTAAAACATCGTTTATTATTTATCAAATCACTGATAAATTTAGCGTTACCGCTTATAATTCCAAAACATCTCAATGAGCTTTATCATAAGGTCAAATATTATCATCAGGCTGGAAGACAGAACTCAGCGCTGCTGCCGCGGCAAGTAATTTTTACTCTTGATTTAAACGCATTCGTTTTAATGATTTGAGCCCCGGGGCTCTTGTCCCATCTTAAGTGACAGCGATAAATATTTTTTTTATTTCGGGCGTCACAACACCGCCTGATTGCCGGCAATTGGCAGAATAATGGCACCCGCCCACAGGGCTGTTCTCCCCTTGGCTCTCTGATGCGCCGCTCAATAAACTCGATTAGCTTTATGATTGGGGATATCATAACAGGATATGTGTGAAATAGGGCTCTAACTGTTCGTATAAGGCGATAATATTTCAATTATTATTATTTTATATTAAATAAGCCCGCATTTTTCATCCACACAGTATGTTTTTCAGCAATTACTCACCGATTACCTAAAAACGATTGTGAATAAAATATTAATGCACATATTGTAAAGTGGTGATATTCGTTTTTTTTCACATTTTCACAGTGCTTAACATCAGTTTAATTCTCAAGTACATGATTTTTGTATTTTTAAAACAATAATTTTAAAAAAATACCCAATTACATTCAAGAAGTGGTTGGCTGGCCGGGATAAATGAACACCCGTGTTTATTTTGAAATATTAATGCCTAATGAATATTCTTATTAACATACTTTTTAGGCATTAAAGAATATTCGTTTTTTTAGTTTTTCTTTTATTTTGTTTGCTTGGGATTAAATATTCCATTATGTCACGTTAATTTATGGAAATTTATCGTGATTCTTAAAAGCTATTCTTTTCATGATATTAATTGTCTCTTAATATATTTATTTTTACAAGATATACTTCAAGTGCTCTGTATTTGAAAACAACAAATTTAAACAAGATTAGCGATGTATCCAGCATATTTTGGTAAAACAAATTTCAGAGTACTTTAACTAATCAAAAGTTTAAGTTAATAATATTTAAGTCTATCTCATTTAAAATGCTAATGGCAGATATTTGTTTTATTATGTCAAAGCTGCCCATAGTTTATAGATTACTCTTTATAGAGGACCAATCTCTATGATTTTCAATAAACTATGGATACCAAGCCAAAATTATATTAGATTTATAAGAGTCGAGTCTGTCAGTCGATATAAACTGTTATTGTTTTTCTATTTTGCACATTTGTTCTAAAAGATAATCTGGAAATATTTTTTGAGTGTTACGTCATTTTCGTTTACTTGAGCTCCGACGTTTCGGCCAGCTCTGGGAGCGTCTTTGTAAATCTTAAATATGTATTAAATTGTTTGTATAAAATTCTGTAGTAAATTACTGGTCATATTAGTATATGCACGCAGGATTCGTATGGCAGACTTATTTTGTGAAAAAATCCTTTGTTCCAATCTATGTTTAAAAAAAAAAACCAATGAGATATGGACAAGAGCAAGACCTTCTGTCAGAGACACTAACCGCGTGCTCTGTGAGGGATGCGGGACCATTCAAGGCATTGAAGAAACAAGCATTCAGGCTTGCTAAATAATGATAAATAGCTTTTAAAGTTTGGGAATAAAACAAAGCCAACGAGATATCATATGATGGATCCCTTTATTCCCACATTTCAAAATTATATTTGATTCCGATATCAACACAAAAAGTTGTTAGTTTAAATGTTTGGTTCCTTAGTTCCGGAAGAATTTAATTTTACGCCTTATATTGTAAACTGTGTTTCAATATTTATATTTTACAAGCTTTGTTAGGAGTTTGTAAAATATAAATATTTTTTTTTTTAGGTCATGGCTATCGTATTATTGGCTATCGAGATCTTCTTAAACTAAGAATAATGTTTGATTATGGTTGAAGTGTGATGATTTATCTTTTTTCGTTTGAGTTTGTTAGATTTTATTTATAAAGGATAGTAATATAAAGCCTTAGTATAAAATATTGACTAACAATATTCTTTTAAACAAAAAACCGCATCAAATCATAATAATTTGATATTTGAATTCAAAATGGTATATTTTTATATTTACAAGTTAATTGTATAAAAATAATGCTTATTGATAAATTTACATTTATTTATTTTTTGCAAATTATTTAGTAAATATATATAAAATACAATTCAAAATAAAAAAAAAGATTTAAAATTGAAAATGTAGCATATTATTAGTAGTTAGCGGTGTTTTATTTGACATAGTATATGCATCAGAGTCTATGGCAGTACCGTTGCCTTACAGAGCAATTATCAGCTATTGATAGACTCAATTTGCAATCTAGATAGTGAGGTTAGATCCGTGAACTATGTTAGCACGACATAGAATTAATCACAGAGTACTTGTACAATGCCTGTTCTCCATGTAGATATATTTACAAAGTAATTCTATGTGAGTAATCGATCGATCTTTCTGTCATCGTTTTGGAAAGTAGGCACTCACCATAATCATATTGATGTAACTACTTGTAACTATTTTCTTTTGCTTAAAAACTTGATGTACATTCACACAGCTTGTACTGAGCTTAAATAGATATAAATGCCATGTGCTATTTTTAAAACAGAAGTTACAAACTTGCCCTTATAATAAAATCGAAAGATACCTCGTTTGAGGTAGTAAGATAAATAATCGCATATTTTTGTAATACTCTGATAACCTTGTCTATATTTCTGTCACGTTGATCGGTAAGAGGGTTTATTGCCTTTTATACCCAATGGTTGAGTAGATCAGATTAGGTTAAATTGAAGCATAATCCAAAGCAATCCAGTTCAAATTAGCCTCCTGGAAAACGAATCCCAATTCGATATTTTTTACTTACCCCTAATTCGGTTTGATCAGAGTTAATTAATTTAAATGAAAGTTGAATACATTTATTTAATTACTTTTTCTATCCCGAAATTTACATCGTAAGTAAATGTATATAAGTAAATTGTTGTGTTTTTTTTTGTTCTCCTTAATTTATTAATTAAAACATGCTGTAATGCTGAATTCTTGTAATTTCCATTTTCTTATTTGTGCCTAAAGTATTTCAGGAATGAATTAGTGTTCTCTTCGTGAAATAAACCTACATAGTAAAATAGTTGTTACGTACTACCTAATCCCAGTGTGTGTCTAGAACTCATCCTGCTAGACACTTCGTTAATCGAAACTACCCTACAATACTTTCCGTGTCATACAATATAATGGAATGCTCCGTCGTTTCTGTAGCCAATCTTTCATCGTCCTTTTGACATGATATAGGTGTGCAGCGAGTCACGTATACTTTATTTCCTAAATTCAGACAACTTTGTTTTATCTCTCTTTTATAAAAAAAATCGATAAAATGATTTCACCACATTAAAAATTATAAATATACATATTATAAGTTAGCACGTCATTACAACATTTCATTAAAATACATTTCTATTAAAATATTTTAACGGACATATTTAAAAATACACAACAACAAAAGCACCGGATTGTAACTTTTAAATAATATTTACAATCTACCTTCCTTTCCTCCATTTTTTAAAACGTAGCGTTGATTGCAATACTTAACAAAACATCAAAATGTACCGTCAGTATTAATTTTTATAGACTTGAAAGAGTATGAAACTGACAGCCTAGTACAAATTCAAAATATACTCGTTCACTTCATTTTACACTACATTAAAATAAGGCCAGTACTTATTAACTAAGCCCTCAAATTCGATTCAGTTTCAACAAAAAAAGCAATTACAGATTTTCAAAACCCTGAAATGGATTTTTACAAAATTGCTTTGCTATTTTTGCGCCCCCGCCCCGCGGCCTCGGAGACTTTTGCGCGACATTTGTCATGTTTATCAAGCCGGAGAGCTCTGTGGGCGCCATTTGATGTTGGAGTCATAAATACCCTTTGAAGACCTGTATCAGCCGGGGAGAACAGTTTCATTTATAACGGGATTAAATAAATGCCACGTTTTATTTCAGGCGTGATCAATATATCAACCGAGAAAAATATACTCTTTTACGGCGCTGGGTTTGAGATAAATTCGTACTTGAATTTGAATGGGTAAATTTTATTTTCAAGTTATTAATTTAAGTGCACTTACTTTATGGAAAATGCTCGGTTTTTTTTGTTAATGTTGATGTTTAAGTTAGGATTCATGTGTATATACGATGATCAGTCACGTAGATTTCTAAAATCATATATGATTGTAAATTATTAAAGAAATTAGCAACAAGTTAATATAGAGTTTGTTTAAAAAAAAAAATACACAACGTTTAAATAGTTTAATTTAGCTTCGTTACATTTTTGACAAAGTATATTTTGTGTCGAAAACTTTTAAAACATGCGAGAAATAGTTTATTGCATAGGATAAAACTATTCAAGTATACTTTATATTTAAAATAAAACTGCTTTAATATCCCAAAGTAGTAGTTGAATTAATATACAAGAATGTGTGCAGTTTTTTTAAACGAAGTATTTTGACTTAAGTACAATTTTTTTATTTAATTTTATTTAAATATCGTATTTTTGATCATCCAATTATTAATCAATTTTTGTTTATAGATATTTATATATATATATATATATATATATATATATATATATTTATATATATTTATATAAAGTATTAATGTGAAAAGCTTTATTGCATATGTGTTCTTTCATACCGTAAAGCATACCTTCCTCTTCACGCGTATGTACAGCTTCCATTAGAGTGTATTTATTATTAATCCCAGGTCGTTAAAACCTAATTTATAATATGTGCCCATATTGTATCCCCTTACTTAGGCGCACGGTATGCTTTTAATATTATATATTGGCTAGTAGGAGGCCCACAGCATTAATACTCTATTACCCAAATGTTGCCCCTTCGAGTAGTCTCTTCCGACTTCTGGCATTGTTTGTGGAAAGTCCAGCCTGCGCCATATAAGGCTCACTAGAGTGTACTCGTAAATCATTGCTGCTTGACGTGAATTATTTACATCTCATGTAGGTGGGTATACTTTTGACGTTTGACACACATATATATATATATATATATATATATATATATATATATATATATATATATATATATATATATATATATATATATAAATATATATAAATAATTTCATTTTATTTCTCACCATTTTGATGGGATTAAAGTCGGATACATTATAAATTGATTTAAAAAAGGCCGCGGTGAAAGAATTTCAGCAACATACTGTAGAGGCACAACGCAGTAAGAGTTGGATGAAACCTTTTCCTGAAATAAAAACCAACCCCCGCCCTGGATGACTGCTTATAAGGTACTACGCTTCAAACAACATCACCTGAGCTCTGTGGGGTGTAAAACAACATTTTTTTGACTTACGTCACGTTATTTATGACGTTATGGAGCGACTATTTTTATCTTAATAATTTTAAGTAATCCATCCATTCCTTAAAAAAATACATGCCTGAGTCAAATACTATTGGGAAAAAGCAAACATCTCGACTATGAATAATGCGTCATTACTAAGAACCATCACAATTAATATTTAAAAGGTGGATAGACTACTTCGACAATTTTTTGCTTTTTTTAAAAGTAACATTGAAATAAATACATAGTAGTTCTAACCCTTTTTTTTTCAAACACGCCAGAAGTATCAAAGCTGCCTAAGCTACTTTGCATATTTTTCTTTCACTTTGCACCTTCATGTCCCTTTTTTCATTAGTCCCTTAATTAGTTTCTAGGAAGAAGAGTTTGAATAAAAATGTTTCACTTTAATTAAAACTGCTTGGAAAAGGTTCTGATTTGTAATTAATATGCAGCGTTGCGACACAGCAAACAAAACAAGGAAATCTTAACCAAATTGACAAAATAGTAATTTAATATGATTTTATTATAATAAAAAAAGATTGTGACTTTTTACTACTGAAATACTATTAAAACTATTATTTATTAAACTTTTAAGTCCGAAGTAAAAATGAAACTATTGATGCAATTCAAAAAAAAATTAAATTTACCTATTGTTTATGCTATTTAGTTTTCATTGAGTTTTTTAATATTGTTTTTTCGTGTGTTATTAACTTTATTCTAATAACTTTTGTTGTGTTACTTTTTTAAGTTCAACAGAGAATTTTAATAAACATTTGTAGTATAAATATAGACGTTAAATAAGTCAGAGTGGTTTTTTAGTATCTCCATATACAAAAATAGACATTCATCTTGTTATGATACTAGTGAACACAAATATGTGATATAAATAATGACTGGAATGAGAGCAGATAGATTGATTTTGCTAACAATCGCTGAAGGCTGACAGGCACGATAGAATGATAGGCGGGCTTTCATCTAGTAGTACATCAACAGCCACTGACAAGCTGCTGACATTATTAATATTTTGTACCAAATATGTTCCTATTCTTTGATTTTTTGTACTTGTAGTAACAAGTGGATTGATATCTTCTCTTTTTTATATTATTTTTATTACACGTCTTTATAGCAACTTCTAACGACAAGCAGTTTACCATTCAACCACACTAATCTGTAAGAGTAGATGACCGTACGTCAAGAGTACACTGCCGTAGTTGGAACGATCACATATAATTATGGATTTATACGGTTTATACCATTTTTACAAATCATATAATACAAGAAAATTATAAAAATCGTGTACCAAGGGGATGTCAGATTTCTAGATATAATATAATAATTACTAAGATAATCTAACTCCTTAAAATCAATACCAAAGCAAATACTAGCTACTCAAGTGACAAACATGTAAAATAATTGTTTTTAGTATTTATAGTCAATTACTACACAAAAATCTTAGTACTCTCAAATAAATTATAATCCGTCGTTTTTTTATTGCTTATTAAAATAATGAAAATTCGGTCCGTAACAAGTTTTTGCTCATAAATGAAATTATAATAACGCATTTCATGAAAATAATTTCAATTATGCACTGTCTTATATTTAATTTGAAATAATGAAAAGGCTTGCTTTTGACAATCTCTCTACTAATATCCCAGCATATGTCTCTGAAAACGCCCTTCAGTTTGAAGGCGAAGGAATTCATCCCCATTTACCCTAAGGCAATTTTCCTATCCTCGCTTATTCCTTGAAGTGACTGCATAACGGGGTCGTATACGGAACAATAAAAAGAACTCGGGTCTTGGGGGGTAAAATAGATATGGAGGTAATTGCCTCAATGACTAACCGTCTTATTCGGATATCACTTAACTTCTGTGCCATGAAAAAGTCTCTGTTTTCATCTTACTTCATTTATTATGAATAAAAATCAAAAGGGTTAAAAGCACTCGTAATCATTAAATCTTAATAATAACTGTTTTTTACTGTTATTAACTGCATTTTTTGTTTTGAACATAATATTTTTAATAGTTGGTTCAGAAACTTATATTTATCTCCTTACTTTATGCCCGATGTCTTCATTGCGTATCCTTAAATATTGAAAGATGTTTGTTTTAACCTCTTCGTTTGGATTTAAAAAAACAAAATTTCTATTTATATTTTAAAAATAAGGATAAAATTTAAAAAATACAGAAACCAGCTTACTCATCTTTTTTTGTGTATTCAATCTATAAAAAATTCTACAATCGCTTTATTTTTATATTTTCAAAATATATCTTTTGATATAGATTAAAGTCACAGATTTTCATCGATATAAGATATCTAGCTAAATCCTATATTATTGGCGACTATTTATTGTATTTCAAAATGCAATACAAATATTTTTATCAATTATTTTTACGGCTTATAAAAATTATTTTGTTTAATAATAACTATGAAATTAACTGATCATCTATGACAGGTTCAGCCTCAGACTTGCTTACAAAGTAGCATTTTATTGTCTACCAACGAGAATACCGATCGAAAATTTCCGGACGCGTGCGACCGGATTAAACCGCTTCTACTTTTTATACCTTCCTCTAGTAAAAAGTAGTAAATTCTACACATGCAGGTTCATAAAACGGCAATATTATTAGTTTTATATTTATACCCTTTAACGTTGCGTTATACAGTAAAGGCTATCAAATATGAGCATTTCTGCGCTCGGTTTAATATTATATGCTTTACAATTCAATTTCTAACGCGTGGGAATGAAGTTAATACATTAAGCGAGTTATATGATCCGATGACTATTTCCCAGTGAATTCATTTTACGTACAAGCCATTCAATATTACTTATTAAAATGGTGCCACAGGCGTGAAGAGAAATGCTTGGTCGGAAATTTGAAGATATTTTCATTTTACAATACGGGAGAGAGAGGTTGATACGAACTTTCGGGCTCTCAACGACGATATGAAATACTGACTTTACAGCTGAGATGTGAAGTATAATATATTCATCCATAGAATATGCAATATAAAAGTTTAACATGAAAATTAAGATGGTTTGACTACTTTTGCGTGATAGCATATTTGACTAATATGTAATCTATGCTATGGCATTAACAATGCATCAATATGGAATTTACACCTGATTTATAAATAAAATAGCCATAGTAGAACCTGGAAAGGTAAACAACCGATCGCTTGCATTTCAAGAGAGCACGAGTCAGACTCGAAGTTCTGCGATATCAGATTCAGTTGCATTCCGCTGTTATCCATTACCCTTTTTATTTAAAATACATTAACTAGAAAAATATGGTACTGATATTCAACACCAAAATAACAAATAGCATAAGTGGTGTATCCGACACATCTGTTTTGAACATTTGAAATAATAGTATATAGATACTTATCATGTAGAAGTGATGATGTATATTGCATATATTTTATTAAAAATAAACGGAAATATAACATAAGCATTTTTTAAATTATTTAATTAAATATTTACATACGATATTTGTGGACACACTCAAGCGTTGTATATTAAAAAAATATTTTTTAAAGTTTCTTAAGAATATAAGATTTTACTTACTATTTGATTTTCAGAAATCTAAGCAATGTTTGCACTTATTCGTTTAACTAGAAGGGATACTTATTTAATTATTAATATGTTTTTTCTACAAATATATTTATTATTAGACAATGCCTCTAAAGCAGAGTAAGCAATGCTGAATGATGTAACCAATTTTTTTTAAAATATACGCTGGTCAAAACCAAGCTTCTAACTTGGTGTAAATCAATAGATTAACGTATCAACGAAAGAATACTGTAAGTGTGGTGGGATGTATACGGGTCGGGAAAAAACTGTCAATATCTCTTTCGCAGAATGCTTTAGCACCCTCTCACTCGCCCGCGGCGAGATTTATTAGCAGCCATACTTACAGCTCTGTCCTTTCTTCTCGAACTTAAAATAAACTCGGGAAGCAAAATACGGCTAATTGATAACAACCGAAGTTTCAAAACACTTAAAACTTTAACCAGGAATACCCGACACTTTTGCAATTCATTTGATATTAATACTCTCTCGAGTTTAATCCATTAGCCACAGCCTTGTTCCTGGTGAAATACGAAGTGTTTTTATATGTGGAAGATCTATGTGTGTATATCGCATACAGCAAACGACGCCTTTTGACGAATTTAATTACCCGTTGATAATTGAATGGTTCTTTATAAAAGAACAATAGTGAGTTAAAACTCGAAATTCTCGTACAATATCTTTATTGTAGACTTCCTCCACGGGTACTTACTTCCTTTCAAAGCGACTTCGAGATTCCAGGACACTTCCTTAGAAGAAAAGCGGAAATTAAGAATCACCCGGAAACGAAATCGTAAGGTCAATGTTTTCATTGCTTTTGTCGCTTTTGAAGCGAGTTTTTTTTTCATCGTTTTACTTGGCTAGACGGAGAAGGTTTTTTAAATTATATATTATCTTTTCCGTTAAATTTAAGAAAAACGTTTTATTTTAATATGCATCAAGCATCAATGAATAAAAAATGTCGATATACAGGTGAATTTAATATCCTTACGAAAAAATACTCAGAAGAAAAAAATATATATGAATTATTCATTAAAAAAAAAATTTAAATCCACGGTCATATGTATAAAAAAAGTTCTCAAAATATAAAAATTGGCTAGTCGTTTTTTGAAATCATCGATATGTTATAACTAAAAGAAGTTAAAAGTCTTAAGATAGATAAATAAAATTTAAAAATGGTAAAATAAATTTTGTGGGAATGTTTGAAGCATGCTGTATTCATACACGCAGGTTCATAGCAGAAGTTATGAGTGTTGACTTCACAACCCTAAGAATAAAGTTTTATTACACTTTATTGCTTACCAATACTTCATAATATAAATAGTACAAATCGCATGAGCAACATCCGCACAAGTAAAAATACAAATCACAGCAATAATAAAATTCGATTTTGTGTGTTTCAACGTTCTCGGGAAAATTTCATATTACGCTGATATATATATATATATATATGTGTGTGTGTGTGTGTGTGTGTGTGTGTGTGTGTGTTAACGTATTTATATACTCGTAAATATATTATCAGTATACTTCAAGAAGTATGTTAAGGTTTACTTTGATTCTCTGGTGGTTGCATTTCTTGTAACGTAAGTTTTTTTTATCGCATATTAATGTTAAAGTATTCCAAGAAGTTGAAATACCGCAGAGCTCTCGTCTCTGGGATTTCGTATTCTCGTAGGAATGGCTGGACTCGATTCACCCGGTTTTCAGTAGAGTATAAATTTCAGGTTTTTTGCTGAGCAGAATGCCATTGACTTCTTTCATTGATGGATACCCACGGATATGCGCTCGCAGACTATAAAAAGCATTTTAATTTTTTAGTGTGATTTATTATAAAATCATTCTAAATATTTAAAATGTTCATTAAATAGTGTTTTGAATATGCTTTTTAAAGGTAACACAACTGGAGAATAAAACGGGACTGTGGCGGACCTTAATAGACATTACGTCTTGAGGAGCCTCTCTCCTCTTGGAGCCCCGCCACCCTGTCTTGGAGGGTTGAGAGCCTAAGTAACGCCTTACTTAATTATTTCCGAGACATTTATTCAGAATTGAAAAAAGATACGTGATAAAATTATCTTTGGTATTGATTTTTATTTTAAATAAAAATGGTTAGCTTATTCCCAATCATTGTATAATATATTTACAGAAAGCCTCAAAGATTTCTCGAAGTATCTTTTGTTGTTATTACTTTTATTTTTCATCTCTGGAATATTTTGTATTAACTTTTTGATTTATCTGAATGTATATTGTGTTGTTTGTTCTGTATTTTATATTAATGAAAAATATTACAAAGAATTTTAAAGGTTAATGTTAAGGTTTTAGATATCAGGAAAAAAAGTTCATAGCATAATTAGCTATTCTGAAAATATTCGTATATAGTCAGTGTTACTCATTTATTATGTCGTTTTAATATATATCAACGGTTGTTTGGTAAGTAAGTTTCTTATTTTGCTTTGGCAAAGTACTTGTCTGTTCTTGTAGTCCGTTATCTAGAGAGACAAACTGCCCCAAAAGGTGTTGGAAAATTTTGATTATGTCACGTAGCTTTGTTTGTGCCCTTCGCCCATTAGAACTGATATAATTAATTTATTATCATTACTTATTAAAAGGTACAAGCACTTTAATTAATCCTGGTCATGTTCGTATAAGGGACTAGGAGATAGCAGTATCATAATAATGATTCATATTAATGTTCCTACCTTTTTTACTCCAGAGATATAATAAATTTGATATTTTGTAAATGTTGATATGGATGCTAAGATAATATATTTTAGAACCATCCATATATATTCATCCTGTTAACCTATTGCAACGAGTCACTTTATGGTTAACACTGATTCTTTTTATTCCAGGTTAAATAAAATAACATAATATTAGTATATCATAATATATGGCCAATGTTGGCATATTTTTGGTTATGAGATATCCCTTTAATCAAAAACAAAAGATGTTTGATTTTTTTAAGAATTTCGACTTTGATATCATGACATATTACTAGACAATAAAATTTTCATTCAATAAATAAATACTAAAGATAAGACATCACATTTCTTGGGCTACCGCCCCTAGGCCAGCCAAGATGCCTCGGAGAGACAGTGCCGCGATAATCCAATATTCAAAGTGGCAAAGCATCAGTTATCTCAATGAATATGTACGAGTTCCCACCCATATCATACAATTCATTTTTAAATCTTGGCATATTACAAAAATGAACAATGTTATTTTGATATAATACCTAAGAGGGCAGTAATTCTTTTCATGGAGTATGGGAGCAGTTTATAATACTCGTATTTTATTACTACGATTCGAATCCAAATAGCAAAGTCAAATTTATATTAATTGGGATATACTATATAAGTTGATAATTTGATATGAAAACTATGTGATATAGTAATACGTATCATAACTTATTTATTATTTTACATCAGCAATTTAACTGTGAAGTATTACAATATTTAAAAATTCAAAGTAAATATTTAGCACAACTTTTCGCAGAGGAGATGTATTGTTACAAAACTCCAAGTAAAAGTGATCGTGCTTCAATTCAATTACATTAAACTATACTTTCGTAAAAATAGTACTGAAGTCTTTATTTATCCGAACAATACGAACCTTTATGGGCGACCAAACCCGAGCCGGGCGTCGGGTGTCGAGGTTTGTCTGTTCTCACGACTGCTTTCGCAGTTGGCAATTTGTTATTATTTAAGAAGTCCATATTCGAGGCGTACGGCTCAAGGAACATAATACACCAGTAATTGTGAAATGTAGCGAGATTATTTGTTAAAATATGTGTATATATGTCCTCGGAATAGTTAAACTCAGGCGTCATATTTGACTGTCGTAATGCGTATCAGTTTACTTCTTTACCGAGCTGACCGAGTTCTGAGTTTGCTGGTGTGGCTACTGTTTTTTGTATCGATTTCAAGAATAAATCAAACAATATCCAGAAATCAATTAATAAAAATAATATGCTTTAACGATCATAACGCTAAGAATAAGGAAATTCAGGAAAAATAGGTACAAACGCGTACTTGGGTTTCATTAACATTTTTTTTATGCTATACACGCAACTTTATATATCCTACACACAAGCATAATTCATTATATTTTATCATATTGGAAAAAATATAAAATGTTGGTATTTTATAGAATGACTGTGGTAAATTTTATGCATCATGATACTAAGCTTTTATTTGCGAAAAGAAGCAGCGATTACGGTTATTATATATCTCGTATTATATTCGTATCTGACCTGAATTCCAGATGGGTATGTAAACGTCACCAAGAATTTCATTTAGCCATGGCCGCGGAGCAGCGCCCCGGCCAGTACCTGGAGCCGAGATACCGATGCAAAGCAGCTTGTGACTTGCTCTTTCGATTTGGTTCCCTCGTGAAAGAGGCATTATTCAACGAAAACACTTGAAACCCACCTGCCTGAATGTTTGAGCATTCTCTTTACAAGCTTAGGCCCTTTGAGGGTGTCTGTTGGCATTTTTGGTTTGTGAAATGTTTTAATGTTATGACACGTACGTTTATGTTATTATAAAGTTACTGTTGTTGTTTTACAAGCGTTATTTAATGTTAGTTGTTGAGTGAACTTAAATAAATTTTATATGGACTGCTCGCGGATTGGAACTCTCTCGTGTGAACATTAAGTAACACACAATATCGTTATCATCGCGCTGTACAAAATGTTCAGTGTTACATTTAATAACTTTATTTTAAAATTATAATATTAATATAAAGATATTAAACCCAGCCTCGGATTATTTTTTGTCAGCGTAGATTGATTTTTAAATGCAAGCCATTATTTTTGCACTGACTCATTAAATGAAATGTTAACTACATACTATACATTAGACGGAATCTGGCGATTTGTTTTCAGGAATAAAGACTTGAAACTGTGAGTATAAAAATATCGAAAATATGCATTGAACTCTATTGAATTTTTTCAGTTGTTCTATAGTACCCGTGCTGGAAACATAATTTATGTTAGGGAAGATTTATTAGCGCAGCGGGCGGATTAGAACTTTCTATCACTGATGGAAGTTGAATATATAGTAGGGTAAATCTGCAACTCTCCAGGTCGGGGAGGAAATCGGAACAAATATTAAAGAGAAAACTTCCGATACTTTACAATAAATCTGTATTAAATAGCCATTTTATATGCCTACAGGGATAAATTTTTAATGCATAAAATTTCTGATTTTCCAACCTATAATTCCTAAAAAACGAAGCTTAATTTTTATACAAAGTATTGTTACTTCATTTGTAGTTTCTAAAATTTATGTATGTTAGCTGTTAGTTAATGAGTCAATAATTGTGGGATCTTTTCGACTTTTTTTGAGAATTCAATAAAAAGTTTAAATAATGATGTTTATATTTATAACTTAAATGCGTATTTATGTTACCTGCAAAATAATTACAATAAATCATATTCAATTGAATATATGCGTAGTTAAGATTTACTATAGCCTTATTAAGAAGATTTTAACGGTTTGTTTAAATATAAACTAAGAGTATATATAGCAAATATTAATATGTAATTAATACAAGTTACTCGAAGGTATTATTCGGGCGAAATCTTAAAAAAGTATTTTGAGACCTCAATTAATCGATTAGAACTATTTCTCATCACTCCTCTGTTTTTTTTCGAATAGTATTATTTAATAATATCAAGGGAAAAAAGTTTATGCTGTAAAGAAACCTTGTGAATTTTCTATGCACTCTCAAGTAATAAAAAAGCGGAGTTATCGGTCCTCGTTCCCATACAAGGTATCTGTACTCCATTTTTTAAATACTAGGGAGCCGTTGAGTTTCTCAATACGTGACTGCACAAAGTAAAGACCTCATAAAAGTGTAGTAAAGTTAATCATTATAAATATAATATTAGCATATTTAAACACTTTTCAAATCCCATGATGGTGGAATAACTTCCATCTTCGTGTTAAATGGAGCTCAAATATAAAATGATCACTGTCTACCCGCACCAGAAGTATCCATATTTTCCAAGTTTTCCGAATTCCAAATTATTCCCTCACCAGTGAAGTTCTGAACGGCTGAACAAGCGTTTTAACGACCCCTCACCTGAAGTAAGAAGTAACTCCTATTCAGGAATAAATGTCAAACAAAGTCTCTGTTTACAGCTTCCAACTTCTTAAGCTTCTTCTCGTAAAAATAAGTGATCTTAATTTTGTTTGTGCATTTTGACTGAAATTTTTGCAACTTTGAAACGCTTGAAGATAGGAATGTAATTTATCTGAAAAGTAAGCATCTGACTTCACATCGAAACGTGAATAGATTATGCGTATATTTAATTATATATAGAGCTATTTTTAATAAGATATATAGTACAGCTCTAGTTAACTCTTTTGTGTGTCCATTCTCCTTTAACTCTTAATATGAATTTTTATTTTTATTTAATTATTCAAATTTAATATTTTCTAAAAATAATAGCACTTCATTAAACAAGTACTAAGTAAAATTTCGATAATTCAACCACTATATTTTAAAAATGTTTACTTTTAAAATAATTTTGAAACATTCTTTACTATCTAAATATTAAAAATATAATGCTAAATTAAAATTAAAATTCTGATGACCTTCAGTATTTTTTTTTCAAACATAAAACACTGTAATTCTTACCTTCTTGTAATGTTCTTCTTAGAACGTAATGTAACGCGCCGGGTCTCCAATAATTAAAAGATGATTTATTTGCACTATTTATATTTAACTTATATTATACAGAGTCTTCACAACTATTTATATTAACAACATATTTATATCAACGGCATATTTATATCAACGACACCCGAGGACTATCTCGCGCTCACGGCTCCCGAGAACTGTCTATCGAGCACTACTCCCGAGCACTACTCCCGAGCACTCCTTCCGAGGACTCTCTGTCAAGCACTGGCGCCGGTCGTCTTGTCGCTCGTTCTCCAAGACCACGTATTGTCGCCCCTAAACGACGGTCGCTTGATCATTACAGATGTTTCTGGACTATGGACTAGAAGTAGACTCTAGAGTAGAATCGCTTCGATCGATTCTACCGCTAACCCGTTACACTACCCCCTCCTCAGGCATTGTTCCGTCCCGGAACACTCGTTGCCTTATCTGCTGATCCTCCTTGCGCCCGTCATCGTTCTCACTGCAGCCACGCCGCGGGTCCTCACGCCGTTCTTTCCGGCGCCCGATGTCGCTTCCTTCGCGGCCACGCTGCCGATTCCCGCGCCGATCCATCCGACGCTCAATCTCGCTCCTGCACCGGCCATGCCATCGATTTACGCACCGATCCTCCAGGCTCCAAGGAAACCACAATTCTTCTATTCCGTTCCTTTGGTGTTTACATCTGCCACAGGATCGCTCGTTGCTAGCCGCGGCCGTCGGCGAGCGTAATTATCACGAAATTTAAAACTTTCTTTAAAACTTAATTTAAAACTGTGGTGTAAAGTGTCGAGACGAATACATCTGTTCTGTACAGTGGTTATTAATAAACTGACTAAGTGCGAGAGTGCAACATAGATTCCGTATTATTGTATCCTACCTACGTTACATCCTCGCACTTATCTTTAACCCTTTCATGCCCTAAGTACTTTACAAAAAAGATATTTTACTCAAAAATATAACTTTACAAAAACACAAAAATTACAACTATTTTAAAGAAAAAAACACAATATCATACAATGTTTTACAGTCCTGTCTCCTCCTCACACATTTCTCGCTCGCAAAGTGCCACGCTCCGCGACGACAGTCCTGTTGACTGACTCCTTGGCACTTTGTCCAGCGCCTCTCGTCCGCGAAGCTTCATGCTTCGCAATGATGGACCTGCTGGCCTCCTCCGCGCTCTGCCCAGCGTAATCTGCCCGCGAAGTGCCATGCTCCGCGATGATGGACCTGTTGCACCTCCCTCGCGCTCTGTCTTACGCCACTCACTCGTGAAGCACCATGCTCCACGGCAACGGTCCCGATGCACTTCTCTCGCGATCTGCCCAGTGCCACTCGTCTGGGAAGCACCATGCTCCGCGACGATGGTCCTGTCGCACCTCCTCGCGCTCTGCTCAGCGCCACTCGCCTCCGAAGAACCATGCTCCGTGACGATGGTCCTGGTGCACTTCCTCGCGCTCTGCTCAGCGCCACTCGTCTCCGAAGTACTATGCTCCGCGATGACGGTCCTGGTGCACCTCTTCGCGCTCTTTTTCCTGCGCCTGATCCTAAATTATTGAATGTCGGTGTATCGCAATACACATTAGTATCTAGTGATGGAGATATTCTTGGTGTAAAAGATGACGAGATAGGAGTTAGCGGTTGTGCAATAAGGTCTGATATGGTTTGAGAATTAAACTTATTTGTCGGCAGAGACGCTCCGCCCGTCACTACAAAGGAGTAATTTGAAGTTACTTCTTGTATACCAAAGTCATTTTTCTCCAAAGAAACGGTTTGTGTGGCAAGGTTCTGAGCCTGGACTGAGTGAAGTTTGTTCTGGTGGATGTGCATTTCTTGACTGCTCGGGTTTTCCAATCTCGGAATGTCAGGAAGAATAGGTGGAAACCCAGGCACCATTTGCAGATGCTGAATCTTTTCAAGTGAATTTTCTGTCTCTCCCAATCTAAGTCCAGGTACGTGTGCATATGTTTTCTTTCTTGTTGCCATACGGAATAAATTGGAACCTTTTTCTTTAGCTTCTTCTCTTGAAAGCTTTCTTGGATATTGAATTTCTTTATCGGGCACATTTCTAAGTGCACGCTCGCCTTCCGTAGGGGGAAATGCGGGAGCATTACCCGCAGAGCGCTTTCCATACCCAGAACTCGCGTTGCCGCCACGTCCCAGCCCGCTGGTGTCTATCATTGGCACGGGGGCGACGCTGACAGCGTCCTCGACGGGTTCCATCGCGGTGGATACCATTCCCGTCCGATAAGAGTCGCTACTCATCGAGTAGGTCTGCACGCTGTCCAGAGAAGGTGCCGCGTAGTTCTGCGCAGCGTCCTGCCAGGGGTTCATACTGCGGTTTAGAATGGAAGAGAAGGAACTAAAGTGAGGCAAGACCTGAGGCAATTGAGATAGATTTTGAGCAAGGTCTGCTGTCAGGCCTCGTCCAGAAATACTGTCGTCATCTTCGTGCAAGTCAGATGAAAGATTAGTATTTAGGTCCACATCTGAGAATGTCGCTTCCTCCGCTGGATTGGAGTTCTTGTCCAACTTCTCGGATAAGTCAGGAAGAGCGTGTAGCCTTACATAATAGCTCTCGAAGTCGAACTCGTCGTCCTGGGATGAGAGGTCCACGTCCGTCAGTTCTCGCTTCAGATCTACTATTTTGAGGTCACTCACATTTACGAGCTTTGCCATTTTTTTTTTTAACTTTATTTATTTATTTTTTTATTTATTTAATAATTTTAAGTCTATTAAAGAGTTAACATTTAAATTTTAATTATTTATTTCTACCCACATCTGACACCAATTGTAACGCGCCGGGTCTCCAATAATTAAAAGATGATTTATTTGCACTATTTATATTTAACTTATATTATACAGAGTCTTCACAACTATTTATATTAACAACATATTTATATCAACGGCATATTTATATCAACGACACCCGAGGACTATCTCGCGCTCACGGCTCCCGAGAACTGTCTATCGAGCACTACTCCCGAGCACTACTCCCGAGCACTCCTTCCGAGGACTCTCTGTCAAGCACTGGCGCCGGTCGTCTTGTCGCTCGTTCTCCAAGACCACGTATTGTCGCCCCTAAACGACGGTCGCTTGATCATTACAGATGTTTCTGGACTATGGACTAGAAGTAGACTCTAGAGTAGAATCGCTTCGATCGATTCTACCGCTAACCCGTTACAGTAATAAAAACTTTTTTTTTCCGTTTCCTATTTAAGATTTTTGAATATGCAGTATGTTTATTACAGTTTAAGTTGAAATATATTCGTGAATTTTGTGCCAACACAATCCAAGCATCATTTATTTAAAAATAATATTTAATTTAAAAAAATAACCACTTTGTTCAAATGATATAACTTTTTAGTCTGCAACATTCAATTGTACACATGTTCGAATACTTGGAAAGTTTTCTATTCATTGTTAAGAAAGTTTTTATAGCTATGTGCCTGTTTTATTTACTTAACCTAAATTAGATTTGTTTTCTCTACTTTACTCCAGACACTAATAAAATTAACTTATCTAATTTCTATTCCAAGTATTGCGAGGCTTGAAACGTCCTGAGATGGTAGGAATAAGTAATTTAAACTTCCAGCTTACAATTAAGATGCAGGGGGCTGCAGTATCGGAATTCAGTTAAAGTTTATAACTGGAGAGACGCTCTGCAGATGAATGAATTAAAAGATCCAAACTTTCGCAAATCTTATACGAAATGCATCTCTTTATGAGAAAATCTTCTTAACATTCAAAAGATTTTTTTTAACTTAATGGATTTTCAAACTTTTTACGAGAACTTAGATGAAAATTTAATTTTAGTATTTTTTCTTAAATTTATTTAAAAAAACTTTGATTTATTTTCCTTTTATTTATTTATTATACATGTAAATAAAATTGATAATTTTTGAAGATAAAAATTAAATTTAGGAAAAACACATACATATTTTAAAATGCGTATTCAAGTAATATAAGTATTAAAAAGAACTTGCTACAATATTTAAAACAAGTAAGAATCACATGCTAAATATTGATTTTTTGAAGGTTTGTTCTTTTAAGTTAGATTGTGAAAAAGCAATGTTCAGAAATAAATTTATTCCAAACTGGTAATATGCAATTCATATATACACTAAATCTTGTTTTCTAACCCATTATTATGTTTGTAAATGCCAAAGTTAAATACGTGGGTTATTAATGTCATAAAATACTAAAAGTAATTTGATTTTTAAAATTAATAAAAAAAATGTTTTTTTTTCTCATTTACATCTTTTGCACTCGAAGTATTTAATTTTTTAATGAAATAACTACATAAACGGTTGAGATTTTAAAAAAAAATTTGCTTGTGATAGTTTGTGTGTCAGTAAATTACTTATCAAAAAATTTAATGTAACACATGAATTTTCGAATATCCATACAGCAAGATTTAAAAAAATATCATGATAATTATCATGTCTATTATATTGCAAACAAAATTCACAGAAGACCACTTGACAACTAAAAACATTGGTTATGTGTTGTTAACTACAGATAAGAACTATAAAACCATCTTAATTATTTTTACTAAATTTATTAAAAAAAATAGTAGCTTCATTTTACACACTTAAATATAGCAATCTCATTTCTAGACTAAAGTAGCAACTTGAGTTACTTCCGCACTCTTTTCCTAGTAATCGAATGTAAATTTGCCAAGTTACGAATAGTTTCCGAGTAATGTTGCCAATGTATACTTGTAATATTTAGACCAGTATAATTAAAAGAAAACAATTATTGCAAAAAAAATGTTTTAAGGCGATAATATATTGAAATTTTTAATCAATAAATTACTAGGCAAAAGTGTTATTTACTTACATAAATATATAGCTTTATATGAAATTTAATACTGAACTTGTATAAAATACAAAAATTACACATATATTTTTTTCCATTAATTATTTTTGATAAATCAATAATAATTCAAATTTACACTGTTAATTTAAATATATTCGGTATCAACCTATTTTCAGTGTTTATGTTCTCACTGTCAGCTTCTGCGTGTAAAAGTGTTATTCATGTCTTTCGTTATTTTATGCTGAAGTGGGCGAATTACTCTTTCGAGCTGCTCGGGTGTCGTGCATATTGTATTCTCACGGAGACCTGGACAAATATGGTTGCCCGTTAAATATGTACCAAACAACAAAAACAATGCTGGAAACTCTTCCCATCACGACCAGGGATTTATATTCCAGTGGTTTCAAACTTTTCCTGGCCCCGGTCCCGGGACAGTTTTGGCTCGGGAGCACCGCCGCTAATAGACTAACTTTACAATACAACCGCAGGCGATCCTTAAGCATCCCGACTTAAATGTTTGATTTTCTTGGTCATCCTCTTAAAACTAAATGATATGTGCTTTGGTCGTATTATTTGAAGTTCTAAGCTCCGTAGTATAAATATCAAAGTTTATTTGTATCTGTCGCAAATTGATTAAAAAATATATATTGGTATCTCCGAAGTGTTTCAAATATTTTTTGTATAAATTTAGTGTAAAATAAATTTAATAACATATTGGATGATTTGCGAAATCTCACCGAAACATTTCACAGAGCGTAGCGGTAATTCAAATCATCGTTGTATATTATATTTATCCACTCATATATAAAACTAATTATTTATTTTAATTATCATTTTGTTTTTAATTTGACTCTGTTTATTATTTTATTAATTAACCAAACTGTTCGTTTACTCTCAGTATACTTCATCATAAATTTAAAAAAAAAAATTGAATTCCATAAGTAGCAGACTTCATAGTCACATTACAGTGATCTCAAGGGAAGAAGCAGGCATTAAGAACCAGTATTTATACGTGGGGCCCTGTGATCGACAAGGAAGCGTGCAGTCGGGGAGTTTTACTAGGAAACCCATACAAACATCGTGTTTTGATACAAACATTTGATACACTACAGAGAAAATATTAAAGTTCTTTTTATAATCATTGTATACAGTAATTTAAAACTTAAAACTATTTCACGTCATTTATAAAAAAAACTGGTTATTTTTTTACTAAGCGACCGTTTGTTGCCGTCATAACTATTTATAATTTTTTACCTGCGACTGAGAGTGACGGTCCAAGATACTGATGGACAGTTCAATAATTGCATTCTGCTCCATTGTAACGTCGAGAAGACCATCACATGCACGAGAGGCGTTTATTCTCATTTTCACTTGTTGCACCCCTTTTGTATTGACCCATAAATATCTTGAATATTTTAAGATATCCAAAAATTTTGTTTTACTCTTATCTTAATTTTTAAAAATAAAATATTATCTTTAAATTATTACAGAAAACCTATAATGTTTTTCTCCATTTTACTTTGTCGGCTTTGCTTAAATGCTTTTTATAAAACAAAAGAAAAATAAATCTCCCATAAAAGAATTGAATCACTATTTAATTTTAACTGTACCTGATTACTCTCTTTGATAAACACCTCAGCGTGTTTTTTTCAACGTAGATTTAATTATTTTTTTATTCAGCTTTCAACACATTGTGCTCGTGCCCGTCCTCGAATTATCAAAAGATAAGGCTCGCCACCACGCTCTTTGTTATCTCGTCTTTATTCAAACAGAATTTCAACTTTATCTCGGCTGATACAAGAGAGTTATTGCGAGAATGATACGATTCACTCTAAATTAGAGCGCGAATAAAAATTAAGTAGGGGACCTTAATGAGAAAATGGGTACCTAGAGCCCCAGGTAAAGGAGTTTCTTGGAATTAAATTTCATTGTAAATACCTCAGTATTAGTTACTTCCTAAGACAATATTTACAAGGGAAATTTCACAAATAAATTACTAGAAATTCTCAAAACCTAACTTTTTAGCTATGAGTTTTACCAGGAATTATTTGTCAGAAGTCAATATGTTTTACGCATCAATTATTAACAAACCCCATTTCATTACCCGGTTTATGTTTAATATTGAACAACCTCAATATTTACTTTAATTATAGTCAATTTCCCCAGAAATAGAGTAAATATTGGGAATCTTCACTAACAATGAGGCACTTGAGTAGCTATTTATCCACTTGAAGGCAGCCAATATCCTAAATACCATGTGTATTTATTACCAATAGAGGTTCATCACGCTAACGAAGGTTTCATTTAAATAGTAATTGATTTCTTACTAATAATTAGCATATAAATGAAATCAGTTTAAATTACTTATAATACGCACGTTCTAAATTAATTACACACTTATGAATAATTAATTACAACTGTTGTGTTCCAAGAAGCCATAAACTCTTGGAAACAATCGTTTCAGGCTCTCTTCAAGATATACACTGAACGTCCCCTCCCCCACTGGAGACAGTGTACTTCAGTACCATCTCTGAGCCAAACAATCCCATCACAACAATAGTTGTCTCATGACACAGCCTCGTAAGATGGAGTAACATAAACATAAACTGAAATAAGCTGTAAGCAGAGCCTTGAAGATTCTTAAGAAAAAGCACACACCCATCACTCGCGCGCTCTTCGTAACTGCGCAAAACATTTTCTCGCCATTAACTAAACCTAATCTAGTGCTTCCACAACAAATAGGTTCAAATAAATTAAAGCGAATTTAATACGCGACGCTTTGCAGTCTGCACAATAAAGCCACCGCCTCGATCAGTAGAATACTCCACAAAGTACGGAACATCGTATGGAACTATTCTATTTTATTTACATTCATGAATCGGTCCGATATGACGTCCTTACAAAAGCCCCCGGGAAAAAACCAAATAAAACCAATTTTTGCAAATCACGCTGGCTGCAAACGCTTTGATCGACGTTGAAATGTCACTTTTAAAAGACGCGAAGCTCTTCAGAATGAAAGCTGTTGTACCCTTTGGCTATGGGGCATCATTAAAAAGTTTCGATATCTTAAGATCACGTATTCCAGTGGCGCACCGACAAAAAGCATTGAGGTCGCCCGTATATACTTGCCAGTCAAGTCATACAGGAAAGGGTTTACCCACGAGGGCGAATATCTCTATGGCGAACCAAAAAGGAGGCGTAATAAAATATGTAACTTTAAAAAAGCATTTGGGTATTGAATAACGCACGGTTGAATTGAATAAGCTTAAAATATTCTACGAGGTTTCCTTAATAGAATATTACATATTTATAACGTAAAAGAATTTTAAATTATTTTTTGTGAATATTGCTATATATATACGTTCACCATTTCTAGGCACCCATATTCATGAATCAGAATAGTAAGAAGCATGCGGTTACTATTCTGTGCACTCTGAATAGTCATGTAGACAAAACCATTAATCATACAGCTTTGTGAGGTAAGATTATGTACAATACACTTAGGTGTGCGTACTCCGAATGTCGCCCTTTGTTGTACTCCTTTTCTTAAGCCTACCGAGAATCATTTGATTTTTTAAATTCATTAAAATAATACATATTTTTATTCGTTAAACTCAACTTAAAAAAATAATCATTTTTAAAAATAAAAAGTTATTCTCATAAAAAAGTTTTGGCTTTAATTTTGTAAGTTTATAAGAATATATATATCATTTTAACAGTTTCTTTTTTATATATGTATGCATATAACGGTTTTATATTTGTTTTATTTATTTGATATATATATATATATACATATTATAATATTGGTGATATCAATTTTCACGAGTACCCCTTGGTACTTTGCGTAAAAAATATCATATTTGCTTTATGAATATGATCATTAAAATCAAATTGTTCAATTTGCATTTAGATATATTTGTTTTGAAATCTCGGCGGTCAAAATAATAACCATGTTGGAAAATGTATAATAATTCATGTATTTATTTTAAAAATAAATTTCTAAATTCTTTTATTTTTCATTAATTAAATTTACAATAGTTCTTCAGGCTAAGGTTATGGTAAGGTGCGTGGCTATCCGCTGATCCTGCGCGCAGGTTGTGGGGCTTGCAATGTGTGACTTAGGTGGTAGCATACATGGATTTTTTTGATTAAATAAGTGGAATTCATGTTACTCAAACAAATACTTGCATGATTTCAATGTTTGTTTTGTGGTTTCTATTTCGTTTGTCGCCCTTTTCCTGCGTGTCCCTGGTCCCTAGCACTAGATAGCTCGCCCCGCCGTCGGTAAAACACTCGGTTCCGTGTAGTCGCTCGCTGCAGCGGAGGGACAATTGAATCGAGCGACCATTACTGGTCGGATGGATGACCGGATGGAGACACGTGCGCCGATGCGGCTTGAATAATTCAGCCAAATAATTATTGCAATCAATTATGCTGTCAACGCAAAATTATGGGGTTCATTATCGATCGAGTTATTTATTAGCAATGCCATATTGTATCTGTAAGCAGGGTAGTGCGGTACTTTCTATCATATATGGAGAACACTTGGTAATATTGCTTGGGATGTCAACGAATCGATCACATTAGGTTCAATACAGTGAATACAATCAGCCATTATCTTTATAATACTTCCGACCAACTGAGTATGCATGTTCTACGTCTCCTTATTATTATAACTTTGCAGCAATCAACACAGAAACTTTTATAGACTAACCAAAGTTCATGCTAAGAAAACGTTTCTATGTACATCCTACATGTCACAATTCACAAATATTACCTTGTTTTGAATAATATATAAGAAAAACAGTAAAAATATATCATGAGTCTTGTATATTCTGTAAATGATTTAACGTTTTTCTGTTTAAATTATGCTACCGAATATGTCTCAATTTTTGTGTTTTCTTTGTTCTTAAATGAATATAAATTACAAGTCATTATTTTTAACACAGGCGTATTTGCTTCGTGTATATAAATTATAATATACCGCCATGAAAATACATACAAGTAATAAACTAAGATATTTGTAACCTGGACTAAATATCCTGTCGTTAGTTTATTTTCTTGAATCAACTCATCATCCATCAACAGTTTCAAACTGTCACTTAGAGCTTTCTTCACAATGTCTTATATCGTTCAAGCCGATTCATCGTCATTTCTAATGTTATTCACACGGCGTATCCACTGCGTACGAGGACATCTTCTCGGTACTTTTACATTCCAAGTGTATCAATGAATCACCTCATGTGTCTGCTATTTATGTGTCCCGCCCACTGCCACACTTTTGTTTTACTACACGGCTGATAACGTCGCATCTAGGATAGGATCTTCGAGTCTCACATTTTACATCTTTGAGTAATGCTCAACATGAATCTTTCCGCAACGCGTAGTGTGTCTTTGTTTTATATATTTTCAACCTTTGCTTTATAGGTGAAAAGGAATAACCTTGAACTGTAAATATTCAGAAGACTTGAACCCTGTAGTAAACGTATAAAATACATTAACTTTTCCATAGTAACTAATATACATAAAACATATTTTTTGTGATTTTAATTTTTTCATAAAAAAATTTATCCATAAAAAGTTTTTTTCAATACAAAATTACGCAAATAGACTTTTTTCCATTATGTTGGAAAATACAACTGGAATTTTTTTAATTTGTTAAAAAAAACTTTATTGTTAGTACAGCGGAAAAATGCAAAAAAAGATACAACAGCCTGTCAATATTCTTAATATTTTTCAGTTGACACTTTTGGCAGCTCAAAAATAATATCTCAACATGGAAATGGAAAACATCGTATTGAACTGTGCAAAACCGGAGAAGAAAAAATGAACAAAAAAATATTCATGAGAATCTGTCACCCACATCCGGAAATCGCCTGAAATGATTCAAAACCTAAACACTCTAGATTCTTGATTATTCTTTTTGTATTTTGTAAATGTTCAATCCCCACGGAAACGCTCAGTTTCGCCATACTTAGCGTGATGTTTGCGAGTAAAAAATACCGCAGAGGGAAGTCGTGAAAATTTCAGGACCTGGGAGTGTCATGGCTGCGGTCACGAAGGCCCGGAATTTAAAGAGGAGTGTAATACGAATTTTTTAATTTAATTTTCTACCACTCTGTTGTTATGCGACAAGTGGAATGTTCGTGAAAGCAAGCGTTTAATATATATTATATATTTATGCATACCTCAGTACGATTTTCTTCCCGAAAACATACCGCGAATTTTTCAATTCAAAACATTTATAGTCGACTCGATATAATATCATTAAAACTTTTGAGCAGTCGCTTCCGTTGTCTGATTTTGATATATTCTCTTCAATTAGAGACTAGCCACGTGTCTAGTCCATCTTTGATCATTGTCAGTGTTGTATTGAATAATAATGAATACAACAATAGAATACATTTAAATTAATAAATTTATTATAATGACAGGTGTATATCTTTTAATTAGGACATTAGAAAAATACAAAAAAAGAATTAATTATTATAATATTTAGAGAATTGATTAGACAATAACAACTATGTTTTCCTTTTTTTATGAAATGACCAATTGTCTATTTTTACGATATAATAACTACCCATAGTCATTTCTCACGTTATATCTCGTTTGATATCCCTGAAAAAGGAATACCGCTTGATAACATCCTAGATCATAATCATACAGCAACCGTTAATTATATACTTTTGTTATTTTGAAAATACGCTTTCCGTTTATACAATTAAAATAAAAAGTTATATAGATGCCAAAGTCGACGGCCGACTAGCTTTAACAGTGGATGCGCAACGAGTTAAGTTCGTAATTAAGTTTCACCAATTTTATACCATCACAATAAAAACACTGATAAAAAAAATTCCCGTTCACACATACATACATCAGATATTCGGGAAAGTTTCGTTCAGCAGGAGGCTCAGTCCATCGTAAATCATCGTTAACGCCGCAGTGGCCGACCGGAACTAGTCGCGGTCACGTGCCCGCGTGACGTCACAATCTCCATTTCCCACTTGAACGGGATTACTCTTTAACGAGACGAGTTGAACCTGGTTTAACATTTTTTTATTGGCTCCGACCGAACGGCAGGCTTCCCATACATAATTTAGCGGCGGAGAAGACCCGCTGCAAGGCATGGCTGTTTTTGTGGTAAACACTTTGATTGGTTTGCGAAAGTCTTTGATCGCGTATTAGCGCCATGCTGTGATGAATAACACATCAACCTTTACGATGTTTTTTTTTTGGGTCGCAGAATTTTCGTTTTATTTTTTTCGTAGACAAATATAAAATATTATTTACAGGATAAATAAAAAAATGTTTTGTGTGTGACTAGTTTTAAATCCTATCAACTTTATTTTTTTAATTTAGGAAACTCATGAAACATTATAACTAAATATTTAGCGATGTGGGTTTTTATAAAAAAAATTATTCATATATCATCCAAACCTTATAAATAAATATACTTACAAGTTTACAAAGTATGTTTGCTAATAAAAGTATGTGTGAATAATTAATTTCATTTTTTCGATATCGATTGAGGATCACGAGAATATGAACTGAAATAAAAAAATGTTGGTTTTTAAATAATCTACACTTTTATGTTTTTGCTGCTAAGTAATGTCATTATCATTAAAAGCTTTCTGGTTTTCTAAATGTACACTCAACTTTATATTTCTTCTTTTGTACTTAAAAAATATAAACAAGGCTATCGTCCCCGTCTTCATAAGTCAATAGTGTTAGGTTTCAACTTGTAAGTGCGGTTTGAAATCCATTTATTTGGACATTTTAGACTTAATCTTTCGAGAAAATACAAACACGGCGTAAAAATCGAGAGCTTTCAAATAACACAATTTTTAAAATAATTCTTCATAAATTTAGTAATTAAAATTAAAAATTAAATGCGAATTTAGGTTCTAAATTTTTACCAATACTTTTACGCGTGTTTCTTTTTTACCTATTATTATACTATTTTCGCAAAATTTGGTTTATTTTATTAAAAAAAAACATTAATGTTTTAAAATAACTGGATAAATCAACACAAAACGTTGAGTAAATTTAAATTTAAACATTCGGTTTTGCTATTCTCCAAGCAAATATTACGACTGATTGAAATATGTTATTTGAAGTAATAACAGTGAATGGTCTGAAATACAAACTGGTGAATTTGGAAAGTAAATAAATCATAAACAAACTCATTTTAAAATACTTACTCACTACTTCCTCTAGCAAATAAATATTGAATATGGGAGAGGAGAAACCTACCTAATGAATCCAGTACATATTTGATAGTTTGTAAAACCGTGCGTATGGAGAATTTATACAATATTCCCTTTGAAAATACGACTTTCCTATCACGGCGCAGTTTATTATTCCCGAGTTTCTGCACGGAGGTGATTAATTAGTTTCTCTCTTATCCATGATTATCTTATTTTGTCATTTTATACTGCGTTACGTAATGTGTTCCTTTTGAGATGGGTTGAAAGTGTCACAAACAGAAGAAACAAACTCAAAAACAATGTTAAATAATCATATATCATGACGGTAGTCTCTCTAAAGCCTTAGGTGGAAATATGGTTTCATTTTATTCACGGAATTATATGTATTACAAATGTTTTTAGAAATGTACCACTGTTCTCAAGACTTTAAAAGGGCATACACACACAAACAAATGTATATTATATTTATATATATATATATATATATATATATATATATATATATATTACACATACTGTTCTCTGTAGTAAAAGTTTAAAGTATTCAGTTGACTACTTTTAAATTTTAAATACGTTTACCATAATTTCATATACAGATATAAATTCTGAGTCATATAAACTTTTATGAACTATGTTTACTACATAAGCAATTTACCATATAGGTATAACTTATGGAAGCATAATCGGATAGGATTAAGTTCATTTTCAAGTGAACGTACATTGGGAGGCACTTTTGAGCTGTTCAGTGGTTTCCAAGTTTTTAAACCACTACAAACCTAAAGCTCACAAAAACTGGATTTTTTTTCACAATAAAATTCAATTTTTTACAATTCTTTTTATTTGTGAATTTTAGAGGACGTCAATAATTTTTAAGTATACGCGCATCAAACAGTCTCTGATTTCTTGATTTTTTAATACATATAATCGATACTACTATCCGACCAATTCCCATATTATCCTTGTCGCTCCCTTGTTGGCCTTTAAACCTCCCTAATTTCCCCTGAGGTTACCATCGCCTACTTTGGAAAGCACTGGCTTAGAGGATTAAGTACCTACAGAGAAAGCTTAGGACATCAAGTTCAAATCCTGAAGTTAGGATATAAGTATATCGATTTGTATTTTGTAGCATTTGAATGTAAATGTATATTTTTAAAGCATCTGTTATAAATAAAAAGCAATCCAAAACTTTTATAGTACCAGTATTTTTTATAAGTCCGTTACAAAATGATACCGGGAAAAATCGTGTTACAGGACGTTTAATCTGAATTTTTTTTTTCAAAAAAATACTATAATGTTCTCAAAATTCATTTAATTTGTGATTATTCTACCCTTGTTTATAGATTCAACACTCACCGCTAGTAACTGCGCAATCGTGAAGTCATAATGTTGACATATCGGAGCACGAGGGCGCGAAGCATATTCGCCATGTTTATATTACCAGAATGGTGTTATTGTCAGGCTCAGGGAAGTAGCAGATATTTAATATATCAGAAGAAATGACAAGTTGAAATGAGTGTAACAAGTTTGAAATCACCTTGTTTTATAGATAATTAATTCTATTTGGTTTTTCTCATTATTATTTTTTGTCTATTTCATTTTGTGTCCAATGTCACAAAACTTTCTGTTCTCCTAATCAAATTTTTGACAAAAGCACAACTTCCACACAACGACTGCGGAAATTTACTCAATATGTAAATCAGTAGCAAGAAACATTATTATTTTCATTATATTTCTGAAAGCACGGCGGCCCGCGCTGCTGGGAGTCCTTCATTGTTATTTGATGCATCTAGAGCAGGGCAAAGGTAATATTCCGGGTCACGTAATTTCATTACGGAGTGAAAATAACAAGACACGACCCGCGCCCAAGTCTCTGTGGCACCGCCGGCCTTATCGGCCTACAATTAGGGATTACGGGCCACGGTGTGTTCAAACAAATACGAAATAAAAGGCTTTCGGACTGTTTGATTAGGCAGTGGAATGTTTTGTCTTTCACATTCGAGAACAAATCAAATAAAAGTGGGGCGGTGAATGAAAACACGCTTTTATTTTGCTTCCAGATAGTCCCTTTAAAAACTGTAAATATTAACTCTGTCATCGTTCACCGACATTTTTCGGCATCAAAACTGATCTATCCATATAGTCTTATTTTAAACAAAAAAATATTTAGTGATGGCTATTGATAATCGAATTCACTTTGCACCATTTTTCTAGACCCTGGAATCTAAAACTGCATTTTATAGAGATCAGACGTTTCAGTTATTATACGTGATTAGGGCTGACTTCAGTTGATTGACTACATGCGACTCAACACTTAAAAAGCAAGCTTATCGTGTTTATTAAATTTTGTTCTCAAGGTAGTTTTTTAAGTATAATAATAAGTTTTTTACTCCCGGTATCTTGAATATACATATTAGAGATGGATTTATTTTTAATGCTAATTCTCCAAATCGTATAGATTTTCAAACGTTTCAAAGATTGTAGTCGGTTTCTTTTGCGTGATTCTGATTCTAAATAAAAAAGAAAACATTGTTTATAAAACTAACAAAAAAACTTTTGATAATTATTTATGCATTATGAGCCTAGAGTTGGCTGGTATCGTGTATTAATAAAAGATGTTTTTTTTTATCTACCTCTCTATTCTTCTTATTTAAAAGAGCTAAAATCCTCTTCAGCTTAACTCAAGCAGATAGTACAAAAGCAAGTAAATCAAGATGACTTTGTTACCTCCTTTGAGGCACGAGTGGGTCGAATCTGGCATGGAGCTGTACTCGATAATTGTCTTCCAATTAGTCACAAGTAATTGACTTCTTTTCCAGGCTTCTCCGTATTTTTCCAAGCCCATTGTTTTTTTTACCGAAAAATAAAAAAAGACAATGTCAACATACATCAGTGCATTAACCATCTTTGTACTTCTATTGTGTCAGTGGTTTTTGTAATTAAAATGTAAGTTTATTATTTGGGTACTTGTGTGAACAGTAAATATACCGAAATAAGACTTCACCTTGCATTAAATAAAACATTACAGATATTTTTGTTCTAATTTACCGAGTTATGTGTTCCTAACAATGGACTAATTCACACGCGCAGTTAATGGTGTACTAAATTCTGGGTTTGCCCCTGACACTTCTCGCTTTTAACGTTTTTACCCGGCCAGGTTAGATAAATTGCCTATCATTACTAACAATATAATTACAGCAGGATGGTGAGTATAAATTTTGACTTAGACTCGCCTGTCATGCGGAAGAACCGGCAGCTAGATTTGGATTCACCCATCAATTTTTCGTTGACAGCCGACTGCGTCATACTTGGCTTGCCACGAAAAAAGCTATCAAAGTCAATTAAATTCAAAATCTTTCTTTATTTTTTTATAAATATCGATAGATAAATATACTAAGCATATCAAATTAATTTTTGAAAGAAATCGTTTGTCAGTCCGAATCGTATATTTACATTGTATTAACCGCCTTAGATATATATTTGAATTAAACGATAGAATCATGAAAAAAAGGGAAAACTCCTTGAAATAAATTTCGGTTCACGTGTGGTATTCATATCATATTGATACCTCAATCCTTTAGACCGTCTTTAGAAAATTAATTAAAAGATACAAATAGACAACCACTTGACTAATGTTAATCAAACGTTGATATCTTCTGTTGAGTACAAATTATAGCACTATCTTATATTGTATTTAAATAAGCAAGGCGCAAACTCTCAATACGTAAACTATTCTATAAATACTCTTTGAGTTTATGTCATAAACAGTTTTCTTTGTATTATGTATAATACATACCAACTCGCTTATAGCACACACACGCCAACTAATGCATGTAAATTTATGTACGTGCATATAGTTCAGGTGATTCTTAGCGAGGCCGTGCAAACTGTTGGGCTGACGTCAACACCGTTAGTCCCCTGTTGTTCTTCCTAACAGGCGTCAGTATAACTACTAAAGGTACAGCACACAGTGGCTCCATGTCGCAGGTGCGCTCGTGCCAGCCAGAGGTCAAGGTCAGGGTGTCATTTTATGGGTAGTTCAACCCAGCATAACCTACACCGGCCCGTATTTGGTATTTGCGTGCTAGTTAACTTCAATTAATTTACTAGCTTCAAACCTTTTTAATTTAACAGTTATTACTATTACGATTCCAACATTTTCATTAGTAGTGAGTGATCATCATCTGTTTATTAAATAGGTTATTATAAAAATTAGATATACATGTTAAACTATTTTTTATTATAAGTTGATAATATCTTACTTGCTCATAACACTTTTTGACAATCTGAACTCTTTAAAATAAAAACACAGTTGATTTTCATATTTGAAGGTAAGAATTATATAATGTTTGTTAAAAAAATATGTAAGAGTTCAGTCATTTAGATATCTTAACAAACTTTTACGTTTCCTTAATATTGCCAACATATATAATCTGTCATGTCTCTTTATATAATTAGTCTGACAAAGATCTTAAAAATAAAAACACACTTTGAAAAATAATTGTAATCTTTTAGCACTGCACCTTTCAATTTTTGTTTAAATTTAATTATTTTTTTTCTTAGGGGAACGTGTCATTCGTACACAGATATCAAACATGTCTGTCATTGAGATAAAATTCGTTAACTACTATTTGATGTATTCTTGAATTGACTTATAAGCAGAAGCAACTAGCAGCAATATGCGACACGTGGTGACTCTTATGCGACAAGTCACGTTATCTAACAAAGGCCAGAAGTGGCAAGCGGCCACCAGTCCATTGAACAATAAAGGGTTTTCCAGAGCAATATAAAGCAACAACCGTGAGAACTCACTGTCTCGCGGTGAAAAGATTGAAAGTCTGAAAATCGATTCCACTAGACACCCCAAGGCTGGATTTTTTTTATAAAGTGTGTTTTTCTTCCCGCTTTCGGGAGAGCTCAGATATTGTGAACAATTTCCCCTCGTAGCTATACGTGCTCGGGCGTCGTCAATTCCACGATATATTTAGACCAGATGTGATTTCCTCTTACAGAAATATCAAGATAATTTGAAAAATAATAACGTCTAACCGTTATGTAAACAGATTATTTGTTTCATATCACTTCATTATTTTTCTGTTTTATCATTTGTCTTATAAACTAATCATATCAGTATTTCTCACTTACAATACATTTAAAAAAATAAATTAAATATCAAATTTTGAAGAAGTAAATGACATATTTCGGAAATATACTTTTGATACATGCAATTCAATGTTGAAAAAAAAAATCTTCCAAAATGATGCCTGCAATTACCCTAAAAATTAAATACTTGTTTTTGCATTTTAGCAGCATTAGATATACTTTTAAAATACACATTTCAGTAAGGTCTTAACATGAGCTTGAACAACAAATATCTTTGAAATGTTGTTTTTTTTATCTTACTCATTCTATTTCATCTGTATAAAATTGTTGGATATTTTAAATTAATTTGAAGGTAGGCACTATAACATCATTTCCAAGATTGTCTATATATATATATATGTATATATATATATATATATATATATATATATATATATATATATATATATATATATATATATATATATATATATATATATATATATAAATCAATCACTGTTGAACATAATATTTTCAAAAGCTGTCAAAAATAATATATAAATAAAGATGAAATCACAAATATTTTTGGATGTAGATAATAGAAATATTTTAGAATGTTAAAACTACGCGCCATTGTTATTTGAGTTTTTTTTTTCATGAAACTGGGATAAAAAATGTAGTCTCCTTTTTTCAATTATCTTGAAGTACTTTCGATGGAAATTGTTTGATTCAAAGCAAATTTTCTAAAGATATTTTTTGTCTATTCAATTTTCTCCAAAATACGCCAAACTATGCGGGGGTTTCTTTTGAGACCTTTTGGGAAAAGATTCCAAACAGATTTCTCTTCTATAATACAGGAAACTTACATTTTCTAACATGTTTCCAATTTGAATGTTGATAAAGCCTAAGTTTTACTTTGTAAAACAATATTGGTTTTTTTTTCTAAATAATTTTGCATAACAAGGTAGAAACTCGCCTTCATAAATTAATAAAATTTCTCAATAGAAACACTACAGGTAACTTAGCAAATATGTATTCTGCTGTTATCAAAAACCAATTATGTAAAATAATACACCTTATAAGCTGTTTGGGTATTCAGGGTCAAATTCAATACAATTATATTCAAATTATGTCCAATCCGCAGTCAAAATTTTCACCGTAGCCCGTTTTAAATGTAGGATAGGGCCTCGCCATGTTTTGATTGTGTCCCAAAGTTTGTGTACATAATGTGTGTATTTACTGGAAATTTAGGTAATTACCTATCCCAACATGACAACGGGAACCAGTGCTATAGGCCACCCGTGTTCAAAAGTTACATACATAATCTTTTTGGGGTTTAATTTGAAAAGGTCATTTTATGATAATGAACCTGTCACATGTGTGGTCAAATCCTGTGTTTATTATAACCATTTACCTGTGGCCATTTCATTAAATTAAAACATTTTTTTTGTAAAAGGTTTTACTGTGGGGTAATGCAAAAGACCCAACAGATTGTAGCCTGTATAGCGCTGTCACCTACATTTACCTGTTTGTCGACAAAATAGCAACAAAAAGGAAACTCAAAAATAGGGCTACACACTTAATAATTTGTCGATTATGTTGAAGTTGTACTTAAATAACCAGAAGAAGCCCTGAGTTATATCTCTTGTGAATTTGATCAACAATGATTTTGATGACAATTATTTTTTTTTAAATTATACAATAATTTTTAAAATAATAAAATTTCTTAAAAGTATCAGTAATAATAAATATCCAATAGTATAAAAAGAGCCCAACAATCTCTGCTAAAATATTGATGTATACAGTAATAAAAAACTGAATTCCAATCAGTACTGAAAAATAATGGCTGGTTTGGTTACCAATAAAAAACCTTTTCGCTAGTAAAAAGTTGATTGCTTGCGTTATGACTATGTTTTGACCAAACAGTAAAATTTGGATATTTTTGTCCGTTGGTCAATGCAGGCACGGAATCGATGACATATCACAATATTATTATTTGTAAACTAAAATTACATTAATATTATCCTAAGACGCTATCGCTTAAGAAAAAGTTTTCAAAACCCACTCCGAAAATATAACTTTATCTTCTATCATAAATTTTTGGAGTAATAATTAAGCTCGTACATATAACGCCTTTTATGTACTAAAAATATATTATTTAATAAAAATCCGATAGTCACTTTAATTGATATGATATTTTTTCTTAACCTAAATATTATGAATTTTAATCAATGAGTTTGTCTCTTGGTTTTAAGGCGAAGTTGTAGAGAGGATAATCATGTAAATAGTTTTCATTGCAAGTCATAATTAGTTTATTTTAATTATGTCTAGTATTAAAAATGTTCTTTTTAATGATAATTTTTATTTCACTAGGCAAATTAAATTTAAATTTGTGAACCGCAAGAAAATTTAAATGTTGACCTTTTTTCAACACAAACAACATATTATTTTACAAATAGAATTCAACAATTTGTTTAATTATATTAAATTATTTTTAAACTATTTCCATGTCTTTTTTATTCCTCAGAATCTTTCGTTCTTTGACATGGAAGTGAAAACCTCATGTAACAATTTATATTTGATAAAAATAGTTTCATGACTGAATAAGTTTTTACGTTGTACGTAGGTAAACTTTTAAGGTCAACACAATTTAAAGCGACACTGCCTCAAAATGCCACGAAACACAAAACAAAAATAATAATTTTATTACTTCTGTAAAGCTTGCGGGTCTATTTTTTCGGATAATTTTTTCACAGTGAAGTCTCTCGTATTGATGATTTCATCTTAAAGGTTTTCCATCCATTAAAATTGATGTCACTCAGCCGGTTGACGCAATACAATCATGTACACAAATAACTGGCCTGGAGCCAGAATCTCTCTCGGGATATGCGCCAGATAGAGCCGTGCCTTGCCACCGAGCTGCGTGACAATAAATTACACCATCATATGAATAAATAATTTGATTTTTTGCCTTTTTGAGACAAAAATATTCAAATTCTTTCATACAAAGAATATGGAGTTTTATATATTCAAGTGTCGTCCTGAGCGTTATGAAATTTAAGCAAAATGCGTTTTATTAATATACATATATAAAGCTTACATATTCAATGGGGAAAAACCAAACCATTCCTTTTAAATTTTGTGAATTTATTTTATAGGTTGACTGTGATATGTTATTTGAATTTATTTGAAGTTATTTATATGTAAAGTCTTTATTGTAGTACCGTACAATAGTAATAACCGATAAAGTTTGGCTGAAGTAAATCCGATTCTTTAACACTCCACGGGTGTCATTTCTGCAAACCGTCTTGCAGATTCATCATTAATTTAGAAACCGCAACGCTTTTTGTTTCAAAAGTTACGACTCAGACATATTCTCAGTCCAAGGATGATAAAATATTATTGCAATCTTTCCGGTCCAATGCTACTTCAACTGTAAAAACAATTTTTAATGACGCTGCGAGTTTTAGTTCTTTCTTGCAATTACTCGTTCCTTTTATGGCCTCCTCGGAATATTCCTTCAAGCAATTCTACTCGGTAAATTCAAATCAAGTTTTGGTGTGTCAATAAATAACGAGCTTAATATATAATACAATTCATACATCTTATTAAGGAAAACAATTCATCACGCTGGTATTCAAGTTTTTGTTCCTTAATTAGGTGTTGTTGTAGTCAATTAAGCGTGCCAGCGCAAGAAGTTTTATCAAGAAAGTTGCATAAGTTATGTGTGTGAATATATTTAATAAGCAAAAGAGCTTTGGGTGGAAATAAAACATAAATACTTCTCACTTGGCTCGGCGCCTTAAGATTTCTTCAAACTTCCTACACTTCCTGAAGAATCAAAAACTTCTGAAGAATTGTTTTCCTTTTCTGAATTATTTATTTATTTGTAAGGAGAGTCGCAGATTTATGGCCAAACTTTGAACGGAAGTGACCGCTACTATTGCGTCTTTGCAGTTGAACGCCTCCATGTCCTCCTCATAAATACAGCCTTTTATTATTTGTTAAGTTTCCTTTATAATTATTGATTGCAAAAAACGCACTGAAACTTTTGAAGGTTTTCAGTTTTCATAATCCTTCATCTCTTACACACATGAAGTGTGATCTTTTCATAAATCTCAACTATTTCTTACTTTTTTTAAATGTTTTGCTTTCAACAAAGTTGTTGTAATCAAATAATTAACAAAATCATATTTTTTAGTTATTAATTTATCTTCAATATTTTTTTAAAAAGCTGCTTTACAAAATTATAAATTTTAGCTTCTTTGTATTGTTTTTTTTAAACAATTCAATTTATTACAACTAAACAAACATTTTTTTTCACAAATTTATAATTTGTATAGGTCTTGAAAAATAATACTATTAGTAATACATGTTATATTGCGTTTATCTTGTTTGAAACTATTAATCAATTCAGTATACTTGCTGTCAGTAAAAGATACACAATTTAATTCTGCAATATAGATAAGTTTTCATTTGACATCTAATATAAAACAACTTTATGGTTAATTTACACTTAAAGTAAAAAATAACAATTAATCAGTAATATGATGATATCTAAACAAAATATTTTAGAAAGTTATCCTCACTTTAAACTTATACAAATATTGATAGTAACGCACACGTTTCATTGCCTACAACAATTCGCTGTTTGGAATTATATCACAGAGAATTGGTTCATATAAATCGTTTATTATACAATATCTCTTTTCGCTCCATTAGAGTCTCTATCGTTTGAATAGTGGCATTGTAATTCCTACAAAAAAATTATCGAATATAGGATACGATACAATTTCAGAAGCTACAGATTTTTAAAGTGAATTAAAATTACAATATCTTTCACATCTAATGCTTCTGCCTATACCTTTACTTTTGCGGAATCTCATTCTATAAGACTACAGCTACCATGACCATTTACTCTACCTTATAAACTCGTATATTCGAATTGACCCCTCTCTGCACTTTCATCCCTACAAATATTTTATCAATATCTATCTCATTAATATTTTAATAGTGTTTTAATATTGTTTTTATTTGTTTCAATGATCATTTTAACCGATAAGTAGCGAAGATAATGTTTACATCCTTAGTATTTAAATTAAAAGCACGTTTTCTTGGAATAAATTCGAAGTAGAATACTAGCCCACTACTCCACTAAACAATAGCTGTATTTTCAGATTAATCACTGGTGTTTTCTGTTTTGTGTTCCATAAATCCTGTTCAGGATATTTGTTTTCTGATTAATTTCCTGTCTTGAAAATACATTTAATAAAACTTTCTCCACCTTCAATACATTTATCTATTATCACGCTCCACCCACTAGCGTTTAAGCTACTTCACATCGGATTGTACCCACTGTTTTCGACATTTATTTCATATTATCCGAACCATGAATCATTTCATTTATTCTGCTCAAAACAATACGCACCTTCTCAAAACTATAATTTCACTAACGCCTTTCGTAATCTCATTTATAACTTCATTCCAAATGCAATTATGGTATCTCTCTTATCTATTCGGCCCACGTACCCGCAGTCATTGTTCCGTGAGATGCGATCTCATGCATCAATTACATATTTTTAATTAACATAAATTCATATTCTTTGTTCCCACTCTGACCTAATTTGGACGCGACAATTCGAAAACCGCGTTTGTTTGTTTATTTTTCAAACGTTTAATTTCCGGTGACATTTTGGAATAATGGCCGCCGCCGGCCACTCTTGCAGGTCTTGTTGCTTGGCATTGTCCCTATCGGCCGCCGTCGCTTTGTTCGCCTCTAGTTTAGCTGCAGCCCCTTTGTTGCGATTAAAGAATAAATAAATGAAATGTCAACACTTTATAATTAATCGTCGCACGGAAAGCGCGGAGATAAAATATTATTCCGAAACTCACCCCGCCTCAGGGGTTGACACAAGAAACGAGTCAAGCATGAAATTCACAAATTCAGGACCCTCATAGTAGCGGGATGAACATCGCAGATGTAACCTTTGTAATTCACTAGCTAACCTGACACACTCGCACTACCGGCTAGCACTGTAGCACGAGAAACCGAGATTGGATTAGAATTAATTGACCAAGTAAATGTGTTATTTATGGCACTTTAGAAACTTCCCACGGCAAAGCTTTATTTACTGGAAACAAAGCATTTTAATATACATTAATAATATAAATTTAATTTAATTTCTTGTTTGGCACCAGATTTGATTTCTAAATTAGCAATCACATAGTTCTGTTATTTCAATTATTGTGAAATTTTTATTTTTATTAATCTATTAAAATCGAATATTAAATGAATTAATTAATTTGAAGCAATAATTACTTTAGGCTGCGTAATAATTTATTTAGCTCTTGTATGACAGCTCTTGCATATTAATATATTAGACACATCATGACACTCCTACTGGAAATACAAATTCACAGAAGTTAATTTATTTCGGTTCCGCCTCCTCTCCGGAGTCGGGTTTCGCTCGAGTTGATTTGAATTCTGGGAGGAATGCTACACGAAAATATTAATATTTAAATTACTCGCCGCTTACAAGCATTTTTAATACGCAACTTCTGTGGTGGTGCTTAATTATGGCCCCAGATGGATACATCTCCATATCAGGAAGAGCCGGAAGTTTATTGGACGCTCGCCAGTTGCAGGTCAGCAGGTAGTCGGTGCAAGATGACCACCTGTTAAAGTATTCATCGATTAATTTTGACAACACCGTTTTCACACACGAGATACTACACGAGTTCTCAATTATAGCTAAGAAATTATTGATTTCTTTTAATCGAACATGAAGCATCATCTATTTTTACAATCATACTTTTAAAAACGTGTTTTCTTATTTAGCTCTTTTGAGAGGTCGAAAGTAACTTGTAATTCCAGTAGCGCATCAATTTCTGAGATTTTTTATTATGTACATTTTGTTTTGTTGTATTTTTTATATCAATTTTGAATGAATATAATACTACCTTTATAAACAAACTTTATGAACGGTATATGGTTAACTTTTAAGTACATTAAATTTGTATCTAGCTCACCATTATTCTTATCATTGCTCCTTCAGATAATTCGTTTATTTTATTTGATTAAATAACTTTCCTAGTGGAATATCATTTATGATATTTCCATGTGCTTAGGAACCACTGGATATATTTAAGAACAATTTTCTACTGCCTTACTTTTTATCGTTAAACCATGTATTAGACTAACTGAATCTGTATTGATTGTCTGTACACAGGATTTGAAAAATAGGCTTGGTAATCATCGGTTTGCCATCAACACCCCCCCTCCCCCAGTTCTTTGATCACTTAACAGGAAGCAAAGGTACTCTGAAAAAAATATTTGTAACCAAGAGCGTTTCCCCCCGACAATCTATCGGATATTTTCAATAGAGTGGACTGACTGCGTCATCATCAGAATCTGTCCTTTCAGAAAAAAAAACTGAAGCGACACAAGAAAAGGTCGTCAGCGAAGTTCCACAGTTAATTCAGGAATTCAACGAGACCTTGTAGTACTTAAATTTTTATTTGAATTTCCAAAAATTTAAATATTGTAAGTATAAAGTTATCTTGGAAAATAATTAACTGGTACAACTGTAAAATCTCCGCAGACTGACATAGAAAATGAAAGCAAACCCCAGTTGGTAACATTTGGCAAACTCGGTCAATCTCAATTCCCCAGCTACTCAAAACTTAACCTGTGTTTCATTTGAATTAGATGTTGCCTGCCAACTTCAGTGACCAATTCCAAATAATCCAACAATCTATTTATGAAAACATTATTATTATTAATTAATGAACACTTATTATAATAGATATTATAACAAATTCATTAGACGTAAACCTAACAATTAAAAATATACCACCATCTATACCGACAAGAGGCACACATTTAATATTACTTAATAATAGGTAACATGATAATATTTTGTAAAATAATTGTTGGAAACTGAATTGTTATTAAAAGGCATTTTTGTCCTACAATATGGGAAACGTAAATGATGGCATCCCTCACAGATCAATGATGTATAGAAGAGCCTTACATTCGCAAGGTCACATATCATGTTTGATTATTGAAAACAATAAGCAATTTACAATCGGCTAGCACTATGGTATTTGTACTGATTGATATTCCTTCATATTTGTGTTTGACAACCAATTATCTGAATTGAGATGTGTCTTAATACCTATGAATAATGAATTTTGTATATGTGCAAATAATACGAATAGAGATAGAAACTGTGAGTTATATTAATCGGATCGATGATATTGTTATTATATTATTGATAGAAAGGTAAAATAAAAATAAAGTTCAATACTCAAAATACTTTCAAATTGAAGTTTACTTAAACACCTTTTTTTATAAAAACTTATAAAATTGTTTTATTTTATTTTAAGGGAAAGAAAAAAATAATGCTTTTTTTGTAGAGCATTCAAAATATTTATTAAATTAATAAAAAAAACAATTTAAAATCAATTATTTGTTTAAAATTTCAGTTTTGGGATAGTAGACATATGTTTATATTATTTAGTTTCCGACCCGTTGGGAATCGACATAAACCTGTTGAATAGATTTTGGGTCATAACACTTGGCAAGTGCTTATTCAGACTGCATCGTTGACTTGGCAGAGCCAGTCAATTCAACTCTTGATAATATGTTAAAATAATACGGGAGAATATTTTGATGAGTACGAGTGACATGCAAACTCCGTATTATTTTTACTCATCTTGTCATTTAACTGAAGAAGTCTCGCGGTGGAATTTATTTAATTATTGAACATTAAATGAAAATCAAAGTACTATGATATGAAACATAACTTGAAATATTTTAATTAACCGTTAATTTTAATAAATACAATAACATAAAAAAAGAAAATATTTTTTATTTCAGTTATCATATTGTTTCAATAATCAGTATTTCATGTTGTTTTATTTTTTATTCCCTACCAATAATTTTTCATAAAAAAACACAAAATCAAAGTACCAATTCTCGTCGCCTGTATTAAAATGAAGTTTTAAGCAATTAACTTTTAAAAGTGAAGATTGTATGTGTCATTAAATTGTCGTCGGCTTAATTTTCGGGGTGGTCTGAAAAGCACCTTGTACGGCAAATTAATTCGCTTTAACCTCTTCCGTGTACTGAAAAAAACTGCAATTCCGTTTCACCTGATACTTTAATCATATTTCAGTTTTATAATTTATCTGACCAGTCTTGTTCGTCGCTATAAACGTTTTGTTTCACTTAAACTACGCTTGGCTGAATTTATTTCAAACTATACAAAGATGCGGTATATTTTTTCAAGTAAAGCGGCCTGATATGTTTTTGTAACTGTATATAAAATGAATTCTTGTTTATTATCAAGTAATCAAACAAAAATATTAATTTAATGGGCGTAATTATTTTATGTAACCTTATATTACAACAGAACAATTTAATGTTATCAAAACGATTATAGTTCGCATGTAAATTTTATAAATACGCAGTAATAGTACTTTATCGATAATATTTTGATAAATAGTTTTATTGGGTTAATTTAATAACATCCATTCTTTGCTTGTTCCAGAATTTCCAGGACAATCACTAATTGGCCGCCATTGCAAGTAGCCGCCAACACGAGGTGAGTGATCCGAACTTCGTACAATGATGTCGTCATGCCGGCTATTTCAGTCTGACTGATTGACGGCTGAAAATAAATAAAACGCTCCCCAGTAACGGGCGAAAATATTTACGGCAATGTACAAACAATCAATACTAAGAACACCATAAAAGCACATTTAAAATTACCTGAAAGCGAGTTAATGGAAAGAAAGACAGGATAGTATCGAAGTATCGCTTTAAATATTCATTATGTTGTTACTTTATTTCTTGCCTAAGGAATTGCTTTTCCTCCAAATTCAGGGCAGAAATTTATTTTGTATGTCGTTCTACAATTTATCTTCGATGTTTAATTTACTGAAATAGGAAGCTATTTTTACGATTGTTTTTTTTCTTTACGTACAACTCTAACCTTTCTATAAGACTTTATTGCTAGAATCGTGCATATTCTGCGCAAATTTCTCTAAATAAATTGTTCATAAATAAAGTTCATGAATCTATAGATATATTTGATATATTATAAACATAAATATTAAAAATATACATTCAATCTAGTCTTGCATTATTTTTAAATTATTTTCATCAAATTAGAAACAAAATAAATAATTTGAATTATTCTATTTTTTTGTTTTTATGTTTTAAAAAATACTTTTAAATAGTACCTGTGTATAATATACTTCTTCACTGGGTGCCTCTCCTCAGAGGAAGTTGGTGAATTTATGCTGAATTGGTGTTCATGGTTTTCTAAGGAGAAAATAGTGTAGTGGGTCCCCGGGTCCTTCTACACCTATAATATACTAAAAAACCTAATTAATAAAGAAAAATATCATAGACTTATAAAGACTATAAATAATTGTAGTTCAGAATTGAAAGGATGATAATTTATCTTAATGTAATGCATATAATTTCACAAAATATTGTATAACTAGTAATGTAGCCCGTCACAAAATGACGTATTTGATGAACGATGCGTCTTTTGTTTTTTTTGTAAAAGTTCTAAATTTGAAATTCTCGCGGTGAACGACATCTCGCGGCGAAGAACTGAATTGAAATTCGCTAAAGCATCATCTCGCGGCGAAGAAGTGAATCATATAATTCGTACATATTGAAATTCGCTAAAGCATATTTTAAAGTTTATGAATGAAAATATTATCTTATCGTCTTGAAATTCGGCACATAGCTGCGGAAAAATTTACTTAACTTATGTGCAAAAAATCAGCGTTGTATCTTTTAAGATATTCTATACAGAACGGAAAAACGAAACATACATACAAACATACACACAATGGCTATTATTATAGTAGATATTAGAAAACCGACATGCTTATGAATATAAATATGAGGCTATCCACATCCGTCTCTCAATAACCTATACGAAGATTTCAGGTTTGCTCTTACATAATATCCGTTTCCGTAGGCAAATAAGGCTCTGTCTAAGTAGCTATGTATATAGGAGGAGCTGATGCTCCGACTACATTGATTTTCGTTCGGTTCTCGCTTAGAACACCGTAGACCCACGGAAACACTTTGATTTCCCTTCAATATCCACATTGTAGAACCCACCTTCAAACATATATTTGATTCAACCGTAGTAAGATATTATATTTGACAATTTCTAATTTTATATCGAACTGTACATCAATTTTGTTCTAAAAATATAATATGCAAATAACGAAGATTCGACTTATAACTGTTAATAATAAAATCACTAAATTTAGAAATAACAGGCCACTTTCAACTTTCTTGAGAGGCATATTCAAATATATGTAATAATAAAGGATATATTTATACAGCAATATAGCTAATATTTATAGTAATTGAATGTTCCATCAATACTAAAAAAAAAAAATTATTGATGTTTATTTTCTTGTCAGTATCATATTCTCACCTTTTTTGATATTTCGATAAAAAATCGCAAATATGTTTTTAATTGATGATTACTTTGTTCAACTGTGCTAGTGTCAATAACATAATGTTTTATTTTTGGAAACATAAAAAGTGTGACAACATGCACCATATTGAGTAAATTTGATTCTCTTACATTTCACCGTACAGTATGCAATAAATATTTAAACGCCAAACATGAAAGATTAAAACTTCTGCGAAGACCCATTAAAGTCGCTTGTGTTGAAACAAACAGACTAAAGAAACGACTCGTCTCGCAGCCAACCAAACTAATAATATTTGTGAAAATTCTGCACGCCCAATATTGTGCTATACATATATTTTAACGTAAGCAGGCCTTTTTGGCTATAAAAAAATAAGGAAAGAAAACATAAAATCTACTCAATAATCCAAGTAAATATATCTAGTAAACCTTAATATTTCCCCCAACTTTAATTAGGCACAATATTTAAATTATGCGGCTGGCATAGTAAAAAAATATTTGCAACATGAATATTTGTACCAAATGTCTCTTACGCGGGGCTCATTAAGAAATACATAATTACGAATGCTGTTTAAATTTAAATTAAAGCTATAAGCATTATCAATGAAGAATCAAAATGGTGAACGCTGAAAAAAACATAAGATGAACATAGACATACTATAAATTTAGATTGGTAAGTGATCTACATGCTAACAAAACGTTGCAACGTTGTTATACAGGTCTTTAAATATTTGTTAAAAAAATTCTTGTAATTTATGTGGTGTTAAATATTAGACGCTATCCACTTATTCAAATTGTTTATGCACTGTAAATAGCATGTGTCCAATGCGATCATTGCATTTTCATTATACTGTCAAACGAATGTCACCTTTATAATTCATGCACATGATAATCTCAATTCTTTATCGCTATAGTACGACTGCCTGCCAACTGTTGAGGTGTGACCATACGAGGTCACAATAAACAATATAGCTCCGTATAGAGTATCATCAACTACTGATGTAGATACTGCAGAATATGATCGTCTAATGGACAAACGTTACAGCGTCATACGGTTGTTCTACGAATAGAATTTAATAATCAATATGCTGTGAGCCGAGTGATGCGAGCTGCGGCGAAATCAGCTGTGAAACATGGGACCATTATTTAAAAATTAATCACACATAGTAGAATTTATGATCTCAGAATGAAATATATAAGTAAAAAAAATGTGTTTTTTGTTCATATAAATAGGGGTTGGAAAACACAGAGAACCATTATTACGGGTTCTTTGTGGAAATTACAAAAACAGAGTTGTAAATAATTCTCAGTTGAAGTTTAAAGACTTCCCTTACTTTGGCTCCTGAGTGTAATTTATTATTTGAGATTGTAACAAGAAACAATAATTGTAATTGAATCTTTGCCTATAATAAAGCATGATAAGGTATCTTATTGTTCGGAATTAATTTCTACATTTCGTTCAGCATAAAAGTACTTTATTTGAGAAATAGTTATAAAAACCACATATGAAACCATTACTTTAATATATATATATATGAGTAACCTAGTTAATAAAATTAATTATCCGTCTATTCCGAGACATATTTTATTTATGGAACGAGTATTTTTTTATATTTTCAATAACTAAATTTTATCTTGAGCACTTAACAAATTATCCATTTTTTAAACATTTACAAAGTAAAAGTTATTCATGAGCAACGAACGGAAAGACCATTCTGGACAGACTGTTTTATGGACTGTCAAATAAATAACAGTTCCAGTGTATCGAGCGCCCACCGTAGTAGAACAAACTGGCATCACTAGCGCGTCAGTTGGCCAACTGGACGGGAATGTGTTGCCATAATCCACACTCCACCGTCAACCCCGACGTTGCCGGCAAAAATTAACCTCTGTTATAAATGAGTCCTACAGCGCCAAGGGTTACGAATTGAAAATACTTCAGGTCCTAGATAAATTTCTCGTTTGAACAGTGTATTTTTAAAACAAGATTTATTGCAAAATGCAAATATTGACTTTATATGTAGGCTTGTGTTCTTTCTAAAAGGTTTGTTTTTTTGGGATTTTAATTTTATTTTCTCATGGCTTCTTTATTCCCGAAGATGACGAATGAAGAAAAAACAAAGTCGCAGTGATGATAACAAACAGAGCGAAATTAACACCCTTAATCTGCCATGACAATTGACGTTGTTTTTCTCACTTTGACGATCTTCTTGTTTGAGGGTCTTTGATACAATTCGTTATATACTAATCTGGATAAAATTAAAAATCTACTTCGAAAGGTCAACCTTAAATTTTTCATTCTAAATATTATTTCCATATTTCTGTAAAATTTTAAAAAATTCGGCATTCATAACTATTTTGAAAACTACAATTTCTAGTTTACTTTATATCATTGCTTCAAAAAACTGAGAAATTTGAGTTTTAAATTGAGAAAAGCGAAAACTTATAAATAATACTTTGATATTGGATTATTGTACTTTTATGTGAAGATTTTTTTTTATTGCGTAAGATAAAATTTAAATAACATGAAAACGATGAATTTAGTGATCTTAACAGAGATATGTTACTAAAAAACGAAATAAGTACTGAGTTTATAATCATAAAACATTAAGTTTGCTATCACAATCAACTGCTAAATAAAATTTGATGAGAACCATTTGGAGATGAACATTGTGCATATTTTAGAATTCAGAGTAGACTATGGTGTTTGCGATAAGTCCTAATACATTATTATATAATATAACCAAATAGGGGGAATATAACCAAAAATTCGGCTTTAATTAATCAAATCGTGTAGAAAAATAGAACGAAAGATCACAGCGTAGTGCAAAGAAAGCAAGGGCGGCACAAACAAAGGTGTTTACTTTCAATTATCACTGAAACAACCGAGTTGACACACGCGTTAGCCTGGCCTCGCTTTTGTTAAAATACAGAGAAAAAATGTTACCTTGTCAAAAAAAAAAGATGCATCAGTCGCTCTTTGTTATTTTTTACAATATAATCTAAAATTGTACTTCATGCTCCGCAAGGTGGGTGTTGTTTTTTCGTGATAAAGGATAATTTAAGCATAATACTGGGCGTATAAAAACAAATGCTTCAACCTTAAAAAATAATATAAAAATAGCTCGACTTGGTCAAAAATTAAAATTTGATTTAATCTTTAACGTATTATTCTAAATTATTAACTTTTTTGAATGTTATTAGAAACTGCTTTATTGTGTGTAAAATGGTTTACGCCTGTTCAGTCAATAATGAGGTTTTCTTGCCAGAACGGGTATCGAACCTGTAACCTTTCTGCGAATAGTCCATTCTAACCACATATTCACAAAGCCAGAGCGTAAGTAGATAAGTCCTACCCTATTTTGAAATACTCACAGTTATGTTATATTTTTCCACTATAAAATATCCTTGTGCGATTATTTATATCCAGCATACATGAGAGCTTTTGCACGCATTGTATATAATTTGCCATCCTCCATAGGTTAAGTACTAAGCCGGTCTTTGCAAATAGCATTACTTTTGCCAAATATTATAATAAATTATCGTGTGAAATGCCTTTTAACATGAAACGAACATTTATTTGAAATATGAGGTTACATCATTTAGCTGTAATATTAATTATGTACAGCTCATAAAATATACAAAAAAACATGTAAATGTTAAGCCGAAAAAAATGTACGAGCCCATACTCTCGTTTCGATACAAATATATTTTTATTTGATTAAAACTTTCTTTAATTGAATGGTATAATTTCAATCTAGTTATTTGTAGGTATATATCTCACAAAAGAAATTGTCAGTCGAGGGATGTGAAAATTGTAACACTTCTATTGGTGTATATAAGAATCATTAAAACTTTTCAATGTTATAAAATCTTTCCCAAAAATATTCTATAAACTTTTTAATAAGTGCTTATTTTTTAAATTTTCCATATATATATTTTTTTGTATAAGTTTTGAGATAAATTCATAAAAGTAATCATAATCCTAGTATGTATCTACTGTTATAGATTATAGCAGTGGCTCCTAACTTTTTTCAGTTGACTTGTTTCTAAGTACAGTGTATATGATTATATCCTATATTGCATATATATTTTGAGAATCATTGGTTTGTAAAAACAAAAATGTTTTGTTTATGAAACTCAGAAACAATTTTAAAGGACCTAAATAATGTTCAAACTTGGGAAATATTGGCTTCCATCTTCTTTGGAATAAATTTTGACTGATTCAATGAATCGAAAGAAATGAACCTTAAATATGTTGCCATGATAATTTTAATGATCGATTGTAAGTTGTCACCATATTGAAACTATATAACTAAAAAAAATGGGACAGATAATACAACATTCGATCAATCAATACACAATTATAGTTCTGAAATCTAGAAACTTATATCATTACTTTGAATCTGATATATTTATCAATACTTAATATCTTGTTAACTAAAGTGAGAAAAAAAATTAAATGTTATTATATTCACTGTGAAACTGATATCCATAAATATATATTTGATAAGTTGCACCTTATACATAATTTCAAATTTATTTGATAATATCCATATAGTAAATACATTTTATTTGTATAAAAAAGCCATTTCTGTTTTTTACGTCGCATTTTTACAAAATTATTTGTCGTAAATTCAATTTATCTAATCTTACAAGAGATTAATTTAACTAAAAAAAGATTTTAATAAATACAATTTTCTCCATTTGAGTTATATAAAAAGTTTGAATAATAATTTGTCATTAATATTCGTATTACTATGTCATAGACAGTTTTAAAGCCCAACCGAGGCTTACAAAATTCGCTATAACGGCAAAATATCGGTTTATTTATTCCAGAATATTCAACTTAAGCAAAGTTCTTTCAGATGTAATCGCACCCTCAGGTACTAAGGGCTTGTAATAATAATTAATTGTTGGCTTAAGTATTGCTGGAATCTCAAGTAACCTGGCCAGCGGAGGTTATTTAACTTAACCTTAGAAGAACTTCTCTTTGTCCCGGATTACCGTCCCTTGCGATAAACTTGCCGTAGGACTCCAGGCATGTTCCAGGTATATATTTACACCCTAATGTTTACTTTGAAGTACGACATTTTAACACCTATTGAGGTAAAAACTAAAGAATTCCTTGTAAAGCCGTTTCCTCTTAAATACATTCGTAAAGAATAGTTCAAACCATTTGTATAATATTTAAGCTTAAAGCAATGAATGTCTCAGAAAAAAAAAATTTATTGAAAAAAACTTAAATTTCTCTCATTCTATGTTTGTGGTTGTTTTTACATGATATCAAATATAAATTATACATAATTGGTTATAAACAAATATATTTAGCAGATTAGGTTTTTAGACATTCACGAATCTAAATGCATAAAAACACTATTGACTTCACTGCTCACGTATTTTTTAGCTTATCATTTAGTTTTGGGATTTTAGGTGGCGATTTCAATATGATAATATGTTATTTCCATGGTTGATCCATTTATTTTTTAAAATTCAGGTAATGAAATTCATTTTTTATCAAAACATCACCATGAGCAATGAATGATGTGGTGAGCAACACAATGATATGATTATTATTGATAATTATTGACATATTTTAAGTATTGGCGCAACTTATGCTGACTACTTTGGCTTACACAAGATGAAGTTTTAAACCAATGAAGAACGTTTAAAAAATTCAGATTAATATATATTGGCTTTGTTTTACTCAGATATAAACCTAGTTTAAATCCACGCAAAAATGACATGCTACCCAGTGGGTTTCATTTATATTATGCGTATATCAATTGTAATGCCGGGTCGTCGCTATCGCCTCTTTGTGGCTGGTGCTTCAAAAATCTTCTATTTTTTCCTCACTGGCAATAAGTTCTCTACATGGAGCATGTATCGCTATACTGACTGTCAAATATCAAGAAAATTCCAGAATAAAATAAAAAAAATACTTTTCCGCAGATCAACATTTCTAACTTGGTTATCAATTCTTATGGAACGGAGCGCTGTGGGCTCGTTGTTTGGTTAAATAAAATCTGAATATTTCTTCCAAGTGTCCTGAAAAATGTACTTTGAAATATTCACTTCATTCGTTTTTAAATAATATCTTTGTTTTTTTTATAAGTAAAAGCAGTTTCATAATTAAACGTTTGTGAGTAAACTTACAAAGTTATTTATAGTATATTTTCATTTAATGGTTTCAAGTCTTAATAATTTGCTTCAATTAAAGTAAAGATTATTATATCAATAAAACAACTCAATTAAAATTAATTTGTTTTGATGTTAACATTGTGTCATAATGAATATTGGTGTAATATCTGATTGCATTTATGTTGACGCAGGTATGTTTTCAATTGGTAATAACCACCCTTCATTAAATCAACGTAGCAAAGCTATTCATATATATTAATAATCACTAAGATCCTATCCACCCTCTGTGTGATGTAGCCATCATATTTTAACGTGAAAAGGTAAAGTCGGAGGCTTGCCAATATGCAAAGGATGACAGAGCTTTTCACTGCGCATATTATTTAATTAAAACGATGTTATATTGATCCCTCCAGCATACAAAGGAATTTCGAAAAAAATATTTCTCTGATATATTGTTGTTGTTAGTAATTAAATAAATTATATCAAATTAAGTAAAGTTTGACATTTGCGCACAGAATTCTTGTCAAATCATATTTCATTTAGATAAAATGTATCGAATAAACCTTATTTTTACAAGATTTTTCAATTTTACACGTATATTATTTTGGTATTTTCTACTTGTAATTTATAGTAACAAAATATGACTGTTTTTACTTATCAGTGCCTAAATCAAAACGATCAGCTTTTGCCAGCATTAGTTGCATTTTAAATTGTTTCATCACTCGAGACCACAAATTTAGAGACAATTACTTTACTTATATATTTATATATTGCAATCATAATGTACGATTATAATAAAGCAGTTTTTATTTTATATTAATCACCAAACGACACAATTTTATCACAAAGAATTTTAATAGACCATTTCACTAATGATTTGAAGGAAGTCTGCAGAGTCGCTTGAAATGTACGTTACTATAAAGATAAGCAATGTTAGGAATGAACTTATTCCCAAGATTACCTTAAAATATATTAACACATTAATATAGTAAATTATACGAGCTAATGTGAGCATAAACGCGTCCCGGGCCCATTTTGATTTATAATTGAAGGCACTGTTCCGGCCTATTACGACAGACCGTCATTAGCAAATATAATGTATTTGGATATTATATATGACGCGAGGGTGATAACGCCTGAGGACCCGTACTTGTATGAAGAATCTTAAGTTTATGGGGAATATTTATGTTATTTATTATTGGCATTATCGTAACTCACTCGGAGAATTGCGTAATTGCTTATTTCCTATTGTGAACGAATCGAATCCACTTGAAACATATAATCAGAATAAAATATCTTTAAGAGTGATTGATTCATCAATTGCGTCACACAAATCAAAAGTTTTCAAAAACAAATGAAATCCTAATTATTTTGGAAAATGGCAAATGTTAAGTATTTAGATTTTGAATTAAATATTTTTGAGTTCATTTAAGCCAGACACCCTAGAAATATAATATGATCGCTTTAGATCAGACGCATGTGGTCACCTATTCTTGCTGAAAGTTTCAAGTTTATCTGAGTTTTATTGAATCTAGCTTTACCTATACTAACAATAAAAAAAGAATCGTTACATTCAATATATTTTTTATCTAACATAAATGTTTATGTATAATTATTAAATATTCAAATCAATTTTAAGATTAGGTAGGCACACTGTGATGAATGTGACATGTCATTCCACATTTTATATATTAACATTCAGTCCCATTCGATTATTTTTGATCCGTGATTTGATTTGAATGCGTAATTGACACAGCGAGCGTCCCAAACACAACGGTGTGTGATTGACAGATAATAAGGATTTAATATCCAATTAAAATAATAATACTGGATTGGAACGTCTGCTTTTCTAATGGCCCAAATGATTGAACATGAATGGTCCCCGAGAATAGACCAGCGTCAAATAAATACTTTGTTTTTATAATCTTGGGTTAGGTTTTTAAAATGTCATTATGTATCAAGCCTGCAAACAATATATAGATTATTAAAATGACTTTGTATAAAGTCAAAAAGGAAATTGATATATTAATTGTTTTTAAGTTGACAAAATCATTTGACTCTTGATATTTAATTTTTCATTTAGTAGTTACAGTAGCCTTAGAAGTTTCTAATGAAATGTGTAAAATTCTACAAAAAAATATTTTAAATCTTCATATGATTTTTTCTGCTGTTACAGTTCAATAATAGATTTTGTGAAAGGTCAAGAAAAAAAAATTCTCACACAAGTGGATGATAGTTTTTTTTCGTTTTGCAAAGTAAAATATGACAACTATTACTTGCAGTGTTTACATTTTTTAGTGATACTTGAAGACCACATTTTATTAAATAAAAATAATAGGGAAACGATTAAATTTAGATATCTGAAGATGAAAGTTATACCCTTAATTTAATGCATACTTTCTTTTATTTCACGTAAGCCCATGTTATTAACAATGATGATAGATTAATATAAAACTAAAGTGGACCTTTCCCTTCGAAAGAGTCCGTATGGTTGAAGAATTTATATGTGTCTTGATAAGCTGTTAAGAGCGAGCTTAAATATTTATATTAAGATTTTTTAATGAATTATTACATTTGAAATTGTACAGTATAAATATATTTTTGTAATATCAATCTATACACACAAAAAAACACATGTCTTCATTGTTTTATCCAGTAGAAGATAGCTCATGTGTGCGTATTGCGTTACGCTGTATGCTGTAAAATCTTTATTAATGGTTTAATATTTACCTACAGAAAAATTTGACGAGAAAATGTTTTTATAAGGGTCACAGGAAATGGTGGGCCAAGTTTTTTGATCGCGCAATAACCCCGAATAGTGATAAATAACACGACATCCTACGCAAAAAAAAAATACACTGCCTTCACCCCCGGGGCTGGGGTTATAGACTTCCGCGACTTTCTTCTCCTCGGGGTGTCTCACACGTGGCAGTAATAAAGCAGGAGCTCGTAGCTTTTTATATTCATTGTACCTCGCGTAGGCCTCGGCGCAATACCTAATGTTAATGATCGTAATCAATTTTGTTTTATTCGCGCAACTGCGATAGTACAAGTCGGCAATGAACGAATTAGTTTCGCATAAACCTACACGAATATAAAAATACCGTGCCTCTCCGTTAGACGAAAATATATTATTTATAGCAAATTATAAGCGGTACGACTTGGGACATAAAACTTTAATGCAACAGGTCGTAGAGTCGCTCCGGTTCATATACTTTTCCGATAAAAATCCTTTAAGATGAATTTTAAAAATTCATAAGAACGAGACTGAATAAAATATTATTTTGCCACCAATAGTACCATATATATTTTAAAAGTTCACTTTATCAAAGAAATCCAGTTATAATCTATGAATACATTTCAATTTCCCCAATCAATCATTTATATTTTCATACAGCTACCATAGAAACATTTTTGTATAGAATTATATATAAGCGAAAATCATTTATCTAAAAACTGATAATCATCACTTTGGATGGATATTAAACTATGCAACTTTTCACTTTAAAAATTTAGCCAAAATTCATATGAAGTTTTGCTGAAACTATATGCCATGTATAAAATATAATAGCGTAACTTCTTCTTACAAGAAACTGAATACTCACTCAAACAATATTATAATAAGACTCTGAACTCACTTTATATTCAAGTTTAAGTAAACCACATTTTAAGCTAGTTTTAGTGTTCCGTGTGATCAAAGGATTGTGATGAAATATTATTATGTATGCGATGTTTTAGATACCTTCTTTCAAAGACCATATTCTGTGAGCTACACGCTTGACACCTACTCGTAGAAAATATAACCATTTAATACAGTCGGACCACTATCTCTTGCAAAATATTCTATTTTCTGCAATATTGCAAAATAAACATAAACCATTTGTTACATTACTCAATATTGATACTTTGGTGTCTAATTATTATGTGTGCTTTATATTAAAAACTCCCAAGGAGTATTATATGTTCAACTTAGATTGTTGAACGATTTCACTAAAAAATATTTTTTCAGTACATTCCGAACAATCGTTTTCACAATATTTGAACTGGGGGTGTTTTTTTCTAATAAGCATTGCACCACAACTGCATGCAATTACCTAATGACGCCACTGTGTTCTAGTTTCGTGTCCGTATTTTAAAAACTTCGTTAATTACTATTTATATTTTCTCTTTTACGAGAAAAGTTGCGCGCCGCTGTTGTTTTTTTTTCAGCCCCACAATGATACTTTTTAGTGTGATTAAACTCAGGATACCTAATATTTCTCACCCTAAAGTTTTCAGGACAGGCAAAGTTTTCTTGTTTACCATATTTGTTATAAAATATTCATTTACGATTAACATTTCCGTCTGGTCTGATTCAAATATTTATCTCAAAAGTTGGGATATTATTAGGTTTTACTACCTATCATAAAATGTTAAATACATTTACAAAAAAAAGATTCTACTATTTTGTGTATTTTCACTTCCTTTTATAAACAAAGCTGGAAGTATATATAAAGCCTCTGAAAATATTCCAGCGGCACAATACACAGCATTCAATAAAGCCAAATCTACCCGGCGAGAAAATTATTTAAGTTTTGTAAGCATTGCAAGTTGCTAAACGTTTGATTTATTGGAGTACCAGGCTTGTTGTCTAACCTGGTTTTTCACCTCTATAAAATATTATTACAATAAGTTTATCAAATATATAATTTGATTAATAACTAAAAAATATATTTTCTATAAAATAAATTCAAGTTCTTTTTTTACGAATATCCAGCTTTTAGTAACATGTGATTTAAACATCAAAATCTATTTGCTATTTGAATTTACGAAGGTCTATCCTAAAGTCGAGCATAAGCTTAATAAACCCAATCACATAAAAAATTCCCTTTAATAATTTTATCCCTCGTAGTTGGCGCTGTATTCAAATCGATTTTTACTATTAAATTTTAAATGTTCATAAATTATTGAAAACCCTTCGATTCAAAACCCGTTTACTTAAGAATTAGTGGTAGAGAAATATATTATTATACGTAGTCTCAGTCTTATTGATTTTGCTATAACGCAGGTTTCCAGACAATAGATAACGTATGTAAGTTCCATTAGGATAATTTGGAAAGTTTCGCGATTCAATTATCGGCCGATCCCTCTTATCACGTGACCCTCACCTTGGCTCGGCTTTGAAATGGGTGCATTTTGCCAGGTGACCAGCTTTCTGATATAAATTATATTTTATATTTCCTCTACAAATCAAATCCACATCTATTACACAACAATTTCAAATAGCATGCATAAACATTTGGGTTTAATTTTTTTACTATTCATAATTAGTTTGAATAATATGAGTACATTAAACGTAAGGGCACTTTGACACTTGCCATTAAAACATTCAAATCTGTATATATCAAAACTGTAGTTTGCAATTATGCCCGTCTTTTACCCGACTCCTCGGTGGCTAGTTCCATTTCGGGTGGTCGCAGGGTGACATCAGCATATTGAACGAGCGCGTGCGGACCTACTTCTGAAGTTCCGTAGCCGCCTAACTATCGCCAGGACCGAATTGGGGACGAAATTAGCCAATAATGCCATAATCTGCAAGATATAGAGATGAAACTTCGTACTGATTTATATAACACGTATTTACTACCATATATCTGGAAACACCTGCACTCTAGCGGAGCACGAGCTGTCCCTATATATTTACCAGTGATGAAAGATTAATATAAAAAAAAAATATTTAAAATAAAAGTTTCTAGCTGTGCCAAAATTTTCAATTCCGTTTGAAAATGTCAACCAAGCATGTAATCAAAACTAGTCGCGTATTTACTGAAAGTTGTGGAATGGAAACAATCCGTCTAAGCAACGTTTTCGTGGAATTCTTGACTTGTTTGGCTACATAGCAAGAAAACCTAATACAACCCAATATGTTTCGCAAATCCATGGGATATCACTGACAGGCTGAAACATCGTGGTTAAAAATATAAGTGGATTTTTCTGTCTGATATACTAAGGGAAAGTGAAAAGCAAAACGAGAATTTGAGAATTCGAACTGACACTAATTAAGCACCATTTCTCAGATATACTAGTAACTTATTTCGAAACTTTCTTTCATATTTTTAACTAGTGTAAAAGCATATCCAAAAATCATTTTAAAAAGTTTGTAAGTAATATTAAAATTATTATGGATTTTAAATATTTATGTTGTGTTTATCTCTTTATTGCAAGTTTGTTATAATGTTTGCTATGCACCACATTACCATTATGTTATTCAACTTCAACCAATGTTATAAAGGCGCATGAATCTTGATTTATTACTTGTAGGGTTATACAATTGAAAATATTAGATCAAGACCAAATATTTCAAGCACTTAGTTTGTAGCCTCATTCTATGTACAGATTACAAACACAATCCATAATACACTCAATTAAATTTTTAAATTACAAAATTTATTGTTATAGAAAACACGTAAATGACCACAAAAAATCTTTATGAAATAAAAAAAAAAAACATTATTTTGAAACGTAATGTTTTTTTTAAAAACATTACGTTATTATTTTGATGAAAAATAAATCCCAAACAAGATTACAAGCCTATGGAATTATTAATAAAAATACAAATTTTAAAGACGCAAAGTAACTGTGGCTTTGATAAATACCCCTTGTGGAAGAATAGCAGTACTGGCAACACAGAGTTATGTGCCAAGAACTGGCGCAGATTTATTTCATCCCTCCACGCGGGGGTGACGGGTGATACACTCTGCTCTGCTACTCTGTGCCACTCGGGGGCATGCATACTGCATAAACCGAGGGATCAGCAAATATTTCGTTGTTAGCCGACGAGCCATACAAAGAAGTCGCCAACCCTCCTCAATTATTCACATCATACAAGTGAAACACGTAGTTCTTTCTTGAATCATATTTTAGATACGGTTTTGCAATGCATGCCAATGCGTATTTTATATTCGTTTTTTTTTTTGCTTATGCGGCAAAGGCGAGCGCAGCACGTTCAGAGTGCGGTCTGCTAAAATCCATTTAACGGTAAACTTCCATTACTTGGTATTTTATTTGATGCACTCTCTTTTACCTCACGATAGTATGGCACACACCTTTTCCAAAAAGTTGCTGTGGTGGAACATGAAATTTGATAAATATCACTTCCGCCGATGAGGTCACGATATTCGGTAACTTTTTACACTTTGCTTGTATCGGGCTATATATTCTTAATGCTAAATGAATTTAAAAGATTGATTGTTTAAAACCAAGGTTTTTACGTCATAAATGATATTTTGAAATACTTTGTACTCATTAATGTAATCAGTCACTTATAAGTTTAGTAAAATAGTGACGTATGTGAAAGAAATATTATCAGAAAAAAACTCATCATTAGCAAAATTATCGAGTTCAATTCTAAAAACCTACGATTGAAATATTTTAAATTCTCAAACCTGAAGGAAATGTTTCATCATGAGACTGAAATAATGACATCATTTTTAATGATGTCATTAATTCAGCTTTTTATCCATATCAGAATTTACGGGCTAAAAATCGAGCCACCGGGGACTTGCCTACATATAAAGCTAATTGAATCTATATATTATGAGAGACAAAAAAATCACAAAAGTAAGCATATATTGTTTTTTAATATGACCTGCTTTACCGACATGTATATTTTTTGATAAATATTTTATGCGTGTATATTAAATTGCATCAACCCGGAGGAATTCAACAAGTACGTATAGTTAATATTATTTCTAACACGGCAGTAGTTTGTCGGCTGTTAGTGTTTGTCTTCGGTAAATTATTTAATATCACAACTTCGTTATTGTGCTTGCAAACATGGCGATGCTGCTACCCGCGGAACTTGCGGGGAAACTTCCCATCGCAGCGACATCTGCTTTCCTGGCAGCGGATCCGGAAAATAATATCACAGGAATTTTTGATGAAAGCACGAGTGCTGTTCTCGGCTTCAGGAGCCTTCCAGAACCTTGCGGAATATTTCAGATTGTTCCGCGCGGGGCTTTGATTGTTTCCCAACCACGTGAATACGTCATTAATGTACAGGGCTCCGAATACCGTCTTCACGTTCGCGAGTATTAAAAAACTTTTGTTCGATATTGAAGGAAATTTAGCATAGTAATAGCCCCGAAGGCCCATTACACCGGGAAAAGCGGTGTGAGTGAAATATCAAAACACATACAAGAAGTTGTAGGATAAGTTACGTATGAACTGACAATCCAACCTTCATCGTAGGCACTTTGAGGCTGTGGAGATATTGTGAGACATTAAACACATCTATTTAAATAAAAAAAATAAAACACGAAATCAATTTACTATCAGAAATATTGTTCAAAAACTTATTTAACTATAGTATTTATATATTCATGCGCAGCTTTTCATGTTTATTTATTGATTGGTTATGAAATAAAAAATATTTTCTGGGTAAATTTTAAAATGACCTGACAATCAAATTATTATTTTGTACTGATTTTTTTTTCAATACTTATTCACGGTCGAAGAACATCAGTTAAATACTATTTTACAAATACTGTGACATCCCAATACTTATAACATAACTAATTCTGATTCTCAAATGTTACGATTCTTAGAGGATAGGAAGGTCACTTGCGGTTGCCACCCAAACTCAAATCAACCAATCGAGAAATCCATAGCATCCCACTCAATAAGGATTTAAATCCGCAGGCGAGGATTTGAGCTACGTATTTGTTAATATTCTTCGGGAAATGTCAGATCTGTATGACGAAGGAAATACCCTTCAGGGGAGTATCCTGTCTCAAAGTCCAATTACTATATTCAGAAGCATTATTGCCTTATAAAACTCAGTACTTCCAGCAAGTTAATTTTCCCCAAGTATAAGGGACATATCAGAGAGAGACGGATAAACAATAACCTTTTTGAATAAACTATTTACATAAATATATTTACCATCAAAATTTTTACCTGTTTATACGAAAGTTATCAAAATCGGACTTTTGCAATTATGCAATGATTTTTTTCTGTACATTTAATAAAATCATTTAATTTACATTTTCTAAATATTTGCATGCATTCAAAGATTAAGTATTTGTGCATCGACACCATTTACGCTTTTTCTGTTCACCTTTTTCGTATACAAATCGAAATAAAAATAGTGTAGCACGTGTAGGCTTACGTCTGGAAGTACATTCCATCCATTTTATTTCTGGAAAACTATCCAAACAAAACCACACAAAATACAGGAGGACTATTGCTTAAAGGGAAATCTCCGAGCGCATTTGCTTTATATTATTCACCAAAGTATTTTCCAGCTTTTCAATTTCATTCGCGTTTTACCGAAAATTCGATCCCGGAAATAAGATTTATGCTTCTATATTAAGCGCATGAATCCATATTTTTTGTTCACATATAGACTGCGCATATGAAGTGATTTTATATTTAGTTTTATGATGGAAATGTTTTTATGTCAGGAATTTTTTTATCTCAAAGAGTAAAGATTGAAATACAGAGTGTCGATCTTAAATATTTTCAATCCACTATGATTTTTTTTCATTCATTTTTAGATCTCACGTATCAGAATACTGTGTAAATGTTTATTTAATATAAGTTTAGGTATGTTTTTATTTATTTTGTTTTCGTTTGAAAATTCAGTTAAGCGAGGTTCAATTTGACATTTCACATATTATTTGTATCAAATTATTGTTCACAATAACATTTCATTATGTTGAAATACTTGTAAGAAATTCTCATATCCGCCTCGCTTTTTGATTAAAATACCGTTGTATGTTTTATTTCATTTTAATTTGTATTTATTTATGTATATTATTTAAAAGAATTTGGTTTAATATAGCTTTTAATGCGAGGTTTACAAAAATTCTAGAAAAATATAACAGTTTAAAACAGACGAAGAATTTAATAAAATTTGATGTCATGTTGTTTGAAATGTAACATGTTATGCTTTAAAATAATCCGATATACCAAATAGCTGATATGAAATTAGATTAAATTGTAAGTTTATATATTTAAATATTATTTATTATTAATTTTACTAAGTTGCTCTGCTCAAGCATGATAATTAACGATTACGTTCGTCACACACGTGCACGATGCGAGTACAACCAGCCGCCAACCGGCTCCCGGAAATAAGATTAAAGAAAAATAACGTATGCAATAATAACCACAAGCAATTAGTGACACATGCCAGGAATGCAGAAGTATAAAAAGATCATCGGTCTAGTAAATAAATTTATTCAAGAGGGAGAGGGCACGAACTCCGCGTCCCGCTCCCTCCAATAATGGCCGGGGCTGGAGTACTAATGGCGCTCATTTGGGAGCGTAATTTGCACAGCTCTGGTCTGCAAATGGCCTATAAAGCAATGGACCAGAATATATCCCCGAACGCTTTAGACTCGAGAGCATCGAATAAATCACATACTGCAGTGCACATACACTGTGTCCAATACCCGTACAATTTACCTCCACCCGGACTAAAATTTTGCTTCCGGTTTATTTTCAGATTAGTACTGGTCGAAATTAACTGGTTAAAAAAAATCCAAGACATTTGATAAACATTAGTTGTTAGGGCTATGCTTGCAATACTGTATGTGGCTGTACTCTAGTCCTGGCAGGTTGTGGGGGTTACAGGGTTTGGTTTAGGTGGAATGTGCTCCTAGGCTTTAGCGGATTGGTCTGACGTTTCGGCTCCCGTACTGAAGACATTTCGAGGAATTAAATATAATTAATATTCAATTTAATAACTAACTTACTGCTACTATTGCCAATCTCCAAATATTGCCTTACCATATATTTATTTTGTTAAAATTTATAAAATAGTAATATTCTCCCATAACATTTTGCCTACTCCCTAGTAGGAAATTCTCTACCCCCTGGTAGAGAATTTAATCTACCAATTAATAAACATAAAAAAATGTTATTTAATGGCCATATAAAACACTTCTACACGTTATGTATTAAAACATAATATTTTTTAGAAGTTGATAGATTTTTATACTAAGTACAGATTTAATAAATCGACCATAAGTCGGTTAAGTCAGCTTCACTTTCCAGAGTTGATATGTTTTATTAAGGTAATAAATAGGAAAAAATTAAATATGTTTATTTTCTCCGTACACTTTATCTGATTGTCTGGGAAATGAAATGATGCTACAAAGGGTGATTCTACTAGATCGGAGTCAGCTTGAGTTTCTGACTGTTAAGCATTCGTGTTTTTTATATAGCGCATACCAATGTATTGAATACCAACAGGTTTTTTTTTTAATACACTTGATTGTATGTTAATAGCAATATATATAAATATTAATCTTTGTTATCTAATTTAATCTTATTTATCTAATCTTATTTAAATTTTCGTGTAAAAAATAAATACAAATAACAGTGGTTGCATACATATACAAAACAAAACGCTTTAGATAAATAAAAAAAAAACTATTTTCTGGGATAACTTGTTATGCCAAATATTTTGATAAAGCAAGGGAGAAAAAATACGGAACAGTAAGCCTGTTTAGGGCTTATTACGCCTCTAGACAACTAACTCACCCTTGACGGTGGGAAAACATCAAAATATACAATCACTATGTATTTATTTAACTTTTTCTTCAACTCATGGAATAAAGGGTTTTAAGAAATTCAATATTTTTGACAGAGTACTTGGTGGAATTCCATTTTAATATTTTTGAATAAAATACTTGAGTGATTTTCCACATTTTTGTTTTTATTAGTGACCGGTTTCGCCAACCTTTCACGTTGGCATTATCAAACAGAGTTTGCTCTGTTTGATAATGCCAACGTGAAAGGTTGGCGAAACCGGTCACTAATAAAAACAAAAATGTGGAAAATCACTCAAGTATTTTATTCAAAAATATTAAAGGGTTTTAACACATATTTTTCATTACAAAAACTCAATAACGAAAATAGAGAAGTCTATGCACGCTACCAGCCAAGCCACATGTTGCAACCCCCACAACCTGCGCCAGGAGCAGAATATAACTAATATTGTATTGCAAGTTCATCTTTAAATATTGTAAATTAGCACAATAGAAAATAAATAATTTTGAAGTTTATTTATTTCCTTTTGTGTTAATTTACAATAGTTGTTAGAGCTATGCTTGCAATACAGTGTGTGGCTGACCTCTGACCCCGGCGCAGGTTGTGGGGGTTGCAACACGTGGCTTGGCTGGTAGCATAGGAACATAGACTTCTATATTATCGTTATTGGGTTCTACGTAGAGAAAAATATGTGTAAAAACCCTTTTTTGCACAAGAAGAAAAATAATTTAAATATATAAATAAGGATTAATATTTAATAGACAGAACAATCTTAAAACTGAGTGAGTTTATATAATGCAAACATCATATTATTACAATGGACATAGGTATAGCACTCAACAATAATACACTTTACAGTTACTTGCAGTACTCGGAACTCATTTGGAAGACAGCTTAAATAGTAACACATCATTAAAAAATGGGACTAGCGGTCGGGCATTGTTTTTAGATTATCAATTTATTATTCTGCTCAAAACTGTCTTGTGTGTCATCACAACGGCAAACCCGCAGAGGGACACCCGCGGGTGCGACAGAGACAGAGCTATCGGGTGGGCGACTGAGACAGAACTAGCGGGCGGGCGACAGAGACAGAGCTAGCGGGCGGGCGACAGAGACAGAGCTAGCGGGCGGGCGACAAGCGCCTCCGGCGACGCGGGCGGAAGGCTAGCAAGTATCTGTCAATCGGATGGCTGCGTAGTCCGCCTCGTCGGACGAATCTTAGTTTTCCATCATATTATATCGGTAGGCATAAATATTGTCGTTAATTGTAAACGCGAAATACTCCTATGCTATAGTTTTTAATAGTGAAATTCGGATTGTGCAAAATATTACTGATAACAACGACGATTTGATATGTGAGGTTATGTTCGTGTAGTGCTGACTTATCGGTTGATGTATTTTTTCCTGACGTCATAAATACGAGTGGTCATTGTATATTGAGGAATTAATTTAGTGTTATTAAAAGTATATTTGTTTAAATATATTGCAACCTTTATATTGAGCGATGTATCATTTGTTTTTTTTGTCAGTCATTAACCTGCGTTTTGTGCATACTCATTATTCGTCTGTGACTAAACTTTTCTCGTTTCTTATCAATTGAGCTCTAGACGGTTGATTAAATTAACTCGTTAATCCTTAATCATACCCTTTTTCAAACAAGATACGTGGAGTGAGTCGATATGAAGGAAATTTTAGTCAAGCTTTCAATGTAAATGTCAAAAACGTGGAACTATTTTGTTGTTGTTTTATTGCCTATTATTTGTGTGCGAAGCTAATTATTTTCACTTCAGATCACTCAACTTATCAAATGCGATATTGTTTTAAAATCTAATTTCGATTCTTACCAAAACAAACACACTATGATTAATATCAATTTGTCACCCTTGACTCATACAAGCGTACCTACTTGCTAATAAAAACATTGGGATTTGTCTGCCAATTATTCAATTGTATGTATTGATGCACCATTTTTTGTTCTACTATAAACTTTTAAATGCTTAAAAATTGTGCTCGATAGATTCTAACTTCATATTTCAATATAATGTTGATAAAAGCTGTGAGTGCATTAGTTGTTTTCATTTTAGGTGCCATCAGAAGCAGAAATGTCACAACAGGTCAAAGCCCTTTATGATTTCAATGGTGAACCCGGCACAGCAGAACTTTCTATTGTATCTGGGGAAGTCCTGACTGTGAGCCGGGTAGACGTTGGCGAAGGATGGTGGGAAGGAAAGAACTCTGCTGGTCAAACGGGACTCTTCCCGGCAGCCTATGTGGAGACGGTAGCAGCCGCCCCTCCTGTGCGCCCTCCTCCTATGCTTCCGCCCGAGCCCGTCGGAAACAGGTACGACCAAACTGCAGACGAATGGGGAGGAGATACTACTCCATATAGTCCCACTGAAAACTATTCTAAAGGAGATGGTGACGCTTGGGAAGACGATTGGGATGACGATACGTATTCTGAAATCGGCCCACAAGGAATACCAGTGCAGGGTGGTTCAAGACCTCAGAGCAAAGTGAATACATCTGATGCACCTAGTTATTCTTTACCAGGGCTACCTATTAATGAAAATAATGATGACACCATATCCAACTACGGCGGTCCTCAGTCCTCAGCAGTGACCAAGAAAAATCTCAATCGTTTTTCAACATTTGTTAAAAGTGGTGGAGAAAGCTACATTTTAGGAACCCTGAACGTGACAGTAGCAGACAATGATAAGGTTTATATTATCCAGAATGAGGATGGATATTTGTGGTCAGAAAACACAGAACCCTACAGTGTAGTAGTGGCATCTCCCAAAAAAGAAACTAAATTTAAGGGTATAAAGAGTTTTATAGCTTATCAGCTCACACCGTCTTTCAATAATATCCAAGTGTCCAGAAGATATAAACACTTCGATTGGTTACATGAACGATTATCAGAAAAGTTCTGCTTGATTCCTATTCCCCCGCTTCCGGACAAGCAGATATCTGGAAGATATGAAGAACAGTTCATAGAGCATCGGAGAGTTCAGCTTCAGGAGTTTGTGAATTGGGTCTGTCGTCATCCTGTACTCTCTAAATGTGAAGTATGGCAGCATTTTCTCACATGTACTGACGAAAAACGCTGGAAAACTGGAAAACGTCAAGCAGAAAAAGATATGTTTATTGGAGCGAATTATTGCATCTGTTTATTCCCTCCTGAAAAAGCCCTTTTGCAATCTCAAGTCGAGCAACACACCGATCAATGTGCATCTTTCATTCACAATATGGATTCCGCGGTTAAAAATTTGATGGTCACTTGTATGGACCAAGCTAAAAAACACCAAGGATTTTACAAAAGAGAATACCAGAAGATAGGGGAAGCATTTTTCAGTTTAGGTAATGCTCTGAGTATGGATGAAGGATCAGTTATATCTACGTCCAAATTAACATCAGCAATGAGAATGACGGGTGGGGCGTACATTGAGATCGGACGTTACTTTGAAGATCAGCCGAAGCACGATTGGGATCCACTTAGTGACAAACTTCACATTTACAAAGGAGTCATAGGGTCATTTCCAGATGTTTTAGCGGTTCACAAAGGAGCCATCCAGAAAAGGAAAGAATGCGAAAAATTAAAATCCGATCATAAAATGGAAGTGGCTCAGCTAAATGAAGTGATAAGAAGAACTGACGTTGTCTCGTATGCACTTTTAGCTGAGATTAGTCATTTTAAAGCTGAGAGAACGACTGACTTAAAGGCAGCCATGCAAAAGTACCTGCATGAGCAAATTAACTTTTATAAAAATATTGTTAATAAACTTGAAGTTACCTTGCAACACTTTGATGACTGATTTCGCATTGGATCACTTGTATGTTTGTACTACCAGTATGTATTATGGAGTGCCTGTTGAGATTTGGTGGGAACTTTACAAGATTTGGCTTTTATACACGTTCAGTAGGCACCGCATCTAATTGAGCCATCACTATTCCATATATATATATATTTTCAAATGAAATGATATGTTTGTTATGAAATTTCTTTCTTATGTGGACCTTATTGTCTTTTATTAGAATGTATATTTTCATATTATTTCCATTATTGACTTTCTTTATACATTCAATATTTTGTGATAATTCCAATCTTTCTCTGTATTAATATATTATATATATATATATATATATACTTTACAGATTAATTTGATATTTTTAATGTGAACCTGTTAAATAGACTGAAGGCTGCACATTATTTCTGCTATTGAGTGCTTATGTATAGTGAATTTTTAATTTACATTGATAATTAAATTAGTTCTACGTTATGGCATACCAAAATATTCTATGATTAATCAACGATTATTTTACAAACGTACATACAGTATGTATGTATTAAAGTATTTATTCATTATTTGTTATATATTTTATCATGAAATTATTTTTTTTAATAAATTACTTCTTATTCATCATATCCGTTCTGGTGTTTGCTAGCACTCTAGATTTACTGTGTAATTTTGTACAGTTTAATATTTTTATATTTGTCCAAGGCAATCTTTGTACCAATCACTTTGATATTTTATGTACATTAAAAAAATATACAATTATTGCATTATATTGATAAAAATACCTTTAATTGTTTTATTATTTTTACTTTATACTACCTACATTTTCAAATTCAAAGCTAAACAAAAATGTCTCCTACTGATAAATTATAGAAGAAAGTACACTACACTCACAGGTCTCAATTTCAAAAGTTTTTATTAATAATTGAATGCACAGTTATTATTTTATTTATTAAATGCTTCAAACATATAAATATTTTCGTATTAATTTATTTTAATTATTATCTTTAAAAATACCATAATAATTGATATGAATCAAACTTAAATAAATTATATATTATTCTTGTATCGATTTTGTAGTAACATCAATTGAAATCCTTTTTTAATGAAAATATGAGACAAAAATCTCCTCGTTATAATTTGACCCAATCGGGAAGATTTACTCTATCTTTTTATATATCAGCGTGACTTTTAAGACACCGTCATTTACATAAAAGTTTTGTTACAGAAAAAAAAAAGTTATTTTTATTACATCTTTGTTACAAATATTCACCGCCTCATTTATTTTTATAACTTTATTGCCTATAAGGATTTTTTGTGGCCCAGTATTTTTAGTTTGATGAAAAAAAAAATATGTGCACTGGATTGCGAATGTGTATATAATACTTTGTCACATCTTACAGTTAGATTCACGCGTGCCTTGATTACGTAATGCGAAATTCTACCAAGTCTGATGTAATAATAGTGAGAAAAAATCCATTTCTATACGTACTCAAAGCTCTCTTATATCCCATTTAACTGTACCAGCACTCCAAAGAATACACTACTACATAATATTATTTATACTAAAAGTAATTCTACCTCTCAGAAACGAATAAATAAGAGTAACACATAAAATTCGTTTATCTCATCATGACAGGTCAGTTATGCCGAGATAGTAATACATACTTATTTCCAGGCGAGCTATGAATGTACTCGGATTATATTTTCGTGAATGAATATCTTGGCCTACTTTTATAACATAAAATATCAGCCGAAGGTGCTTCAAATTAGTGGTAGTCGTAATCATCCTATTCGAGTTGCCAATGAAAATAATGAGTATCCGATCAATTTAACTTATAACTTTTCACTTTGACTTAAGGAATTTTACTCATACAAAAATGTAATGAATATTATTATTTTTTAGTCTGGACTTTCGTGGCTGAATGTCCAAGTAGAAAATTAAAATTATTACGCGTCATCCACCAGATTGAATAATATCTACTCTGCACTTAAAACATTTATTGATTTATTAACTCATTAATCTATTAATTATATAGTTTTCGTTTCGAATCAATCGACTGCTCGATTCGGTCGTGCCCAGCACAATCACAAATCATTTGATCCCACACAATTATATCCGAAGTTTTTGGCAGCATGTCTTGTAAAGTCTTTTAATTCATCGAGCCATACTAGCTGCTTTTTATTTTCTGCAGTAAAAACTTATAATAAATAAAAGCGTTTCGCGGATATTACTATATTTTTTGTATGACGCAATCGCATTAAAATACCCATACTAAATATAACGCTCAAGGTGTTTTGATTTAACAAATATATAAAAGATTTATGTGGGTAGTGTAGTCTTCTCAGTCTTACGTAACCCGTTTATTATACAGATTGATCTCATCACAATGTTTCTGCCACGGCTATGTCATTTAGTACCATTGGAAATTGATCTAAAATATTAAAATAATATGTTATACATTGCGTCAGTGCTTTAAATTACTTATAATGCATCCGGCATTATAAAAATTAACGATTGACATTCTCTTTTTTTTGTAAATTAGCCACTCAAAGCACTACCGTGAAATTATCAAATAATATATTTTTATATAATCCAAGGTCAAAACTATTGCTCTATGAATTTATTATTAATTCAAGAATTCGAAGGATTGCCTAAACAAACAAAAATATCTTCTTGCCTCACCTTTCTAATATTTTTTTTTCCATTTTATCTACTGCACAAAGAAGCTGGCTTTAGAAAAAACTTGACTTTGTAAGATCCAGTAGTAGATTTCAATACACCATCCTTTTCAACCTTTTATTATATATAATTTTCATGGAAAAATATATTTGCGTCAAACATCACGTTTGTATTTTTTATTAACTTACAATTATCTTAGCCGCAAGAGTGACTATAACTTATTTTAGTGGCAAACTAAAATATATTAAAAAAAAACTCAACATACTATTTTTTTGCTGTCGGGTAATTGCATTAAATTGTGTACATGCAATGTTCAGTTAAACTAGCAATCGTTATATAACAAAAAATATAATTAATTAACGTTGTAAGCATTACTCGAAATTTTAAATATGAATACTTGACCTGATTTTCACTGCAATTTTCATCACCGACGAGTTTTTTGTAGTTTTATAAATTTTCATTGAAATATTATCAGCACACAAAAATCATATATATAAAATCCGATTTATTTCTACAAACACAAACATGAAATATTGCATGTATCCACTTGCAGAGCTAGGTTTATTACAGTTTCAGTGCCAGCGGCTTAAAAACCAAGAGCGATCGCAGCAACGTTTCAAAGCAAAAACATCTTCATTTTAAAACCCGAGAATCAAGAAACCGACGACACGGTACTTATTTTTTTCTGGCAGTTTATCTAAGAAACCAGTATTTTGCCAGTCAGCCAGATGACTCGTGACCACGATAGCCCGTAGAACAAGGAGCTGATGGACTTGGGCTGCATGACCATAATTTACCAGCCCTTAATGAAACGTGTATAATTTAATAAAAATATTATTTACTTGTATCACATATTTTCAGAGTCTGATTTTTTGTTCATTCCTCCACAAAAAATATTAAAGCTATGTATCTTTTGTGCATTTGTGAGTAATGACTAGGCAATTGTCGATGTACCAGTGTAATTTTATAAAATATACGTAGGTAATCAAATACATTTTTTGTCATTGCAAATCCCAACCTTATTAGTGTACACATAATATGATATAAAATTCTGCGACCGGTCAAACAAGGCGTAGTGAAAAACTTGTTTGTTTTTTTTTTTTTGGTAAAGAGTAACAAGCAAAGATTTTACACCAAACAATCGCCATGCTTAACAAATTGGCGTGAGAATTTTGTGGTCAGAACGACGGACCTCTGACAAAGGTACAGTAGTTGAGGTACTGAAGACAGGCCATTCGTACCGATAACCCAGGTGATTAGATTAGCACGTGTGGAAGAGGTTTACGTTATGCTTATAAAGAAATCTTAATTAAAAATACACAATGGTTACGTTAATATTTAAAATGCGTATTTTATTTAATATATTAAAAGTGAATAATTTTATAATTATAAGTATACTTTAACAAGCCAAGTAGCTATGAAATCACTATCACTTTTGTTGTTGATCACTTCACCGTTCAAAGCCTTCTTTGGTCCACAAAAAAGGTCGTAATTTCCCGGCAATCGGACTTCTCGTATTTTTAGTTTAAATGTGGAGTATCATTTATTAAACCAGTATGTCCTGGTTAAAATTAAATACAGTATTAATATATTTATTTTCAAAGTATTCAACTTCGATACCAGTGGTTATATAATTGTATTTTTTTACATTTTACTTTCTGGTAAATTCGCAATATATTATTGATAAAATTAAGCTTATCATAAATTAAACAAGATTTTTCTCTTTTTTATTTAGATTTTTTGTTTGTTTTGCTAACTTGTTCATTCTACACTCGAGCGGTCAGGCTCTGTGACTAGCAATTACAAAAATTGACAAAAAAAGTCATTTGAGCATTTGCCAGTAGCTCAATCACAATACTCGGTATTGTGATAGTTATAAAAAAAATTGTAAAGTAATAAAAAAAAAACAATCATGATTCAGCTGCTATTTTTCATTCTAATGGTATATCCGTTAAAAACGTTGAATCGTGACGAATATGCCCGTTATGAAAGTGCAAAAATGACTCATAAAACTATTATCTTTAATTTCAATTCCTAGAAATATTACTGAATACATTTCTGAAATAAATTAATTCAAAACAGCTAGGTTTAAATCTAACCATATTTAATTATAAATTAATTGCCAATGTCCACTGATTAATTTTTAATGCTTGAGCCTTTGTTTTGAAATACTTGTATATGGGCATTGCCAATAATTATTATTTTGCAAAAGATAGATATTTCCTTTGAGTGAAATATTTGCATATCTATATAATTAAATGTATGTATTTACTGTACAAATAATTAAATTTTAGATTCTATCAGATTATGCTCATATGATTTATTAACTAAGACAACCAAGAAAATGTTCAACAGATATCTGAAGGAAAATTGGAGGAGAAAACCGAGACACACTGTAATGCCATATTTCAGGCTATTAAAGAGTATTAAGAAAACATAAAATTTCAATCAGTGCCATCGAGGTATTTTTAAATGAAAATTATTTTTGTCAATTTTACACATTTTTGTTTTTATTGTGACTAGTTTCGCCCACCTATTTCGTTAGCAAAAAACTTCACAAAACATTACAAAATTTTTATTTTGTAAAAATATCAAAATGGAATTCCACCGATACGATTTATACCATCAACTCATAAATACAACAGCCCGGTACTGTTAGCGATATCGATCAGAAAATACTTCATAGTTTATCGTTATAATAACGTTTTCCTCTGTTGCCAGCCTGCAGTTTTTTTTTAGTATTACCGCAGCCGGCGTCGAGTTGCGTCATACAAACATAGGTCAAGTCCGCGCACTCGAGAAGTGTAAGGTTCTCGGAAGAGACTTGCGACTAGAGTTCGCTAAATTATGCAAGTTTTACCGCTGTGACCATTTATATTTTATTATTTATTACTTTTTATGAAAATATTACAGTAAATTTATTGAATTTCCCTTCATAATAGAAATAATAATGTGTTCCAAAAAAATCTAATAGTAGATCGCAAACTTTATTATCAGGCATCCTGTGTTGAAGTTTAACGGTTATAGTAACTATTTTAAAACTCGACCAAAGTAGCTATTTCATATTGTGAAATAATTCAGTTTAATACGGAAAAAAGAGTCTTATAGAGTGTTTAAGTCTTGAAGTATACTGAAATGTTTTACTTTGATATTGAACATTATATTTTTTGAAACAATAGATTTTATAGAATAGTTAATATTTCCAAAAGAGACTAAAAATAAGTACCCCTTTGCAAACAATATTTGAAGCCCAAAAGCTAAAAATGGTAAGTAACGAGACATAAAAATATTTTATTTTTTTAATGTCTAGAACATATATTTTTCCTCATACGAGTATCATTTCTTCCTTCATTGATTACGAATTATAATCTTAAACTTCTAGTCGGTTTATATGAGACCCTGCCCAGCAGCTTCTCTGCCGATCTTCCTTCGTATTTTATGATCCTTCGCTGTGTGGTAGGTTTTGTCATTTGACTTCCCTGAAATTCAAATATTCATACAGAACAGATTCTAAGACTAAAATATAACGATAATGTCACCGTGCGAACATTCACAGTTACTTAAAATTTAACTAGCTTGGATATTGGACTGAAGATAGACTGAATTCTCATAACATTACCATCTTTATTGGTGAATGAGAGATACACGCCGGGAGAGGTGCGTGAGCGTGGGTCGGGCGCAACAGGTGAGCGCGGCATGACCGCGGCAGGAACGCGGCAAGACCGCGGCAGGACCGCGGCACGGGAGTCGACCCGCCTCATTTTTCATGCACGATTAGGCGTGACTTATCTATTTGTGAATAATCAGCAAGGCTAGAAGCCCCGCACTGCGGTTATCTCCCACCGGCTCGAGCGTACCGGCACAGTGAAAACTCGCGAAGATAACGCCCTACTGGCTCACGTTTAGTATTTTTATGCTAATTTAAGTTTTAATACGGCTCCTTACATTTCCATACCATATAAAAACTATAATATTTAATAATTATAAATATAAGGGATATTTTTTATTTAAGCACTTTTTGTATATTACATTGGAAGAATTTGAATCTGTTTATTTTATAATGTCTTCTTATGTGTCCTCTATTCTGTCTAATATATCCTCTACTGATCAAATGCGATTTGGATAAACTTTTTATTATAAGAGCACCCGATTTCGTTTTGTCATACAAAGAACTATAAGTATTTTTAGGTTTTATTTATTACGTTTAATATTGCAAACAACAAACTAAATGGGCTGCAGGATTATCTTGGGTATTGATTTTCTCAAGCCGACTGATATAGTTGCATATTTTTTTACCTTTAAGCTTATTTGTACTATATATATATATATATATATATATATATATATATATATATATATATATATATATATATATATATATATATATATATATATATATAAATATTAATCTTGATTTATATTTTAAGGTGTTTGCCTCTATTCTTGATATAAAACATGAACAGAACTAGATTTTGGAATTTTTGCATCAGTGTGACTTGTAGAAATAACTCAGGTTTTTCATGATTTTTTTAAAACTGTATTCTTGCGCTTATTTTCTGAAAAAAATTATGTTCTGTCAAAGCGTAACTAGAACAAATCTTCTGTGATAAATATTTTGCGAATCTCTTTACTCATAATAAATATTGAAAACCTCTGTACGTGTGTGTCTAAAAATATTTATATAATATTCTCGTTATACCCTCGCGTAGACGTGCACGATGAAAAAACGTTTCCTAAATTTTTCGCCAATCACCTACGATATTACAAAACTAATCATAAGAAACGGTACCCTTTAATATAGTTAAGTCCCAAAGCCCCCCGGCTTCTAGTCTCCCGAGTTGGCGAGTTCTTATCCCTAGCAAGACTCTGGGGAGGACTCGAGACGGTATTGGGCACCATTCCTGGTTCCCCGGTTCATTTTACTTATCTGTATTAGCCCGCCGTTAAATGGCTTTAGAAGATAATGAGTCACGGGCACTGTATGAGGCCACGCGGACGATCTTATTGTGAACGGTTAATTTGTTCGAGTTTACATAATTAGTACATAATCTTTGAATGGTTTAGTAGATATGATGTAGTCAAGTGAGTTTTTATTGTATCCAAGACTTATTGAGTCAGTGAAAAAATATATAACAGTTCTTAATGAGAGCTCAGACTTAATTTTTATCTGAAGTGCGTTTTGTTTCCATGTGGTTTATAATCGCCGAAACAATCTTTCTAAATATATATTTAAATAATAGATTTGATGTTAATGTTAAGAAGGTAAAATAATGCATAAAATATGTTTGAAGTTAAGTTTTCAAACCACGGGAGTGTTATATTATTATTTCTTAATGTCTGAGTTGAATTGTTAAAAATTTATGCTTTTACGTGATTTAGTTGTTTAATGTGTTTTTACAAGTAAAGTAAAATAGCTTAAATGTTGAATAATCATGCTTATGGTATATTACAATATCTTCGTATATATTTTGATGACTTTTTGTCTGTTACATAAGCTTAATTACAATTTATACATCTTTTTTCTTATATTGAATATAAGCTGCACATCAAAAGTAATACCGAGAAATTTGTATCATAATTATATAAAATACAAGGAACTCTCGTATCACAGCAGTCTGATCCACGTGTTGTGTTTATTTAAAAATATATTAAACACAAAGGTCTCAGGAAGAAAATCATGAGATTATAATGAGATTTCTGAAATATTTAACAAAAACTGAGCATACTATGTAAATGTTTAACATTTGTTCAGTAAATTAAAAAATAATAATTAAGAAATTTAGACACTTATTATTTACATAGACAAGATTTTTCATGTTTAAACAAAATTGTGTAATAACCTCATTTTGTTTGTTTCTTATTATTGTTATAAAACAATATTAAGTTGAGGCGTTTATTCTTATCGAATGTTAATTTTAATAAGAATGTCCAATGACTTTATTTAAATATGATTAATGTATATCGTTAAACTTTATGAACAGTTCAACGTCCGCTTTAAAAAATGGCTTTTTTATTCAGTTAAGATGTTGTTGTGTTTAATAAACTTTAATTAAAAGCAAAAAACATCAATGCTGTATTTTCTCTCTTCCTTTATATAGTTTTATAGCAATAATAACTTACTAAATGTTACATTGATTAATATTGTATGTACGACTAATAGTTATAAACGTTGTTACGTCGAGAATATTAATGTTTGCTTCATTTTAGACATAATTACATCACACTAGTAAGGACACGCTGACACTGATATTTATATGCAAAGTAATGAGTGTTTATTATTATTGAATGCATCAAGCAGTGGATTCTGTAACTGAAAGCTATGTGTGATTTGTAACATTCTGAATTTTTTGATTCTTGGAATGGAAACCGATAAAATACCAAAAATATAGTTATTAAAAATTGAATATGTATATAAAAGTTGTTGTTTCTAAAATAGGCAGCAAAAAACATGAAGTATAATTAAAAAAAACTGACACATTACTGTGACATACTTTACGGCGTGTACCTGTGATTTCACACGTATAATTAGAACGGAAGATGTGTAATAATGAGTATTTTGTATGTAAATACTTCATGTGTATTCAACATTCGTTACGACTTCGCGAGAGAAGCAAATATATTTTGTGAATATGTTCTTATCTGTATGCTTCTGTACACCACTGTAAACCTCGCCTTAGAATGTTGCAACGAAGGTAACTACTGTAAAAGAAAATCTAGAATGGATTTTTCAAAGCCTTGAGATTCTTATGATCTTGTTTGTTAAAAAATGAAATTGTTTTTTTTCAACGCTCACTAAATATAATATGAAATGCATATTTGCACTTTCACTCTATTAATACGGATCCGTGATAATTTTTGAAACATACTCCAGCCTGCTTGCTAATTCAGATCGTAATGTTTGATTGTACCCGTAATTAACCAAACGTTCTGCTCGGTGTACGTGACGGACTTCGCACTCGAAAAACGAGTATTTATTATAAGAATACCACTTCTAAATCCTCTTTTGTCGGCAGAGCGATACATTGATCGAATTTTCACGATATTATTATTATATTGAAGAAATTTTTGTATGTTGCGAAAATATATTGGTTTTACATTCATGTTGTATTTGTATTACTGATAAATGATTCTATTTTTTTTAAATATATATATATGCGCTTTTGCTTTTACTAAGTCATAGGTAAATTCTATTAAAACCTTTTTTATTTAAAAATATTGATTTGATCGGTAATGCTCTATAAAATATTTTATAAATCAGTAACTAACACTCGTGATCTTCAAGGTAAGCAAGCTCAATCGCATATTCATGGCAATAAAAAAAACATTAACCGGAGTAATTAAATGCATATATTTTTAAAACATCTGATAAAACTCGTTTTCCAGATTTTTTGTTAGAAATTAAAATTAAAATTGTACGAGAGGCATTTTTTGGCTATGTTACAATTTTGTACCTCCTGAAAAGTGTTTTGGGTCGCAGACTCATTTAAAATAATAATATTTATCCTTTGTATTTCAAGACAAGCTGTTTTTTATTGATCAATACTAGCATTAAACTTTTATATTTAATTTTACTTGATTGAAATAAAAGACAAGTTTACAAAATATCAGGAAACTCCTATTGAGCCATACTATAGTTAAAGAATAGTATCCTGCCTTATCATCTCCTCACGATTATATTAATTAAAACTATTTATGAAGTGACTATCACCATCTTAAATTTCATAATCTTTAGTAATTAAAGGTCTCAGGGAGTTACTATGGAATGCTTTGAGTTTAAAATTTCTTTCTTTTATTTCTAAATGTTTTTGCATCTATGTGGCAAAATTTTGAAAATACACCGATGAACTTTCTTTGAATCTAGGTCGAAAACTAATATGTCGGAATTGGAATTTATTTAACAAGGGTCCGTATAATTTGAACACACAATTCATCTTTAAATTCTTTAAAGCTTGAAAGGTCCAAAAAGTGCGTCTATTTAGGTTCACCGAATACCCAAACGCCTCAGGGATTTATGCTTCGATGTGTAACCCGTCCCTATCTAATTCCTATTTTATCTTCTCTACAGTTTTGTTCCGAGATCCTTTTCAAGTTCTTCGAATCAGCCTGTTGAACCTTAGCGGCGTAAATACATTGATTGACGGAAATTTCGACAATTTAACTCAGGCTTTCAAATTGTTTTTAATCAATTAAATTTAAAAAGTAACATATCAACAGCGACTTGAAACATAAGCAGAAAGTTTATTCTTATACACGTGGTTGAGAATATCAATGCTACACGGTACAGGATACTTTGACACATCACACACATCACACACATCACGTCACATCTATCATCGCTGCGGAAACATGTAATTAATCATAACCTCAATTCCTCACAATGCATACGCCCTGCCAGCACCAGCAACCCGATACATCACGAGACTGGAGACGGTCACAAATATTTCTCGCTTTCAATTCAATCATTGATACGATAAGACTTACTTACCATTGTTTATGAAATAATCCACCGATTTCTATTTTACATAGATTCAATTTACCAAAATAATATCTAAAAATTTTATAAATAAATATTGCTTTTAAAATCTTAACAAGTAATCTCTGTCGATCATGTCAACTTTTTTTTTAATCCCAATCTCTAGAATATTGTTTGAACATTTTAAATAATATACATCAAAAGGAGTCTGTCTTTTTCTAAATTAAATTTAACAATTTAAAAACATACTTTTGTTTTTCTGATAAGAAATGAACCTAAAAAGTTAACTAAAAAATTAATACATAAAAAACTGGACCATAAGTTCAAGCCAAAAGCCTTGAAATCACATTTTTGTCTAAATCAATCATTCTTTTTAGTTCGTATCTTTTGATTTCAATCCCAAGAAGACCCATTTTGGATTTATTTATTACAAAAAATAATATCGAATCTATCACATAAGTGGTGACACTTTCATTGATGAACCCAAATCAATAATTTTCGATAGCAAGAATACAAAGCCTAAAATAACAGAGGCCTATTATATCTCGTATATAATTCATGAAATATTATGACCATTCATCACGTTGTAATTTTTCAAATTAATGTTGATTTACCGGTTCAAAGAAATACGTGGTTTTTCTATTGAATTGTAGATTATTTAATGTTTATGATAGAACACAAAAACTATATTGTGTTATTTTTTCAAGCAATCTTGAAAAGTCTTGTTAATGCTATAACTAGGTTTTGTATGTATACATAAACGTAATTCATTTAAGGCTTCTCTCGTTTTCGCCGTATTTGAAATAATCAGCAGGATATGTGAATTGTTCTTCTTGTAAAGTTCTGACTGCGCGGCGTCACGCGTGTCGTCTGCGAGCACGTATAACTTTAGACGATATTGAGCAGTTAGGAATCTGAAGTATTCAGAGTAGGAATTAACTGCTAACAAAGTGGAATGCCAAAAACATTCCGAATAAGTTGCGGCGCATGTTATAGAGTGAGCAGCGTTTGATCTCAACTACGCGCGAATAACTAGCATCTGGGTCGCTTTTCGGGAACAAAACGAATTTAGTGATAAATATTATTCTCGAGAATAAATTTTCAGCGGTGTATTTTTTATCTGGCCGTTTTTGAGTTTGGCAGAATATCTATGCATAAAAACTTTCTATCCCCTGTTAGATATATATCGCTTTAAGTTCTTGTTCATTTCGAATTGCTCTCCCTTTTTGTATCGACGGCGATACTGTCAATTTATTCGGGTATACTCTTAAAGCAGTCGAAGAGTGTGTGCAAAAAATATATGAAGCTATTTAGCCAAAGGTTGGTTGGGTTAGCGAGGCATAGCGACGCACATACTTGTCGAGTTAATTATACGTAAAATGTCCCCGCAACGCAAGTCAACTGAACGTTTCGCAATCATTTTGCAATGTGCAGAAGCTGTTCAGTATCTAATCCCATTCATGTGTCATGCGTTAAGTGATAAAATAGATTTCTATCTACTTTATAAATTGCATTGTATATTCACTTGGATGCTGTCAGAAAACCAGATGTAAATTCTGAATAGGAAAATGTTTATTGCTGAATTGCCATCACGTTTTATACCTAGTTTGAATATGAAAATTTTAATAACGTTTACCGGTGAAGTATTTTAATTGAAAAGCGATGTTCAGTTGCGTCTAGAGTCAACTAGATAGTTCAATTATCATAAATATTTAGCGATCGGGTACGTTTGCTACTTTGAACTCAATTCTCTCCACTTTAGAACTCAGCGCCAATAGAGAGAGAGTTTAACAACTCTTTGAAGTGGGCTCTCGTATAGTGCACGGCAGTGTCAATAAAAACGGCACTCGAGTGAATGCCTTTATGAAGCAGCTACGGTGCATTTCTTCTTTTTCCCGAAGTATAATATTGCCTGGTAGCAATCAATATACAGTTGGTTAGCCTTCGCGTTCTATGCGGGCGAGAATTTACATCAGACTTGCGTTTTTTGAATACATCTGAGTGTTAGGAGCCAAGATAACTTCAAATTGTCTTTGAATTATTTTACAACGGCTAAATATATCATCAATATTCATAAATCAGAACTTTCAAATATGATAGGATAAGAAAATAAATTTATGCGCTATTTAAAAAAAAATACAAATTAAATATTTCTGTTCAGAACTTTATCTAAACTGAAAACTAAAAAAAGCGTGTAATGACATGTTGAAACATTGTTATATTTATTTTTGAACATAAATTTTAACACCTATGCATCACAGACTCGCAATAGTATGGTCACAAAATAACGAAGCTTAAGCGCTCGATAGCCATCAAGTAAAAAAATTAACGAACCTTCTTTTCTGTCAAGTTCTATAGGTAAAAGCTAAAAACTAGGATGATATTTAATGAAAAAAATATATATACATAACAGAATATATTATTGCTTTTGTTAAATTGAAAATATGTAATAATAAATAAATATTTGATTCAAGTAGAAACCAGTATAGTGCCGTGTATTAATTAAGAAACCTCGCAAAATAATAGTTCTTGTGATTGAAAATCAACCCAAAAATGTTACGATGGGCTATAAACTACGCCACCTTGGTGAAATATCACTTGTGATTATATTTCTGGGTTTACTCACACCGCCATTCTGGCTAATCCCCTTTATCACATCAGTCCGCGAGCGTTAGACTCCGGCGGCGTCTTGACGCGGAGTGTTGACATTTCGGCTGTGCGGCATTAGATATCGTTACGCATATCTGATAAACTACTGAATAAATATTTACATAATTTACCTAAATATTCTGAAAACTCTAGCTTAAGGAAGTTCTCTTGGTTGAGAATCTTCTATGTCAGAGTTGTCCAACCTTTTGGCCCACATCTGAATTTCTTCACTGAATAAAAATATTAATTAACATTTTTGAGAATGATAATTGAATAGTTTTTTCTAATTATCAATTTAATATTGAATAAACTGAAAAATGTGTTTGTCTTTAGAGTGTATAATGTCTAAAAGGGTGCACACAGTTAGAAACGCTTTGGTAATTTTTAAATAAGGTATGTTTTGTATTTATACACAAAGAAAACCCAAACTGGTTGAGCAGCTTTGGTTATATAGTATGTCGAAAATTTAAAAGTACTATAATGAAAAAAAATACTTTTTATTTAAATCTTCACAGTGAGTTTAAGTAAAAAAAAAGTTTATATAAAAAGTTATTTTTTTCATTATATTAATGGATCTTCACCATTCAAATGCCTTGTCCCTCAACAACTTTAAAAGTACTATTTGAGATCATTTCAATTATTTATTCACATTGATAAAAAATAATGAAAGAATAATATATATGCATACAAACAAACATTGTATAAAACAGAGTTCTGTCATAAATAAATTTTATGACAATCATTAACTCAAGCTGACGTTTCATATTATAGTCTCGTCATTATATTCCATAAACTATCTCTGGAAGTTTACAAAGTTACTTCAAAATCACGATAACTGCGGAATAATGTAGGCGATAAATGAAGATAGGATCTCCGACTCCAAATGGCAAGGGGAGCTCCGCCGGGCCAGAGGTCAGACCGACACATTAAAATCTGTAAGTCCAGGGAGTGCGCCGAGAAAGCTGCTATCTCAGATCGTGGGTCGGTCTCCGTAAGGCCACGGAATAAAACGGTCGGGTCGGGATGACCCGTTAGGAACAAACGGTTTGACCTCTAGAGTCAAATATGAACAATGCTGATCGCCGAGGAGATCAATTTTAATCATATCGCTAGGTTCGTGTCAAGTGTGCAATGAATCTGCGCAGTTTATAATTTATATATATATATATATATATATATATATATATATATATATATATATATATATATATATATAAACGTAAACGTAAGGCGTAAACTTGATTGCTTCATTCCTTAGATAAACCGTTTTCCATTAAAAAATTATTTGCCTTGGGATCTTTCTAGAAAAAGTTTATTATTGTTTTTTTTTACCTCGAGCTCGACCCCATAAAGAAGAACTTACAAAGTTATGTTTTCCCTGTTCTTAAATGTTTACCTCCTAAGATTAAATAATAATATTAGCATTTGAAGTGATCCCCAAGTCTATAAATATTGTAATATTATAAATGACTTTTTGCTTGAACAAAAATTCTAAAATACTACAAATTTTGTTTCAAATACAATATGTTAACATTCAAAATAAAATACATTCATGCACAATTATGTTATATCATTTCGGCTTAGCATAATAAAGGCTTAATTAAATAAGTTATTATTTGCCAAACAACCTAATGCTTTGTGCTACCATTTAGGAAAACAACCGCAGGCAAATTAAATCCACCCTTCTTGTAGAGAGAGGTGTTACGGTTTGAATTCTAAAAAAAGCGAAACAAAAAGGGCAAATACACGGCTTCAATATGCTCAAGGAAAAGTTGTGCTCTTAATTTAGAAAGGGTGCAATAAAGAGAATTAATCTGTTGCCACGCGTGGAAAAGAGCCTCTACGCCCCCAAAACGGTTTATATATAAAAGGGGATGAATCGAAGCGGCGAGGGTTGATAGCCGCGATTTGAATGCCTGGGAAGCTTTGAATTCAACAAACTTATTTAATCTCGCATTCTTTGCTACTGGTAAAACAGCTGTATTTAACTTTAAATGAACTAATAATTTTTTACCTGTTCAATTTTAAATTATTTTTTAAGCACTGTGCTAGAAAATAGATTTCAACTCACATCATCAAAAATTCACCCAAGATTATAAGTATATCTTAGACTTGTGTAATTTGTTAAACTTGTTATTTTAACTACATGTGTGAATTGGCGAAAGCTAGGACATTACGAACAACAATATTCGTAATCCCTTAGCCCTTTTACTGTTTATATTTTTTTATAATATTTATATTTAAAATTAACATAATCTATTCTTAACTCAAAGTTTTTTAAAAAATTGCCTTTGTACGCTTAAATAATATACAGTTCAATGTTAATTTATATTTTAAGTAAAACGTATACTCATACAAGTCAAGTCTAAAAATTGAATGGTTCAGGTAATATTGATAACCTCTCCCGCACTGAATGAACCACCCATTCGTCTTGTTACAAACTGCTCTCAGAGAAGGCAAGCTGCCGCCACATTTGTAATGCTAAGCGAAAGCTTTTGCAAGCCTTCGACACAAATGGCTTTCAGGGAAAAGACATCTTCGAAAATGCACGCGGTCGTCTTATTGCAAGCGGGATGCATTTCGAAGTGCATTCGCTTCAGAACACTTGCGTAAAGTCCGCTTGTAATAGATTTACAATTATTATTAACAATTGAATTAACCATCGTAAATTTATTTAGATATTCAAAGGTTGGACCTGTGAGGTTGGACATGTATTCCAACGTGAAAATGCATAAAACTCGTCGAAAATATTAAAAACATAAATTGTAGTTTATATGATTTTATTAATTATAATTCATCAGATAACCGATCTTGTAACGTGTTACATTAATTGCCGTTTGTATGTTTATTCGACATTTCTCGGTGCTGTAGGCATATAATGTATAGATTTCTATATTTTGTGAGAAATTTGATTATCCCACATTTCTAGAATGTTTCGTTTATGTGATATGTACAAATAATTGAATCTGGCGTAGTAAGTTGAAAATAATTTATTAAGAGAGAATTTTAATAATTTAATCATAATTCAATTTAATAATTTAACTAGTAACAATGGTTATTGTTTTTCTAGAAATATGAATAGAATAGAAACAGCAAAAAAAACTCTTAATTTTTTTAAAATATAAGTCACTTAAAGATAGAAAAAGTATATATAATTTTATATTTACTGTTATCAATAAAGGAGTTATTGGTAATAAAAATTACAAAAGATTCTGTAACATAAAAAGTTTACAGGTACAAAGGACCGTTTTATAACACGCTCCACATTTTTGTTAATAAAATGTCTTACCTTGAAACCCTTGAAATTTTTATTGAGTCTAAAACTTTTAACGCCACAAATAAATATTAAACTTAAAGAGTTTTAGTTTTATGGTATGTTAAAGTGAGAAATTCTGGTACTCGTGCGCGATAAATATATAATACTGTCAATAAATTACTCATAAAAACGATTAATACCTACAATGTGTCATGTTTTGGAAATTTATTACAGCAGCTCAGAAAACCTAAACACTAGATAAATAGAGTAGACTGCTTTATATATTTTTCATTCTTATTATATTTTCAAAAGATATTTTTATTAGAAATTAAAATAGTATTTTATACACATAGTGTGAGATAGGAGTATAGTTTTTTTTTTACAATTTGCATAAATGTTATTTTTAAACAGTTATTATTTTTAAATATTAATACAACCTGCTTGCTTATATTGTTAAAGCCATTTTTTATCAAAGATAAGTTTGTATCATGTAACTAATGGTTGCTTCGAGGATTTCGATTTATATAACACCATATTTTAATAATATTTTGTTTCGGAATATACGCCATATTTTAATATCTATAATTTTAAAAGTCATATACGTCGAAGAGTGCTTCTGTATTTATCTCATATATTCAAATAAAAAACTATAAATTTTAAGGCAAAGACTCTCATCGGTGTCAATATTAAATAATGCTTTATAAACTCCAATGCAATAAATCGTTCTAACGGCGCTGAAGAACTTCCAGTGCCCGAGAGATATTATTTGCAGCTCGGCCAATACTTACAGGACGCTTCAATAAATAACAAGCAGGAACTCCGAGCATTACGAATTAGTTCTGCCAGTAAACGCAGATAAAGATCGTCTCATTAACATCAGATATCAAAGAAAGCACAGTGTTTCAGTCGGGAACAGCTCGGACCGATCGCAAGCTTGTCAAGGACCAGATCGGGCACTGCGCATAATAATATTTTAATGTAAATATTATGTGAATTCGCTGAAGTGAACAAACACACTACAAAAAACTAGCAACTTTATATTATCTTGTTTTGTTGTTGATAGAATGTCATTATTTTCAATTAGTATTATCTAATTTTATAACTATTCTTTTTTATTGGAATGCAGAGTTTACAATTCTATTATACATTTTTTTATTTTATAATTACATACAAAAATTATTGTAACTCTTAATATTTATATTTCTCAAAGAATATATTCAATTTTTATCCCATTTGAATGACATTTCATCGCACGTTTCTCATTTTTATTAAAAAAAATTCATTAATATTATTTAAATCTATAAACCCAGTGATAACAAAACTAATCAAAATTCAAATAATGTACGTGGAGGTACGATCAAAAATATGTAGGTTGAAAATTTTTCATAACGTATTTCCACTTAATTTTGTAAAAATAATCAAACCGGAAATTGCTAACAATTCCGCATTGTTTTCATAAATCTTTGCAGTAATGGCAATTACCACGAAAAATCGTGTAACTTTATATTTTTTTATAAATTCATAGTTATAAGAAATAATCTATATATATAAAACACTAAAAATGTTTGTTAGTCCGCTATAGGCTTTGAAACCGTACGACCGACGAGCCCCACACCGTGTTTATTTGAAAGCCAAAAATACCGAGAGTAATCTAGACCACTAAAATTATAAAAATTGATTATCAAATTTGGTTTATTCAATTAAGAAAAATCCCATACAAAAGTTTCCAATTCATAAAAGGAACTGACATTTTCGCGTATTGCATATACGCGAAAATGTCTTGAAGCTGGCTGCCTGCATGGCTACCAATCGAGAAATACTGATATTGATGTTTGTAAATATTAGAATGAACTTGCCGTTACAGGCTGCCGAACTTACGGAACAGAATTAGGTCGATTTTTTATATTTTCCATACAAAAATTTTCAACATCTGTAAAGTGGACATCGTTCCTCGCAAAAAATTGAAAAAAGAACATTGTGAAGATCGCGCGGACAGATCGTACGGACTTTCAAAACAAAATCACTATCTGTCATTCACAACGTGTTTTATCATAATGAGTTTGTCTGTTTATATATGGGAAAAAAATTATTATACGAAAATATTCGTATTACAAGTTTCGTCTATTGAAAAAATTATTCCAACTCAAATCGACATCGATCTTATATCTGCTGAACACCCGAATCAACGTGAAGATCTGATACTTTTTGACGTTGTTTGTAAGAACATCACGGCCCATGCGGAGTGTTGCATATGAATTCGCCTTGCATAAAAGACGGCAAATGCACGAAAAAATAACCACGCGATTTGATCGATGAAACTCAAACTGGTCTACGAAAGCCAGAAGATGGAGGATACACCACCACCATTAAATTAAGAAACGTCGATATTGACATTGATAACATATGGATTGTTCCATACAGTCCAATACTGTAAAAAAACATTTCAATCATATATCAATGTGGAACACTACAACTCCGTGAAATTCATATGCAAGGACATATGCAAATATGTTAACAAAGGCAGTGATATGGCAGTGTTTGAGCTTTCAAATCGAAACTATGAAATCACTCAATTTCAGATGGGTCGCAGTAATGAAGCTGTCTGGAGAATTCTTGGTTTCAGTATTCACGAACGATATCCAACTGTTCAATCCAATCTTGCTGTTCATTTAGAAAACGGTCAACGTGTTTATTTTACTGAAAAAAAATGTCGAAGAACGAGGAGCACATCTACAATAATTTTGCGAAAACATTGCTGCATAATGAAGTTCCAAAATAGAGTCAACTATCCAATAGAGATTTTTAACTCTTTGGAACCATCTGGAATGTCACCACACATCTTAACTTTAAAAGTTGGTTCACCATAGATGCTCATTCGCAACTTAGATCCACCTAAATTGTGCTGTTGTAATAACTATCAACAAGGCTCATGGCCAATCGCTAAGTATTGCTGGTTTGAACATAGAAAATTCCTGTTTTTCGCAAAATTCCTGTTATGTTGCGTTTAGAGTTGGAACGCCAAAAAAAAAATTTTATGTTTACACACCTACCGAAAAAACTCAATATGTCCGCTAGCATTAAGATAAAAAGTCAATAAATAAACAAAATTTCCTTTTTTTTTCTTTTTCGAACAAATAAAAAAAGTATTTTATTTCTTTATTTAGCGCAGTAGAACGCGCCGGGTATCCGCTAGTATTCAATATAAAATCAATCTCAATTTTGATAATTTTAAAATTCTTCCTGAATAAAATAACTGCCAAAAATGATGGTGTATAACTCTGTTAATTAAGTTCTATCAAAGTAAAATGAAAAATCCGAGTAATATCAAAAAGCGTGCTGTATACAAATTAAAAAAACAAAGTAAAACTGAATTTAAATATTTTTATGTTATAATTACACCAAAAGGGTATATGTTATATAAAAAATAAAATCTTACGTTTCAAATTTTAAACGTATGTATGCGCTGTTATTTTAACGAATTGCTCTTGAGTTTATAAATAGCACGGCCGAAGCGTTTCTAACAACGCACGTTTCTACCCCATTTATTTAAATTCTCTTGAATGGAATATATAAAAAAAAAAAAAAAAAAAACGTTAATTAAATTGTAGTACGCGCCGGCCCAGTCCACCCCTGGATGGGGGGCTCGCGGCTCCGCGGCCGGGCTTTAATTACGGCCAGGCTTTCATCTCTCCGCCTCACTACTCGTTACTGACGGCACCTCCCGCGGTCACCGGGATCTATTCAATTAGGAATAATCGCACAGCACCAGAGCCCGCCCTCGTTGTACCAGCTCACTGGTACTTACGCCACGGTATTGAATATTCAATATTTCCGCATTTTTTTATAATATTGATACGTTTTAGCAGTAGTTTGGAAAACGAAGACTTCAGAACGCTAGCAAACAAAATAGGATCGATGGAAGCAACTCTCGAATGTTCTAGATGCAAGCCATTCTTCAGTATTAGAACGGCCGTCGTGTGGCTGAGGTCAATACACCATAATACACCAAATATAAATAAATATAAATATGTGTTGAAGTAAATATAAATAATTGTGAAAATAAATACTCTTTTAATTATGGACGCGACCCGTTACAATATGTCAATGATTGAAATTCAACTCGCACGACTTTTTTTGTCGTTTCGCGTGTGTGAATAGTTTACATAATTTGTTTTTTTTTACATAAATCGATTATTTAAATTATTTTCTTGTAAAGAGCGAATATGAAGATTTTATCTTTTGACTGAAAATATCAATGTCAAAGAAAGCGTTATTTGTTCGTCCCATGTTCAATCTGAAGCTCTTAGCTCTACCTTTACTTTTTATAAATTATGAAGTGGCTTAAATATATATTTTGATTTTGTTATATATATTGAATCAATTGTTTTTCATTGATTTATAAACAAATAATTGTTTAATTTTGTAATAATCAGTGAATAATAATCAACTATTAAAATTAAATTTCCAAGACGAGGGTATATTCAATGAACTTTCTTGGAAAAATTGATAGCAGAAACAGCTAAGTCACAGAAAAAACCCCAGTTAACAATCCAAACTGATTAATTAATTTAACAACGTTGAAATTCCGGCACAAATCGCATAAGCCTTCTATTATAAAGACATATACTGAGTCAATCGACACGTATGTCGTAGGGCTTTCATTAAAAAAAACCACCATGAACTTTCTGTAACTTAAATTTAGTTTATATTTAACTAATTATAAGTATATTCCTTTGTTAGTTAGTATCTTCGTATTTCATTATTAAATATGAATTAAATTTTAAATACAAAAAAACACAGTTCTTTCCGTAGGAGTTTACCTTTTGGCTAGATAAATAATAGTTCATAGACTGTAAATACGATAGTAATGATTTTTATGCTAATTCCTTTGTGTGGACCCACTAACACTACTCCCACTCAAGTTTAACTAATAAATTGAAAAAGCGTTGGCTTGGCTTGATATTTAGATGCGCCACATAACATGAGTTTCTTCATATTTACGCTTTCGGTGTTTATGTTTTAAAATAAAATCAACTATAAAAATGGCGTAAATAAAAATTACCACGCAAAACAAAAGTGAATGTTCAACAACCTCTGCGATTAAATTATTCAGTGCCAGTGAAAATCCCTTGCACGTGCTCTCTAATCCAATTATGAAAAAAAACGAAGGGTTCAACATGGAAACACATTGAAAAAACCGCTTCTGCCTCATGGGTGTTCAGAAACTTTGTTTCGGCGAGCAATCTCTCTTTATAACATGTGATGTGCTGTGTTGAGAGCTTCAGACTAGCTCTAATGAATAAAAAATTCTTCTGGAGATGGCAGGCTAATTAATTCAATTAAAAAAAATTCACCTTGCTTGTTAGGTTGTTTTGCGGAATAATATTAACAAGATAATATAACAAAAGAATTATAACAAAAACTTGAACCATCTTCGTTTATAACATAAATTAAAAGCATTGGCAAATAAAATAAGTTAAATTTTTATCATCACAATACACATTTAATGTGTTTTTTTTTTAAATTATATTATAAATATAATTTAAGAATGTTAAGAAAATTTTATTATTAGGTTAAAAAATAGCAAATAGTTAGGAGCACGCTTACAGGACTCTTGTACAGGATAACGCTGCATGCTCGCTGTGGCAGAGGTGCGGGATCTGTGTAAGATAATTAGTGGCTGACCTCCCCCGACTGCGAGCTTCATTAGTGACCCTTCGTAATATTATTGATCTTATTTCATAGTCAGAGTCGACCTTTGAACAAGGACATAAGGACATAAGGGCTCCTACCGAGGGTCCAACGAGAAAATTATGCTAAATGCCACGGAAGATCTCTGCTTTTGATTGGAGGTACCGTCTGTGCCTTGTCATGCTGATTTAAATGTATGTGCTCGGTTTCCGTGAGCCCATCCGAAAACATTATTCCAATGCAAATACACGCTTCGTTTAAAATATACGATACACAAACTTGTGTTATGGAAATGTGAATTTAATATTCAAATTTATATCCACTTTGAATGTAAAAATAGTTATAAATGACAGGGATAGTTGTGCGCAAAAAAATGTCGACGTAAAGGTAAAAACAAATGGGTTAAACACTCACTCCAATATATTTCAACGAAATAAATAAGCTGGTTTCATAAAAATATTGTAAAAAAAAAATTCTAGTTTTTTTTTAGATTCTAGGGTTTTTGTATGTTGCCCGTTTTCCTCGTATTCAAAAGTTGTGATTTATAAGTAAAATTACAACTTTTAATCTAAAATACATTGTTAATCAAATTGACGTTTCGTTTTAGAATTAATAAATATGTATTCATAAAGATATTATATAATAATTTGAAAATTGTTATTGGTGAACACACCTTTTTAATAAATTTTAGAGAAACTTTAATTGCTTAATAAGAAATACTGATTATAATTAATTTATGTACAACATTAATTTTCGTGTTTATTTTTTTATCATGGCACAAATTCAAATTCGCGTCTTACATTGATTCTAGGTGCAAAATTATTTAACTAATTATATAAAACGCAATGAAATTATTCTAAATATTATATTCTTAATAAATATATTTCGGCAAGTTATCAATTTATAATGCTTTATTTTATTTTTAAAAGAGTCACAGCACAAGTCAAATATCTCAAGTTTAAATCTATGTTACGTTTGTGCATAACTTCTTTCGTCCAAGAAATTAAATAAAAATTCTTACTTTCATTTGATGTTATGTACGTGCAAATTATTTTTAAGTTATAGCAAATTTCAAATTAATAATTAAAAATTAACTATAAATGAATACACTGCAAAAAAGTATGTTTTTATTGTGAATCTTAAAGCAGTCACAATCCGAGTCTAATGTCTCAATATAAAATACGAAATATTTTCTCGATGTTACTCGGTAAAATATTTGTTGAGATAGCCGCGTTTGATGTTCGACGTCACAGATACGCCATTTGGAAAATATTGCCAACTCAGGGACCTTTCAGTTTATACACGCTCTTTAAAGTATCTTCATTAAATAAAGAAAACAACAGTGGGAGTCTATAAAACTCCTACTGGATATTCAAAATTTTATGGCGAATTTTATTAGCACCAATAAAATACGCGAGTTTCAAAGTTATGAATCAGTTGTCTTTTAACCTTTCAATTAAAGCTCTTAACCAATTTCACACAACAAGACTATAAATTTTCTGATTTATGAAATGTAACTTAAAGTTTATAAAGCGTGCATAGTTCTACAATTTCTAGAGTGACTATTATTTTATGATAGGTCATAGTCGATTTACTTGACAAAAAATGTTGTTACGTGTAAAACAAATTAGGCTTGTCGTTAGTACTTTGTTCACTTCCCCGACAGTTTTCCTCAGAACTCTTAATACATAATGATACTTACATATGAAGAGCCTTATTTTTTTGAGTTGTATTTACAACTATCCATCTAATCTAGATTGAAATTCACTTTATCCCAGTTTGAGAATAATATTAGTAGATTGGTGCTAATAATACTGTAATAGCAAGTAAATCATAAAAACCACAACAACAATGTACTCCATTTGCTAAATCACATGAGATTTGTAATAATACAATCAAATGGACACTGTCACCATATAAGGATACCTGCGGTTACTTTGGTATTTTTGATGCATGCTCTATCATTATCAATCAATCAATTTGTAGCCTTACGTGGAGGCTAATTGAGGTCATCGTTCAATCTTATGAAATTATTCAGAAGGTTCTAAGATGACTTAATAATGTTATATCATTTTTGACAGATGCTGTGTTGGGATGATAAATTCATAGCCTTCTTTATCTTCTGTCTGCCAACTTTCCGAGCAGAAGATTGACGCCTCTCAAATAAAGATGAAAATTTCTTACAAAAACAAATATTGTTTGTAAAAAAAATATTTTCTGAATGGTTTGGAATATAAACGTGTCATTATTTTAGAAAAAAAATAATAAATATTTGAGAAGCTTTTTCTGCTTAGGCTTTTTCTCAGATATATCTTCGGCTTCAATTGATTTGACAGTTCCTAGTTTATCAATTTATAAAAAGGAACTAATTTACAATGAATAAAAAAATTACTTAAATTATTTTGTTATTATTATTCTAATATGGACAAAGGATATATATATATATATATATATATATATATATATATATATATATATATATATATATATATATATCTATCTATATATGAAAATCTATCGATATATATATATATATATATATATATATATATATATATATATATATATATATATATATATATATATATATATATATATATATATATATATATATATATATCGATAAATTTTCATAACCTTTATATCGTGGTCAAATAATTCAGTTAGTTGAATTGGTGATTGCTTATTTTATATTAAAATAAATCTTCATATAGAAAACTGCTTCATGTAGTCTTCATTTCATTAATAATCTTTAAGGTTTTTTTATTGTCTTATATTCGGCAACCATGTTTTTAGGTAAAATTTTAATAGCCTTGTGGTAAAGATATCTTGTGACATTAACAGGAAGACTCGATTTAAAGCTATTTAATTTACGGAAATAACTAAATAATATTTTACTCGTATCTTGAACAACATTTTGAAGTTATGAGCTGAAAAAACAATAATATGAAGAAATTTTAAATGATTTATATACAACAACAAAAATTTGCGTGCTTAATATTCAGAAAGCAACTTGTTAAAACCTGCAATAAAGAAATGTACGTTTCTTTAAAGTGCTTGCATATTTATAATTTAATGTATAAAAATAAAAAAAACCTACCTTTTATGTTTTAATCTCAGTTTTAGTTCATATGATATATTAGTCCAGTATGCTTGTGAAGTACGTTAAAAAACAAATAAAAAAAACCTATATTTTTCCACCTACATGACAGCAAGTCAAACACAAGGCAGCACTGCCATTATTTCAGACATGTTTATGAGTGATAAACTTTAGATTTTGGTGCGTTCAAATAAACTATGCTGTCAGTCACAAGGGCTTTTACGAAACAACGAGAAACACTGTGGCGAGAATACAAAACAGCACAATAATTAATATCTCGACTACTCGTCTTGCTGTTGGATGACCGGATACTCTACTAATGAAGCCTCCGAAATAATAATGGCTTATTTTCCGACAAAGGTAATTACTTTCATGGAATAATTCTCTTCAAGTTCCTGATTATATTTTGACATTATTGTTTATTTTAATACACTTTCGCAATGAATGTTCAAAATATAAATTATATTTCTCTGCTCCAATCAATCATACTAAAATTTAATCTTTAAACGAATTAATTAAATTTATATTTAGACAAACAATAAACCTCAAATAATTTTTGATGTAGTTACGTTGAAAAAGTAAATATCTTACTTCGAACTCAAACCTCCTGACTCTCACGGTCTGATGACTTGACCCTTTTGCCTACCGAATGTGATGACATGTTGAGAATAATTGGTTTTATTACAGTCGATTTCCCTTTGTACAAATTTTTTATGACTTGCAAAGAGTCGTAACATTTTAAAAATTCTAAATATACCATATTTTTATTTTAAACCCAACTGCATTTTTATTGAATATTCACAAATTTCAAAATTTGATTAGCAAGCTAAACAACATCGATTATTTATATATTTTCAAAAATGGCACATATAAAATAGATCATTAAAAATATTTCATAACAATAGTTATATTGCTAAATGTAGTAATAGCACTTGCAAATTTCGTTTAACCTTTCTTTAAATTTACCCTGTGTGCACAATATATCAACACCGAGGCTGGCTTCTAACGAAGGATTTAACATTGCAATACCAACACGAATTATTAAATACTACAATTGCCACACAAAGCCGGTATGCTTTTATCGCTTTGTCATCATCTGCTGTGCTATTTAAAATAAATATGAAATTTTATAATAATTATGTGTGTTAAACGCTCAATCAGTATTATAAAATATAAAAATGTATTTATGTGATCTGATTATCTGTAATGTTTTTAAATATAATTTAAAAAAAAACTAGTAGCAACTATCAATGAATTTACTAAATAGAAATATGTAAAAAATAACTTAGAAATATCTTTGCTCTTTAAATTGTTAATTTGTCTTAAATCCACCTTAACATAAAGTAAATAATGGAACAAATAATAAAGGGCATGTATGAAAGGTAAGTTCCACGAATCAGGTTGTATTTGGAGAACCTCTGGAAATTGTTAGGGTGGAACTCAATTTGCCTGCTCAAAGCTTTGCTAACAAGCACAGGTTGTAAAGATGGTGTCGATTCACCCACAAGTATGGCAAGAAAATAGAAATAATACACCAAGAGACATCTTGGTGCCGTTTTCAGGAGAGAATTAAATATATATATAAATATATTTAAATAAATTTATATAAATATATAATTAAATATATATAAATATATACTTCAAACATTTTTTAATTTGTGGAGTATGTTTTCTATTCTTAATGCACAGAAGGCACGCAATTAAGGTTCTGACGTGTACAAACACAGCCTTTGGTAATTATTTCAGGTTTCTGAACCTGAAAAACATCCCTTGTGTCTATAAAATCCTTTCAAAGAGATGTAATGCTTGATTGTACCGACCGTTGTTAATCCGTACACAAAATTAAATTAAGTACTAATTAATGCTTTATGTAAGATTAAAATGTAACGTCTGTTAAATAACAACAAACAAACATCAATTGAATTTGAAATATGGGAAGCGCATATAAGTGAATGCTTTTTACTGTTAGAACATAAATATTTCTAATAGGTTATTTTATGTACATATACTTACTTATTTATTTATTTATATCTACATTTTATAAAAGTAGACTCTTCAATACATGACAATGTTAGATAATGTTAACTTTTGTAAATCCTTCTACTATTTATTAGATCGTATATTCGACTTTCTTTTCCTGGTAAAGTGTACTATCTCCAAACTCTGATCTTAAAAGCCTCTCATTGCAAATTGGATACATTGCAGGATTGACTTTTAAACTGAATTCAGATTCTTGAAATTCCTGAAGTGTATAGTTTAAAATAATATAATGACATAAAATATATAATAAATAAATGTTTCATTTAAATTAAAACCTTATACTTTATTTTTAAAACAATGTTTTATTTACTGAGTTAAAATAGATGTTTGAATCAAATTTACAAGAAACACTTGAGTATAATAGATTTTAACAGGCATAATAGCTATCAAAAATGATAAATTCATAAGTATAATTTATTTTATTACAATATATCAGTAAAATATTCAGTTCCCAGGCCTTCTGCGTAGGTAGCAAGCGCCTGCCCAGGTTGTCCAGTCGAATGGTTCAGCAATGGTGATTCGCTGCCACTACGAACAAACCGATTTGTGGAAGTGTCCATTTTTAGTGCTACAGATAAGAATATCTGATTCACAATAATGCGATATCTTCATATTTACTGTCGTTTGTGATTTAATAGCTTCAATACGTATTTTTTTATAATACATTTAATCATCGAGCATTACTTACTACTTGAGGCCATAAACAAGTGTTTTCCTTGTTTATACATAGCGGTTCAGCGGATGTGTTCTTAAACCCATAACATAATGGAAAGATGCGGTTCCGGTTCGGGATAAACTCATTAAAAAAATGTCAGTACAAATTTTTTTCAAGTTAAGTTACATTTTTCGCTTTATTTAAATTCAACAGAAAATTTTACCGTCTTCGTACTTCCAATAAATTTAAGTTGTTATAAGAAAGATATATAAATATTTTATCCTTGAAAGTATCTGGTTTTCCAAGGTCTCGTACAAGAAGTTTAAGATTATAGACCAATAAGGGGGATTCAAAGTTTTCATTGGTTTTCTCAAATATTGAACTTCATTACGGTACACATGAATAGAGCAGAAGATAGTATTTCTTTGAGGACAAAGTTATGAAGAAGTGCGCTACTAAATCCAAAACTTTGGAGACAAAATAAGTCCGTAACAGGTAATGTAGTAGAAGTTTTCTATAGACATTCTACAAATAATATAGCACTGCCAAGGGAGAGGCGTTTATTTACCTATGGTTGCTTTTTAACAAAACTGAATTCTGAAAAATGTTTTTCGTGCGAGTGAAGAAAATTCCTACTCAGAAAAAGCACAAAGCTATAAAATATTATGTCTTTTCACCACAATGGTAATTTGAACCATTGCCCGAGGGTAAATAATTTCTCATGAATAAGAAAACCTTTTTAATTTGTTTTTTTTTTAACAAATACAAACACACATTTATATATATATTTCTTTTTTTTATGTATATTCGAACGCATGTTAATTTTCAAGGTGAATGACCACTTTTATTAAAACAAAACAAAATGTGTTTTATTCATTGTATGTGTATATTTTAACAATAATTTCATATTTTGATCACATTCAGTATCCGTGCTTAGACTAATAATACAAATATCGAGCAAAAAATGATATAGATGGAAAAACAAAATCATGAAGACGATTATTCTCGGAAATTGCTTCTCAGTAGAATGAAATACACCCTTTACAAGTATTCCAAACACGTGTCGTACATTTATCGTGCAATACATTCCAATTCAATGTATCGCAGGATTCTGGATTTAGATTTAGGCATTTTAAAACGTCATCACGATTTCAGCTCATTTGCCCGTTGCCTTGTTTCATATTTTAAAATATTTGCACATATTCAGCTAGGGAGTATGTAAATAAATTATCTTTCAGTATTTTTTATTAAGACTTATTTTTCTGTTATTGCAAATCAAATATGTGCCTGTTTCGTATAACTTTACAATTCCGGGTTCTTGACATTTACAACGAACTGAGACTTTTGGATATTTAAGACAAAAAACTGAATATTTTAAAAATTGTCTCATTTCTTTTTGAACTGCCGTGTACCGTTAATATTTACTTATCGTAAGCTCTTTTATTTTTTTTCTGTAAAATCTCATTTTTCGTATTTAAAAAATATTTATCATAAATAATAACTGATTATTTTTTGATAATATAATTGAATTTAAACTCAGCAATTTTTCCTATTGGGATAACTTAAAGCATGGAATAATCTCATAAATGCGCTTCATTGAATATTTATATTTGGATTTATAAGAAAACTAACGTTCAAACACAAAGAGCACTAAATGTACTTTTATTTGCTTTTCAACAAGGTTTCTGTAGTTTACAATCAAATCAGGTAGGCTTATATTTACAATATTTAGTATGATTTATACAACCAAAATAGTATTTTGCCTCAGAAATAAATAATTTCTTTCTTATACCAAATTATGAAAATGTTATTTACCTATTTTTAATTAATTATTTAACGTGTGTTATTGACATTTTCATAAAACAAAGCGTACAAAGCAATGTCTGATTATTAAATTGTTATTAAGCTTTGAACTTTCAGCTTTAAATTTTGGGTAATAAAACCACTAAAGGCTTTTATTCATACACAATATTTAGTTATTTTCATGTTTATTAATTGTTTTGTTAATTAATAGCATTATTTATTTCTGCGAGCATCAACACTAAAGTCATTAACTGTCCAATAATAGATTAGCAAATGTTTATTGAAACTTAAATAGCTATACAGTGTTAAAGATTTTTTCTTTTATAATTTATAAACTTCAATCTTTTCAAGGACCTGATGTTTGAAAATCTCTTTAAAATTTACTGTAATTTCTTGACCTATTATTATTTTTATTTTGTGCTCCGAATTTCGTCAAAATATGTACAAAAATTTATGTAAATATTAAATCTGTAGGTTTATATTAAAAAGCACTTTAAGAAAGATTTGCGTAGAAAAAACTGGTATTTAAAATGTTCTTACGCAACAACAAATAAAAGAAGATTACCCCGGAGTGAATACATAAGCATTGCGAGCACATTTATTTGTGACTAATTCCACTTTCTTTGTTTACATTTGGATATTTTTCCCTTATTTTTTTTCAATGCCCTGATTTATCTTCCTGCTTTGTTAGATCTTTTTAAACGCGTAAACAGAATGTTTCTGTGAATACACACCACGCTTTCATAAAATTATTACAGACTCTTAATAATAATAATTATTAAACGTTTCAACATGTAAAACGTACCTGTTGTTTTTCGCTGATTACTAGAAAACAAAATTTATCCAGTATTTGCAGGTTTATCTCGTTATATTCATTTTTAATGAAAAGATATAGGAGTAAAAATTACTTTGAGATGAAAGGGAAATTCTAGATTATTTATTATTCATGTATTGAAGATTATTATGAGCAAATTAACAAGCTTATTTGATGAATATTTCCTTGTATTCACTATTTGGAGAAGGTTTTGGGCCTTTTCTCGGCCATCCGGGTTGTAATTAAATATCGCCGTTGAGTGATTAATGGCACGGCTGAATGAAATCGGCAATGCCCGATGAAATATTTCTCCCCGCACGCAATTATGCCGAGGAGTTGAAGTTTTCAGCGAGGAAGGCAGGGGCGGCTGGGCGTGATGGGGTAATTGGCTGGAGGCTTGCGCACATATTACTTATTACGAGTGACTTCCGGCCGCCTGATTTCCTTGACAAAATGTTGGTTTTCAGAGCAACAGGTCGCGCGCTCAAGCCACTTAGGGAAATGCCGAATTCTCCGGCTTTTACGCAGCGTTTTTGCTTGACGGGAAGTATGTTAGCATGAACACTTAATTATGCTTTTATGTATTCATGATAAGCAAATTTTGGGTTTCTTGATATGTTACTCGAAAAAATGATTCCTTATTATAAATAATAACCCCTTTACGATACACATGGGTAGACAAAAAAATAACGATTGGTCGTAAAAATGTAAGAATCATTGTTTTTCATATCACAATTAATATTCTAAAATTGCATTAAAATCTAGTAGTGGAATTGATTTATTGTATTCAATGTAACAAAAGTAATAATAATTTGTTTATATTCATATTCAAAGTTTATAAAACTTTAAAAAAAACTGAATTAATATTCATATCACACTACGCTGATGAAAAAAATACCAAAATACTAAAACTTATTAAAAATCAAAACTAATATTAAATATTTATTAAGATGCGTTAATTAATCCCAATTAAATATGTGTTAGAACACGTAATATATGAAAAATTTAATATATTATATTTAATTCTGTAATAAAATGGTGCTACAAATGAAATCATGTCAATTTCAATGAATTTTAATCATTAATATTAATAATTATAAATTGCCTAATTTTACAGTTTGTATAAATTTGCACAGTATATGTTTAATTTTTACCATTCATTTAAAATTTAATTATTTACTAGAAGCCGAATCAATCATTTTAATGGCCCCATGCCTGTAACTAATAATTTCATCAATATTAAATCGCTATAGGCATGGCATAAAATTTATTGAAAATCTAAATTCAAAAAAATTAGACTCGGTGACCTTTTTTTGTTTATATATATACCAAATTATAATATACTCAATATTGCAACAAGCGATAGTGTTTTTAAAAAAATCAATACTCATGAAGTAATATTTTATGGTTAGTATTAGTTTGAAGCTTGAAACATTGATACGTATGGCTTGCTTGGGTTGTAATGTAGAGCTCATCAGCGACTAGCCTCCTGGTAATCATTATTCTATAAGACTTGCCCCGATTCTTTTTCATCTCTCCTAGTTTCCAAGTAAAGGTCGGCGATGTAATGTTATATCATTTGTTCAGTCCATTACCTCTTTTTTTTCCGCTGAGCTTGCAGTGCTTTAGCCTACACTGGGTTTCCATTCATCGCCGTGTCAACGGGTGATGTGAGATGTTGAATTCTTGAATACGTTTATGAGGAAAATTTATCGCGGCTGCTGGATTAACGCTTCGACGAAAAATATTACAAACTTATAATTACATATTTTTTTAAATTTTATTTTATTAATTTGTTATTTTGTATTTGTAATTTAGTTAAAGCGGGTAATTGGGAGGCATACCTCATGTATTGTGTAGATTTACAAGTTAAAAATAAAAACAGATAATTTATTTTTAGGTTTTCGATTAAGTAGATCCTTATGAATATTATATGAAGAACTCTTTAAATATGTCAATTGGAATCTTTAGAATACACATTGAATGAGTACTTTTAAACTAATAAAATCATTGAGTTAAATACACGTGTTACGCATGAATTCTTTATTATGCAACGGGATAACATCTACTCCTCCATACAACTGTTATAATATAAAATTAAACAAAAAACACAGTTTATTAGTAAAGAATAAAACATCAATAATCTAGACTTACTACTTGTATATTTTATATTATACAAGTATTAAAAATATTAACTCAAAATTCATTAGAAATTGGAGGAAACGGTGTGTCGATAAAAAATCAATAGCTACTATGGTGGTTGAGCTATGCGTCCCTCTTTTACACTGTTGCAAATGGTCAGGAGTAAATGCAACAAAACAATCTATGAAGCACAGCTCCCAGCGACAGTGACCGCCATAAATTCTAATCTAGGCCCCGTTCACATATCCCCAACAAATGACGCCAATTAATGCAGTACAGAATAAATACGCCATTCACCAAAAAACTTGTCGAGGCTGCCGCAACGTTAAATAGGAGAGAGCCAACCCCGCCGGGAGATAAATAACCGGGAGTTACCGGGCGCAATCACGGGAGGCCCTGCCGGGAAGTAACCGGATTTATCATGTGCGTCCTATTGTTTATTTCATTACCTAATACACCACGCCCACCTCGTGTGTGTAAATAAATAAAACGCTTTTTGTGCGAGTTTTTTCCGTAAAGGCAACGCTGAATTATTTTTACGATTTATCGCTCCGATTCGCATGATATAATTGTGAATAAATTGATTCGTTTTGAAACCAATTTAAAACATGCAATTACTTCTCGTGGTTCCATTGAATTTAAAAAAGATCATTTTTTTATGCCTGATATTATTGTTTATATTGTATATATATAAATATATGAATTATTTTTTAATAAATCATGACGAATTATATTTTATTGGGTTTTTATGCAGAATTGGTTTCTAATTGAATCGAATTAAATATGCAAATGTTCCTTTACTTCATATATTCTAAATCATAAGTATTACAGTAGTTAATATTTTGTTTAAATATTTATTGGTCTATAGCTTTTCGTGTCAACAATTATCTCAAGTATTTATTTTTTTATTATTAAATATTTATTTGTTTACTTGGTTTTAAATGTAGTTTACTCATTTGCAATACAGTTTATTCTACAGGTTCATAGTATTTAATTTTATTCACTTTGTAAAAATATTCATCAATGGACAGTCAGTAGTTCCCTGTCATCGACAGCCACCGCAACAAGCCAGCCGCATTGCTACCTGTCTTGTGTCTAATTAAGTCGGATTCCTCACACCTGAAGTCCGCGCCCAGTCGCAGGCAACCTGTCTCCAACTGATCATTAATTACTTACCTTTCTAACTTCGTTAATGATTTTGAAGGTAATTATTCCGATAGATAATGTGTTTTTCTACGATTGTTATGTGGGAGTTTTACGGTATGAAACGCGGTTACGTTTTTATGGTTATTACAGTTTTTAGAGTGGTTTTGGAGACAAGTACGATGTTTATACCTTTTTTTGTAATTAAGTGGATATAACAAATGCTAGTTAAGTTGATTATAGACAAAATTTATGCTGATGATGTTTATTTATGTCTAATTATTCATACTTTTTTACATACTAATATTTACAATATAATTTATCTCGTAAATGTTTAATGTAGATTTATTCATGTGAAATAATTTCTAATTATAATCAATCATAAATAAAGATCATTTTCCACATTGATAATATCTTTTTCTTAAAATGCTAATTTAAAAATCTTAACCGTGTTTATTAAAAAAGTTTAACATAAGAGCTCATATAAAAATTATTTAATTGATTGAATTTGACTTCTTAGTGATAATAAGTCTCTGTGAAAGAATTTTTATTTTTTTTTATGTATGATAATGAATTCATGCAAATTAATTTCATTTTTGTTTCCGAACGCAGATGTATTGTGAGTAAAAGTACACTTCTACGAATGAACCCCAAAAGTGCTACTTCATTCGTATTGTTCAATATCAAATATCAAACTCCAGGTTGTATTCCAGTATATTACAAGAAGAGGTCGGTAAAACAGAATATTGGTGTTCCCAAACATAAAGCGCCGCGTCACGTTTATAATCACTTGAATACTTTTATTCAATTTGTAATACAAACCGGCAAATGCGCTGGGTTCACGGGTATTACTTGGTTAATATATTTTATGAGTATAATTATATCCACACGTGAATAATGCAAGCCCTTAAAACGCAACAAAAATATACTTTCTACTATAAACTTAATTCAATAATAATGATTTTCGTAAACTTTGAATTTCGTGAGTTATTTGGAACCTGGGGTTTACATTTCGGTAAGACTGCTAGATGTTAAAAAAGCTTAGCCTTTGCGACAAAACAAATCCTTTATGTCTAAAAATAACATAGTATTTGGTAGGTATTAAGTAATATCGCATCTTGGCGAGGTGCGATAAAAATATTACTTCGGTCCCCTATACAAGAACAAGAAGTGAAAACAAATCGCCCGAAATAAAATTATTGCCACTCAACACGATAAATGGTGTTTTTGACCAATTTTTATTACAAATATAAATAATACTGGTTACTTAGATATTTTATAAGGCTTTCATAACCACAACTAAATTTGATCATAGCAACTATTGAAAAACATAAATAAATTATCAATATTATAGAAAACAGTATTTTTTACATTTTTTTCTGACAATATTTCTTGAATTTAAGTCAGAAAATATTGTTCTTCTAAAACAAAGAAAGAACATAAACTATTTTATATTTTCGCCTTTATATAATATCAGACGGGGGTAAATTATGTGGTATGATTGAATCTTAAAGAACCAGGCGCCCTGGCCCGTCGTCAGGCTCTCGCTGACAAATGGGCGAGATTAAATGTTTACGTTATGGCAACATTTGGTGGGGACGTAAAAATATATATCTAGTTAAAATAAATTGTTAAAACGATTCCAGCCAATGACCCCATAAACGACGTAACGATTTTTTGATATAATGTCTAGTATCTTAGCCGCCCTAAAATATATCTTATGAGATGAAAAAACATTGTTTTTAGAGAGTCTAGCAAGTATCTTTTTAAAAATAGCTACTGTTTTTTTATATTAAAATATTAATTTTATTTTTATTTTTATACTTTTTATAAAATTTTATTTTGTTTGATAGTATACTTTTTTGACAAAAACAGATATATCTGACACGTAATAAAATATAAAGATGGATTTAAATGGGGCTTATTTTTATATAATAATAATACGTAAAACACTTTTGATTTTCCACGAAGGCTTTAGTTTACGTTTCTGCTCGAAAATTCAACCAAAAACTTCCATGAATATTTGTAAAAGGTTAAAATAATATATGTCACCAACACGGTAATTTAATATGCTTCGATAAATATTTGCATTGATATTTTTTTGAAAGAGAAAGAAATGATTAATTTAAAATAAAACGATAATTATAAAATTAAAAATAAAGTTGAATGTCATTTTATACTACAAAAACCTTTCTTTCGTTTCACAATCTACTTTATTTAATCTATAGTCGCATTATTTTAACTGTTCAATAAATATAATTTTAAAAAGTCTCAAAAATAACTAATCAGCCACACGGTGGTAAGGAGATGATGAATATTTTTAATGATGCATACTTCTAATCCCCTAATTTTCTGTATTTAATTAATCGTATCTACTTATTATAAAAAAATCAACAGCATTAAGATAAAATATACTGCACTTTATTTTCGTGAAATTAAATTAAAAACCAGGTCTTGCCTGAGAGCTTAATTTCAGTGAATAAAATTAACAATAATTATAACATATCACAGTAATTAAAAGTGCTTTCTTTTTTTAAAGAGAAAAATTGCATTTACAATAATCTTTATTGTAAATGATTGCTTTTCAATACCATGAAAAACATGTATTTATTTTTTTTCCTTAATGGGATGATGGATGATCCCTTGGTGTATAATACTATCACATTAATCAACCTAAAAAGCAATTAGCTGTACATAAGATTACATACAGCGCCGGCTGTTACTTTCATGAAAATGCTGTCATCATTAATTGCAAAAAAAGTGCGAGATTAAAAACTTTTTTTTTTATAATTTAGCATATGTTTTCCCTGAGTTCTTATTTTCTCTCATTTATTCATTTGGCTAAGCTTCTTGTTAAATGCAGTAACTGCTTAATTGATAAACTCTAGTTTTTCAGCTTCGCTTAAGCCGGTAGCAATAAATCGTTAGAAGTGGATTTGATAAAGCTGTTGTTCGTATTGAAAGTCTGTCTCGCACAACGATCCCACCAATCAATCCCCGACCCGCATTTAGTATGCAGCGCCACGCAGATCGCTCACCTGGGCTTCCAGAGGTCTACCTGCCCTAATCTAAGGCCGACCCGAACACTTCGAAAAAAAACAACGGAGCACACATTAAATAGGGCTTAAGTGATTTTCGTTACACACCCAAAATAGATTAAACATCCTGTGTGTTTAAGTTATAATCAAACCAAACAAAATGTTTACTTTGTATTAATTTATAATTACTTTAATTTGGAGTGGTATTAAAATTCAATTTTGCGCCCATCACTGCATCATTAAATGTACGTAATTATTATGAATATAAAACATAAGATATCCCTTTGATTATATGAATAATTCGCGATGAAATAGACAACACATTAATTCTGACACAACCTTCAATGCTTAAAAAGAAAAATTATTATTATTTTCGACCTCAAGTTCTTCTTAATTCTTTCTAGTCGTTTCCGGAGACGTTCGATGCTAGGCAAGCATTATGGAAATTTTTATTGAATATTAAATGGCATGCCCGAGAAAATAACAATTTTGACGTTGATTTAATTTATTCATAAGAAGGTTTACATACTACTTCATTTAAGATGACTTGCATTTTTCATGAGATTTTATTTTTAGTATTTCGACAAATAATTTAAAAAAAATCTGTTTAAATAATGTATGCATTTAAAAAAGAGTTAATTTTCTAAATAAAAATTTGAAGATAAAAAAAATGATGCAAAACTGTACCCGGGTTTTGTACCTAAATCAAAATTATAATTTAAAATTAAAAAAATGATTTTTGATTTATCTCTTGTAATTTTGAATATTCTTAGCAAACATTGTAAACCACTATGTCTACTTTATTAGTAAATATGAATCTTCTTAATATCAAATTACTGTGTATTCATTGCAACGGTGGTAATTTGAAACAAAGGTTGATTTATAGTAAAATAAACTTTTATGTCTTCCGCAGTGTTTGTTGGGGTGTCCCGTCCCGTCCTCCCACTCTACGGCAGTGCGCACGTCCAGGCACGCCCGAGCACGCCCGAGCACGCCCGAGCACGCCCGAGCACGCCCGAGCACGCCCGAGCACGCCCACGAGCTGCCACTGCGACATCTTCCTTGATCACCCGACGCACGACCTGATCCACTTCCAGGGTAAGTTGATTGGACGCTGAGCACCATAGAATGTGCCCACGCACTAGTTAGATATTTTATTGTGATATTAGATTTCGGAGTAAGACAGGGGTTTTATCTTTAGAGTATAAATACATCAAATTATACATACAATCACTTTAATAAAATGACTATGCGATGTATATATTAAAAAAAACTTTTTATACTATTATGATATTTTCAATTTATTTTTTTTTAACAAACTGAGATTAGTTACAATGTTTTATGAACATGATAAATTTTCATTGTTGACAATATCGGAGAATTTATATGATTACTTGTGAAAATCTTTTTTATTACGAAAAAAAATGTCCAGAATTCATAACGTCGCAATATAACTCATCCAACTTCAAGATGGATGGTTACTGAGACGAGAGGCTTCTTAGAAGAGGCGTGCCCTTCAAACTTCAGAAGCTGATCAGAAAAAAAACGTATTTATTTTAAGTATTAATCGAATATATTTATGATTATACTATTTCAATAAGAGATGTTTTCACTGCGCATGTATTTACGCAATTTATTCAATTTTTATTCTTTATTTCCCTAATACTGTTTACCTATTCTAGATGCTTGGAGCTTTTGACTTCATCTTTTTTATAAAAAAATCGCTGGGAGATTTATCGGGCTTTCGTTCTCAAACTAGAAACCCAAATATAACTATTAAAATTGCAGTTTTATATATTTCTGTTAATAGTTAAGCCTTAAAAGATTTTTTTATTTTAAATAAGGACATACAGGCAAACTATCCATTTCCAATCAGGCAGAATGTAATATTCAATATATTTTTTATAACTATATAATATAACACAAAACTTAAAATACACACTTTTAAACTTATTAAAATATTATTTTATGGGCTTTAAAGCTACTACAAAATCAACAACCAAATCACTTATAATTGTGGCAACTTATTCAATTATAAATTTAGTTTAATGCCCAATTTCAACCCAGGCCTTTAGCTGACGCAAGGCGAGAGAATAATATGAATATAAATTAACAGTAGCAACTATAGATAACAAAATCAAATAATTAAGCCAGGCTTAGAAAAGATTGAAAATTGTTTAATTTTATGACCAGAAATCTCTTTTTAAAGTGAAAACTAAAAATTTATAAGATGGCCTGCAAATTCATAAAATGTTTAATATTATACATTTGAGAAAGTTATATTTATGAGTACTTCAACTGTATTATATTAAATAATAATTTTTAAATGTCACATATATTAATTAACATGTTTGTGACGCATTACAATCTGGTCCATTAAATGGCGCAGCCCATCACGTATCAGCTTATATGCTGAGATTACCAAAGCATACAAGAGTGCAAACAGACCATGACAATTTTTCACATAATCTTATCTCTGTGCTGTGTTTTATACTAAAAATAATACAATTGAAATTACGAAAAAATCCACGAATAAAAACAAAAAGATTGCATCATCTTAGCGGCAAGTAAATTATGTTACAGTTTAAGTTTCTCCTCGGGAAACTGGCTGGGAAAACAATAAATAAATTAGCAACATTAGCTAAGCGGTAGCCACTTAGTCTTTTTCATTTACAACAATTACGAGGTAAGCCTCATTAGGTTACATTAGACTGAGAAATCCCAAGTATTCTTGCTTTTATTGCCTTCACGCTCGAGTAGGTTCCGGATATAAAATATTAACGTTCTCTGTTCCATAGCAACTCGAGCAGAGTGTTAATGTTATTTACGGGTTGTAGTTTATTTATTTTTTTATATTATTTAATATCAGCGAAAATATCAGCTCTGAAACTTTCAGACAAACGTTTAGGTATACAGAATGATAAAGATACAGTAAAATATACCGGAAATCGTAATAAAATTACGATTTGTTCTGGTCAAGTTTACGACGAAACAGAATTACAGCGAAAACTTCTGTATCAACAAACGGAATATCCCTGACATAATACAACTCTTTCAGGATTCCCGTTGCCTCTTAAATGTATACCCAACTTTACGAGAATTATTTGAAAGTGTCAGCATTTTTCCTTTTGCGAATGCGATTGGACTGCTAACTGAACAAAGAAAACCATTCAAAGCAAGAGCTTCGGTCCGATTCCCAAATTATCATATATGCTTGTATAGTGTTATTTCGTATTTTTTTCTGACAAAAGGACTAAAAGAGATCACATTTTTGTCGTGTGTTTTGAATAGGGATGAATTTTTTCAATAAAAAATGACGCCGCAGTAAACAATCGAATATGTGTTCACATCCTCCAAGATTTCGCTTAGAATGTTTATTGCTTACAATTGTGAAACAAAACCTCACTAACACTGTTCACTAGATATAAAAAAAACTTGCGACTGGGAATCTTTCTCTTGTATACTGCGCTGTGTTTTTTTTTTAACTACAAAGCCAGTAAAAAAACGTAAATTATTATTTAAATATATCACCTGTATATTGTACTATATTAAACTCATAAAAAATATATATATATATATTAGGGTGTCCCTTAAATTTCAAGTTCGATATTTTTTTACGCATACCTTCTTAAAAGTTTAGTAATAACCCTATATTGTCTAGAAAAAAAATATTAGTTCGATTTATAAACGATAACCTGTGCCGACTTGCGATTTTAACTTGTCCATACAAGTTGCGTAAGTACTGCGCTGTGACTTTTACAAATAAAACATGTAGTTACCTACATGTTTTATTTGTCATTTCATACGTGATTTTTGAGATTAGTAGTGCTTCATTGTTTAGTGCGTTGACATGTCGGTGGAATTACGGAGTGTTAAACAAAATAATTTCCTTATCGGTTTGCCTAGATATCAAATAAATGGTGCAAAATTACCATCTAATCGACAATTTCTCTGTCCTATTTTACAATATTCTTGAGGTTAAACTGACTGTTAGTGAAAGTGCAAATCTTGTGATTAGGGAGTGCATCATATATTGGGGAAAAGCAAGAATTCCAACAGGGGCATTTCCTAACTGCGTGAAGAAAATTGTTGATTTATATCATGTTTGGAGAGAGATGCAAAAAAATTGTATGAAAACTCAGGTTACGTTCAAGAGCCGTGAGAACAATTTCAAAATTGATCTTGATAATTTGTTTGATATTGCACATGCTGATGCTTTTGAGAGAATGAAAATAGAGGAAGATAAATTATTTTTAATGAAACAGAGAAAGCCAGGTCGACCGGGATGCTTAGGTGGTGTTGGTAAAAAATTGGCGGAAAAAGAAGATAGATCTAAACAACGACGAATGGAAGAAGAGAAAAGGGTTGTAAGACAAGGAGAATCACTAGCTGCTGAAACTAGAAAATCAAGGGCAGAAGCATTAAAATCTGACTTCCAAAACAATGTACCCGACGTAGTCACAGTCCATTGGGATGGAAAACTATTACCCAGGTTGGATGTACGAAGTTCTAAAGAAGAACGCTTGCCAGTTATTGCTTCGTTTGACGATAAGGAACAGCTTCTTGCAGTGCCGAAACTAGAACATTCTTTTGGAAAACATCAAGGTAAGGTTGTCTCAACAGCTCTTTTTGACTGGAACCTTCACGATAAAGTACAAATAATGTGCTGCGACACAACAGCTTCCAATACTGGCCATATTAATGGAGCTTGTGCTATTTTGGAGCAAACTTTAGGAAGAGAATTTCTGCTTTTCACCTGTCGTCATCATGTTTATGAATTGGTCCTAAAAGCTGTCTTTGAAAGCAAAATTAAGCAAATTACTAGTAGCCCAGATATTCCAATGCTTAAAAAGTTCAGAGAAAATTGGAAAAACATCGACGCTAGTAACATTGAACCATCTCTTAATTTCGTAAAACAACGTGTTGCCGAGACAGACATTCAAGCTTTGTTAATATTTTATAAGGCAGAATTAGACAATGGTTATGTAAGAGATGACTACCGCAAATTGGTCGAACTGTGCGTAATAATTTTGGGAGGAGACACAGAGGAAAAATTAAAACTAAGCCCCCCCGGAGCCATGCATCAGGCACGCTGGATGGCGAGAACGATCTATTCTTTAAAAAAATTTGTTTACTTCAGTCACAATGCAGAATAACTGCGAAGGAAAAAAAGGCTCTACAAGATGGTTTCTTATTTGTCGTGATATTGTATGTTAAACCTTGGCTCGAATGTACAGTGGCGATCAAAGCACCTAACCAAGATTTGCGCTTCTTGAAGATGTTAAAAGAGTACGAAAAAGTTGACGCAACAATTTCTAATGCTTCTATAAGCAAGTTTAGCCATCACTTGTGGTATTTATGTGAAGAGACAGTTATTCTATCACTGTTTGATGATGAAGTTGATAACCAAACTAAGAAGAAAATGATTGCCAACTTCAACCGGGACAAAACCTCAGATTTTAGCAAACGCGATGACCCGTCAAAGGAAGAACTTCCTCAAAGGTTGTTTGGTAAGTTAAATTGACTTTTTGTGATATATTTAAATTGTTGTAGATTTTTTTTGTTATTTGTCTTATTTTCCTTTTTTTTCCAGACAAAACACTGCATGATTTCGTATCGGAAAAGAGCAAACAATTTTTATCACGACTGCAGATCGACGACAGTTTTCTAAAGGAAGATGTATCTTCTTGGAATAATAATGCTGCTTTTCTGGAAGCTAAATGAAAAATTAATTATTTGAGAGTTGTGAATGATACTGCTGAAAGGGCTGTTAAAATGATGCAAGATTTTAACGGACTTATCACGGCTGAAGAAGAACAAAAACAGTTCTTGCTGCGCTGTGTCCAGGAACATAGAAAATTGTATCCGGACTGTAAAAAAACAACTCTAAAAAAAAGTTACCCTGACTGATTGTTATTACTTTATGTTTTTGATTAAAAATTAATGTTCATCTAATTGAATTTTTACTTTTATTCACTTAATTTATTGCATTTATAATGATTTTATACCAGACCGAAATATCAAGACAAAACACGTTTTTTACTAAACTTTGAAGCTCGGTCGGCACTGGTTGCAATTATGCTAGAAAGATGAAATTTTATATTTAAGTATCTTATAGCATTAGTAAAAAAAGTAGAGGGTATGCATTTCGAAATTTGAAAAAAAAAAATTTTTGGTCATATAAGGGACACCCTAATATATATATGAAAGATATATTTATTAAGATTATTATCATAACTACACGTGGGTCCTATCATATATTCAATAATAGTCAAATTTATATTTTAATATAAGCAAGCTTCGTTAAATTCAATTTAATCCACCTAAAATTCTTAAGGCTCAATTTAATAAACATGGTCAAAGGACAGTAAAAAAAATAATTATGATACCTTTAAAACGTTTTTTTTTTAAAGAATATATTTCATTCTAGCAACACACGCATTGTTTCATATGAGCAAATTCATATTGGATACTCTTAAGATCTCTGAGTGAGGATTTAGCATTCGTCGTTTTCTCTATTGATATTTGTTTTGAGCAGAGCATTTGAGACATCGGTTTTAGTATAGATTTGTTCAAGCTCTTCGCCCTTCTCGTGAGCTTTTTTGTTGTGCTTTTTTGGAACAGTACGTAGGCGTTGTCGAATCAGAATAAATCTAAATTGAGTAGAGTTTGATTATGCTAACATCATTGGAAGGTTTTAGCACTTGAAAAAAAAACTTCTTTGTTTAGAAATATTTTACATTATTTTCAGCATATGCTTTTTTCAAATAAATTGTGTGCGTGTCTCCAACCTTTTTCAGAGAAACTTAGCGATTAATTTCAATATAAAAATCTCAATGTCCAAGGATACCCTTTTCGATGTTTCAGTGAGTAGCTGAAACACTTAATTATGGAAGTTCAGGAGTCTGCATCGGTGCAGTTCGCGGCTGTATTTCACGGGGTCTGAGCACGCGGTCCTGGGCGAGGGACTGGCCGCGTGGTAAAATTGAAATGTCAAATCTGTTATAAGGAATGATGTTTCATTTTGGGAGGGAAGGAATTTCCAGCGCTAACCTACCGGATAATTCAAAACCTGCCGGATTATCTTTTTGAATAGAAGTTATTTTAAAACTTTGTTACAATGAAGTACGTTGGTTTTGTTTCGCAACAAGATTAATTTGAAAACAGGAAAATTAAACGAGTAAAAAGAAAGAAGTTCATCTGAGTTTCAGTGTAGTTAAAAACAATATTTATAAAATTTAACCAAGTTAAATCAATCATAAGCCATTTTTAAAATATGTTCATATTATTCATTTCATACAAAACAATAATTTTGTTAAGATTTTAAGTGGCAGTTTGTTTTTAGTTTTTTAGAGGAGCAATAACGTGGGAGTGATCGCATCTTTATGACTGTATAGCTCAACCCAAAAACATATATAATAAATATATATTGATCTACACTCCAAGACATTACGTATTTTCAAAGGGCTTATAAGAATGTGAAAAGTGATCATCTTACTCCCTAATTCATATATATATATTTATATATGTGTGTGTGTGTGTGTGTGTGTGTGTGTGTTTATGTGTGTGCTATAATCATGCATTAGAAGTATAAAATGCTGTCAGTTGATTATTTGTAGAATAAAAATAAGTCGTTCACAAAACACCGATCTATTTATTTTAAATTGAAATAAATATATGTCATGACTTGATTTTTTTTTTCTATTGGGTGTTTGCAAATAGAACTATACTGCAGACAAGAGTTAATTGTAGAATTTTTATTTATCTCACGCAGGGTGTGAAAGATTTATTTGCAAGAGCCCAGTGTGGCATCGGTTATTGGAAATGGTATTTTACCTCTTCGCACTGCGAAATTGCATCGGCTGTGATTTTAAAAGCCTCCGGTACGCGAGGAGGGTCCCAGTTTCCGGTCTGGCTATCTGCGGGGCCGCTCGCCGGTGTTTATGATGCCGCAGTGTATTGAATACGGTGACCGAGGTTTAAATTCCGAGCCAAAACTACACAAAATCAATAAACTCAACTGCCGTGATTTAGCACTTGTGGCATTTGCACAAATTTGCACAATGCACGATTCGTTTGTGCTCGTTTAAAGTTGAATACATTTTTTGGAAAGCTTTTGTTCCTATTTATGCTTATTGATTAAATGCGATTGAACATTTTTGATTGTACAAACACGAAATATAAAAATTTGTTTTATTTATTTTGATGATTGAATTATGAAAAAACTATAAAAGTTATTTTGTGTTGATTTGGTCGATGACAACGACTGAACATGAACTGAACATTATTTCTATATCATTTTGAAATATTCGTTAAAATTAAATACGTATTCGCATTTACACTTTTTATATAAATATGAAGAAACAAACAATGATGAAATTCCAAAGAATAATATAAAACTACAATTTAAGCATACTTTTCAATAATGACACTTTTTGTTATGTTTTGTTTGTTTGTAATAGTCTTTTTTCGTATTACTTAATATGTCAGAAGTAATAATAGTGATGCTGTATAATAAATTCTTACAGCAAATCGCAAAACTGTTTTATAAACTTCAGTTTTATCATTTTAGTACTTCTGTTGAGACCATATACATTGCATTATTTATTTCAAAAAATTTAGGCAACATCCTCTATATGTTTTGATAAAATCTAAAATGCATTTCCTTTGAGATATTTGCCAATTATTTTTGGACTATCTACTATATTAAAAATCATTTATCTTTAAAATTCGTTGCTAAACCTAAACTAAAACTAAACTTTGTTTTCAGTTCTTTTGCTTTCAATCTCTTCAGGGTTCTTATTTGTGCAAAATTGTTTTGTTTGCGTTTAGATATTTAAATATAAAATTATTATAAGTCAACAATATGTCTTTTGTTGCATTGTATTTTTTTATCATCAGATTATAAAATGTTATACAATAGCACACCTGCATCATACTGTTAATATTATATATAAAATTTTTTAAAAAAGTCTTTTGAAATAAAATGCACACTTAGTCTTACTAGTTACATTGCGAAATATTCATGCAAATAAAACTACGCGCAAGCAGTGCGCATACGTTTAAACGAGGCAACCCTCACACATCACACACTCAAAAATACAAGTATATTTAAATTACACCCACAGAAAAAAATGTATGGGCATAGTTCTTGCCGAGGCCATTTTAATGATTTAAAATGCGAAAAGCGCAAACTTCCCGGCCTTTGAGGAGAATGCCCCGGCGAGGGCGCCCGTCTTTGTGCAAGCACTTCGGCTGGGGCTGCACGGCTGTAAACGAATTAAGCCTCCTTCTTAGAAATACCCGGAGCAGGATTTCAAAAGTCTGGATTTCATTAAATATTTGCAATAGTAGTGCAAAGCTATTATTTCAGAAGCTTTAGATAAAATTATACTTGGTATTAAAAAATATATTTCTTTTGTAACGCTTCTCTAATGCAGGCTTTTCAACGTCGAGTAATGTGAATAAAACTTATTTACAAGATGTTTAAAAGATGCGAAAATCAATTATACGAGGGCGGTCCGATAAGTACTTAGACTCACGGTTGCGCTTGATGTCCGGAGTGAGCAAACGCGGCACCCATCGCGGCGACAGCTTTCTCATGCTCAAAATTTCATGCAGGATATGACCCTTGCGGTCTTTTGAGATGCCTACTGTTTCAGCTATCTCGCACACCTTCAATCGGCGGTCTGCCAATACGAGATCGTGGGTTTTTGTCACGTTATCCTCCGTGGTAGCCATTTTCGGGGCACCTGGGCGTGGCTCATCAAAAACCGACGTGCGACCACGTTGAAACTCGTTAAACCAATTTTCGACGGTCGCCATCGAAGGAGATACTCACCGTACACAGCATCCAAGCGCTCTTTGATATCGCTGCGCGATTTCCCTTCCTAAAACAAGCATTGAATCACCGACCGATATTGCTCTTTTTCCATTTTTCTAAAATACGCGTACACGTCCGCTACTTAAACAAAACTACGAGTCCGATTCGGCTGAAATTTTAACAGTAGCCGCCTACAAGAATGTACTTCACGATTGTAAGTACTTATGGGACCGCCCTCGTATGTTATTGGATTCACACTACAGAATCAGATCATCAAATCAAGCCTAACTTTTTTTGAGGCAACCGTTAAATCATAAAATGAGTTTACAGTCAGCACAAGGTTATCCTCATATAGGTTTCAATCTCGTGAAATACCGTCTCTGTTCATGAATTTCAGCTTATTTACATCTGCAAGGCTGAAGTCGATAAAATATGCTCGAATGTTCACCAGCCACATGAGCGGCCGGACGCTCTGGCTTTATGAAGGAGCGCGGACCGACATTAGACGGACGGACTTGAACAAATAAATTTTGGCGTTCGTCGTGTTTACTGTCGGAGGGCCACAGTCTTTGCCGTGTAACGACTTTGTATTTCAGAAAAAAACTGTTTGTTGGCCTTCAGGTCAGCGAACTGGGGAGTGTTTTGGTTGCGAAATGCAAAGTGCTCGGTAAAAAGGGCCCGAGTTCAAAGTAAACACCACTTCAGTATTTATTATCATCGGAAGGATTTATTATTGAATGAAAAATATCTTGTAAACAGATTGTGATTTCATTTATTTACTAAGAATTGTTTGGTTACATTTTCTCTTTTTGGTTATTATTGTATTAATTATAAACGAATTCATATAAATATGTTTACACGGAGCTGAATGAATATTTTTATTTTGTTGAATATTATTTCAATATTTGTAAGTTTAAAAACTTTAATTTTATATTATTTATAAAAACCGCTATAATAATACGAAAATTTTGAGACAGAAGAGTGAACACTGCAAGTTATTGTTATTTGTACAATCGTATATTAGCAAATGATCCCAATTTATGAAAGAATTAAAAAAAACCTACATAAAATTATTAATATAAAGGGTTTTATTTTTTTATATATCGTAATATATAATTCGAAGCAATGTTTAAATTTTCTCTAACAATTTAAGCATGTACTACGGAATTTCAGTTGCTACCATTGCAGGTTATAGATAAGATAAAAATTATCTTTAGTAATATGCTTATCTACATGTTATGCACACACATAATACACAAGGCTGCAAATATGTTGCATATAGCAAAATACATTATTATATTTAGTATTTCGTTAAATAAAATCATTCAAATTTGGTATGAATACTCTAAAAATTATAAATGCATAGTTATTTTGTTCTCATCTTCTATATTTAAAACTAAAAATAGCAACATTTAAATTGAAATGATTTAAGATTTTTTATACAACTATTAACATCTTTTTTTGCATTACAATTTTGAGAATCGTCAAATATCCCATTATTTTAGAAAATTTAACCTAAAAATAAACCCTGTAATGTTTATTTTATAATTTCATTGTATTTTATAAAAGGAGCACGCTGAGTTTATTTCACTCCCTTTCTTCTTAAACAATAAACACTTTTTAATGACAAAAACGGGATCTCGAGAATTACTTAATATAGCAATGAAAACAAGTTGCTAAAGACCTTTTTTACTATATATTTTGAATATAATTTATTGATTTTAAAATTCGTGTTTTACTGTGTATTTTCTTCATTATTTTAAATTGCAAGAAACAATATTTTGGCAGGCAATTTCTCTCAAATAAAACGAAAATCCAATTCCAATTTCCAAACACGCCGTGCACCTAAGCTCCTTTGTTTGTGAATAAAGCAGCTAATAGGCGGCCGTTCTGTTTTAAAGGTCTTTTAACACTGAGTAAAGGTTATTTCACACATCAGGACTGGGCGAAATGTCAGGCAGAAATAATAAACAATCTATCATAAGCTTTTATTGCTAAACAATTTCCCATTAAACTACAAAAAATACACTAAAACCTTTAAAACACGAATGAGTTTTTGATTGCTTGACGGCACATGAAAATCGGTAGTAGAAATGTGCAAAATATTTATTGAATTTACATTTCAATTAGCTGGATGATAATATCGAGAAATTATTACCGATGAATTAGTCACTGACTCTAAAAATGAATTGTGTGTGAAACAATAAAAAGATACTTAAACATTTCCTGAAACTATTTGTCCCTTAATTTCATTCGTTCTTGTGCTATTATTTCTGATTTCTTAGATAGACTTCAATTTATCAAAATTTTTGAGAGCTTATTAAAAAACATAAATTATTATTTTAATAATAGAAATAATACTGAATATAGTAAAATTGTATAGTATTTTTATCTGAATTTAAAAACGTTTTTCAAGTTGTTTACCTATATTTATAGGTTATTCGAAATCTAAGGTATTTACGGCGGTGGATTTCAAAACACAATATTGTATGGGCATAAACAGGAATAAGGTCACGTCGAAATATAAATAAATGGGTTGGTAAATCGAGTGTCTGCAATTTATGATCTGCGCAGCTCGGTTCTGGCGAATAAGGTGGCCATAAATATAAATAAATGAGCCATCATTTTTAAGATGATTTTCATTTTACTTGCAATCATCCCCGTTCCGTAGTTGCTACCCCAACTCCCCGAATTCAGAAGAATTAAAATCGCATTACGCGCTTCGATTCGATAAACGAGAAATGCGTTCAATAAAAGCTAATGCCATACTTTTATATCAATAAAATCCCCAAAGACACGGAGCGGAATAAATTTAATTTAATTTATAATGCTCTATTTTAATTTCAAGTCTATATTTATTATTCCTTAATACTAATTATTTAAGTGTACTTTTTCATAGCATATATATATATATATATATATATATATATATATATATATATATATATATATATACATATATATATATATATATATATATATATATATATATATATATATATATATATACTTCCGGAATTCCAGACGAAGAATATTCGATACATTCTTAAAGAAGAAGAAAGGCTCGTCGATACGTCTTCTTATGCAATAAGTCTCGGATTGGAAGCTATGGCTCAATAAATATAACGGATAATGTCTCGCTCAGGGTATCTTCTTATTGAATCCACTGGATGTGAGATAACTGGAAAATGCTTTATATAGAGAATTTTTTTAAAATTAAACCTTAAAACGCCAATTTCTCTAGCGTTTAATACTATATACTAGTGTGGAAATAAACTTTTGCAACAAATATTCATTGGAAACCACTTTTATGATATTTCAGACTTTTTTTCACAATGTAGAATTATTCGTTTTGAGCAATTTATATACCGAAAAACGTTAATACATTTTGTAGAAATTACTTAAAAGGTGTATTTACTAATTTAATAACATTGTGTGAATTTGTACTACATTTATATATATTTTTAGTATTTCTAAAGTATTATTTTTATATTTATCAACTACGCGTTTATTGTTTCAGGTTGACGAAAGGACCACAAAACAAAAGATTCCGAACATCCGACGGGCGATTTCATGAAATGAAACAAACGACTCCGCCCGAGCCTCATCGCCGAGCAGGAATCCAATTTTAAAGTCTCTTCGCAAGGCGCCGTGAAAATTTATTTCGAATTGAAAAAGCGAACGACTTCCAAAAGCTACAGCGGCCGAAGCAGATAACTTCACGCTGAAAAAATGCCCCCTCGCTGAAGCCGAGTGGAAACTTTTTCGGGGTATTAAAATTTTTGTTATGCAGTGAGATTATGATGGACGAGTCGAGTGCCAAGCCCTGCGGTGAGTTTCGTCAGTGAAGTTTTCGAATCGAATCCGAGATGAACGGGAGGAGCAGCGTCCACCTGGACGGGACCGGAGCCCTCCTGGGAAACAGCAGCGTCTCCAGTGCCGGCGCCGCCAGCTCGGAGCATCGCAAGAACCGGGACTCCGACTGCTGCAGCGTCAACTTTCTCAAATATGTCCTGCACATATTCAATGTCGTCTTTATGGTGAGTTTCGTTGTATACTTTTTCGTTCGTAATACTTTTTTTATTAATTCCAATATTTAGTCAAAAAAAATTTTTTTTTTTAAAATCGTCTTCAAAAATCGTTTCAAGATATCTGAATTTTCTTTCTTCGTGTATATAAGAAGTTATGAACCACCGTGTATATAACTGTGTGTTATATAAATCTGAAATATAAAAACGCCACAGGTATTTTTATAGCTTTTTTTGTTATTGTTATGCTTTTGCATGAAAGAGATACAAAAATAAAAATGGAATTCTCTATTTATGTATAAGACATTGCTTTTGTTGTGACTTATTATTACAATATTAAATTTTTGTTTACTACGTTTTTCTCGGTAACAAAAAATTGGGAAATAGAATAAATCACACTAGTAAAGAAATAAAATATAACAATGACTTTTACGGTACTTTCAATGGAATATAAACTAGCGCGAAGGCTGAATGAGGAGAAACATGTAAAAGAATAAGCTAAGCGTACAAAGGAAGTCTACCGCTCTGGAATTTAGCATTGAATTTTAACATTTTACATTTTCATAAGTGATTTTTCGTATTTTATACCTTTACGTATTTTGTTTTTTAGGACTTCATCTAGTAATAATAAATTTGTACCAATGCTGACTTTAAACGTAGATTTTATCCTGAAATAATAATTTAAAAAATGTAGTACTGTTATAGTTCCCATTAATTTTTTTCATTATTATTAACGATTTATACATAAATAAAAATTTAAAAATACATTTTAATATGAAAAATATTATGATATTCAAAAAAACCGTTTTCTGAATCATGCGTGGCTTAATTTATACACAAACAAGCACTCAATTGTATGTTTTTTATTTATAAACGGGTACTTTTTTTGATCAAAAGTACCAAAATAATAACTATCGGAGATTAAAAATTTCGATACTGCATAAGGTATATAAATATATAGCTAATAGTCAATATTTACTGTATTAATAGTAATTCCTATGATATAAAAACAGCGATTATCGAGTTTTCGTTTATTTATTTTTTTTTAACTGTACTTTTTTTCAAATAAAGCAGTTAGTAATATTAAATATTCATACTTGTAATAATATCTTTAAAAATAAAATATAGGTTTAACCTATCTAAACAGCTATTCTCAACAGAATTATTTCTTATTGAATTTGATACTTTTTCACAGCAGTGGAAAACCCAAAAGTGGAGATTTATATTCCACGCTCGTAATATTCCAATATCCGAATTCTTTATAATGAAGGTCTTGTTGAAACCCGCCGACTTGCTTCCCGATAAGGGATCTTCAATACTATGTTTCAATCAATTGAGGGTTTAAACCAGATGGTGGAAAATTTATTTAATAATGTGAACTCACAATTTTTGAATATTTAAATCATATTAAAAAAAGAAATCGAATACTTTTAAGTAAATAAATATAGTATGGGAAGCCAAGAGTTGATAATGGAGCGACCAGTTGGTTAGGACTGTACTTAACTTTTGACCTATAATAGTCGCTTTTTGTAATAAAAAAAAACAATTATTCCCAGAAAACCACCAGCTAATAAACATCTTATGATTGTAAAGTTTCAACGTATTTTTGTCTGAACAAATCGATTTTACTTAAAAACCCTCGTTTTGAATTTCATATTTCATATCTTTTAGTAATAGAAACTTCACAAAATATATCTTGTATTTTTATGCACAGTAAATAAATTGACTTGTTAATTGTTATCAAAGTAAATCAGAAAAGCGTTGGGATCTCACAAAGCTGTGGGATAAAACCGCACAATGTAGAATCGGTTCATCTGGCTCCGTTCCCATAGCCGCGCTCGCCCACACCCTCGCCTCGCTACAAGGCGGAGGCGACGGGCGATGCTTCCTCGTTACTCGCTTCCAGAATGTTCCTCCCTCATTGTCTGATGCCCCGGTTTATCTAGGGAACGTCTTCTCTCCACATGGGCGAGTCGCGCGGAGGCCCCGGAGGCCCCGGAGGCCGCGGTCTCAGGGCGCCGCTCGTCGACTTTTAACGACAGAATAATAAGGAAGCAATTTTAAACTTTGTTTCATTTAACGGGAGAGCTTTTGTTTTTGGGTAAAAACGAAAAAGTTTTATAAGGATATTTATTTGAGTAATGAGTTTATTAAGTTTAAAAAAAGTTCAATATTTGCACAGTTTTCAATGCTTATATTACAACATCCATTTTAATATAAATATAGAGTTAAAAGATGTAATATACATATTTAATCAATACCGCAATTCAAATTCATAATGTTCTAAAAATATCAAACATAGTTAAAATTACCTTTTTTTTATTATAACGCAAGCATAAAAGAAATTCTTAATAATTCCGGTTTTTTTGTTATTTAGCTGTCCATGCAAAATACGCATGATCTCAAAATGTTTAAGAAAATTTAAAATTATATTAAAAAATGCTTACATGGTGTTTTGTTTCCATAAATATTTACGCAGATCAATAATAAATATATTCACACACTAGCGATAATTCAATTAATAGAATTGTATTTGTAATAAAATCGGTCTTTGTGAGTGTAACTTATAAAAAATATTGTATTCTAGAATTTTTTTTTTTTTGTGGAATGTCAGAAATTAGTCGAAACATGTAAAAAATTTCAATTGAAAAAAAAACAATAAATGCACTAATCTAATCACCAAGCTCGCGTAAAATATAAGAAAAGTAAGTGCACGCATTAAATATGGTCAGAGGGTGCTGGCAGCCCTCGCTACCCTTGACTCCGGGGACCTCCCTGTGTGGCCGAGCAGCCTCGCCGGGAGAGCCTCCATTGTCGGCCCGGCCGGGACGGACCGTTTTATGTTTTGTCACTCACGGTGAATCCGGTTCGTTCAAGCGAACGCAACCAACTCTGCTACAAGAGCTCACTCGTATGGAAATATTTTCCGCCATATTGAGAATTCCACCTCTGATAGAAGAACCTCCTCGCATTACTCTATTTTGATTCGAAGGGGTAGATTTTTTTAAATTCAGGAAATAAAATGTGAATATCTTTACTTAATCGAACGTGTACGCAACGTGTACTTAGCCAAATTAATTTAATTAAATACAAAAAAAATTCTATCAATTTATGAAATGGATCTACTCTGTTTTTCTTTTAAAAACATAAATATTTATATGCAATAATGTTTAATCTTTCTTTCTCAAACTTTAACAATCCGCAAGTGTGTTTACTTTTTGTATTGAAAATACCTAGAATCGATCAAAACATATTGTTTTCGTTGGGGTGGAGTTTTTTCCTGTATGAAGCCACTGTAGAAAAACATACGAGTAGTGGTTCTGACAGCTTCAGATTGATGGGTTTTATTCGTGTGTTACTTGGTCGTATTGAGATTCAAAAAATCTAAAAACGTTTATACTTTATTTTCAAACTCTTTAACATCATAGTTAAGAATCTATTACTACACACAATTGAGTCATATTTCACGTTAGTATTTGTCATAAAAAATATCACTCGATCATCATGATAATAAAAAAAATACGTTTCATGTAAAGTTCTTTTTAACTCTCTGCAGCTGTAAAACGGTGCTTTACGGCGTGTTTTACGTACGTGTTTACGACATTTCAAATCGTTATACACAAAATGTTACAAGCTCGTACCTTTAAACGATTTTTTTAAGGCGATCAAGATATCTGAAACAATAACTGCGGATCTCTCTTATTACAAGCCCCGACCGACCAATCCGTAAATCAAGGTATCAATTAGGACCCGCCTTCGGTCCATCGGGTGATCCGGTGAGAAGTCCCAAATAAATCACTTTCTAACAACACGAACGATATTTTAAATTGTATTTGATCAACACAGTGCTTTGTTACATCTTTTGTTGACTTTATTGAATTTTTGTGTAAATCTGTTTTATCGATTTATGTGTTAATTAATCTTTTTACCTGATAAAAATAGAAAGTTAAAATAAAACAATCTAGATTACTACTGCAGGAAAATCATTTGCAGTTTCATATGTATTTATCTTATCTTTTGCAGATTTTTTTAGTTTGATATTAACTTTAAAATCAAACAAAAACTTTAGAACATAGATGCATTTAAAAAATCTCTTAATTTAATATTAAATAAACCGGAAAACACGTTTCACTCGCCTTTATTTTAAATATATAATTTATGAATCAATTTCATGCTCTAAAAATAAAGCCTGTGAGAATTACAAAATTTAATTAGTATTTACCTTTTAAATTTCTAAAAATACGTTTTTCTGGCCATAAAATTAACAATTTGTAGATGCTAGACGGGTTAAATTACCACCTGGAAATTAATTATACTCCATGGATTACTTGGCAATGCTTAGCAGGCAAAACAGTAAAATTAATGAATTCAATAAATTTAATATAACAGTTCGACCATTTTCGATTCCATTATTTAATTTTAATTGAAGGATTACGTAATCAAATATGAATAAATTTATTTCTATTCAAATACAGGCAACATTTTTTATGAGAGAATATAAGGCCAAAGGGAACGCGAAGTCCACTCGGTACATCATTTATCTACAATACACTTATAATAATCCAACACGACAGGTTCCAATCGTTACTTTAGATTAAGGAATTAAACCAGTCGATGAAGCTTAGCTTAGTTAATATGACAAGATAAATCTAGCGAGTGGAATTCAGTCCGGTCCGTGCCATGGCCGGGTCTTCTCTCCGAGAGCTCCCGTCCTTGGGTAAAACCCTCTTTCATCTCAAAGTGGACCACATTCTATTCTTATGTAAATCTTCTTTATATTAGGGACCCGCCATCCCAATATGTCAGGCATAAATTCTTATTACAGCGTAAGATAAAAATCATTAATCTGAAAAGGACTGTTATGGATAATCAATACACTCTCGTTTGAACTCCGCGGTTCTTGTTTCATTATGCTCTATTTGTATGGATACTTAACATTTTTTGAGAACATTTCTGGGAACATCAGCTTTTGGACTTTTTCTATGTATACAATACACATGTCTATGAACCTACAAATAATACTTTTACTGCATATGAAATAAATGACTTGTGTAACTCATCTGGAATACAAGTGGTATTTTGGTTGATTTATTCCAAATATAGTTTCAACTCTTTTATATTCGATATAACCGATTTACGAAGTTTAGCATTTTTTGTGAACTGAATGTATATATTTTAAATGCGTTAACGTTAACCTAAAATACACATTCTTAGATTATTTATGTGGTTTCATTTTTATTTAAATCACATTAAAACTTATTTCAATGCAGTAAAGTAGTAAAACAAATATTTTTTTTATATTTTGCTATATAAATACATACAATATGATATCTCTATTTTCAATAGAATAAAAATTTATAGCTTTTTAACGTGCTTACATTTTTGGGATTAGTTAAAATAATCCGTTCAATCTGGCTAGAAGACATCCATTACATGAGGGAACATGGTGTAAGAACCCTCGGTAATGTGATCATTCTGATGATAGGTGATAAGAAGCGCCTCTTGATGATTTTCTAAGTTATAACTCACATTGAGATAATATCTTCAATATTCGATAAGGTGGAAGTCATAAAATATTATGTTTCACTAGAAAAAAAAACTCTTCCGGTCTACTACAATTTTAGAATTTACATTTAATAATGACATTATAATACAAATTGCGTTTAATAATCTAATATCACTGTTAAAAAACAACATGCCTGTTAGTATTTAGATATGAGTATAAAGTGCAATTAAAATTAAAAAAATAATAATCAATCCAACTGTATATTAACACTATGTGATGTTTTTATAACAGCACACTTATCATTTGGGTATGAAATAACTTGGATATACCGACAATTAATATTAATACTTACAACAATGTGGTCCCTTATTATTTATAATAAAATCATATATTTTCAAATGTTAATCAATTCTATGTTATCAAATAACAATCTGATGAACTCGGCATTCTGAAAAAGTCATTTAACTCTCACAGGTGTTAAAATTATCGTTTCCTCTGGGCTCTTCGGATCGTTTAAAACGCCATTAATTGAATGTTGTCCAATACTCAAATACTGTCCGAGAGTCTGCTCGGAGCGATTATTCATATTAGCTTCGTTAATAACATTCGAGTATTTAGACTGGAGGAGACCACACAAGTGCGTTGCGCGGGGCCGCCTTCTCGGAACTCTCGCTTCCTGGCTGTGTCAATACATTGAATATTTCATATTTATGTTAGGAACAGGTATTTTTTTGGGCCAGCTAAGCTTTAAGACTAAAAAACCATAACATAACAAATGTAAAAGTGTAAATAATTTTTGGGAGCAACAACTTTGATCAACTTCAAATAAAAAATCACCATGTCACGAAGAGTCCTTTTTAATGATACTGATTCTTTGTTCATATATTATTTGCTCGTATATTAAATATTTTTGACAGAATGTCTGCATGATTAATAAGTATTAAAATTCCATTTAAATATTTTTATTGAAAGAAACATATAGCATGTCTGCTTTTTTATTTGATATACAGTTGAAATAACTGCTTTTAAAAATTTAAATTACTTCTGACAATCATAGCTTCTCTTTTTCTAAAACATAGTCATTTGCTCACTCAAAGATATTTATCATGTTGGTGAAACGCTATAATTTTCAAAATAATAATTATTTCCAGAAAATCATATATATGCCTGTTTAAATAGCATCTTATGGGTGTAGTTTGGTTTGTGATTGTCTCTGTAATAACGCCCTTTAGTAATGCGTTCACGATATTGTTCAGATACTTCATGAAAAAATAAATATAAATTTGATATTTCTGCGATAGGACTGGTGAGGTAAAAGCTATGTGAACGTGTTTTGTATATTTTTGCGTTGATGAAAGTGAGGTGAAATCTATGAAAAAGTGTCTCTGATATTTATTGCGTCGATGAAAGTGAGGTGAAAGCTGTGTGAAAGTCTATATGATATTTTTGCGATAGAACTTGAGAGGTGAAAGTGTCTCTGATAAATATGAGGTGAAATCTATTAGAAAGTATCTCTGATATTTTTGCGATAGAACTGGTGAGGTGAAAGCTACGTGAAAGTGTCTCAGATATTTTTGCGTTGATGAAAGTGAGGTGAAATCTATGAAAAAGTGTCTCTGATATTTATTGCGTCGATGAAAGTGAGGTGAAAGCTGTGTGAAAGTCTATATGATATTTTTGCGATAGAACTTGAGAGGTGAAAGTGTCTCTGATAAATATGAGGTGAAATCTATTAGAAAGTATCTCTGATATTTTTGCGATAGAACTGGTGAGGTGAAAGCTACGTGAAAGTGTCTCAGATATTTTTGCGTTGATGAAAGTGAGGTGAAATCTATGAAAAAGTGTCTCTGATATTTATTGCGTCGATGAAAGTGAGGTGAAAGCTGTGTGAAAGTCTATATGATATTTTTGCGATAGAACTTGAGAGGTGAAAGTGTCTCTGATATTTTTGCGATAGAACTGGTGAGGTGAAAGCTACGTGAATGTGTCTCAGATACTTTTGCGTTGGTGAAAGTGAGGTAAAATCTATGTGAAAGTGCCTCTGATATTTATGCGTTAGAACTGGTGAGGTGAAAGCTACGTGAAAGTGTCTCAGATATTTTTGCGTTGATGAAAGTGAGGTGAAATCTATGAGTTAGTGTCTCTGATATTTTTGCGTCGATAAAAGTGAGATGAAAGCTGTGTGAAAGTCTATATGATATTTTTGCGATAGAACTTAAGAGTTGAAATTTTTGCGGTGGAACAAGTGAAGTGAAAGCTATGTTGAGGTCTATTTGTTATTTTTGTGAAAGTACTGGTGAGATGAAAGCTATGTGAAAGTCTACCTGATATTTTTGCGATAGGACGACAATTTAACAGCGAAATATAAGCGAAAATAATTATATCGTTTTAATTTTTAAAATAATAATTCATTCATGAAAATCATATTTAAGCCTATTGAAATAGCATCTTATGGGTGTGTTTGGTTTATCTCCATCCCTGTATAAATGTATTTTTAGTGAAAACATTAAAATTTTAATTATATATTGTTGGTGCATCAAAATCTTAATAAACTAAATCCTGACCCTAACTTATATTTTTCGTATTCTAATCTGTTGTTTTGAAATTTTTTGCTATAAATGTATATTTTAATGTTGATATTAAAAATAAATAGTCGTTGCAAATTTGCCCCAATTCGACCATCTACCAGATTTTTTGTGCTATTATTTGCTTATTATTTTTTTACAAAACATTTTTCAGTAATAATAACTAAATAAAGTTAACAGTTCCGAAATACGTCAAAATAAGTTATGTGACCTGCCTGTAAACTCTCACATTTACATTTCATAGAATATGACATTCAAGGTATACGAGTCGCTCTTTTTTTAATGTATATTTTTTCGTAAATTTAACGCCAATAATCTGGCTACCTTGATTCTTTCTTAAACGGCTAGAAATGCAATTTCCTTTAACTCTCGAGAAGCTATTATTGGGTACTAGTAATTGCTCCATAAATATGTTAAGACTACCTCTTAGCGTGATTTTATGTGTGACTTACTCTAAACTTATCTGCCAGCCGAGTACAGTCAAGGAGCTGTGCTCAGAAAATACTCAGCGTTTAACGTGAAGAGGCCGAGGCCTTAATGGTCCGCAGCCTGCCAAAGGATCTGCTCGCGACGTTTAAGCATTTTTAAGTGGCACTTGACTGAGTGTATTTATGAAACACTTGACTCGATATGGAAAAATGTGGAAGCATCCTGAGGGCTCTTCGCGAATACCTCCAACCACATCTACATCAAAATATAATCGGAAGACTGTCCAAGGTGCCATAACCACTTGCGAAATTCTATCATATGCAGTTACATGTATGAACAAATGTATACTCAATTAAATAAAATTAATCAATAATTAAAAAAAAATCTTGTTTAAAAGGGTTTACAGGCTGTTTTACACCATTCTATATTTTTGCCAAATGACTATGTTGACAGAATTTTTAATGTTGTATTATATTTTTATAAAATTTATACATTGAATATGTATTATATTTTTATAAAATTTATACATTGAATCCTAAATTTTTTTAAAACTTAAATAATATTTTAATGTTTTTTTATATTACTCAAGGCCCCAAAAACAATAATTATATTAGGCCAGCTTTATTTCTGTCGGGTTACAGGTCATTATGGAAGATTAATTAGAAGCAATTATCTAAGATCTTATTTCATCCCATTTCATTACATTTAGTATTTTAAATTATCTTGGAAATATAACATCTTTAAAATTTTAATTATACACATAATTCATATTAATGCACATTTCAATGACTAATACACTTCAGTTTTGAGAGAAATAACCATCCAACATAATTGCAGAAACATTGTTTTACATGCGGTTTTACATGTGGTTTTACATTCGGCTTAACATGCGGTGGTATAAGAAAATAATGATATTAGAGATAAATATTTTAAGGTAAACACATCTACAGCGTGTTTCTTTTGATGGAGTATAAAACTTACTAACTCTTACCAAACGAAAAAATTGAAATACTGAAAAAATCAACATTACTACGAAAGTATAGCAGCACAAATGGGTAATAAATCTATCTACGTGTATACGAAATCAAGTTTGAGACAACATGTGGTAAAATACATAATAGACAAATTAAAACATAATACAAATTGCACGTAAAATAACTAAACCGTAGGTATTTCTGTAAAAAAAAATTCGGTGAAAATTAGCGAATTTTTACATTAGCGCAGAAAAATATTTTCACGACATATTTTAAAGCATCCAAAGCGTTCAGTGTGTTGGACACCGATCAAACAAAATTAAATAGTCGCAGTCCGCAAACGAGGCGAGAGCACTTATCACACGTTTATTTTTTTTATATTTCGTTAAAAATGAAAAATTACATTATGCAGTCGCGTATTTTATGATTTAAACACATCATCCAAAACCACGAATACTACAGCATCGTTAATTTAAAAAGTCTTACCTAGTTGTAGTTTTAGGCCCACTTATTTATTATCTATCATTAGCGATGCCTCTTCCTGCTTTGCGCGGCATTACAAAACGTAGGCCCTAATGGGCGTGCTCTCTGAATAATATTCTACATTACATTATCATACCTAATGCGATAACCCGCGAGCGCGGAGTCGCCAGATGCACGCGGAGCCGGCGTCCGGGACGAGCACGTGCCCGGACCACGTGACCGGCTGCATTCCGGACCACGTGGAGTATTACGGCGGCGAGCTCAAAGGACCTCGGGCCCGATCTGAGATATTCGGAGTTGCAGGACTCCAAATTGTTTAGGGACTACGTGCCCGTTCTGTAGCAGGCCAGGGATAACCTCGACAAAAGACTAATGGGCAGCAATGATTGTGGTGTTCCTCGTCATGGTTTAGTTCTGTTCGTGATTATATTTGAAATGTGTTTTTAAGCATATTGGCAAACCATTTATCACGGTCACTAATAAAAAAAACTCCGTGAGCAATGCACGTTTGTTTAACGTAAAATTATAAATTTGTTGGGTTGATTATACAAATGTAATTTATTTCCGATTCATTTGTCATCGATTATTCATATAAAATGTGGCCATTATGAAAACTATTACTTATAATTATCATCATTATCTCGTCTTATCAAATACTTAGAAACCATTGTGGTGAAAACATTAAGCGTATATGAAAACCACGTATATCTTAAAATACAAGATTTATACAAACATTTTTACAATTTTGAAAAATTTGCATTATGTTAAGCCATAACAAAATTACAGCTTTACAAAAATCAATTCTCTTAATTTATTCAATACAAATGTCAAATATTGTTCTCAAAGATTATTTCAGATTCTTGAAATGATATGAAAATCGTGAAGCCATTGTTATTTCTCCGGTGTATATTTCTGTATGTTGAAAATCTATGCTATTCAAGAGCTGTCATAAACTAAAATGAACTTCTATAAATCATACCCTCGGCAAGTTAAAATTTTGCTGTCAATAATATACACATGCTTAAAATTTGTTTATTTGATTTGATAGTCATACCAGATATATAGTATTCGGCATTTTCACTTCTAGCAAAAACATAAATACTCACATGCTACTGCGTAATAAATCACAAAGTTTCAGATGTACTCGTGGACCTCGAAACGAATTACGAGCTATATTTATTCAATATTGTGCCAACAACTTCTGCCCCGATGTGATCACTTTGCTGTAATTTATTGGGTTTGATATTTCCGAAACAAAAGTTACGGTTTTTTTTTCAGAGTTCAAATGCCAGAGTATCCGGTGGACGAAATATTTTTAAACTGATAAAAGCCTGTCAAGACACAAGAATTATTTATAGGTCTTCTGTTTTCGATATAATTGGGAGCCATCGTGTGTCATGATGATATGATATAAATCACACGTTGATCGTCATAAATAATAAATAAAAAACAACTCGATACAACGGTAAACTGATAAAAAAATCCAGATTTGTAACATTCATCATTACTGGATAAAAAAAACATTTGCGATGGAATAAGGACATGTATAGTTTAAATAAAAGAACTTTTTTTTGTTGTTTCGGTACACATACATAATATATTATTTTGGTTTTTGTTAGTTAAAAAGAAGCGAACCTAGTAATGGTAGTAAGTATATTTGATATATTAAACAGTGGCGTTGAGCTCTCTATAAAAAATGGATTTTTTCGTTAATTAAAATCTTTAAAAACTAAAACAGCCTTCTCTAGATAATAATAAAGGTGTTATAATCACTGTACATGTACATATAATTTAAAACAATAAGATAATATAAAAAAAGACTTCTTGAGTGTTTTCCAGTATAAGAATTCTTTCCACTTAAGATATATATGTATATATATCAGGATATAGGATATATATCAGGATTCAGCATAGGTAATCATTATTGAATATATTTTGTTTTAAAGAAATATTATTATTTTATTCCTTCTCATTGAAATTGGTATTCAAGTTGGACCAATTAAAAAATGACAGTATTATATTTAAATAAAAAAATAATTAATATAAAATAATTAAATTGATATAATAATAATTAATAATTTATGTTGATGTGAGATTAATGTCATATTTATTATGAAATAATCAAAGGTATTAAGTATTCAAAAATGTTTCTTTTTTAATTAAAAATAATGTAATATCAACAAAATAAGAAAAAACTGTTACAGGTACAGGAAGCTCGGTGTGTGGTAGAAGAGTCCCGACAAGTATTTCTATTTCACATTGTTCATCCCGGCACACAAATAATGCCTCTTTGAGTAAGGCTTGAGTCTCGTGTTTCATATTTACCATCCAATAAAAAAATCTATCTCGTGGGTCGGTCCGTCAACCTGTAAGCCCCGAGTAAGCTCGCTACCGATCACAAAGCTCTACAAAACAAAAAAACCTTTCCCACTTAATCTATTTGCTATTTAAATACAGCTGGCAGACCAGTAACACTTCAAATATACTTGTTAAGAAATATAATTAATTCTCTCAGACAGGTATTTACGTGCAATATTTTCAGCGTCTCTAAATCGAGTCGCACGTTCAGACAATAGGTACTTTTTAACTGTAGTTAAAGATCAAACATGATTGTTGATGTAATCGCTCATGTTGTAAATTGTGAAGTAGAGTTTATTCCCATGGAATTCCGGCGTCAATAGAGGCCGCAACCGCATCGGAAGCGAAGGCATCGTAATGCTCGCCAGTGTGTCATAACAATGCCATCTCTTTTACACCTACGTGAGAAAAGAACTCAAATTAGTGAAGAGCTTTAACGGGTGTCTATCTCGCTTTATCACACATGATCTTATTCAAAACCTCTATGCAACGTCACGCACCTGAATTAATGCTTTAGTAACCTCAAAATCCCATTACAGTATTTAATAAAAAAATGTTCATGCTTGCGGTTACGATTCCCAATGGATACATTATGAATGAAGTCATTATTTTGTAAATAAAAAAAATTAAATACATTGTTTGTTTAATCAACAACTTGGACATTTATTTTGTAGCTTCAAAATATACCCAACGAAAAAGATACTAAATTATACGAACTGTAAATTATCTAACTTATATTTTGGAGTTTTGTGCAGATTTTTAAAAGATTATGAGCATTTATTAAACATTAAAAAAGTTTGTCAGGTGATTTTTCACGAAAACTTTAACGTATCTTTTTGGAGAATGGAGACAAATTGTTGCGGCTTCTTTTTTTTAAAGCTATTTTTAATATAAGGGATGAAAAAATAATGTTAAAACATAAAAGATGTAGGAAAGAACAATTTATAATTTTTTATTATATTTATAAATAATGTTTCAAACATTAACCATAGACTCCATCGAAAGTTAGTTTTTAATTATTAATAATAATAATAAAGACTCACTTTTCAACTTAACATAAATTTTAATTTATAACATAAACCAAAATTTTGTGGTTTGAACAATGAAACCACTTAAATAATGAATTTGAGTTACATTAAAATATTAAGAAAAAACAAGTGATAAAAGAACATTATTGTCAACCAAAACGCCGATAGAAAATCAGGGTATTTGACTTGTTGTAAATGATCAATGTTTCAAAAATTGAGTAACCAATAATGGTTAAGAACCTTGAATATTCTTGTACATGATATTTTGTAAGAAAAGGTATTTGTTTTATACAGAAAAGATAATATATTTAAAGAATTTTTCATTATAATGAACCCGATACATTGTTTATATTTCGTTACAATAAAGTGGTTTAGATTTATGTTATATATATTGAAAGGCTTGTTTTTGCCTGCTGTCTTATTTTATTTTGCTGGGTATAAATATAATGAATTTGTAAGAATCCTAAGCTTTGTGATCAGAAATACCAATTTGTCTAATGTACCTAGAGCATATAGAAAATTCAATACAGAGCATCAACTCGGTATCGGAAAGCTATTCAATTATATGGATTCAACGTCAACCTCAATATATTGTAAATCCACAGTAGAAAACCAAGTTAAGCGAAGAACTTTCAGCATATAATTTTATTTTAAAAAATACTTAAAATATGTATTTATACTTTTAAAGCGATCTCACGGAGGAAATTAAAAAGTTCTTAAATTTCACATTTAATTCTTACTGTAAATCAATTTTTTTTCAGAAATATATACATACTTTATAAAGGCCATCAATCTTTTATTGACAGTTAAAACAATCGATTTTTTTTTTAGTTTATTAAATGTAAAATATAAATATATATATTTACCTAGTATTATGTGATACCTATAATTTCAAACATATATTAGAATTTCTATTTGATTTTTAATCGACAGGTAACATGTATTACAGCTTTTTTTAATATCTCATAAAAACATCACTATTAACATACTTAATCTTTTGTTATTTTTACCTTTTAGCTATATTTGATATTTTTTATTTATGGTTTTACAAAATATTTTACATGTATATTTATTTTCAAGTAAAATCAAAACGAACTATATTTGAGATAAATAAGATAGTGCCTTAGAGTTGAGAGAATAGATTATCTTGATATTTATTTTTTAATTCCGCTGTTCTTTGGTCACAGCAGCGTTTGTTGAAAAGTTACTTTGCAGACTCGAGCCTTACTTACAGAAGTAAGCTCACGAGATGGAGCAAGTTGGGACGGAAACGGATCTTCCTCCCTAACTTGCTGCCGGCAGTAATGTGGCGGACCATAGATAAATATATGCCATTAGTATATTTCAAGTGTTCCCCTTTCAATTTCTATTGCTAATTCAAACTAGCACAATCTAACACACTACTAGTTATTATATTTTTGAGTGGCACAGCTGATAAATCCAAACTGCTATTTTACGAATAAATCATTTATATTACAGTGAGGCGTTTCTATAATTAATCAGTTCTTTGGCTTACATTGCCACTTAAGGCCATTCAAAATATTAATACAACAATTAAAAAAAATAATGTGACAATATGGATATTTAAAGATTGTGACGATGCTATTCGCGTATTCTCAAAAATCATAACATGGATTTTTCATTTGTGATATTTTGTAAATGCATTTACAGATATTTTATAAATACTTACTTATTGAATATACTCCGCGCAGTTATAATTAATTATGAACCCATATTTCCTGGGCTCCGGGCTGCCTGCGGTAGTAAATTTGGGCAATAAAAATTATTTATAAAATTATTTTACTAATTGTGTCGTTGCCACTAAATATGTTTTTTATTGGAGCTCCGGGCTTATGGTAATGACGCCATTAATTTATATCTACCATTCTATCTGGAGATTTACTTCGGAGCCCAGCTAGACAATTCAATTTGTAAAAGTAAAATTACAGAAGCACAGGACGGTTATTTATATTCTCTTTGCTTTATTGCCGTCAATTCATTCTTTATTTCCTTTTAAACTGTGAAATAAAGATCGCTCGGGCTGTAAAACTAATTAAAATGAAATTTAATTGTACTGAAAGCGATAAACAAGTTTAAATCGGGGTATTTTTAAAGATGTATTTAAAATAAGAGGGTTTTCTATATAAATAATTAATTGTTTTTTGTTACAGCGCAACTGAGTCATATATACTATTACTTTTGATTTGTTTAGGTCTGTCCTTTAAGTTTTTTTTAATAGTTTTCTCACAATAGACCATTTAAGTATTTTTCATTTGTAAACAAAATGCGCAACATCGGCGGTGTATGTCCTAATCAAAACAAATTTATTCATAGAAATATAATGTGAATTCTTGAAATGCAGAACACTGCTTAACTTGTGTTATATTTGCTATCTTCCCCTAGTTAGTAGAAAGTTTACATATTTGTTACTTTTGTTCAATGCTACGTTTTTGTGGAAGTTTTTAACACATTTTTTTGCTGTGTGTGATAACTATGAATAGTGGAAGTACTCGTAACTATTTTGGAAAATATTTATAATTTATGAAAAGTGAAATCTTAATATTCAAATACCTATAATAATGCTTTGATAGCTAATGTTCTCGTTCTATATAATAAAATGTTATATGTTTATTTTCAATCAGTTTATTGTACAATCGAATTCTGAGCACAATTGCAATATTACACCGCGTTATGCTATTATAGCACGGAGTATGAAAATTTCTGAGTATAATTTACATAGAAAATCCGGGAATACATAAATATAATTTAGCAAAATTACTCCGTGCTATAGCACAGATAAGAACAGATATTAGGGTTCAGTATCCATTAAATGTTTAATAATTTACATTTAAGATAAACCAGGGTTGTATTACCAACAATATTTTATTCTAAAGCAGATAAAGACTGCTACTTCCCGACCACGTACAATAAAGTATTAATATCCCCAAATTTATTCCTCAGAGAAATATACTTCGTACTTCAAACAGAAGCTTTCATACAAAATGGTATATTTTTCAGCCTCCTTGCGGCTATATTAAATCAAGCATTGAGGACAAACGTAAGACTGTTCAATAAATGATTTGGTCAAAGAATTCCTTTCTGTTTGCGAAGAATTCTGGGCTTATTCTATTCATAATACTGCCTTTGTACATACGAGCTTCAAAAAAGCCTCCGTAATATGGCGTAATCGCATGGAAATTTTTTATATAAAAATCAAGAACTTCCCTCTCATTTTTTGATGTTTAATAAAAAAAACATTATCGAAGCTTATTCATCCAAAGAACGAAAAATCATTCTTAGAGTGATGAAATCAACAAAATATTAATTTTCATAGTATTTTTTTATTAGTTTTCTGCTGACATGTAAAAAAAAACAAGAGTTGCTATTTTTTTTAAAGTGATAGAAAACGATTGCGAACTCGTCAATTATTTAAAAATAAATTGGTGATAAAAACAAGAAATTAAAATTATCAAGAAATTCAGATTGTCTTAAATATCGTAATTTACATTTGTTCCGAAACCGTTGTACTCATATTTATTTGTACATATTTTGAGAGTATAATAAGTTTAACCCCTTTTATCGGAAATGAATATTAAGCGTCTCTCACCGCGTATTAACCACTTCCATTACAGGCGTTACCTTTCCCGTGTAAGCTGTTCATATGCTTACACAAATAGCTTACATTGAAAACCTTTCAGGCCACGGAAAGGGTAAGGTGTAATAGATAAGCATTTTCGCGAATCCTGATTGAAATCGATTAAACGTTCAGGCTGAATTCTTCCGACTTGATATATAGGCAGGCCTATTTCATCTAGAACTACTCGTCGATAGCATGCTAGTGAGAATGTTATTTATTTTTATGGTTAATCAATACGTATATTAACACTTCATCTTCGTTTTGTCTTTTTTATATTTTTTACTACATTTTTATGATTTTCCATCATCAGTTCTTATTTGATCGTGATTGTGTGGATACAGTTTTCCAACAATACGTTTTTTTTATTAAGCTTTATACCATAAATAGAGATGTTATGTTATTTTTTTCCAATTCGGTGATTTCTGCATATACAAACAGTTCACTATATATATACATTAGGGTGTCCCTTATATGACCAAAAAATTTTTTTTTTCAAATTTCGAAATGCATACCCTCTACTTTTTTTACTAATGCTATAAGATACTTAAATATAAAATTTCATTTTTCTAGCATAATTGCAACCAGTGCCGACCGAGCTTCAAAGTTTAGTAAAAAACGTGTTTTGTCTTGATATTTCGGTCTGGTATAAAATCATTATAAATGCAATAAATTAAGTGAATAAAAGTAGAAATTCAATTAGATGAACATTAATTTTTAATCAAAAACATAAAGTAATAACAATCAGTCAGGGTAACTTTTTTTTAGAGTTGTTTTTTTACAGTCCGGATACAATTTTCTATGTTCCTGGACACAGCGCAGCAAGAACTGTTTTTGTTCTTCTTCAGCCGTGATAAGTCCGTTAAAATCTTGCGTCATTTTAACAGCCCTTTCAGCAGTATCATTCACAACTCTCAAATAACAATTTAAATATATCACAAAAAGTCAATTTAACTTACTAAACAACCTTTGAGGCAGTTCTTCCTTTGACGGGTCATAGCGTTTGCTAAAATCTGAGGTTTTGTCCCGGTTGAAGTTGGCAATCATTTTCTTCTTAGTTTGGTTATCAACTTCATCATCAAACAGTGATAGAATAACTGTCTCTTCACATCAATACCACAAGTGATGGCTAAACTTGCTTATAGAAGCATTAGAAATTGTTGCGTCAACTTTTTCGTACTCTTTTAACATCTTCAAGAAGCGCAAATCTTGGTTAGGTGCTTTGATCGCCACTGTACATTCGAGCCAAGGTTTAACATACAATATCACGACAAATAAGAAACCATCTTGTAGAGCCTTTTTGTCCTTCGCAGTTATTCTGCATTGTGACTGAAGTAAACAATTTTTTTTAAAGAATAGATCGTTCTCGCCATCCAGCGTGCCTGATGCATGGCTCCGGGGGGGCTTAGTTTTAATTTTTCCTCTGTGTCTCCTCCCAAAATTATTACGCACAGTTCGACCAATTTGTGGTAGTCATCTCTTACATAACCTTTGTCTAATTCTGCCTTATAAAATATTAACAAAGCTTGAATGTCTGTCTCGGCAACACGTTGTTTTACGAAATTAAGAGATGGTTCAATGTTACTAGCGTCGATGTTTTTCCAATTTTCTCTGAACTTTTTAAGCATTAAAATATCTGGGCTACTAGTAATTTGCTTAATTTTGCTTTCAAAGACAGCTTTTAGGACCAATTCATAAACATGATGACGACAGGTGAAAAGCAGAAATTCTCTTCCTAAAGTTTGCTCCAAAATAGCACAAGCTCCATTAATATGGCCAGTATTGGAAGCTGTTGTGTCGCAGCACATTATTTGTACTTTATCGTGAAGGTTCCAGTCAAAAAAAGATGTTGAGACAGCCTTACCTTGATGTTTTCCAGAAGAATGTTCTAGTTTCGGCACTGCAAGAAGCTGTTCCTTATCGTCAAACGAAGCAATAACTGGCAAGCGTTCTTCTTTAGAACTTCGTACATCCAACCTGGGTAATAGTTTTCCATCCCAATGGACTGTGACTACGTCGGGTACATTGTTTTGGAAGTCAGATTTTAATGGTTCTGCCCTTGATTTTCTAGTTTCAGCAGCTAGCGATTCTCTTTGTCTTACAACCCTTTCCTCTTCTTCCATTCGTCGTTGTTTAGATCTATCTTCTTTTTCAGACAATTTTTTATCAACACCACCTAAGCATCCCGGTCGACCTGGCTCTCTCTGTTTCATTAAAAATAATTTATCTTCCTCTATTTTCATTCTCTCAAAAGCATCAGCATGTGCAATATCAAACAAATTATCAAGATCAATTTTGAAATTGTTCTCACGGCTCTTGAACGTAACCTGAGTTTTCTTACAATTTTTTTGCATCTCTCTCCAAACATGATATAAATCAACAATTTTCTTCACGCAGTTAGGAAATGCCCCTGTTGGAATTCTTGCTTTTTCCCAATATATGATGCACTCCCTAATCACAAGATTTGCACTTTCACTAACAGTCAGTTTAACCTCAAGAATATTGTAAAATAGGACCGAGAGAAATTGTCGATTAGATGGTAATTTTGCACCATTTATTTGATATCTAGGCAAACCGATAAGGAAATTATTTTGTTTATCACTCCGTAATTCCACCGACATGTCAACGCCTTAAACAATGAAGCACTACTTATCTCAAAAATCACGTAAGAAATGACAAATAATTGTAAAAGTCACAGCGCAGTACTTACGCAACTTGTATGGACAAGTTTAAATCGCAAGTCGGCACGGGTTATCGTTTATAAATCGAACTAATATTTTTTTTCTAGACAATATAGGGTTATTACTAAACTTTTAAGAAGGTATGCGTAAAAAAATATCGAACTTGAAATTTAAGGGACACCCTAATATACATAAATTATTATCAAACATTTCGAGTTCAATGTCCAGATCGTTACGTTTCTGACATTTACGTTTTAATTAAAAGATTAAAATTCCAGTTAGTTTTTAAACAAGATTCTCTATTTGTTAAGCAACTCTGCTAACTACAACACAACAGTGCAGTTTATTCTCCGTATTGTTTACGTGGTTATTTCCATACAATATTTTGGGTGAAAATGTAGTTTTGGGTAAAGTTCCTCTTCCCCAGCTGACTGGCTTTATTAAGAAGATACAGTATCCAGAATATTTACCCCAGTACCTTATCAAAGTTGTTTACAACCAAATCCCAAGCACCCACAGCATACAGTACAGAGGATCTCACATGGCTCTACAGAACTAATATTATAGAGTTGAACTTGAGGCTAAAAGCATTAGATCCTGTAAAACGACATGCTTCCGTAGTTTGTGTAGATATTTTTAAAGTTAGCTCAATTGTACACCCAACTTTGAATTGACAGAATGACGAATGTATCAAATAAAAGTAGTATCGAAGTGTCACGTATTACAATTTATCTTCTTTTGCGCTGAATTTAGACATTATCCTTTATTTTAAATCGATCTTAGTTGAAGATAGTAAAAAGTACAATAGATCACTTTTAATAACCGAATTGAGTACAATTACCTATAAACATTGAACTCTGAATTGTCACATCTTATTATTATTAAATAAATAACCTTAAACCTTTTTAATTACTTATTTATTAATTTTGAAACGATACACAGATTAAAATGATCAAATATTTACCTTTAATTGAAATTCAAATTTACAGTTCAAACGTCAAACGACTTGGTTGATTTTCTGAAAATTTAATAATATTTAGTAAAACATTCGAATAATTGACAATAAATCGTTATAATGACACTTACAGTAATTTCTATGTGTATTCATATATATTTTAATCATACAATATGCTATATGTAGTAAAGTACAATAATTTTTATTTGCTGCTTGTATTTTTATTCCAATTTTTACGGGTAACAATAACAATCGCATGTTGTTCAAAGGAGTAATGGACGTTAATGATGTGATTACGGTTGTAAGCTGAGAATCACATTTTTTGTTAAATAAAACGAGGAAAACACGTCAAATACACATTATAAAGGCTAGCAAATTTTCAAGAGTTTATTTTCGAGTTTATCTCAAATAATGTGTGAAAATTTACAACACAATTTTGTAAATTTAGTACACTTTTATTTTTTACGAATTTGGTGTTTTTTTTTTTTTTAGTTTGATTTAGGAAAAAGTAAGTATTTGCTTGTAAAAAAAATCCTTTTGTTACAAGCAAACATGTTTTCAAAAACTTCAATACTACGTTTATTGTGATTACAATAAAAAAAAAAAACTAAGATACTTAAATAATAATTTTCCCGCAGTTGAATACTGATTAATTTTAAGCGTCATAAAATGCTATACCTACTAAAGAATGTGATTTGGCTTTAAAATTCTGCTCGTAAACTATATATGGTAGAAGTGCTCAGGTCTCGGTTAACTTGCGAGTGCAAACGAACTATTACACATAATCTCCGTATATTTCTGTACAAGTGCATTTCCTAGTGCGTCTCCTTGAAGATGTCCACGACCATGATGTCGAGTATGATCTCAGGTATGATCCCAGGTATACTGGCAGTAGTGTAAGTTGGCAGTATAAACTCAGCCGCGGTCTGTAAGCCTCGGCTGGAAGCGCGTCACTTGATCCCTCCTTTGTGGTTCTAGGAAATTACTAGCACAGAGGATCAATAGAATTTTACAAGGGGAAAGAATCTTTACTTTACAGAGATAAAAATAGATTTTTGAAATACAAGATTTCAGTCAACATAAAATCTACAATTTTACAAATAACGAACTTGTTTAACATATTTTAAATTAAATTATAAAAATAGTCAGATTTATGTTTGTACAAACTTACAGAGGTGTGTAAACATTAATATAAGGGTTCACTAGATGATCGAATGCGCAATCTCTTACTAACAATAATCAACAACCTTATTTTATATTGTAAAATATACTTTTTTTTAATATTAATTTAAATAAATACAAGCTTAGCCGCTACTAAAAGAGTCACATTTTTATTCGACATTTCACCATTGTCAACTATTTCATTACAATTGTGAATGAACCTTTGTACATTGCGTTGTCGTCGCTTTTCATTTGTATGCACTCGACCGATTAAATTGAAAGCACTTTTAACCGAATAAACCGATTGATAGAATATTATGGTTTCCTTTCAATGGTGACCATTCGATTATACCCACAAACTGGAGCGTGATAAAACCCGGTTGCATCCATTCAAATTGATATTTTACAAACACTCGTTTTAAAAAAAACTTCACCATTATCATGAAACAGCTACATTGCACAATTTTACTGGTTGAATTCTTTAGAATATTTAAACAATAAAACATAATAAAAAAAATATATGTATGTATATAAATACATATTATTTATTGGCATTTTTTAAATTGAATTTTTTAAAATCCAATTTAACATCTTAATATCCTCAATACTCATAACATGAACATGTCGTCACGATTTGATCTTGTTGTATGCATTTTACTTATGTGCTAACTATGTAACTATGCACATTTACGGATAATACATAAATCATAATTATAAAATTTCGTTTGATTGTTTGTAACGATTTTTTCAACAATCAATAATTTCGTAGTATATATTTTTTAAACTGACAAGATGACGGAGATTACGATATTTTTTATATGCGAGTACATTCGTTTGATGAAGCCTGTGAAATTCATATCTATTGTTTAAATTTGAAGTATTACATATAAAACCATTATATAATGGATAAACTATAAATGCAATTTACAAAATTAGATATACGCCAAAGCAGTTTACCTAAATATTAATATACACATTAAGCTATACTCGCACGCACAAGAGAAATATTTTTCTTGAATTCCCCTCTCTTCTTCTCTCCTCTAATCTTTCGCTGTTTTTTTGTTTGTTCTCCTTCACAAAATTTATGACTCAATCTTTCAGAATTCTATTCAGGTAACGTAAATGTACACGATATGGAAAAATGCACTCCGTAGCCGGTGTAAATAAATATAATCGCGATCTACTTTTGTCCGTATACCTATATTTCTCACCGGATGTTATCACAGCCTCTCCTTTGGCACGTCTGGCAACTTTATCGAAGCGTTTATATTGGAAAACAAACAGTCAATGGGCGCCGTACATGCAGCAAAGCTAAAAATATAATTTACGGTTCTCGCATCTGAATTCATATGTATAAAAATAACTTAAAACCCATCCGGAATTTTTAATTGGACTGCGTCGCTTATTCTCTTTTCCGCCCGGAGATGTTTTTTTTTCTCGTGCCGCAGACAAAACTATTTCAACGAAGTTGTAACAGAAAAATAAAACAGATTTTATGTTCACACCAGGCGCGCCACACGCAGCGGCAAGCTTCGATGAAACCACCTCCAGCATATAGACCAGGGGTGGCCAACCCGCCATTTTTCCGGCCCGCGAAATCACTCTTTTACAAAATATATTTATGATGGCCAAAGTAGTGAAAACAAATGTACTAAAGAATACATTATTTGTGCATTCATATATGTATTCAAAAACGAACTGTCGAAATTATGTATAGTATCATTGTTATTATATTATCTATGTTTACATGAAAGAATAAAAATTTCAAAAATAGTTAGAATAAATTAAAATATTGAAACAATTTTTAAATTTTCAGACTAGTCCAGGCCGGCCATAATGAAAATATGAGCTTTCAAAATCAAACCTTATATATTGATATTATGAGCTTTTACTTTGAATGCTCGTTTTTTTTTTTTCAAAATGCGAGCTTTCAGTGTCAAAACTCATGTTTTGGAAAATATGAGCTTTCGGTTCTAAAGCTTGTATTTTAAAAAATGTTAGCTTTCAATGTTAAAGATCATTATCTATTAAAATCTAATATGGGGATATATAATTTTATATGTAGCCCGCAGGTTGATTTGGGTCGGGCACCCCTGATATAGACCCTCAGCCGAAGGCCACAGCACCTCTAGCGATCGGAACTAGTGAATACATAGAATATCAGTGATCAACTCAAATTTTTTGCCTTTATATTTAAGCTACAAAAAATAATTCATTTTGGTCTTAACTTTTATTCGTTTTTCATCATTAAGTATTTCTCAATATTTTCAAGCATTCTGCTAAAAATATTTTCCACGATTTATTTGTATGAAAATTGAATTTTTAACTTTTTTATTATATTTAATGACTGTGGTTATAAAAATGTTATATATATTAAAATACATCAAACGATTTGTATGTAAAATACAAAATGCCAAATAACAGGCTATGATTTAGATTACAACATTCAACCTAAATTTTAAGTAGGTTTTTTTTTAAATTCTGGATTGGTTTGAAATAACGTTTTATTCAAAACAAATGAAGTATTTGAAAATAACTTTATGATAGTTTGAGAAAATAATTATATTTGTTTGGCTGGGGCCCTTTGCTTGGCCTCCAAATTCACAATACGGCTCCGGTAGCCAGTCCGGAATGTTATTTATTTATTTATTTGTCACGTCCGGGCTCAGCGGGACGTGAGAGAGCTCGGAGGCACTTGACTCTCACTTGTGCCATGATTTGTAAGTTTCTCAGTCCATCGGCTGCGACTTGAGATACACGAATGTTTACCTGCACTCGTTGGCTAATATGTCATTATTAAGGTTCTTCAAGTTTAAATATTTAACTTCCAAGAAGTACAGTGAAAGCAAATAATATTCAAGCATTGATTATGAGACTTCTTGTAATGGTATGATCTTAATTAATTTATAACAGCAAGAAGCAATTGAGTAAACTTTTTTTAGATTGGTTACATTTAAACGTTATACAAAGGACAAATAGAAAAAAATATTAAATAATACATTTATACACGCTTTCAAAAGAGCGGTGAATTTTTTACAAGCATTTTAAATGTGTGTCTCAAGAATCGTATGTTGGAATTAAAGCAATCCTCACTATTTGGGTAAAAACACAATTTTTAAAATTATTTAAAGCAATTATGCTTTAGTAAAATGTTTGTTTATGTGTTTTTTTACCTGAAATTTTTTCAGGTGAATTTGTAAAATATATTTTTGCAACCTTGAATTGTTACAAGCTAGCTCAGTCAAACCCAAAAAATCACGAAAATGAAACGTTTAAAGAAATTATTGATTTTTTTTCACTATGATATTGAGAGTTTCATTTCCTTAGTTAATTTATAAAAAGAGTAGTAAAGTATATACTAAATTGTTAAATATACAGAATTTAACCAAGACCTTTTTTATATGCGTTTAATGATATGATGAAAAATAAATTTTACTTTGGTATAAATTATAAAACGTTGAATGTAATATCTAAAAATTTAAATCCCATCGTAAAATTAGATATTTAATTAGTATTTACTAAAATTAGTCAGCAATGTTAATACAACGGATGTTTTAAATACACCGAATAGCTCGTCAGATTACATTTAAGATATAATAATTTTATTTATCGTTATGTGCGTGGGCGAAGTTTTAAATATAAGTAATAAACCTATCCATTGCTTTTCAATAAAATTATAATCTTTTAAGATTTAAAATGGTGGGATGCGCTTCATAAAACAATAAATTTATTAATGCAGCGCTTTCTTTCTTGTCGGGTTTTAAGCACCGTTACAAATTAACTTTGATATAAAAAAATATGATATCGATTCTAAAATATCTGAGATGATCATGAAATTAAGTAGAACGCTGTACTTTATAAAAATGTAATAATCATTATGTCTGATTGAAATGTAATAAAAGCATCCTTATTTTAGATTCGTTTAAAATATAAATAAACCAGTTACACATAGGATCAAATATCTACCCAAGTACAATTTTAACCGAAAAACTAAAAAGTAGACTGCGGCAGTTCAATATTAGTTTATTCGAGTCTCTTAAAATTATAAATTGACTTCAGGTTCAAAGCTAAAAAACCTTTGAGGAAGAATTTCTCTTATTTGTTATTTGTTTAAAAATTTATTGGATCAATATGTGCGCAAAACTTTTCTATTTAACAGTGGTGTTTTTTTCCACGTAAACAAATAAAAAGAGTCCGATCTTATTTAATCAAGTACCTGCATATTTTCGTATGAAAGCCCTAAAAACTTTTTTTAGGTGCAATATCACACCTTGTAAAAAGCATATACAAGCCCTAACACTGGATCCTCGTCTATATAAAAGTTCCAAGTGCTCAATAAATAAATTCTCCTTTTTTACACGCTTATGTAACAACATCATACAATTGACAGAATTTTTTTTACAGCTTCACGCTCTCCAAGTTGTTGTTTATGCTATTCATTTTTATTAACCTTTTATTGAAACTAATCTAAAAATCAGTTTAGTCGTAGTTTTCAGTTAAAATAAGATACGGTGGTATTTTAGTGGTATATTTACTAACATTTTATTTGGCTTCAGATGAAAGAATAAGCGTAAAAATAATATTCAAAAATATTCATCCGAAAATTCGTATTTTTTTTTATTTGAAATATGCGTTTCAATTTGTGTTATAAAATATGGACCCAAAGCCGTCCCAATTTCCCAGGCCGAGGTCATAATAGAGAAGCGTCCCTCGTTAGGCCCACGCGGCCCGCATGGGGCGGCGCTCCTCTCAGTATCACAATACCAACATCTCCACCATCAATAAATTATCATTGCGCGCTTATGTATCCTTCATTGAATAGTGATAAATCAGATATATCAGTTTATTTCTGTCTAATGGCACGGATAATCGTTTTACATGCTACAGATAGTTTTATGATCGAGTATGAACAAGGCTTAGTAGTCAATACTTACAATTCGATAATTTGACCTTATCTCTGAATCATTATTTATAAATTTAACCAGGTCATGCGATTAAAGGTATCGTTAAAAAAATGAATCTATAAATTTATATGTAAACTGGAAATGAATGGATATTTGTGATCAAATAATGTTATATTACAAATTTAAAAATTTTACGCGTTAAAGGTAAAGAAAAAATTTGTATGCATAACCTAAAATATACACTGATAACAAATAAATGTTTTGAAATAAAAAATGAAAATCCAAAAACTACAATAGAATCGAATGTACTATAATTTTTTTTTTTCACTTACTATGAATTGTGATTAAATGTTAAATATTTGTATTAAAAAAAACATGCGTACGTTTAAAACGACGAAAGATAACTGGGGAGTTTTTGTACAGGTGGGATTCTATGCCTTGTATTTCTAAAGATGTATTTATAATACTTTATTTCTATGCATATATATAAAAGTATTCGCAATACTAAAAATGAGACAATTAATATTCTCTTATTTAACATATATTGAAAATTTAAAACAAACCGTTTTCCTTTTATTTTAACATTTAGCCAAAAATTATGATTTTAGATTGACAAATAACAGGATCAATTAATTCACTTTGGGCTTAATTCACAACTCTCTAATGAAAGAGAAAACCAATATGAGATTTTCTCAATCTACAGTATGTTCGTTGTACAAAAGCGGTAAATCGATACAAATAAAATTTACTTCAGCTACCTCACAGCCATAACAATAAGGTAACTTCACCCTTTTCCTCCGCCTGCGGATGGCTTCCGACATATTTTTTTTACGTAGGCTTCTCTTTTATGTTCACGTCACACGCTTCCCGATCCATTACGGTAAGTCTCAATAAAATAGAAAATTGACCAGACTCCCAGCGCAACAACACAACCGGGACGCACTATTCTCCAGGCCCGGCCGCCTACACTTTCATAAAGCCTCTTGTACCGCACATAATCTTGATCGTTCCAAACATAGAATTGATTGTCGATCGATATGCAGTATCGGGCTGCTCGGCCGCATGCCCGGGATCAACGCCCGCGCCTGGGCCCGTGGGTTATCGCCACTACATTTGTTTCCGATCAAATTCCAATTGCAAACCGTTCGGTCGTTCACGCCGACGACCGGAAACGAACGGATTTATCTGAAAAATAATAAATCTGAGAAAAAACTGTGACGGACTCTGTTTTGTAAGAAAGTGATAACACGTGTTCTGCCTCCACAAAAAAAATACTTGCTATGTGTTTAAATAAACATCAAATCTGTGATTTTGTTAACTAATCATTGAACTTGCTTAAAGGATTAAAACATACAAAACCTTTACTCTAGTAACCATCAATAATTCCATGCTATTTTTTTGATGAACATAATATACAATTTTTTCGACGGATTATCACACTATCATGAATACACCATTAAAAAGTATTTTCGTTACCAAAAATTCTATATTTATTTCCGACCACGAACCTGCGTAAAGCACAGACTCGGTATCTTTTAGTAGAATTAATAATATTGAACTTTGCTTTTATGTCACTTTTTCAATATCAAATTTTTACAAGGACCATGGATATAAAGCCTGCTTTTATGCAAGCTTCCCTTGTAAGCTGCCCGGGGGACGTGTCAATGCATTTCCTTCTTAAATTAGAGACCCTTGGCTTTTTGCCGCTCATTGGAGCCCGAGCTCGAAAAAATAAGCTCTTAGTAATTTTATTAAATTCTCAGCAAAAAAAAATGCTCAAGTCTTCTCCGTGAGGCAATAATTTTTTAATCAATTAACTGATTAAATTAAAACCGTATTTTATTTGAAAACGTACTTTTGTGTTTTTTTGCTATCTTATAAATCAAAATAAAGCAGATTAAAATAATTATATATTTTATCTGCGAGTTAATGCTTGAATTGTATAAATACATTACATAAATCAAAACGTATAAAAAACGACATATATTAAATGTTTCCAATTGTAGAATCAAATACGTTTTTGTCAAATAAAAAACATTCATTGTGTAATGATACCTCAAACAACAACAACAATAAAGTCCAATTTGTAAAATACACATAAATAAATGTTACAATATGCATATTTCATCATTTTTAAAGTGCCTTCTAGCTCATGGTCTCTCTATGAAAACACCTGCGACTCCCGCAAGACGTGTAATCTGCTAAATGAGCCCTCAGCGCATTGTTATTCTCTATCATGCCATGAGATCATCTGGTCTTTTTTTGGTTTTTTGAGTATTGAGGGGAGACACACGAGCAGTTTTTAATTATCTTTTTAAAACACAAAAAATAAGTAAACCTAAAAATAATATACAATAGTAAAAACATTAAAAGACTTTTATAAAAAACTACTATGTTTATTGAGACTTGAGTACTAACAGAACAATCGAGTTTTTCAATCAAGTCTGGTTAAAGTAATGATTTCTTTCTCATCGTATCACGATCCAATTTACGATTCGATTTGGCGATAAATTTTATTAGTCAGGCTTTCAGCATAATAGAGGCAGGTACATTTAGCGAATCGACGGTGCATAACCCTCGCAGCGGCTTCCATATCTCTTCCAGGTGTATTAATAACAATTCAATCTGCGCCTGAATTACCTGAGTGTTTTATAGGCGAGTCACGAGGGAGATTGAAGCATAAGAGGTAATCAATCCTCGAATAATCTGTCCCTGCAACATTAATCTGTGATACCTGCGCAGGTGCAAACTACTTACGCTAAAGGTATTAACGACAACGATGTAATTATTTTAGCTTATTTGAAAATACAAAAAATACAGTACCCGACAACCATTTGAATTTTTTATATTATGTATTGCTATTTATTATGATTTTTCAAAAATAGACATATCTTCAGAGTTTTTATTTATAACATGTAACTATAGTTAGATAAAGTGATTCGTTAAATAAAAACAAATCAGTATGATCTAAATACATGTACCTTGCCAGGTGCTATTTTTAATGTACTTATAATTCACATATTTTAAATAAAGTTTTAAACAAATAGATATTCTTTTAAATCCTATTAAAATAATATTTGTTCTTAGAAGAAGTACAAAAAAAATTTAATAATTCAGATAACTAAATGTCAAAAAATATATTATTTTATACGGAGCGTGTAAAGTAATAATGTAAAATCCTCGATATAACTCAGATTTCATTTCCTCTATTTAATATATCCTCAAAATTTCTCTTCTAAATATAAATTCTTGGAGAAATGTAAATTGCAAATCAGACGTACTAACAAATAGTCAGCATTTACGTCGAGGCATCCCAGATTAACATCATTACAATTGTTATTTCCTAACGGGAGAGACTTATGAGCAGAATTTCCGAATGGAGTATTTTTGAATATATTACAAATTAAATTTATTCTGATACAATGATCTGTTTTCAAAATTTGATTTGAAGTAGGGAACCAAAGCCATAAAGCATTTTAGCCACCAATGTATAAATCTACATAATATATCCCATTATTTAACAAAAAAATCAATTTGTCTTAAAAAACCGACCAATGTCGTTCATAGATTATACGTCATCGAATAAGTCGATTATTTGCAATAATCAATCATCAAGAGACAATTAATTGAATAATCAAGTAGTTCATTTAATTATACATGAAGAATTCAGATTAATTAATAGATATTTTATAAATTTATCTAATATTTAGAAATGTGTTAACGCAATTTTTTTTCAATAAAGCTTTGGTTACCTTTTTTTAAAGGCTAAGGTAGTTGAAAAAAAGACCTTAATTAAATAAGAACGTCACAACGACAAGGATATTAAATGTAGGCTTGCAGTTAAAAAGTAAAAAAATAAAAATAAAATAGAAACTATTTAACCGATCTAAAGGAGATATTCGTATATTTACGATACGAATGTTCATTCTGTTACTAAGCTGAAAAATTTTATTGTTAAATTATAATTCCTGGTTCACATTTTTTAATATCAAACTGAATTGCCATTTTTATCGAAATATATTTTTTATAATCTTCAATTATGATGAGATTCACAAGATTTTTTTTTAAATCACTTAATTAAAATGCCTAGATGAACTATTTTATTTGAACCAATTATCAAAAATATTTGACAAATCCCAAATTCAAAAATTTTGAATACATCAAATTATAAATTTCATATATCGGCAACTATTTGAGTAAACTTAATCAGATAGCTTAAGAAATCAGTACCACTTCCATTTCGGAGGAACGACTTTGTAATCAGTGTCTGATTATTTGATGGCCCGCTTAATTTAGAATTCCTTTGGGAGATCAATTCTAAAGATTTTAATACCGGCAGTATCTTGAGAACCTAACAACTATAAATTAAGGCAAAGACTGGATTCACATTCGAGCACCTAACATTCTCCAAACACCCTGCGACTTGAGTGATTTATTGACAATTGAATGGCAGACTTAAAATAAATGAACCAAATACATTAATTCTGTCGTGTTAAAATACGTATTTATATAGTTTTGCACCTGAGACGAAGAATGATCGTATATATTCATGGATGTTGAGCAGATTGATATTTTCTGTCTTCCAAATTTTCTGTACCTAAAAAAACGTTGGAAGTCAAAAAACATCAAGCAGCTCAATATCCAAGAAACCACAAAAACAATGGCGGTCAAAACCTATGAACACGACGATCACATATATTTTTTTAGTTAAGATTACGCTTCTTAATTGATTTCAAACAATAAAGCTATTGATAAAAAAAATTAAAGTAAAAGAAGCTTTTGTTAAAAACCATAAATCTAAGACTTTCTTATCCAGATATACTTAATTAGGAAGGTCTTAGAAAAATCCGTAAAAGCAAATAGAGAAAATTGCTTTAAATCAAATTTTATTAAATATTTCTCCCAAAAATATTTGGTATTGATACTGGAAGAAACACACATCGAGAAATTTTATTCCAGAGTCAAATACTGATTCAGAAAAAAAATGCTCTCAGAAAATCTCTCGGTCGAAAGGAATTCTGTTTCAGACTTGAGAACAAAAGACAGTACGCTGTCGTAAATTAAACGCTTAATGTAAATGTGTATTTTAAATCCATTCATAAAAAAATAAATAAAGAAAAGCGTATTTTGAACGCAATAATTTTTAATGTTATTAAGATTTATGTTATGGGGGGCTTAGAAATATTCGTGGTTATTATCATGTTCGTGGGAGTTCCGCGTCTCCTGTTTCCGTTTACGTTTAAAATTGTTTTAAATTGTTAAATTTGTAATAAACCAAACATGTTAAGCTGTACTTTAGAAATTACTTATCTTATTTTATATTCACGACTTGTGTGCTTTCCGCATTAGAAATTTCCGCAATATTGTGTTAGAAGATCTCGCAGAAACTCATAATCAAATTAATCTGCAGTTTCCCATAACGCACAAGATAAACATCGTCTAGAATGACAGTCACGATGCTGGATTGCGTTTTCACGATGTTTAATGCTGGGATCGTGATGCGAGTGGCTTCACGATCACGAGATCCACGCCCAGGAGTGGGAGAAGGTCATTACCGGAACCGGAACTGCCGGAACCTCTGGCGGACGTTAAGTGTCAGTAAATAATTGCCGACTAAAAGCTTCACCAGATCCGGCCGATTTCAATTTCATACGACTCATGCAAATTGTGTCGGAAGCTTTTAAACTAAGGACTGCTCTAGATGCAATATTGTTTCTAGTTCAATGAGTAGCTTGTGACTTTTTCTGGACTCATAAATTTACTTTTAATTATTTTTTTGTTCGATTTTAAGTATGTAACTTGGGAAAGCAAAGAAACAATTTATAAATAGTTTAATTCTAAAAAAAAATTAATTTTTCTTTTGTAATTAATATTTAAAATTTATAATTTAATAAACCGAAAATCTTTGCCTACGAAACGGAGTAAAAAATTCTATTCAGAACATTCATTTTGTAAAAAAAATATAATTCATACGTTAATTTTTTTAAATAATTTGAAAGCGCGTCGTAATAGTTTAACATTCAACTTAATAAAATGCTATTTTCCCATACTTTGTTAATTTTCTCAAAATAATTTCTTTTTTACAAGTAGTGACAGTGGCTGAAATATAAATTTAGACCTCAAGAAGAGGAGAGAATATTTTTTGGAAATCGTAAAAAATAATGTGCAAACTTTGAGGAATCTCCGGGTAATAAATAAGCCCCGAAGAAGGTGGAAAAATGTGCGGCATTAAAGATGATGAAGTCTCCAGAAATTGATGGAATTAATTTAAAGTAAACCTCAAAAGTAGAAGCAAAGTGAGTGAGATTTTACTCAAGTTATTTTTCTTCCAATCAAGATCTTATTTCATAATATACGTTTCTTTTTAAACATACTAACATTTTTATTTCCCGGTTATCATTTTTTAATCGTTATGAATGATTTATTTAGCTACATATTCATTATTACTAATAAATAATGCAGTCAAACAATTAGTTCGACACTAAATTATTCAATAAAATTATACAACAGTTCTTACTTTGTAAAAGTTATGCAACTTTCAATTGATTTTTATCTCAATAGAAAGCAACATACCATTAAAAATACAATAATATTTCATGTTAAATGAGTTTTTATTTTACATGCAACAATTTTTTCGAAAATAAAATCAAAGAACTCGGTTTTTTGTTTAAGGTGTTTTGACTCCTACGCATTTTCAACGATGGATTCTCGAACAAATGTTCACCGTCAATGATATATTGCTTCCTAATTTCGGGTCTACAGCCAGTACTGCATTACATGTAACTTCAAGTAAGTTAAAAATACGCTTCCGTCTCCGGGGGCGTACAAAGCCCCCCTGAGGCTTTGGAATAATGAAAATAATTGACGTAGCGGCATTTCCTATCACAACACTCTAACTCGATTTTGATAATGCACTATCAAGTGATCATCTAACGTGTCATTAAGTGATTAAGTTAATATACCGAAATACCTGCTATAATGTCATAATATGATAAATCGTTCTATTATACTGACCAGATGTGTATTTTGTTAACGTAGGAAAGCTCCATCCACCATGATGGATTCCGAGCGACCTGAACGGTGTTATTTATATCTTCAAGATTATTTATTCATCGCCGTAATTTATTTCTCTACTTGGAACCGCAGTTGGTTCACAACTTTACCCTCCAAGAGGTTTGCAGGCTTTGTATTTTATTGAAACATTCACGCATGTTTTATATCATTTCGGGCTCTTTCCCAAAACTTTTTATCCTTCCTTGAACACAGCCTTTAAAAAGTTTAAATTAGCTTATTTGCAGAAAACATAATTTACATATAAACAAGGTATGTCATAACAAACATGTATAATTTTGATTTCATTTTGCTATATTATATCCATATTCATATTTTGTACACACTACCTTAAATCATAATTAGTCTGTTATATTTTTATAAAAATTTTAAAGCATTAGGATTTAAAAAAATATATATAACGTAAAAAAAGGACTATAGTAAAACCAGCCGTGAGTGAGATTGTATCTATTGGGTATTTAAATTTAAAATAATATATATGGGCTCGTTCAGTAAAGCTCATTAGCTTGACGATCAAATTTCAATCAAAACTTAGCCAGTTCGTTCACAAAAATCCTCATTTTCATTGTTAAATCAGAATTTCGTTACATTAAAAAATCATATTACAGAATATTTTTGCAGTAAATCACGATACATTATTTTTGAGCTTGTTTGATTTACCTTTGTACAATAAGCTTTCTTTACATTTGATATATTATTTCGGCGAATTTATTTATTTTTAAATCATTTATTTAAACGCAAACGAATGTAAACCAAACCAAAAGTTACTACTTAGTTTCCAGCAAATCATTTCACACAGTAGTAAAGCTAAATCGAATGCAACCTTCAGGAAGGATTCCGTCCATAAAACCTTCCAGAAAAAGTATCCTAGGGAGACCAAAGGATTTGCGAAGATTTTTCTACCCACGCAACATGCAACCGAGGTGAAGGTTCATTTTAACTCAATAAGGCCTAAAAGGTAACGACTGTAAGTTTCTGACATCAGAATACTTCAACCTTTCAAAAGCAATACCGACCCACGCTTTGAAATTGAAATACTATCGCATTTATTATATACCAATAAAACTGCTATCATAAATTTTCGATTCTTAAAGAAATCAACCCGAAACATTTAGAATTCTGAACACTTCAATTTATTATTTTAGTTTTAAGATTGAGATAGAGTGGTTCATTATAAATTAAACTTTAGTAGAGGAAAATCATGTTTGATATTATAAAAAAATAAGCCCCACCGGCTTGCCAGGCAAGCAGCTTTCCTAATATAGCTCTCGGAATTCAAACGAAGAGGTGTATTCAATGATTGATTGCCCATCGAAATATATGAAATTATAACCGTTAACATGATTAAGTATAATATTAAAGCCCATTCAAAGGTTCTTAATGAACTGAGAATATACTGTTTCCTAAGTCTTAATTTTACTTCATTTACAAAAGTAATTAAAATTTATTAGTTAATATAATACTTTAAAAAAAAAAAAACAGTCTCAAAAAAATATATATATATATATTGTACACGTCAATGCAATGTTTTAGTGATTTTTAGAAATAAAATATTCTAATAGTTGGCACCGATCAGTTTATCCCTTCTGTCCTTAGAATTTAGACGTAATTAGATTTTTTGCGTATTTCGTCCAGAGAGTCATTTGCTTTGAGCGCTTATCGACTCTGTCAGCAAAACTGAATACCTAACCTAACCTAGCCAGAGGGGAACTCGTTAACTTCCTAATGAAATATCTTAGAAATTTTATATTGATATTATTCCTTTTAGTATTTCCTAACACTTTACTTACCATTTATTTATTAATGTATAACCAACAGATTATTTATTAATGTATAATTAATAAATAATCTGTTGTTCGTTATACGCTTTTAAAATGCGATTTCAACTAACCATAAATTATAAATTATTTAATTTTAGGACTAATTTAATTATGTTGGCAAAAAAACGTTGAATGGCCTATATTATAACCTCAAAAAACTTAATGATTTTACAGTATATTATACTAAAATATCGCTGAACGAAGCATCGCTGCACCTTAACTCGTGCCTTGGACCTCAAGGTCAGCCAGAAATATGGAGCCACTCCACCTCGAGGCGATTTGAAAATATTTATATAAATCATGTCCAAAACAAGTAAACTTCTAGTCATATTTAAAAAAACTGAACTATATAATTAATTTTTACTTTTACCAACATGCCATTAATGTAATCTCAACAGATATTTCAAATACAAACATTTTTAATTATCATTGGTGATTTCTATCATCAGAACTTAGGGAATAGTTTCCATGGAAAGCTTTGTATTTAAAATAAATGTCAAATGTACACTAAAATTATTATTGAATCTAGGTGACTTAGAAATCAAAATTCAATATTTCATTAGAAATAATGTTTTTTTTTTATGAACATTTTTTCATTGGTCAATTTCCAAAATAAGTAATATTCTAAATATATGACACAAGTAGTTTATAGGATAGATTAATGGTTTCCTTTTACTTTGTGAATATGGTCGTTGATGTGTAAAGGTTGAGTCAAAGTATCAAATAGTCGATAAGGGACCCGCAGTACGCGGTGTGCTTGGCAGTGATGAACGGTTGACTGTCTTGTCTACAAGAACGGGGACTAACACGGGAAGCAAGCCTACCAAGATATTGACTACGGCTTACATAATGATAGCTATCAATGGAACTATTACTCCCTATCTTTTTTATTATGTCCGCCATTATTATAAGTATTGAGATTGAAATCAAATAGAACATCATAAGAAATTGAGATATCTAAAGAAAAGATATTCTAAGAAAAGCATCTAGCAAAAAGTAAACCTTTAAATCAGCAGGTAGTGTTTTTCTGGATTTATTTAAGTACTGTAAATACTTTTTACTTTTTTATTTATCCCATTATCAATTTTTTGTTTTTTTTTATTATTATCAGTAAGTACCTTAATAACAACCTCTGCTAAAACTATTTTTTTAAATAATGAAGACTTATGTTTCTGTTATGTATTTTCTGAATTATAATAAACAATACTAAAGTTTACTTTATATTCAAGCGTTATGATAAATTTTATGAAAATAAAACGTATATTTATTCACTTTATCGTGTTTTTATTGAAATCAATTTTATTTTTGTGTGGTTGGAAAATTCATTTGCTTTTTCAATAATTCTTAAAACAATATTATTTTATTTTTCACCTGTATTTTAACAACGTATATTTTTTATAAGTAAACCAAACAGTGTGGCTGTTTGAATAATTTATTGAAATAAAGATTGACGTTATTATTTTAAATGATGTGGTCAAAGCAAATCAAACAAGTAAAACCGATAGATGTAAAATAAACATAATTTCATTAAACTTATATCCAAAGCTTCTTTCAAAATGGTGAAAGTATAGCGCATGAAGTTAACTTAATAAAAGATAGAATTTTCCTCTTGTATAGCGAAAAAGTCACCCGACAGTATTGAATTGGCGCTTGCGTATAAGTAAAAGAGATACCTTAGTTAATAGAATTTTGCTCCTGAGTTGGTTTCTAAGGCACTCAAGTCGAAATGCAATGCACTTGTAGAAAAATGTTATAGAAATGTAAGTTCATGAATTGGGTACCTAAAAAAAATTAGAAGAAAAAAATATATATCAAATTTTTCAATTGAAAGATAAAAAATATAGTTTGATAAAAGTTTTTAGAAAATATAACATATTTATTTAGAAACTTTATAAAATATTGTTTCAAAATATCCACAACAAACATACAAATTAATTTGCTTCTGTTTATTCATTATATAAATCACCTGGCCGTTAATCGTTATTAGTTTCTACGTGAAATGTGCTATGATATCAAATATATATATGAAGCGCTGCCTTAAAATATAAATAGTATACGAGTATAATGGTTAATATGTATAATGGTTTAGTAGATCATAAATCATATACACCCAACCTATTAATTAGTTATTCAACTGTTATATATTGTTGTTCTGATCATCAAAAACTCGATGAGATCGTTTGGCCATAAATACCATAAAGCTCACCCTCCGCATATTTCAGAGTTCGATGAGCCTCCGCCCCGCCTCTCGGGGTCGCACTTTCAGGAGCTGAGAGTTTTTCCATGTCAAGGGGTGGTCTAGCGTGCTCGCTATAATTCATCGGGAACACTGGATTCCTGCAAAAACTGGAGGCTAAGCCGCTCACTGCGAGCGATTTCATTGTGAGTCGAGAAATGCGCTTTGGATGACGCAAGCTGGACGTGCTAGCAATGGCCGAGTAGTGTGGATGTCATATATTGGCGACGGCTGTCAGGTATGGTTCTCGTCTTCGAGACTTCTGATAGACGTTCAATTTCTTCGGTGTGATTTCACGAATTCGCCAAAGTTCGTGAATATTTAGTGGACTGTATTATAGGGTAGATTTAAACACTTTGTATGTGTAAATTTTTATTTCAACTTTATTACAAATTTCGTTATAATATATGCTTCCAAAGATGTTACACTTAACACTTTGACTTCACTTTTGAGCCGACACAGGAGTCGGTAATTTAAAACTTTCACATGTGACCATATGTCACAATATACGTACAACTCGCGGCTGTATGTTCACTGAGATTTGTAAGATCTCTACTTAATTAACGATGGATGTTTAATCCACCGGAGCGATACTACACGGCAAATACGCCGCCAAAATAACGCCGACTCGCGGCTGAATACTCTGTGGGCAAGCGTGGCTTCCACGCCCGTCTCTGAACTAACACTGCCCTTCCAAGGGGAAGGGCGGGTTTATATTACTATCTTAGGTCTCACAAAAAATAGAACGCTATCGTGAGACCCAAAGTTATATAAATCAATTACATCCTAAGTATATTCTAAGAAGTAACTCTCGAGATTGAATATTTATGACCTCACATCTGTATGCAATAAACTTATACTATGCATCTCGAGAGTTGTACATGTTCCTTAAAATATCAAATCATTTATTATTTGCTTAATATCTTACTTTTATAATAATTCATCCGTGGCCTCGTAAAAGTCCATGTATAAAAAACATTTCGTTCCTGGAAAGACCGAGGGGTTCGTTATTAAGAGTATCTAAATAGCTCAGCATGTGCTTCAAATAGCAATACATTTACTTAACAACAATATTTAAGTTTAGTTTTATCTTAATTCTAAAGTCAATACAACACTTGAATGCATTAATAAATTATTCAAAGGATCCTTGCAGGCGCGCAGTACCCTGAATCCATGAGTGGAAATGTCGCATAATTTAAACTCAATAGGTTTTTAAAACACAAATCAAGCCAGAGGGGCTCGCTTAAAAACTGAGACCTCCTGAGGGGATGTCATATTTCACTTGTCACTGGTGAATTTACGATTTTAAACATAATATCAAAATAAAGAGTATCGACTCGGCGACCACTTATTACTTTACCAATAACAAATCATATCTAGATTGAGTTATATTTTAAAGGGATTGATCTTGCCATCGGGTTGCCAACATACCCTACCACGTAAAAAAAAACTGTTTTTACCAAAATAATAATCACTAACACGATGTGCAATGTAACACACGGGCTAACACGATTTAACTATCCGAACTTCACAAGATGGTCAGCGACCTCTATGGTCAGCGACGTTCGATTCCATCGAACGCTCTCTGTTGTCTCGTTCTGGCGGATGTGGCGTCCCTCTCATAAGGGCGGCAAGTCCGGGCAATATGGCCCGGGGCAGCGGCGGCGTAAGCTACAAGGCGTGGGCGGGCCTGCAGTGACGGACCTCAGGGAGGGGCCCGGGCGGCAGGACTGTGAGGCCCAGAGCGGTGGGGTCCAGGCGGTTAGGCCTGGGTCTGCAGGGCCTAGGCGGAGCCTAGGCGGCAGGGCGGCTGGATTCAGGCGGCAGGGCGGCTGGATTCAGGCGGCAGGGCGGTGGGGCCCGGGCGCGCTTAGCGGGCGCCGGGCTGCAGGCAGCTTGCGACAGTGGGATGCTTGGCGGAAACACAAATTGAATATGTGTGCAAACATTAATCACTTTGACAGTTTGGAGAACATCTAGATCTTCCCTCGGAGACGTCTGTTGCTCGAATGATGCATTTCAAATTTGGGGTCGCACATCCTTGCGTGCGGGGTGCGGGGGGTCGCCGATGGTTGACGCCGGCGCAGCCCCTAAACTCGGCTCTCTGTATCAGCTGTGAGTCGATCGGCTGTTAATTGTCCCGTATAGATTTTTTTGTCATCTTTAACGGGTTCCCTTCCTTTTTTTTTTGTTTTTGTTTTTGCTTTTAAACTGTGTCAATGGTGCGAGTGAATGAGGGTTGTTGAACTCGGCTCAGCTGTGCGTGGGTTGTTGATATTTACTTAGAGTTTTTCTATATCTTCTTTTTAAGCTGTGTGTTTTCTTGTGCAGGTAATACAATAATTTTTGTAGCTGGCCTGCGCAGGAGGCCTTGTTTGGTACGAATTTCAGCGACTCGCACTTTCCCGTCTTTTCCGGGAAAGGTTTTCTCGATAACCCCACGCTGCCATATATTTCTCGGTGAAGTTGGGTCAGCCATAATTACTAGATCTCCCACTTTTATATCGATTTCAACGTTATTAGATTTTTGACGCGGCAACAATGTTGGAAGGTATTCCCGTAGCCAACGATTCCAAAAAAGGTCAGCAAGTCGTTGCGATATTCGCCATTGTTTTCTTAGGTGAAAATCTGTATCTTCGAATTTGCCTGGAACTGGTACTCCGGAAGACGAGCCCAGTAGAAAATGGTTCGGTGTTAGAGCTTCGGGATCTCTTGGGTCGACAGAAACATGAATCAGTGGCCGACTATTCACCGTATGTTCGGCTTCTGCAAGAAGAGTTCGCAGTACTTCTTCTCTTGGAGCACGTTCGTGTAAAGTGGCTTGAAGGGCGATTTTAATGGAGCGCACCAGCCGCTCCCAACATCCTCCGAAGTGCGGTGCTGCGGGCGGTATGAAACTCCAGTCGATTCCCTTTTGTGCCATGTAAATTTTGATACATTCTGTATTCAGTTCTTCCACTGCCCGGCGTAATTCTGCTTCTGCGCCACGAAAATTCGTTCCGTTGTCCGAATATATTCTTTCGGGGCATCCTCGACGTGCAATCATTCGTCGAATGGCCATAATGGCTGAGTCGGTCGTCAGGCTTGATGCTAGTTCAATGTGCACGGCGCGCGTTGTCATACAGGTGAATATTGCACCGTAGCGTTTTTCGAGTCTTCTGCCAATGGTCACATCCATCGGACCAAAGTAGTCAATTCCGCAATGAGTAAATGGGCGTTGGTGGTGAGCGAGTCTCGCCGATGGTAGATTTCCCATTGCCGGTGGTAGGGGGCGTGCGCGTCGCACGCGGCACAGCTGGCATTGATGCGCTACCGATCGAACTGTGGATCGTATATTTGTAACCCAATACCGTTGGCGTAGTTCGTTTACGACTGTCTCGTTGCTGCCATGATTTGCTGCATTGTGATAATGCAAAATCAGGAGTTTGGTATACGGATGCTTTCCATTCAATATAACGGGTTGTTTCTGAGATACAGTGACATCTTTCACATTGCCGATTCTTCCATTTGCTCTTAGTAAATTTATTTTATCCAGAGTAGGTGACAAGCATTGTAATGTGCTGTCTTTGTTAATTTCTTTTTCTTTTTTTAAATAGCTTATCTCAGTTGCGAAGCTTTCTTCTTGACTGTGACGGTTCCAGATCTCTTCTGCTCGCTTTAATCTGGCAGTCAGAGTTGTATCTTGCTTTTTACAGCGATCGATGAATTCAATTATTTTTGCTGTTGTGTTTATCAGTCTTTGCCACGAGGAAAAACGTTCTATGTTCGGTAGAGCGGATTCCATCACTGATATGTGAGAAATTACGGTAGTGCGAAGCTCGTTATTGCAGATATTGTTTATACCCTTTTTGTATGGCTGCTGCGGCCAAGAGTCTTGCGAGAGTTGCAGGAACTCTGGCCCCCCGAACCATTTACCGTTTCTGTTTTGAATTTCTGTGTCCCCAGTATCTCGAGTGATAAGATCTGCAGGGTTATCAGCGGTGGGGACCCATCGCCACTCGCCTGTATCTGTCAGTTCGTCTATCTCCCCTAGTCGATGTGAGACAAATGCTTTGAATGTTCGGGCATCGGCACGAATCCAATCAAGGGCTGTCCTCGAATCCGTCCAAAAGTAGCGGGCGACTGGCTGGACGTGGTGTTCTTTCGTGATATTATCCGCCAGGCGCGCTCCCAACAGTGCGGCTTGTAGCTCTAGTCTTGGTATTGAAGTCGGACGCAGAGGTGCCACTCGTGCTTTGCTGGATATCATAACTGTATGATGGCTTCCATCTCGCCGGGCGTAACGCCAATAGCTCACGGCACCGTAGGCTTTTTCTGAAGCGTCACTGAAAGTATGCAACTCTCTGGGTCCTTCCTCTTGTAGTTGATTGTAGCAGCGAGGTATGTCACACGATGCTATTATTTTTAGATTTTCCATCCATTTAAGCCATTTTGTGTACTCCGCATCCTTGAGCTGATCATCCCAGCCTATGTCCGTGCGCCAAACATCTTGCAGGAGAATTTTTCCTCTAACTGTAATTGGAGATACCAATCCAATGGGATCAAACACTGACATCACGACACTAAGCATTTGGCGCTTCGAGGGTCGTGTTTGGCTTCGGGCAATATTCCCCGGTACTCGATTCATAGACAGGTTGAACCCGAGCGTGTCGGTCAGTGGCGCCCATATTAGGCCGAGGGTTTTTTCTGTTGTATTCTGATCCGGTATGAGCTCTACTTGCCCCTTCGATCGCATTTCAGGCGGGATTGTCTCCAACAGGGCTTGGCTGTTACTCGCCCAGCTACGCAGTTCAAAACCACCGCGTCGATGGACTTCAATTAAATCAGCGGCGAGTCGTATTGCTTGTTTTTCAGTCTTCGTGCTGTGCACGCAATCGTCCATGTAAAAACTCTTTTCTACGACAGCGGCGGCCTCTGCGAATTCATTCGCGTATTTTCTCGCATTAATTCGGCTCACGTGTATGGCAGAGCAGGGTGATGACGTGGCTCCAAATATTAAGCACGTCATTCGATATTCGGTAATTTTTTTATTTTCTCGCCATAAAAATCGCTGTGCTTCGCGATCTTCGGCTCTTAGCTTAATTCGCAAAAACATTTCGCGAATATCGGCTGTTATGGCGACTCGCCCTTCGCGGAATCTCCAAAGTACACCCAGCAATGAATTCAATAAATCCGGCCCGGTAATGAGATGGTCGTTCAGGCAGGTATCGGCAGTTTTTGCTGCAGCGTCAAACACTAACCTCATTTTATCAGGTTTATTTATGTTTGTAACGGCAAAGTGTGGTAAGTACCACGTTTTTCCTAGAATTGCAGGAGTCAGGCATTTTTCTGCATATCCTTTTTCTATCAGATGACGTATCTCTTTACAATACGTCGCTCCGAATTGTTCGTTATTATTTATTTTTGCCTCGATGCTTGCGAGCCGTTTCTCGGCGGATTTGCGATTACAGGGGAGGACATGTAGATCTTTCTTCCATAGAAGTCCCGTTTCCCATCGAGTATCATTGGTGTGACGCGTCGTAGTGCTTAGGATTTCTTCAGCACGTTTATCGATAGAATTTACACGACATGTGGGTGATATTCCGATTGCATCAATTTTGAAATTCTCTTTTATCAATGTTTCCAACTCGCTATTGTGGTGAGTATTGTGCAATCTCTTTGCACCGGCTGGAGCATAGCCGTGTATTACCCAGCCTAATCTTGTAAGCGATGCCATGGGGTGATTCTTCTCTCCACATATCACCTCACGACTCACGATTAAATCGGCATTATCCTGACCGATAAGAATCGTGGGGATTGCGTCTTCGTATGTGTGTGCTTTCACGCGTTCAAGGTGTCGGCACATGTCTGTCGTGACAGATTGTCGACTTAGTTTTAGGTTTTTTAAAGTTCGCGCGAATATGGTGTGGTCGGTTTCATTGTTCCTTCCTTTTATAGATAGCGTTATCCGACGTGATGTCAGATCTGTGGTACCCGATGTTATTCCACGTATTTTTAGTATATCTACTTTGCCTGTTGCTCCTATCTTTTCAGCAGTCGATGTGTCTATAAGTGAGATAGTAGATCCTTCGTCTAGCAAGGCGTAAGTTTCGTATTGCCCACGCGGACCGGAGAGAATCACGGGCACAATTTTCAGCAGAGCGCGCCCGGAGACGGTATGAGTTGATACATTCGCCACCGCGGCTAATTCGCTTTCCTTATTGGTATTTCTTTGCGGCAATTGCATGTGTAGCAGGCTGTGGTGTGATAGCTTACAGCTACCTACGCCGCAAGGCCATCTTTTACACTGTTCTTGGTAATGGCCTTTTTTCAGACAACAAAAACAAACCTGATTTGAACGTGCCCATTCGAAACGATCAGCTACTGATTTATTTAAAAAGTCTTTGCACTTTGTAATGTAATGATCTGTGCGTTTACAGTATGCACAGATTATGTCGGCCCGAATTCTTTGTTGGTCTATGGCACGCGCCGAGTTTTTTGTCCTTTCTTGGGTATTGGGCGATAATTTACGACCCTCTTGAGTATATGATCTTGTAACCGGCCCGCTTGCTGTGTGGGCCACCTGCTGTGTACGGCGTGTCTCGGTAGCTTCACGGTAGCCCCTGTTTCCACCGTATTTTTGTAAAGGCATAGGGTGCGGTCTATTTTGGCTGACATTCAAGCCGAATCGACAAGCTAGGTCGGCTTCGTCTTCGAGAAATTGCGATAAAATGAACATATCTGGTTGGATTACGTTGTTATCCTTCGCAAAGACTTGCCACTTCGACCGCTGTACTGCGGTCATTTTCTCTATTATCGAAACAATCAAGTCGGGATTATAGATATGGCCGTCCAACTTTAACTGTTTTAGTGTAGCCACACAGTTGCTAATAGTAGATGAGAATATTGATACTTCCTCCGCGTTGCCAGTTATCATTCTTGGCATTCTTCTAACTTTTTCTATTTGGCCTGCCACTAGTGCGTGTGGGTTTCCAAATCTACGCTCTAAAGTTTTCATTATTGCTGATGGATCACAGCAAGCAGACAACAGAGCAGCAACTGAGTCTCTGGCTGTTCCTTTCAAACATATTCGTAGACGAGACGTATTCTCCGTAGGGGTATATTTATATAATTTCGATGTTTCTTGGTAGGCGGCGTTAAAGGCCAACCATTCAGAAGTTGTCCCGCTGAAAGTAGGTAAATCCCGGTTGACAGTTGTTCGCGGTGTCTCCGGCGGTAACATTTTCTGCATTATTTGCGCGAGGGCGTTTATTGCGTTATTAGTTTCGTTATTAGACGTATTTTGATTGACGACTTGGGTGGCGATTTGGGGTAGCACCACGGGGTCTTCCTCTGAGTGTACTGGCATTGGTGGGGATGCGGGGCAATCACCCGAATTTTGCGGGAGGTCGTCGAGCCAATTTTCAATTTGAGAGTGCTTCGACGGTGTTAAGTCTTCAATTGGTTCCAGGTTTTCTGGGGTTTGTTCTTCAGCGTCAAGGATTGCTAATTTCATTTGTTCTTTAATTTCTGTCATTTTCTTTCGGGAATTCAAGGCGTCATCTTGAATTTTTGCTATGTTTTCCTGAATCTTCAGCCTTTCTTGCTGTATCTTAAAGTTTTCTTCTTCTGCTTCAAACATGATCTGTAGCCTCTCCGACATCTTGGCAGAGTGCGTAGAACCGATCACTGAAGATCGACTGCTTGCTGCAGAAATTGAGGCGTCTTTGGGTGGCATTTCACGATTATGTACTAACCTGAATTTTTCGGACGTGCTCATGATGGTCTGCGATGGCGTCGGGACGACGGTTGGAGAGGCGGCCAAGGCAACGGTTGCGCCGGCGACTGCGTTTCCCTTTTCCGAGCGCGTAACCACCATCTTGACTGTCAATTCTTCTTCTGGCAAGTCGCTGGTTCAGATCCGGCTCGAAGGACCAATATTGGCGACGGCTGTCAGGTATGGTTCTCGTCTTCGAGACTTCTGATAGACGTTCAATTTCTTCGGTGTGATTTCACGAATTCGCCAAAGTTCGTGAATATTTAGTGGACTGTATTATAGGGTAGATTTAAACACTTTGTATGTGTAAATTTTTATTTCAACTTTATTACAAATTTCGTTATAATATATGCTTCCAAAGATGTTACACTTAACACTTTGACTTCACTTTTGAGCCGACACAGGAGTCGGTAATTTAAAACTTTCACATGTGACCATATGTCACAATATACGTACAACTCGCGGCTGTATGTTCACTGAGATTTGTAAGATCTCTACTTAATTAACGATGGATGTTTAATCCACCGGAGCGATACTACACGGCAAATACGCCGCCAAAATAACGCCGACTCGCGGCTGAATACTCTGTGGGCAAGCGTGGCTTCCACGCCCGTCTCTGAACTAACACTGCCCTTCCAAGGGGAAGGGCGGGTTTATATTACTATCTTAGGTCTCACAAAAAATAGAACGCTATCGTGAGACCCAAAGTTATATAAATCAATTACATCCTAAGTATATTCTAAGAAGTAACTCTCGAGATTGAATATTTATGACCTCACATCTGTATGCAATAAACTTATACTATGCATCTCGAGAGTTGTACATGTTCCTTAAAATATCAAATCATTTATTATTTGCTTAATATCTTACTTTTATAATAATTCATCCGTGGCCTCGTAAAAGTCCATGTATAAAAAACATTTCGTTCCTGGAAAGACCGAGGGGTTCGTTATTAAGAGTATCTAAATAGCTCAGCATGTGCTTCAAATAGCAATACATTTACTTAACAACAATATTTAAGTTTAGTTTTATCTTAATTCTAAAGTCAATACAACACTTGAATGCATTAATAAATTATTCAAAGGATCCTTGCAGGCGCGCAGTACCCTGAATCCATGAGTGGAAATGTCGCATAATTTAAACTCAATAGGTTTTTAAAACACAAATCAAGCCAGAGGGGCTCGCTTAAAAACTGAGACCTCCTGAGGGGATGTCATATTTCACTTGTCACTGGTGAATTTACGATTTTAAACATAATATCAAAATAAAGAGTATCGACTCGGCGACCACTTATTACTTTACCAATAACAAATCATATCTAGATTGAGTTATATTTTAAAGGGATTGATCTTGCCATCGGGTTGCCAACATCATATTTTTCTAGAGTTCTACACTACAAAGTAGCAGATATTTTATTACTACTGTTGTAAGAATGCTCTCACAAATTTAAAAATAAAATAGGTTAATGTATCTTTTAAGGTACAGAAACTTTTAAAACTTGACCCAATTTAGGATAATTGATTTCATATATGAATTCAGGGAGAAACACAGTGTTTTACTTAGTAAGTAAAATACTGTGTTTATCAATAAAATATGTTTGTGAAATAAACTTTCATGTTCAAGTTTGAAAATATGATTTATATATAAAATATCACCAATGCCAGTTAATATTTGTTATTTAACATCCATTGTACAGGACGCCATTAATTTTAAATTTTAAAACCAGGCATATCAAAGAGGTCAACTCAATCCAGTGTAACATATCATTTTGCCTTTTAAGCGTTATTTTTTTCAAAAAGATTGTTTCCCTAGTCATAAATCACTCACGCGATATAAAAAGAGATTTTTGAAAGTGTATTTGCAGGTAGGCAAGCTGTCATGTTCGGTTAAAAAATAAATATACACACAAGCTAATGTATGAATGAAAAAAGCTTCTACATTTTTTTCGACAAGATATACAAATTTTGAGATGTATACCGAAGTTTTATTATTTCATGCCCTTCAAAAGTGTCATCAATCATTTGAGGAACGAGTTTAAAAGGACTCATTTTAGAGTTTTACATCACTTTTTCAATCAATCTTTTTCTTTCCGTGTGTTTGCCTTCTGAAGCAGAATGATCATTGCTTTGCATTAACGAATCAATCTACTCAGTTCTATCAACCTTGGGAAGAGAAGCTTTGCGATTATTTTAATTGTGTAATTGAAATATTCCTATAACAATTTTTGGTTTTATTTCATTTGTGCGTTTTTGAAAATGAGAAAACAGACTTGGCTGTGAATAAGCCGCTATACACCTAACGACACAACGTGCGACCAATTTGCAATCAGACAATAGAGTCTCTTTATTTTTTGTGTTTTTTTATGGTTTTACCTAAGTGAACAACGCAAAACAGGACGTGACAAGCTGTGTCGTGACGTGTGTAGAGGGGCTATTCAAACGTAAAGGTGTTTATTGCTATACGTGATTATTATATATATATCATATTTCGTCATCATTAACGCAATCAGCGCTTCAGGCGTCACCATGTATCCCGGCCATTTGTCATACGCCATTATGTCACTTCACCAGAACTCCGCCTGAATATACACTATATCTACATATAACGAATCACGAATCGAGCTTTCATATCTAGCATTGATCGAGGCGTTATTCAAAACCGGCAGCACTCTAGTCATATGCAATATTGCATTCTCACATGCTTGACACTAGTATTTCATCGTGGCCGCAACATTCGATTCGATTGAGTCACGTATTCGGAGTTCATAGGCGAATCAATCAAGCTGTGTTGTGTAATTTTATCGTTGATGTTATGTAACACGTGGAAAGAAAATATGAAATAATTATTCTCTAATCACACCCCCAACTACCTTTTTTCATATCCGCTGAAAAGGTTATGGCAGGAGAACTTATCTAGTCATCTTTGTGTAATATTTTAGAATTTTTGTGCCCAGCACGTATTCATTACCAATTAATTTTTCAGATCTCTTGGCGTGTTTCCTTTTTACAGAGGAAAGAACAAAGGGATTATTTAAAAGCGTGTCGGTAGAAACTACAGCTGCCAAAAAAATCACAAATCGACCTTGTGAGCATTTTCGAAACACCGCATCAGGAACCCATCGATTTTTCATTCGATCCACTCATTGGCCCTGAGCATCATTCATTCTTGAGTATTATTAATACAAAATTTCTTAAATTGGTAAGACCAGTTTTTTTCTCGTACCGCTCTACTTGGGTGTCGATACTCTAAAATGCAATATAGCTCAAGCATTTGTGAAATATTTTTAATTTGGCCTATGATCTGATTTTTTCACCTATTTTACTTTTTGTCTTCGGTAAATTTATGACATCAAAATAATATTTTAATTTCTACTAATAAAGCAATATATTGTTTCACCCCTTAAAAAAACTATTTTATATAAAAAAAATATACTTTTTGTTTGTTTACATTACAATTGTAATGAATATTAAAAACATATACATACACGTATATATATATATATATATATATATATATATATATATATATATATATATATATATATATATAAGAGAAGCTTGCAAAATACACATATTCATCCTTTTGTACTGAATAAGATGCAAAATATGCCTGTTTTCTTGGGGCGGAAAGTAGGCGTGCTATATTAAAATCAAAGGTAGTGAATTTCAAAGCAAAAAATTCTCAAGAGCTCTAGGGAAACCGAAAAAGTTGCAGAGGCTGGAATTGAAAAATAAATTAATAATTCTGGAAAGGGTTTCTATTTCCCATTCGGCAGCTTTTCAGTTTTCTTTACAATAAATATTATTTCAATATGCATAATTTACAAAAAAAAATCTGATTAAATTTGTTCTGGTATTCATACACTGTTAATTAAAAAAAACCAGCTGATAAACAATGAAATGTTGATAAATTAAACCACGTGCTGTTGAGTAAGTAATTATTGAATCCTAATCAAATTTATCAGCCACAAATTCCAGCATGTATTTGCATTGTAAACAGGAGTGAATATGTAATTTAAATAATAAGAGAACATATAATTAACCCTTATTATACTTTTACAACAATTTTTCACATTGCAAAATGCTATCGGGTGGTTTTTTTTTTTTCACAATTTTATTTCTATTTTCTCATAAATAAATTTTCATTTTAATAAAAATATAAATTTCTTTCATTCTTAAAAGTAATTAAAACTTTGCAAATTGTAATTTTTTGTTATTTTCTTGCTACAGACAACATCACAAATGCTGGACAGAGACGCAATATCATCTAATTTCTTGCTCACGGTCCAATATTTTGCTTGCCGTTTTAGTCAAGTTCTTTCTTAAAATAAATATTAAAATAGCATTTTATAAAAACTTCCTTGCGATAAAGAAGAGAATTATCAATTATTTTTTTATAATATTCAAACTTTTTTTTCGGTATTACTGTAATATAAATAAATGTTAAATTACAAAACATTTTCTGAGCAAGCAAGTTCCGCAGAATCGCTCAAATTTAAGATCAATTCCTATACTCTCAGTAAAAGAAAATACTTATTTCACAAACAATATACGTTATCCGGAAATCTCTTGAATCCAAAATCACAGCATCTCAGATAACCGACTGTAATATCTTTATATTCATAATACGAACCAAAAATATTCAATAAGAAAGATGTTATCTCTCACTAATGAAATTTTCCCGCAGGCTCTGGGAGTCGCGCCGCGAGAAGTCGCCCCAGATTATATCAAAACAAATTTAATGAAATGAGTACATATAACTTCTTGACGATTCTCCTTTTTTTCTACCTCGCCATTCCCCCGCGCTGAAGCAGTCCTCCCTCCCTCTGCCTCGTTTTAAATAATCGCTCACTTTCAGCAGAGAATTCCAGTGCGCAGCGAGTGCGGCCCAGAATTCATATATTAGTAGATTATATTATTTTAATTTTGAAACTATTCCTCTCTGGAATCTAAAAAGTTTAATACGAGAACGCCTGCTTTTTATACGAAATATTTTTAAATAAGCTCACCGTAAATTTACGTTTATTCCATTGTTTGAGAATTCTACTAAAGAAAATAAAAAAAACTCACGCCTAAAGTTACTTGAACGTTTTTTTTTATTTTATGAAGAGACCAGTTTTACCAGTAGTCCTTATCGGCATCGGCGCAAATATTGCAACTTTGCCAATAGTTCGTTCATTTGAATATCTTTATATGTTTTATCTTTCCTTTTGCCTTTAACATATGTTTTTTTTTACATTTACATTTGTAGCATGCCATTAACGGCTGCTTATCAACTTGGAGGAAATTTTATTGTTATAATAAATATTGTGGCAGGTGGTTATTCGACACTCTATTTATAAAACTAAAATAAATTCTCTGTTGTATTTTATACAATAATCGCTGTTTTTTGTGCCTTTAAAAAACTATTTAAAATTTAATTTCCATTTATATTCATTAACTACATATAAGCGCGCGCGCCATATTCAGGTAGTCAGGCATGTTAGACTCGTGATGCTAAAAATCTTTGCATCTCCCTCACGCCGTCTGGATATTTCATAAAATGCCTGAGCATGCTTGTCATTTTATCATGTGCTTTATTTTTACATTTCACTGCGCTGTAGGATTTCTTTGTTTTTTTTCTGAAAACCAAACGTTCAGTGCTTCTATTAAACCAAATGTTCTACCTTATTTCTTCGGTAATAAATGATTCACCTTAAAAAAATCCGCTTACAATTTACTACTATTTTAAACTGGTGTATAATTTAAGGGAAGTTTTATGTAAAATGATAAGAATGATTTTTCACAAATATTCGATAATGTGTCAAATGCACGTGCAACTGTAACGTTTACGAAATTTGACTCAAAGATCTCTTTTTAATATAATATCAGTAATATACAAGAGTTACTTTAATCTCTACATAATCTTGTACTGACGCGATCTGATGATAAAAATGTATTTTTCATTTCACTCGTTAACTATTCACTTGGCAAATTTAATAATTAATTTGAACGGTTTTATTCTTATGGCTTAAATAAAAATTTGTTTAATTAGAAATCCAATCAGGCAGCGAATTAATTAATTTTACTAATTAATATCTAAAATTAAAAAAAATCTTTTAAATGAAAAATAAATGATTAGACTATTTCTTTTATATTTACATGAAATTTTTAAATAATATTTTAACACATAAAAATTTTATAGGGTGATAAAATTGTGGTATTTTTGGTCAGGGGAACGTTTTTACAAGCGACTGATCTTCTTCAATGACAAAATAAATCATTTACCGTACTAAAGTACCAGCTCCTTCATTTTTTTTATACTATCGCGAATATTTGATATCAATGTTTATCGCTTGTGGAAGGATGTCCTCTGTATCAACAGGACCATCTTTCACTATCTCGACCATTATCCTGTGAAATGAAGACGGATCCTCATAGCGGCTTACCCTAGAAAAGAAAATAGTTTCCAAGCCTTGCAGAAGTTACGGGAAAGAGAATAACATTTGACCATTTATCAGATTCCTTTGTTAATGCCGTAGAGTGGCAGATGTAAAGCTTTCTTAACAACCGTCTTAGCAAAAATAATTTGTAACAGTGTCCTACCTTTTTTTATTTCATTATTAATCATCCCTGAGAGGCAATTCCGTAAGTAGACAGATTAAGCCAAAATGTCAAGGTACTTGAATATTATATATTACAACTATATAAAATTATATTTATCATCAAGTTATTTCGTAACATTTTTTCTTAGGGTTTTTTTTATTAAGGTAAAAATATTACTACGCATTTGTAATCAAAGTTAATAAAAATAGTTTAAAAAGTAGTGAATGTGATTTTTGTTGTTTAGATGCGTGGGTTTTTTTATTTTCGTTTTAAAAATTTATGTGTACTGGAAGACACTCTGCTAGATGAATCTCAAAGATTTTAATGTTTGCGAGATGAGGCTATCAGGCCACGCAAAAGTCTGGGCTTCAAAGTGGATCTACCGGCACCCTGCCACCCCGCCACCCCGGGGGAACAGACTACAGGACTACTAATCAGCAACTCTTATACAGTATGTTTTCTACTGCGTTGGGTTTAAGACTGAATGATAATATGCTACTTTTAATCAAAAAGACAAACCGAACAAACTTATCTGATAAAAAAGTTCACATACAACTGAATGTTTATCAAATTATTTGAAAACTTAGATTTTAATACTATTAAATATTTAAACATTCCAAGCTTTAATTCTTTACAGACGTTCGTTTAGTTTTTTTTAAAATATAAAAAAATAAAAAACGTATATATATATATATATATAACATGACATAAGTTTTGAGAGGCATATTCCAATATCCACTGAATTTTCAGCGAAAATCCTTTACAAGTGTCTCCGGGTCGTGAAATATTACCAGCCCGTTGCACACAGCCTCGTCCCAACAGCCGGCAAGCGCAGGCTGTGCGAGCTCGGTACACGCGGGTGCTCCTATCAGCTGCACAGGGTACAGGTGACAGCTCGCTGCGATAAGGGAAGTGAGATGTACAGTAGTAAAGTACGACACGATAATACTGTCATGTGACGAGAACCTTCGCCCTCAGCCCCGCCCGATACGTCACAGCGAGGCGCTACCCCCAGAGCTTTTTGACTCTGTAAATGTTATTTTCGGGACCTCTGAACAGGTCATTCAGAGTCACGCTACTTTATATTTGTATATATTGCATAATAAAAGTAAGGTGCTAGTGTAATATAATATTACTTCCATTAATCAAATTTAAAAAATTTATTTGAATATTCATATATTTAATAGAAATTAATGAAGGTATATTTTTTATTGGTAGCTAGATTATATGAAAGAGGGTTTTACTAGTGGAGTTGTTATTTTTCTGGTGCGTATAAATCTCAATTAAAAAAGTTATCACGTAAGCTCGTGAAATTATTTTTATTTTTTATTTTACTGTTGCTCTCGCCCGGAGATGGGACGATCCCTCCCCGGGCGTGTTTCTTCATCCTTCCGAAGCGTTTCCCTCATCACGTTTTCTGGAGCCTATCACTTCTTCTAGGAATGAACTCACATATTCATACGTGACTTTTAAACCCTCAGTTAGTTCCCGCCTGGCGTCATACATCTTCTCGGTAACGGAGACGCAAAAAATAAACAGCCCTCGGCCAATCTCATGTTTTTACCTTCAGATATTTTATCAACACTTTTTTACTACGCTTTTACTTTATAATTTTCTCACGCACATTTTACATCTTAATGTCATCATTAATTGATGTAAAATGAATTTACATTAATGTCATAAATTATATTTCTACTTGTTTTATTTTTAAGTAGCTTTTAGTATCGATTGAAACTTAGAAAAATATCATTTTAATTATGAAGAATTGATTGAGTTGTACTGAAAAACTGAAAATTATTTTAATATTTCAAAAGAAGAGCATCATTACACTGGCCATTTCAAAGACTTTACAAGTGATACTTGTTTGTTTAAATAAACCAAAAACATGCTTTAAAGCTGCGCAATATCGCAATTTATTAAAGAACTCGTCTGTATTCATCGTGGGCACTATCCCCTATGCAAACAGAAAAATTTGAGCACGCCTCCGGAGGCACGCCCGGGCCCGCACGTCAGCGGAGACGGTCCTGCCTAACTGGAACAATAGGCGAGTCGTAAATAGGGGAGCTTTCACGAAAGCTCCTAGCGAGTCCGTTCAGCCGGCATTTTTACGAGCGTTTGATATTTCCATATGAATTTGTAAAATCGCCCGCGCGGCCTGGCCCGACAAAAAACCCGACTAACGAACAAAGTTTGGATATTAATTTTGCGTTTACTGGCGTTGTATGTTGATACAACGCTTACCACCAGTGTGAAAAACATCGAAAATAAAACTTTTTTTGATAAATATTTTTAGTTGAGTTTTAGATTTACGATTTTTTTTATTCATATTTAAATTTTTTTGTGAAAAAAATAAACCACTTTATAAATTGATTGCATATTTCTGTACACTGTATATTTCTATATATTACATATATTGTTGTACGTGTATATTTACAAATTATTTTTTTTAAATCTTAATACTTGATGTACGCTTCTATGCTGTGATATTTTAGGAATTAGATCGTGTAAAGTCATTTTTTATAACTGAAGAAAAGAGCAATGCTTTTGTACTTATTATACTATCATATTTTATATATTAATTTTAATCAAGACGATTTAATATCATTTAAAAACATTGTTTTTTTATCAGATACTTTGTACTATTTTAATATATTTATAAATGTAAGTATATTAAAGTGATAATTATTGGTAAATCTAGGAACACAAGATGTAATTTTTTCAACCTAAATGTTTCCCATTGTTATAGTTAGCTAGAGTACTTGGACGTATATCATTTTTGTGTTTAAAGATGACTGTTTTTTCTTGTTTTTATATATTCAATAAACTCCACGAAAGTAATAAACCAAACCCCAGTACCGAATAATTTAATTATATTCCGAGTAGAATGTGTCTAACATGCAGATGTAGCCTCGACCGCTAATCACCCGACCGCCGACCGCCTCCCAGCTTAGTTGAGTAACTTTCCATGCAACTAACTTGTACTTGCCGATTGTTGACTACGTTGACGATATAGTCAAACTCCGTCCACTGAGTAACTTCTCAGTGCAACCGGCCCCAACTTTCAGCCTGAGAGGCCTACATAATGGACGAGCTCTGAAATAAATATTATTTTATTGCATTTGTTACAGCACTACCATCGGAGAGCTTTGTCTGGAGCCACGCTTCCAAATTTTATACAATTCAGACAAAAGCAGATTTATTTGCAGCGCATATTATATGACTTGCAAATATTTATATAAATATGGAAATTTAATATCTTATATCTGTGTTTAATTATCAATGTTAGGTTGGATTTTTTTTCTGAAATACTAGCAGTGACACAAAAGGGAGAAAATACATTTTATGTCAGTGATTTAAATCTTTTTTGTCGAAATGGGCTTGAGGTTTTATATACGTTCACAAGAGACATCTGCCATGTAATATACTACATTTATACTACTTACAATTGTTCAAATGCAAAAAAAACATATGTGATTATAGCATATTTTTATTTAAAGTGTTACCGACTTTTATTTGCGTAGTTTATCAAAACAAACATCTGCTTTTGAATGGAAGGATTTTTTATATGTCATAATATTATATAAGCTTAGAATTTTAATTTAAAAATATGACACGTCTGAATATAACATGTTGTGATGGCTTTTGATGAAATATTTTTTTTTTTTTCAAAAAATTATGATTTGATGTCTATATTGGACTACTTCAGATAATTTTACGTTTTTTGTTATTTTTGTTGTAACCATCTGATAATGTTTATTGTGTTGTTAAACATCGCCATTGCGTATTGTATTATATGTGTATTTATTAAAAAAAGTTTTGCTCAGTTATGAAATTGTTTTCATAGTAATAGATTATGTATTTAGGTATTGATTGTTTTCCTTGCAGTTCGCCGGGCTAGCAGTGTTCTCGGTGGGCCTGTGGACCGTGATAGGCAAACACCAGTACGTGTCGCTGCTCAGCACCATCACCTACCCCATGGCCGCCTACGTGCTCATAGCGGCTGGCTCCCTAGCGGCCTTGGCTTCCGTTCTGGGCTACTGCGGCCTTTGGAGGGAGAACCGCTCCATGCTGCTAGGGGTAAATCATTTATAACGCATAACAGCTAATTACTACCTTACATTAACAGAACGTTCCCCGGATACTAACTTATACCAAATGAAGGTAGACTTTGTAAGTACCTAATTTACTACACCATATTCCCTAAGTGAAATATTTATTTAAAAATAATACATTTTTTCCTATTAAACTACTTAATATATATTTCTTTCGTATTAAATATTCACAAAATAGCGACCGACACAATGTACAAAAAATATACATTGTTTTAAAAATAATCATCTTTTGCCTATTTTAAAAATGAAACATAACATCAAGTAAGTATTATTTTTTATCCCCTAGTTTTGATTATTGAAAGCATCACAATCTAAGATTTTATATATTTTTATTATAATACAGGATTAAAACAATAAAAACACGTAAAACTTTACTAGCCATTGTATTTACCAAATATGTTTGCTTACCTTCAAAAAACTTGACCAAGTTTTCAAGATTCTAGGTTAAATCAAAAGTTTTCATTCAATAAAAAATAACCAAATAAATATCATACTTTTTTTACAAAAAATATTTCAGATCATTTATTGATTATAAACTTTAAATTAATCTCAATTGAATTCGTTTTAACTATAATGGTTTTGTAGCTATTCATTATTGAATCAGAGGAAAATAGTTTTTTTTATAATATTAACAAGTTTTCAATTAGCTAACCAAAACTTCAGAACTCGATTAATTTGATTTTTTTTCTGCATAAAAAATACAATATCAACAAAATAGTTTCTAGTAACTTTATAAATATTGGTAAAAGCTTCTGATGTTGACATTTTAGAACCAATATGAAACATATGAAAAACGTGGATAATATAACGCGTCTTATTGTGCTTTTTATATATTTATGCATTCTACAATCGGATATAGTTACGGTTCTCCTCACGAGCTAGAGTTATTATAAACGTGCATTGTTTGCAAACGCTCTCATGATCATAAACAGGAAATCGTTTAACATAACTCCCTCTCTGAGCATATAAAGTTTTCGCGAAAACACAATAAGCAGGTATCTTGTAAAAACTATAAAACACAACACTAGTGCTATAAAAAACATCACTCCACAATATATCGCAGAACTATCGTAATATTTCTTCAGCAAAATATCTTGTGCCGAAGCCGCGGAGTCGCAGGCCGAGGGTCCTTTATCTCAGCCCATCCTCCCCGGAGACGCCTCGCTACTTACAGAATCCATTTTCTGATTGCAAGTTTCTTCGGGGATATTTATTTGGTCCGCGAGCAGAGCTTAGCAAGAGACGTCCGTCCGACGATTAATATCTCACCAAAGTTTTGTGGCATTGAAATTACTTTCGTCAACTTCACCGATGAGGATAGCGTCAGTTTTGTAAATGAATATTAAGTTTGACACTTTTACAATAATTTTAATTCTGTTTCTTAAGTAGAATAAAATGGTGTATGATTAGTATTTTTAAGGCTCGTCGTGGATATTTTATAGTTATAATTTTTAGGTAGAAAATTATGTTCTATGAGATATCTTATCTTTATTATTTTAACATTATGACTTCTCAAATAAATGTAGATCAACAAGTTTAAAAAGTTTTTTGTCTTTGAGATTCTTTCCGACCTTTCAGTTAATTTCAATTTAATTTATGGACGTTTGACATATAAGTATAATAATGCGATTACTTATAACTTTTACTTACAATATACGATACAATATTACATTTTTAATGATGCATTTAAATAATTACAACAATTTTTTCAAACTATAAATAATGTATTAGAAGAGTTGGTTTGATCTCTGATTTCTTCAAATATTATTGACAATTTTTTTGATAGCTTTAGAATAAATATTAGAAGCCACATCTATTTTAAACAATTCAACCTTAAGAAACAAATAAAGCTCTTCATCTGTAATCCTCTATGAAGGCTTTTAATCATCTTCAAATGCAATATCTTCTGAAACAACAATTCTACAAAGGTTCACACACTTGAAGCCTCTCTCGCATAAATCACGCTAGGGTGAATCTTCACCCACTGACTGCCCGTTAAGCTTCAATGAGATCCTTTAACTACTATTTCGGAAACATTTACATCAGATGGTCTTAGAAACCACATTTAAGATAAAACCTTAATTTGATCCTAAAATATATATATTTTCATAAATTTGTTATCTGTTTTCAAAAATGTAATAAAAAAATCTCTTTCTAATTTGTCCGTCTTTTTTAAAATAATCTTTAAGAAAATATGTCAGCTTCGCTTTTCGTACTGATTTTATTTTATGGAATTTACGCCGACCTTTAAAAATAACGCAGACAGAAAAATGCAAAAATATGTAACGGTATATTAAAATATCACCAATTTTGATTTATGAAGGCCTTCTCTCTCAGCGTGGAAAAGGGGTATTTTTAATATGAAAAGTGGCTGTAGCCTAGCGGCCGAGGCTTTTTGCTTCGCAGGGCAGCCTTTAAAAAGCTCACATCTTTTATTCATCCCGCTTATTAGTCATTCTCCAAATTTAAAATTTAAAAATCTGAAGCTGAATGGCTTTGTAACAACCGATTTTTTATTTGATAAAAGCAATGACAAGCACGAGATTAGCTAGATATGAGACAAAACGTATATACTTTTATTTGTACTGAAAAACAAAATTTAACTTTCATGTTCAATCGATTTTTGTGATATAATAAGAATAACAATCATATTTTGTACGTATTAATTATTTAATTTTTGTTATAAATTTTTTACTGTAATTCCTGCTACCAAATTAGAATATTTTATTTATCCCCGTAACCATCAACTGACGAACCATATCAATCATAAATAATAATTATTTATTTTTACCAAAAAAATTCTTATAATTTTAATGTTAACTTTACAAAATCATTTATTTATACAGTTTCATTTTTATTTAAAGTTATTTTTTTTAAATTAAAATTAGGGATATGAATATAAGATCGCTTTATCATATTATCATAGATAATTATCTGGGTATACTGCAATATAACCTTTGGAATTTATTTAAAATCAGTTACAGATTCCAGATCAATCCACCCATAAATTACCGGAAGGAAGCTCCTTCTTTCTAGGTATGTAAATTTCAAGAATGATTCGAGTAAAAGTACTTTTCAGGTGTTTCGCCCAAAGAAACTTTTGAATTAACTTTATTTGAATAAACGCAAATTGATGGTATTTGTTTTCGGCATTTATTTGAACTTTTCTTCGCTTTTTAAGTTAATGGCCCGTTTCTTAAATTGAAGACCCAAATTCTTTTTTCAGTTCCATTTCTTTAAAATATATATATTATACAGATTGTATTGCAAATATTTTTTATTAAATCCATAATTTGGTAGATGAAAACAAGCATATTTATTAAATTATTTTTGAAAACAAATTTGTGATGAAAGTGTTATGAACGTGGAAAGCAGAAATTATTTTTGGTATTTAAAAATAAAAACACTAACATAGTATTTTTTTTCGAACATTAAAAGCTAAGCAAAAAATTCTAAGCGGTCTGCCTTGGGCCAATTTGATGAGATTATTGAATCTGGTGGAAAAGTGAACTGCAAGGCACAAGGGCTGAAATTGAATGAAATTGAAGGGATCCTCGTCAAGTGCCGTCCAGTGATGATTTTGTAAGTACCGAGAATAAAATTTAAGAAAAAAAAAAGATTTAAAGACTGGAATCTGAATTCTAAGTAAAAGAAATTGCCTAAATTATTAGCGCCTTTAAATTTTAAGTTGATTTCACGATATAAAATTTTAAAGATGGTTTTTTTATATTCAAAGATAGATAACTAAATATTTAATTATATTATTTAACCATACTGAATTATAATATTATATTTTTTTATCTTTTTATTACTTTTTTAAATTGGAATGTATATCGTCATAAAAATAATTCATGCAAGCTAACTATCATCTTTTTATATAATCACGCGACGTCCGGAGATCTTTCAATAAATATTAAACTTAAATCAAAATTGAATTTACTTAATATCTAGAAAAGATATTTACTTAATATTTAGGCAAAGAAATAAAGTACGCTTACCCGAAAAGATTTGTGTGATACCGCGACCTGAAAAAAGTTAATACATTGCCTTGTCATATACAAACAATGATCATTTAAAATGAATTAAATATCAAAAAACTATTTGTATGTTTAAACTAGTTTCATAATATAACTATCTAGATCTGAACGTGTCCCCTTACGGTCATGTAAGCAGTTCTTTGGTCGTTTTTATTAACTTTTTTCTTAACCATCATAGTATATTATATTTGCTAAAAAAAATTGTCCTATTATAGGGGAAATTAATTTGTCGTAGAGAGTAATAAGAAAAAAATTATAAATTGAAAAAGTGTTTCGGGTGCGGTCTTGTATTATTATGAAAATTAGTTTATCTAGAAGAAATTGTCCAGATCCGTAGTCTTAAATCCGAGGAACTTTTAAATAATGCAAAAACACTAATTATATCAGACTACAGTAAATACACCTATTGTCATTTGTGCAAAGAAAATTTATTTTATTATTTTAGAACATGGGCTTTTAATTTTTAATTCTAATAATAATTTTAATTCATCTCTTTTGAAGGTATTACAATGCTTACTTTTTGTGACTTTTCAAAGCTTTTAATTCCACAAAGAAAAAATGCTCTTTGTTTCAGAAACAACCTTTTTATATCACAACGTTTTCTAATTATCATAATATTTTTCATTAAAGATGAAATAAAACACTTTTTAAACAAAAATTATGTATAAAATATAATTAAGTGAACAGTTAACATTAGGTGTCTAATAGAATAAAAAAATTGGAAATAATTTTAATTAAACCCTGTCTTATTACTAGGAAATATTTATTCCTCAATGTTTCAGTTCCTTGATCAGGATAATAAATTATTTCGTATTTTATCTTTTCCGTGCTGACTTGCCATATTTACAGACAGTTGTAACTTGGAGCAAGATGAATGATCTTCTAAATACACCCTTAAAACGATAAATCAATCGTTAAAACGTACTGCAAAACAATATCGAAAATTCTTGATTCCTTTCACAGCCGTATAATCTTTTATGGAAATTAATAAAACTTCAAAATTAAGGTTTAAATAATAGCTGGCGTTAAACTAAAATATCTCAAATATATCTATAAAACCTCGCCTTCCTTCGTTAACATTTTAGTGAAATGGATTTTAAAAATCAGTCAAGTAGAGACTTTAGCGTTAACAGTTTTGGAGTACATATTTAAACCATCACCATCGAAAAGCATTTTTATATCTCTTGCAATTCCATCAAGTTAATGAGACTCTGTAGGTGCGCGAGAAGCGTAGAAGGACCCGTGGATCCATTACAAAATTCTCCCTAAGAAAACCATGAACAGACACAGAAATATGTTCAGTTCAATAGTCACCAACCTCGAGGAGAGGCACTCAAAGAAGTTGATCAAATTTATTATGACGATCATGTGATATTAAAAAATTACTCACCTACTCAATCGTTACTAATAACGATTGAAATTCTTGATCGTCTTTTTCGAACTAAGACGTCCATAATGATCGAAAAATAAATATATATTATTTTTTTTTTTTAAAGGTTGTAAATTTAAATCTATTTTTTTAGGTCGACTCTACGCAGGTTTCTAGAAACTTTTGAAAAATCAGATTAATGCGATTAAGCTACCGTGAAATTACTCCACCTGCTAAATTTGCTCAACATGTATAACTATTCTTAGAAAACACAATTTAAAGTTTGAAGCCTTATTCACTGAACTATAATAAACGTATTGAGGCGTACTTTGCTCAATCCAAAAGTAATGAAAGAGTTTAAATTGGAATGACAAGGAGAACTAAAATTTAGAAGCTCGGTCTCACCATGTGTAAATCGTTTATCTGAAACAAATTATATTCTAGGCCCCTACGGACAAAAAATCGAGTTTATTTATAAATAAACTCTTTATATAATAAATCTTATAATAGTGTAAAAATAATCTGTATTCATTTATTATTTTAAAAATGATAATTTCTCTTTAAATGAATTATAACTTAAATTAAAGAGAAGCAACTGTTTTATAGATGAGAGATAGTAACACAAGTAAAAGTATGTAAATCATTAAATTTAAGATGAAATAAATAACTGAAACTCTAGTAATTGAAGCATTGGTATAAAATTATAATTATTATATTGTAATAAAATATAAGAAATAACACATATATTTTGGCATGTTTAATCATAAGAGTACCAAAAATGGGTCGGTTGGGGAATAAAATCTTTGGCGTTACGTTTATCAATTACAAACACAAATTAAAAGTTTTCCGAAACCTCTGATGTGAGATTGGATTCTTTTGAGAACTTATTAAAATTCGGAAGGTATGTTTCCAAGTCTCCTTGCTGTTGGAGAAATTAATTTCCTAAGTGCTCGCCCAGTAATGAAACCGGTCTCCGACAGTGCGCGTACTTCATATTTATTCATCACAAATTACTTAGCACTTCCGGCGAGCTTCCCTCTTCACTGCCATTCAAGCCGGAAATAATGGCTGCCGATTACAAAGAAAGAGCGAATTCGTATATTCAGGCCAAATGCATATAATTTATGGCACTCATAAATCATTATCGTGTTATTTAACAGGTCTTTAGCTCCATGGGAAGTGGGAGTTTTAAAATTTATTTATAACATTAAATATTCGTAACCTAATATTTTTGTTGTATATTCATTGTTGGATAATCATATTTTATGTGCTCTTACTAGGTTTCTTCGATTCGATGCAATATCCTATTTCATAAATCATTTGATTGTAATAAAAAATATCAGATACCTTTATATTCAGAATAATAATAAAGAATATGGAATTTATAAACAAAGTTCTATTATTTTTAAAAATATCTATTTATTTTTTTCCTTTTTAAAGCTCTAAATTGCCTAATATTCAATGGTTTGTATACAGCTGCTTACCGAGCTTGAAATTACTATTTATTTTTAAATTAAATTTAAAAACCAAAAAATTATAATTATACACGTACACTATTTAACCATTATAAATATTAATATAATATACTTATAAACACTATATCAGTCATACGTAAAATCACTCTATATACGCATAACACCACGCCTAACAAAATAATGCAAAAACAAAAAATGCGTATTTTATTATACTTTTCTTTAAAAGAAGTGAAACTACGCTCAGAACCTTTTATAATATCATATCTAAAAAGTTATCCTTTGGTTCAATTATTGATAGCCTCTATTCAACGCTCAAAAGAAAACTTACAAAAATACCTACATAAAAATATTTACCTAAGTACAATGTTACAATGAGAAAAATTTACTAAGCATCTCCTAATATGTTAACATCATTTAATACCATGTGATTGGATTTGATGAAAAAAAAATCCACCACGACAAAACAACGCTTTTTGCAAATAAACCAAACGTATTTTTTCTGTGACACGCAAACATTTTTATCGGATTCAAGCATAAATTTGAATGTCGTTATTATGCACATAATTTCCTGTCTCGATATTCAGTACGAGTGTCTAGTGTACACAGCAACTAGTGTCGTCTGTCGACCAGCAGCAGATGTTCACATTATCGCTGAATAAACACCTCTTTGCAAAAACCTTTGAAGTAAAATTTGCACACTCACTACCTTGTACACGTTTAAACAAACAATCAGTAAAAATCGTTTTGAATATATGTATTGTTTCAGAATAAACTTTTGAATTCGAAACATATCTTTGTAAAATTTCTTCAGTAATTGTTCTTGGAAGTTTTAATTAAATCAAAGATTCTATAAAACTATTGAATTAAAGTTTGTATTCCTGAATAAAAGGAATAGATTATTTTTTTAGTAACATACTCGTTTTAAAAAAATACAGTTTCGTGGAACATCTTATAGTATATATCTTAGATAAGTCGATTTTTAGGAGAAACATTTGTCATTAATTTAGTAAAAATGTATATAATACTTTCAGAAAAAATCCAGATCTAAATTTCATACTTTCCTGAAACGATGCTTTGATCGGATAATTCACATTTTTATTTTTCAATGACGAAGAAATATTACCTTTAAGCGCCCAGACACCCTAATGTACCAAGTTCATTGATTTATTATGAAGAATTTCGATAAAAATAAATCTCATGAACGCCTGCTTTACATCAAGTATATATTAATGTCAGTTTATTTTGTAAGGAACCGCATACGAAATAAGATTTTTTTTTTTTTTGAACGCTAATCCAAAATTAAATTCCTTTTAAAAATTATATCCTACTTTTGAACTTCGTAATTTAAAACTAATTGTGCTTGTCTTTAATATATACTGAGACCAGTTTGAATTAGATGTGTTTTTGTAATTTAATTGATTCTCTATATGTGTACTGGAAGAAGACAATCAATCTGTGTCACGATTCCTAGTGAGCCAATTCCTTAGTTCTACTGCACGTGGCATTACAGTCACTTAGGATCGAGAGAAAATAGGGAATTCAGTCTATATCGAAGTGCGCCTGGTGACCGGGCGCACGTTCACCAGAGAGAAGGCACTTCTCGAAGGCTTCCATCTAAATAATTGAGTTAATTCAGTCAATCTGAACACTTTACAATAATTTAATGCCATCACATTTATCAGCTGAATCGACTGTAATAAAATCTATCACTTTATTTGAGAGTCTGCATCATACATAAAAAAGTATTTATTTAGTATTTTTAATGAAAATATTTTTAAATCTGATTTGTTTAAATAAAAATCATTATATTTTACCCTTTTTATCAATATGCAATGTATACGTTTATTGTTGCTTTTTTTCGGTATCTTCAGGTTGTTTTCACAAACAATTAGAAGACAAGACAATAGTATCGTGTAGTTCACGATAACTATATGTTTTGTAATTCAATAAATAATTGAAACATAAGTTATTTGGCCTATATTTTACAATCACTACGTTTAATATTATTATAATTAACGTTGGATATTACAACAGTTTAAAATTTTAATTGCAATTAATTAGTTATGATTATAATACTCGTATAATCAATAAATTTACACCATACACATTTTGACATTTTTCATGAATGTCACAAAGTTAAAATTTCGTTTTATTGAAGCTTACCAGTTAAGTAATAAAAAATAATAACCTGATACCTAGTTTTGTGTTTATAATATTAAATTTGCATTAAATTGAATACAGAGTAGTTTCATATTTAAATTCCATTAAAGCGGTTATCCACCCTATCATTGTTATGGTAGGTAAATAAAATTTTGATTAGCTTTCAATCACACTAAAACAAAGTAACACGGTCCATTCATTAGAATGCATAGAATATATTAATCTCCTCGAAGCTCCAATCCCTTGGCCACGAGCAGTTTAATTATCCCTAGAGTGGTTGCTGTGAGGATTTCAGGGAGGAGGAGTGCAGGGGTTGTAGGCCAGCCACCATCAGCCGGGCATCAGGTCGTGTTGATCGCGGCCGAGGAACAACCTGACAATAGCGCTAGAACAACAGCCTTCTGTATCAGATTAAATGATAATAGTGAGGCTTAATAGATAGTGAACTTTATGTGGGCCGACCTTTTACGTATAAGTAAAACTGTACTACAAAGGGATTCCGTATTTACTACTTTATATACTACTCTTTGAATAGAATTCTAAAGAAAAGTTTCTGCTTTGACTACTTGTATAATCTTTGATCAAATCACATGATATTTATAATATTTAACAATGTTCTAACAGCTTACCATCCAATTTGTGGATCAGTTTTTATAAGTTCACATTTTTATCCCAAATTTCAATTTCAAATACCAAAAAAGTTATATTTTTTATTCACGCATATTGATTGTCAAAAAAAAACTTTGACATTTCTGTTGAATATAACAAAAATTTTATGAAGCTTCAATTAAAAATAAAGCCAGGGAAACATTATTTCACAAATCCAAAATTCTGTTAGCGTTTTAAAATTGAAGTAATCTACTTAAAAAAGAATTATTTTTACTTTTTATCTGGCGTTAATTTTATTTGAAGTTGATTTTTTTTATTCCCGAGGAAGCTTATTTCTGCCGAGATGTCGTCTCCTGAGGCTTCTCTTCCTGCAATCAATCCCTCCGTAGAGGCTTACAGACTCTCTCGAGTCGATTACGACCTATTAGGCTAATAAATATAAAAGCATAGGTATTAAAATTTATATTTGAAGTATATTAATGAATAAAACGGCTTTATCCAAATGGAAAATGAACTTGAAAATATTTGAAACGGTTTAAAATTGTAATACGCTTTTCGGCTAACATTCTACAATATCGGATAAGAAAATTAGATTCTGACTCTTCACAAATCTTATCCGGAGTTATCTGAAGAATTCTGAGCAATTTAAATGATAAAGTAGGTAAGTATGATTTCTTACATATTGAAAAAAATCATATTAATTAATCTGTAATTAACAGATTTTTAACTATTTTGAACTGAAAAAATTCTAAATCATTAAAATATTCAATATTTTTAGTAGAGTACTCAGTGGAATTCCATTTCAATATTTTATAATAAAATACTTTTGTGATTTTTCTACATGTTTAATTTTATTGGTGACCGGATTCGCCAACCTTTCACATTGGTACTATTGATATTCTAATACCAACGTGAAAGGTTCGCGAAACCCCTCACAAATAAAATTAAACAATGTGGAAAAATCACAAAAGTATGTTATTTTTGCTCTGTTTTACATTCTCCACTTATTATTGTTAATAATGCTCCTATGGTTATTAAAAAAATAGATAATTTATATTCTTACATACTATATGATTGAAATATGTTCGCTTTTTTTCTACATGTGATGTATATTCTTTTTGCGAGATATCATTAATAATTTACTAAACGATTATACTTCAAACGTAATTGTTCAATACGTTTGTAGAAAGACTTAATATGTTATTAGGTATATATGTACTTGTGAACTCTTTTGACTTGTGTAAAGACTTTTTCATCAATTTGTATAATGTTTTTTGAGTACGAAATATAATATGTAGACTGAGATGTTTATTGCATTTAGGTGCTGACTTAGGATGCTTTTCTTTATTTTATTGCGTTACTTTATTTAACATCTAGATGCTAAAAAAACCGGGCTCGACTCTTCGAAAATCTCACGTCCAAAGTGATCAGCTGACAAAGGTAGACATGTTGATTCACTCTTCATCTGTCAACTCGTATTTTCCGGGCCTTCGCACTGCCATAACTTCATTATTTTTACGGAAACTGGCTTCAATTTCTCAACGAACTTAACCTTCGCACTTAGGCGCTTATTTTTACTTGTATTTCTTATAAAAAAAAAATTACTTCTCAATCAAACACGTGGATGTTATATACCTACTGAAATTAATATTACTATTTGTGTTTTAGATTTTTTGATAGGGGTTGTGTTTATTTATTAAGAAATAACACATTTATTGTAAAAAAACGAATATTTTATTTTTAAAAAGATCACTTTTAGTAAAATGTCTTCGTTAGGGTGGTAAAGCAAGTATCTAGAAATAAAATGCGAGTAATGATATTATGAATTACTCATTAACAATAATTCATACACATTACTGTGATGGCGTTCCTTAAATTTGTAATTTCAAGAAATTCTTGAAGTATAAACATTAACAAAGCACTCTCTGGGGAGTTCGAGTCCACGGCTAAGTTCGCGGCAGCAACAATATCAATAATTTACCAAATTCGCTTCGTTTGGCGGAAGGTTTACAAGTACCCGGCGGTCCCCCTGGCCAAACATTCTTTGAAAATCCAGCTGATTATACAACAGGTCACCATTAGCTCCCCCCCATTGAGCACGGCGGGCTCCGGGGAATTCGGTTCATATACCTTAGAGATTAATACATGCTGAAAGCGGAGCGGTATTCCTGATTCTAGTGTTATTCGCTTGAAATTAGGTCGGGATGTACCCGGGACGCGAGGTAACCGAGCCCTGCAGCCGAATTATTCAAAATTAGCATTTGAGCGTCTCGGGTATTTGGACGTGGAGAGGACAGCTCGTGTAGCGAGCGGCGCTGATTCTGCTCTATTCAGCTGGGCCAAGCACTGGGCACGTCCGCCCAGGAGTGCCTTGTTTATTCGTTTTCTTACCATTTGATGTTTACGTTACAAGTGTGTCAAACAACTGGGCTTGCGTGACTTTTCTAAAGTTCACGCCGAGGTGGTAATTTTATAAGTAAACTTTTTATAAAAAAAAAAACACGTTTCATTTCGTCAATAAACCATACACACGAAATTTTGTATTCAATCGTAGTTCCATTAGGGTTTTATTTCTTTGTTTTTTTTAACCTGTAATCTATTGTAGTAAGTAATTCACTTACGTAACGGTCTCAGCAGTAGGTTTATCATTTGAATCCTTTCAATCCTGCTTAAACTTTTGAAATAAGTTCGAGACACTGTTTTTATAATGGATACTTTATAGATATTTAGTAGCTCTATTATTATAAATATAAAATTTTCCTAAATATTATTACTTTAATACTCGTATATGAGTAGGTACATTTAAACAATGCGCTTCAAAACATTTATCAGCAATTTTATAATACAATATTATTAAATTTTAGACGACCGATGTTCTCTATAGAACCTCTTATTATCTGAGTCATAAATTTCAGTGGTCCGCTTTATCATTGGAATATGTTTATATCAATGTTAAATAGTACTGATTACTTTTGTACGTTATTTACAAACATAACGTATCAGCAATAGAAATAGAAATTATATGAAATACGTTGCTTTAGTAAATTAAAATAATCATACCATATGATATTCCCATTTTTCGTTAAGTTTATTAACACTTGCTTGCAACCCCAAACCGCACAATTGCGTTGGTAATTTTTGGTATATATCCGGCTACGGGGCGAGGCTGCGCGGTGCTTTCAGGAGAGGTTGGGGATGCTTGAAGTCTTCAACTAATCAACTGGAACATTCATGACGTTTCGTAACACGCAGTGCTGATGTTTGCCCAATTTGCATCGTTAATATTGCGGTTGCAATACTGCAAGTGGTGGCTGAGGAATGCCGGTTATTAAATTTTCACACAAAATAATTAAATCTATTTTATTTTGCGCATATTCTTTGGTCGATAAATTTTCAAATTTAAATCTTAAAGTTTAATTTAAATCTTAAAACCTCACAATTTTTTTTTCGAATTATATTTTTAAATGATTTAATAAAATGAATAAAACATTTTGTATAAAATATAATAATAATCAAATTAGCAAAAATGAGACATACTCACAATATGAAGTATTTTAAATAATTATATAATTATTTCAAGTTCATAGAGCCCCGATGTCCATTTTCACTATGCTTGCACGAAAAATATATATTATGTATAAAATCACGAAGATACTTTTTACAAAAATGTGCTCGTTAATCATAAGACGGAAAAAATCTGTACACAGATCCGAAACGAATTTTCGGCTCAAACTTGGTCTCGAGAGAAAAAATTATCAAATAAAAATGCTTTGTAATACCTATAACTTACAACATAATACACATCAGTTACTGAAGTTTCCACCCCCGGCGCAGAGGGCGGACGTCGTTGCCCGCCCTATGAAAAAATGATGACGGTTGGCTGCGATAAAGGTCCGCGTGTTTTTTCTTAAAAATATAAAAAAATACCGCTCCGGTTTTCATTAATAATCAATCGACCTCTTGCACGGGGAAGGCTATAATAAAGAACCTGTCATATTTTTTATGATTGATAGACTGGTCAGTGGCGATTATAAGGGCCTTTCATGGACTTCATATTTCAAACAAAACAAAAAGCCAAATCACTACAAAGCACACCGAATTCTTACTGACTTTCCAAAGAAAGGCATTAATCTTACTCATCACTGCGCATCAGAAACCTGGCTTATATAACCATAAAATGTTAAAAGTGACTTTATTCACTAAACATCTTAATCTAACACTTATCTTTTATTAAAAAAAATCATCGATCAATGTAAATTCTTAAAGGCAATAATACGTCTTCACTTCAGTATCCATACATTTCATTACTACAAGCTGCAAAAATATTATTTTATTGATTAACCGTTATCAATATAAAAGTTTATAAAAAATATTTAAAACTTGGCTTAATTTGTGTTTTCATGTACATATATAAGCTTATTTGTGCATTTTTTTAAATTTAAACATTTTACAATATACAAAGTATTTTTTTCTATTTTATGTTTAAATAACATAAAATTCAATAATACCAAATTAAATGTATCGAAACTACTAACACTTAATTAATAAAATTAATTAACTGGAATAACAGTTGACATCTCATTTGTCAAGCCGTAGGTTAATACAGAAATAAAATGATATTTATGGAACATCAAACGACTGAAAAAACTTCCTGAAACTCTGAGTATCAACGAGATGTTATCCCTGAAAGCATGCTGGGTTCGAATATAAATATGTGATATTTTAGTGTATATATGTAGAGAGAACGGCTACTAACGTTAATTACAGTATATAATGCATGCTGCAGATAGTGCATGAGTGGACTTATAGTACTAAGCTTAGATCCATTAGTGCCTGCGTCAGCTCACTCGGGAGTATTTATCTAATATCAGTTTCCTCACGAGCAGGGCACATCACTCGTAGTCCAACATATATTACCTGTAGTATCCAGCTTAATATAACAAATCGTATACTCTGGTATAACGTATTTCATCAAATATTGTGTTTTGTATTATAACGCATAAATGAATAAACAACCAACGTTTTTGAATAAATTTTAGTTCTTACTTATCTTCTTTATTAAAGTAATAATTTAAATCTAGTAATAATGTGAGATTTTTTAGTTAGTTATGAATTGACTCATTATTCGCTTTAAGCTATAAGCTTTTACAAGGTTTAAAAATTACGCCACCGGTAGCGTTGATTAAACCGGAGATCTGCTGTCTTTCACGTTTTCCATTCACTGGAGGATTTCCGTTGCTGAAATCTCCTTCGTATGTAAGCAATATAAAAATTAAAAATAACCAAAATGTCTTCAGCAAGGCCTACATGGCTTTTGTTTACAATCTACAATAAAAATTTACGAACTTAATAGTTCTGATCTGTATGAATAAATGTGTTTTTTTATTTCTTAAAAAACAATATTTTAAAATAAATAATGAATTTATTTGAATAAAAACGTACGCATGGTAATCATTAAATATTGATAATAGTTAGAATGAGCTTATTTTAGTTTTTTATAAAAGTGGATATATCAAAATACTTCCCTTGCGCTAAGCGAGATATTACATCTCGTTAATTATATTATTACTGTACACGTATTATTAAGATTTAACAACTGTCTTACTTATAATTGCCCTAATTTATAACAGCGATGAGAAATTACAGCGCCGAGCTATATTAATTATAAAACAAATCGTATTATAAATCATACAATATTAATGCTGAAAGCTCGCTTGTGCTTTCTGCGCTTATTCGAACATGCAAATCTTAAACCTAACAGGACCGCCTCTCCTTACTACGGAGTACTCTCCTATCAATGCATTCATCGATACTAGATATATTTACTGACAACTTTATAGCATTACATATTATTTATTTTATTAAATACCATATACACATAGTATATTTTTATAAAGAAAGCAGAATAATTCATATTGTTTATCAAATACAAGACTTTTATACAAGATTTTATATACAAGATTTTAATACAAGATATAAAAACTTTTAATTGTTATCTAGTGATGCCTTTGAATAAAAAAATTGATAACTTTTGTTTTGAATTCTTTATTTTTATTAGACTTTTCTTAATAAATTTTTATTATTCAATATGATAAATCTATTTTTTTATATTTGCATCTTTTAGTTTTTTTTTATATAAAATGACTCCGAAAAAAAACATTAAAAAAAACCTCTTACGAATTAAATAAAAACTTTCGTCGTAAAAAAATTATATTATTTTTCAATCAGTTTCGAGATCCATGCGGTACAAACACAGAATTCATTTAAATAGCGTTGTGACATTGAAGCTCTGTCAAATAAAAGCAAAGACAACTGTGACGCCTTCAAGAGGAGAGTGCTAGACAAGAATGCTGTGGATTCTCAAAGAGCATCTCAAACCACTAAGAATAGCTGACTTCCACTAGACTGGCATATATTAACATCAGAAAAAACAAATATAAGCTTTCGATCAACAACAAGTATATATTGAAATAACGTCACCAATGAATGCATTATTTCATGAATGAAAAACTCTAAAGATGGTCTATCAGTAATAAAATGTAATAATCGATAAATTATACTGTAGTAAATTTATTAATAGCTCCAGATACAAAGTGAGTTGATCAAACACTTGTTAGGTAAAGTAAGTTGTGGGCACAAAACCGCAAAATCCTACACACCGTAAAGTGGAAAACCGAGAACACGGATTGGCTCGTAAATTTAATCTGTTGGTTTGAAGCTTTTTGAATTATGCCGACTTAATATTCTTTATGTTTAACTATAACTGATAATTTGAACTCATAGAGAATTAAATTTAGTTGGATATATTGTTGTATCTATTTCTAGGTTATAGGGCATATTTATTCATTAAAAGGTGTCACTGTGTATCGCTCTACTGCTCCCAATTTAGCAGCCTCACTAATCGCTTCTGCTCTCTCAAGCAACTACTATTGCCTACTGCAAATCTATGTGGATACGAGCTCTAAAGGAGAATTGTAACAAGTAGAAAGGGATTTTGTCGCGCTCCAATGTTCTATAATATACCTATGGGGTGTTTATAACAAAACCACATTGAATAAAGTTCAAAAACTAAAATTTCCACGATAAGCAGCCTTTTTATTTTTAACGCACATTAATTATTCTTTCGTGGGTATACAGACATTGAAAACTTTTACCGTTTAATGGTTTTGGTTGAATCCGGAACGCTGACCTTTCATATTTAAATAATTTCGTCAAAAAAAGAAGTCAAAAATATAATTTCATTTTCACTTTCAGGCTATAATACTCCAGACGGTTTCGGGAATTCTGGGTCGGAAGGGTTCAAATCAATTATCCAAATATGAAAAGACGAAGCCTGATAGAACCGTTTACGCCTTAACAAGGGATGGAAATATTTTCAGGAAATCCGCCCGCAATAAGGGGTCCTCCGTTCTCTTTATCGGTTCCGAATATTTTAAACCTCATTAGTGTAAATTTATTTACTCAGGTCATTATTGTTTAGGTCTATACTAATAAGTTTAGACCCTAATTATTCCCAGGAAAGTTCCGACCGGATTAATTGGTCACTGGGAATTATTTATTTGATTTTTGTTTGTTCTTCTTCGGAAGGTCAAGGGTGTCGGGACAAAGGAATCCCGTGAAATTTATCACCCTGTGGAGTTTAACGGCGTTCACTTACTGGCAGCGGGACTCTCCTCGGAGCGGAGCAGATTCTTAAGCAGATTACATCTGACTTATTCTCTTTTGAGAATGAAGGGGTACAAGGGGCGTTCATTAGTGTGCGGAGGCTCGCAGCTGTAAATAAGCAAAGAATCTTCAGGAGGATGAAGCTCGCTCGAGGCGCGACTGCGACCTGAAAATATTTAATTCCTTGAGGGTATTCAATTTCAGTTTGTCGTTTGAAAAATTGTTACTGACATTCAAAACTTTACCAAATTATGCTTTGTTACCAAATAAAATAAATTAAACTCATTTACACATTTGTACATAAATAAGTTAATAAATTATGTTAAGAAACAAACAATGAAATAAAATCTTAAAACCAAAACGAGAAAATAATAATTTGCTTGTTGGTAAAACAAAGGGCTTTTACTTTGCAGGGTGGTATTTTGTGTGGTTACGCCTCGGCTCCAAGAAAAGCTTGATATAATACGGTCTCCACACTCTCAGTCGGCGTGGTTCTATTTGCATTAATGATGTTAGTTCACTCGGCGCGCCTGAACTTCGGCCTCCGTTGAAGATCGGCCGAATTTCGGATTTCCACGCGGCCGTGAAGCCTTGACAAGTTGCTAATGCCTCCGTCAAAGTCAAGCCTTCCGGTAGGAATGCGGAAGACTACAGGGGGAGGCGGAGGACTCGGCAACTCCAACGACTTCATGTTTGTTTAAAATACTCCCAACTTCTCCCGGAGTTTCACTCTGAGCTTGAACAACAAGTATTCTCTCGGGGAATTCGATTTTTGTGTTTTTTTGCTTTGTTTTAGTTTTGAAATTCTCTTCATTTAATCGTAAAACCTGACTTGAGTTTTTAATAAAAAATATTTTCTAAATTTTTACGGTATAAAGGTCTCTATTTTCTAAATTTTCTGTCTCATGATAATATATTTATAAATCTTCATGCAAATATTATCCGCATGATCTTCAAATCAACAAATTACTTATAAGTACAACTTTAACGTCATCTAAATGTTCAAGTTAGACCTAAAACATCTTAACATTAATATACTTAAAATGTTAAACTGATCGTATTAGTAAAAAAATATTTATGTCGAATGATATTTATATAATTCAATTGCGGTAAAAATTCTTAATTATGTTTATGAATAATAATGCCGCACCTACCTCTTTTATTCAATGATATAATTATTTTTTAGATTTTAAATACATTGTATAAGTACCCAAAAATATCTTAGTACAAAATATATATTTATTTATAATATATCTCAAATAATTCAATGCGTCTCAGAAGTTTTTTTCCGTGTCAGATTTGCTTGAGTTATTTTGGAGATTTGAGAGTTTCCGCAAACCCTGAGAGGGGGGCGGCTCTATCTGGGGATGGAAGTACAATACCCTCGGGAAAAGAACAACTCACTCTTTGACGTCCCAGAAATGTCTCATTCAATTTGCCCAATGATCCTAGGTGGACGTTACGAAGCATTGTCACACCTTCGGCGTAAAACAAGCAGGAAATGTACCATTTAACCTCCAAGCCTCTGCTGGATCTTTATAATCCCTGAAGACCATTTTCTTAGCCAGTTCACCTACTGTCGTAAATTGCCTTTAGATGTCCTTTTGTATCGTAAATACTTAAAACTATTATAGGTATCCTGAAATAGAAGGTAGCCCAGGCTTCCGGCTGGACCCGAAAAGTTTCATTAGCAAATTGAAGTAATCTCTGTACAGATAGTAGTAATGAAAGTATATTTATTTTTAGAGGCTTAAAATTGGTATATTAATAGGTGACCGAAATCGTTTCCGTAGTTATTTTCAATAAAAATTGTCATTATGATAATTAAATATTATATAATATTAGTTTTATAATAAATTTCAGATTTATTATCATTTAAAATTCATTCAATTTGGTATCAATTGATCAGATAAGCACATTGTAATAATATTTCAACATTCATTACAAATTCATTTTTAATGCAATTGCATTATTAAAAACTAGAGTTTTTATAAATCAATTTTTTCCATTTATTTTTTAAGTTTTCATGATATCGATGTTTAATGTAATACGTTAAATTCTAAAATACACGATTCTCACTAAAACTTCTGAAACTTTTAGAAGGGTAGTCGAAAATTTACGACATGAAAAATATTTTGTTCGAACGAGTTTGTGGCAGCAGGGATAAAAATGAAACAATATTTGTATAGAAAATATCCGGATATATCTGTCACCACCGCCAGCTTTTCCGTGAAAAGCTATGATAAAAATACGTATAAACCAGAAATTAATTTGACTATTTACTTTTCCAAATCTATTTGATATGTTCTAAAACATGCCAAAGCTTTTACTCGTCACATTGTTGGCAAAAGCTTTACGAAGTACGTTTTTAACACGGATTCGATTTTAAAAGTTCATGTTAATCCGTTCCTGGCGTTATCATTATCATCATTATTAGTATTTTTTTCATATTTAATTCCAAATTACTTCACTTCAGATTTTTAGTTTACTTTGCCCTGAGAAGTTTCTTTGGTTAACGTATTACAAACACCAGACGAGTTCCCACGTTGCTTCACTCAATTCTTTTCTAAATAAAATAATAAACAATAGTTTTATATAGAATAGCCGCATTTCGTAATAGCAGTAGATGTTACGAAAGCAACCATTAGTTTGCTCACGTGTGCTGGAGAACTATGAACGTGGCACGCTAACAGCAGCCCTACAATGGCGATAAACCAGGCATACATGTTACAACAGATGATACAATATCAGAAATATTCCAATGTTATCTATCATAAATATTTTCATTTTGCTGGGAAAAAAGAAAACTAACAATAATTCAGACATCTCAAAAATTTCAATTGTTTCATAATCTAGAATTATTCAAGCTAGCCGTAAATTTGTAAAATTCAGTTATGAAGTTGTTTACTTCACCGATATCGAAAATCATGTTATTTGAGTACAAGAAAATATAATTAGATGTTTATGATTTAATGTTTAATCATAGATGAATTTAAAACTTACGGCACTATTTTTATAAACAGCAAGGTATGTGGAAAAATCTAATGTATTCAAATGATTGTTTTAAAAAATGATAATATTTTTGTTGTGCTTTAATAAATATTGATTAAATCAGACGATTTTTCATCTAAAAAAAATACGTCTATTTATATATTTTTTGTTTCCATGGTTTGTTTTAGCCAATCTGAGCACTATTAACAAGGAATTTATTTACTGACATACAATATGCTCGCAGTAGTTGAATTTATAAAATTGCTTTATCGTATGGAAGCAAATACATATCTTTCAGGATGTAATGCAGTTTATGTAGAGAACAATTCTATTTGGATGCTTCCGTAAAAGATTTGAGGAAATAATTTTCGGAATTAAACTTATCTCTATAGAAGTTTTCAGTGAATACAGTTATTATAAATTCAAAAGTTTTAGTGAGAATAGCCGGCTTTAAGTGGAAAAATTTTGCCAATCTCTACGAGGCTACTTTTAGAAGCTACTTAACGTAGATGAACACATATTATACCTCGCTATTTAAATAGACTATTTACTATTTTATTGCGAATTTATTTAAATAGTATGGCACAAGTTTGAACGTTACGCCTGTAATGATGGACGATAAAAACTAACAGGTAAGTATTCTTTTTACCTGTAACGTATGTGAAAGCGGTTCATAAAAAGATTATCTATAATTCAACGAAACTTATTTCAAACTTCATGATTTGATTGCAATAGAAGAAAAATTTACGAGTTTTTTTTTATGTGAAATCTTATGCAACAATCGTGCGATAATTATGAGTAAAATATTGAAAAAGGCTTTTTAAGTAAAACGCCTATAGAAAACTAACTACCAAAAATAGAAATCATACTAAACAAATAATTCATGTCTATATTTCTGTATACTTTAGTAAACATATTTTTTTTCATAGAAGTATTTTCTTTTACCGGTGAAATATAGGAAAAATAATATACGAATGCATTTAATAATACTCTTTACGTTTTATATTCTCATGATATATGAACCGCAATATCAAAACAAATAAAATATTTCCGGCAGCTAATAAGTTCAGTTTTAATCTTCCCGCTCGCTGCCAGCTCTGCGAGTCGCCGGGGAAGGAAGAACTCGACCAACTCTCAAGGCTATTTATCCTGAAAATTTACCCCCTGCACATAAAGCACTCACTTTTCGTTACATGCTATTTTGGGAGCTTTTATTTTTGGATAAATGCCATTGGAAAATGGAAACTACTATTTTAAAAACCAAAAATAACATAAACTGCATCATTTACATAATATTTGTTTATTTTGCTTCGCATTTCTTTCTTAAATAATAATTATTAAATTGCGTTATAGTGTTAATTTTACTGTGCTTATTAATTTAAAAATGTAGACAGGTTTACAAACAATAAAAAATTAGAAAAGAAACCTTAATTTAATTTACAATACTTAAATGGCAATATCATTTGAACCTATTTACATTTTAAATCTATACATAATTATATAATATGTTTACAGGTAGTTGGAGATATGTTTATTTTAATTTGGAAATCACCGTTCTATTGGTACAAACCATTTTTTTTATTCTAAGAATATCTTCGACAAATCAAAAGACAATAATTTTTCAAGTAATATTAATACTTACAAATTATCTCTTAACAAAACTAAAGCGGTGTATTTAAATAAAGTTTAGTACGACGGTTAGCTCTGTTCGATCAAAGTTAAACAAAGCACCAAAAGGGATCATTTCTGCGATTTGGGTATTTAAATTGAGAAATGCAATTAAAAGTTGAGTATTAGAGCCATGACAGTTTGCAGGAGGTGCAGCTCTGCGGAGAGACCAGACGCCGGCGGAACAATCCGCATTAACTTCGTTATAATTAATTTTTGCGTCGACTTCCGTCAGAAATTTAATTGAATCATCCGCGTTTGGTAAGTTTGATGCATACTAATAGGATAACTACCGATTGAAGAACATTTCAACTCATTGTCACAGTACAAATCGAGGCGTTTGAAATGGGTTGACCACGTCACAAATGAGAGGATCTTGCATAGAATTCGCAAGAAGAACTCCTAACGATGGTAAAAACGCGAAAACTATGCTATTTTTGCCATATTTTCAGAAATATCAAATATAGACTGCAGCCGATTGTTCAAAGAAAAATCTTAGAGTTAAAAGGCATTTTAAGGCATTTTAAATTTGCGCCATTTATAATGTTGTTCATTTCCAGTTATTGTTTTGATTATTATGGTGGTGAGAGAGACATTTGGTAATTTCAAAAGACTTCTTTAATGAGTAGAGTGCTCAGTAAATTGTATAGATATTGCAAGTAGGTACTAAAGGGTGCTTGCTATTAAGAACTCAAGACGCTAGGAGGGGTAAAAACTTTCGTGGATATCGCGCAAAACACTTTGTAGATTGGATTTCACGGTCAAAGATTTACCACCCCCACATACCCACCCATTTACAAACAATGAACTAACTCGCATGCGAATGCATTTTCATTTTCCAGCAATGCTATCTATTCAATAATTCATGCTTTCATCCATCATCTCCCCCTAACATCGTGAATCGTTGTAGAAAAATCAATCGACATTTCTTTTAAATATTAAGGTATCTTTACTCTCCTTGTGCATATTACAAACTACACGTAAAAATATTTTTTTTCCTAGATATTGTTAACATTATATATAAAACTACAGCAATCTTTGAAGATGACTCCGTTACATAAGAGGATTCAAACTATAACGGAGCAAAACACCCAAAAACAATGAAAATCCTATATTTAGTAACATTTCATTTAGTAGTAAACGAAGTAAACACTATGGTATCAATAAAGATTTAAATTTATTCATAAAAATATTTTTTTTTTAAAGAAACATCCAAATACTTTTCTTATTTAATTTTAAAAATAAACTAAAATTTCAAATACTTACCTTAGTTTTGTATGTACTTACTTTTAAAGTCAGCGTTTTGTGATGCGCGTCTCATGGCAAGCTTAAAAGTTCACTTACTTAAAAAAAAAACTATTTACTTTACACAAAAACTCACATCCTAACTTCTAAGATAAAGAACAAAAGACTTGATCAGCAAATGGAAAACCTCTTGTTATCGCTACGCTTGATACAGGTACAATCATAGATGTCGAAAATACGATAAATTACTAGTCATGGGTGTTCACACCTCATGCTTGTCTTATAAATCTGCCTAAGCACACTATTTTCTCCAAACCGCCAATACTATTATATCAATTTCTCATAATACTATCTTTATGGCGTATAATAACGAAACAAAAACACGATGTTTTGTAAATTCATAGAATTATCTCGCAGATCTTTTTTCTCTTATATTTAATTTGCTATAAACGTCCCACACTTGTCGACCACCAACTTTTTGTTGACACTGAGTTTCTTCATTCAGAAAAGTTATTTGACTCATTATGAACATCTCAACAGGCTTTCCCCGGGCGGTGTTTTCTCAAGTCAAAAAACTCGAAATTTTCCGAATAAATAAAAAAAGTCTCCACTCACGACCCTCATTTCTTTATTAAATGGATTGTTTGGAATTTTCAGCCTATCGATCTGGTCTTGATAAAATACATTTTAAAATAAAAGCACAGAATGAAATTTTTGTCATCTATATCAGTTCTTTTACGCTCAACTGCTTTGTTCTGGTGATCATTCACGAATTCTTAGCACTTGAATTCATCTTTTATTTTTTTTGTATTCAATACTGTGTTTTTTTTTACTAAACAAAAATTCTTCAATTCTTTTTAGCAAGTAACAAGACATACATAATTTATCAGAATTTAGATACAGTTTAAATCATAATTCTGTAGTAACAAAGTCTTTTACGGATAATTATCAAACGTTGGATTTTAAACACAAAAATCAATTGTATTAACAGCGTTTTTTTTTCAATTGAAAGCAAAAAGATTAATAAATTAATAAGAGAAAAATATGATCAACGAAGTGTAGTTTCAAATCCCAATTTTGTTACAAAAAATATTTTTCTTTTTGCGTGTAAAAAAATACGTATTGTTAAAATATATCAGCTTGAGTATAAGCACACTGGATATAAATGCTAATTTCGCAATGTACTAAATTTTGTAAACACGTATGTTGAGTGTCATGAAAAAGCTTTTTCCCTGACTAAAGTAACCTAATCTGAAGTTTTTTCGTTAATTTATGCCAAGCGTAGTCGTTTTTTTAAATGTGTTGAAATACGGCAGGTACACAGTCGTACAGTATAGTTTATCATTTTTATTACTTTTTTAATTAACTTTATTCATAAAGATAAGTCCGTGATAATCCCGAATGACGTGATAAATAAACTTTATGGCCCGGTCGAAGGATTCATCATTTTCGCAGGCAGGTGTCATTAAATTGAATTTCTATTTACGAAATAATTAATTTATCAACGGGAAATACGGCAGGCCTGTTCAAATTCACTGCTAGTTTTATTTATATTATTCGTGATTTTTATCCAGTAATCGAATGAAAAATTCACGAATGCAGCATGGTCATTTGATTCGATGGACTTTTATTTGAAACAAATTCAATCTAGTTTTTTTCCTAAGCAATGTGAAGAGTTCAAATTAACGTTTAAATAATTTTGCATCGTTTTATTTTACAATAAATGAAAATATGCATAAATATGATAATTAAATTTGGATTGAATTGTAGAAAATTGTATCGTTTAATCACGTATATTATTTACTAAAATCAACCTTATACTAATATTAAATACTGGAGTCAATTTGTAAGTCATGTCTCTGAATAATATTAATACTTTAAAATATATTACAAAAAAATGCAAGAGACAGCAAAATTTATGTACAATAACAAAAAAATAAATGCCATGGTTAAAACTTTTATATTTATTAAAAATAAGTTTGTTCATTTTGCAAGGGGGATACATTTCTAAAAAGGCTAGCAGTTTTATAGTTAAATTGCTTCCGTTGTGACTGAAAATAAGTTAACTGTTTCCATTAAATTAAAGTTCTTAGTATGAGTCAAAACTTTTCAGACACCATAAACACTAGGGGGGACGTCTGTTAATTTACTTTGATAAATCTTTGAAGTCGACACAACTATCTCTAGGTTCAGTCTGGGAGGATATCTCTCGCTGACACAGACACCAACTTCTTTGTCAAGACTTTTGATAATATATTATCTTTGCGGACTAGCAACTTCAAACAAACAGGAAAAAACATCAAAAGGTGCTTATTTTTCTCTTCTACAAGAATTGCAGCTTTTTACTTAGTAGCGACGGATACAGACAGCCTTCAATAATTAAATAGGCTCAAGATTCATTAAACATTTTTTCAAATTTTTAATTGGTATCCCCCTCCCCCTCCTGCTTTACTTAATTAAAGAGAAGAGCGCAGGCAACTTTTTGTTGTTGCTGTGATTATAAATAGGCTTCTTGCTTGCGTAGCTTAATGCTATGTTGTCTTGTAGCTCTAGCCACTAATCAGTATCTTCTACATCACCATGTTGTATAAGATAGTCTGTAAACAAGCAACGTAACTAATAGATAACTGAATTTTATCAACGCAGCGTGAAAAATTCGGTCACTGATTGTTATTCCAATTGTTTCTGGTTCATAAGAAATTAAATGTACCCAACGCCTCATAATGTAATTAAAACGACTGATATGAAAACTATCAAAGAAGATACTAATCTAACGAGCAGACATGAGCGTGTGCTAAATTCTGAGTTAATATTCATATCACAAATTGCGATTCGAATTCTTTTAGAATATTCACGTCATGCAAAAGGACGACAAGTACGTCTCATTAAATAAATGTATTTGACTGTTTGTCTGCCAATGAGAAACCATTCAAAACAAGCTATCAATACTGAAATAAAAACCAAAACATTTGATTTTTTTTTATCACCAATTTAATTAAATTTATCAATAACATACAAGAGCTCAATAGTATTTATTTGAATATTTTTCATTCAAATAAACATTTTAATTTCGAAAATTACTATATAAATAAAAATTATTTACGGCAATCCACTCTCGAAGCAAAATTGTTTTTTCAATCTAAAAATAAATTGCACAATGCAGTTTTGTGTGTATGTGTTTCGTACAATACTCAGTGACTATAATAAAAGAAAATACAATTATGAATAATACAACAACTCCACAAAATCCACTCGGTTTCAATACAATGCAAAAGTATCGCATGTGTATTACCATAGCTATCAGTTTTGTATATTCATTTATTCAATTCCTCAGTAGTACCAACTGGGAAACTCTAAAACACAGTGCATATACGCTTTTACTGACTTAAATGCAAAAGATTAGAGACAGTTAACTTTATAGATATTTGTTTTTTTATTTCAAATTTATTTTTAGTAAATAAAAAAAAAATTCTTGGGAAAAGATAAATCAATTTTTCTTTGTAAACATATCGTATTTAAGGTTAGAATATTAATTATTTCAATACATATATTACATTTTTATTGTTACTGTTATTTTTCAGTATACCTACTTCCTCCTGCTTATCTTTCTTCTGGAAGCCATGGTGGGTGTGCTGGCGTACGTGTACGAGGAGCAGGTCTCCGGGGAGCTGCAAGCCAACCTCAAGAGCACCTTCCTGGAGGGGTACCGCATTGTTCCCAGGAGGACAAGGGCCATCGACGAGATGCAGATCAATGTGCGTATTTAATCCATCCCTCTGCATATGTTCTGAAAGCACTTCAGTACCCAAATACTATTATAATTTCCATTATTTTGAAACTTTTCATTACTATGTTTGATTTTTGTGCCAGTATATAATCTTATCAGAGTGGTACCATAAACGTGCCACCCTAAAAAAACATCTTTGATTGAAACTAGACATACAATAATAAAAAAAATAAACATTTCATTCTTGATGTATTAAAAATATTTTTTTTATGTTAATTTACTGTTAAATAATGCATGTAATATTAAATAGGTGTGAATTGTAATCTTCAAAATTGAATTGGCAATTTATTGTTTAATATATCGACATAACGCTTAAAATTTTGAATTATTAATAATCTTTTTTTAATTTTAATACAAGGAGAATATATATGGCAACATTAATCCTGGTTGTGGTAAGGATTGCATTTTTTATATATATTTTTGAATAAAATACTTGAGCGATTTTCCACATTTTTATTTTTATTAGTGACCGGTTTCGCCAACCTTTTACGTTGGCATTATCAAACAGAGATTATCACTCTGTTTCAAGTATTTTATTCAAAAATATTAAAATGGAATTCCACCAAGTACTCTCTGTCAAAAATATTGAATTTCTTTTTTATATATTTCAAATATTTGAGAACCCATGGGAGAATTCCGGCCGATTTTACAGGCCAAACGCCATTTCATAGAAACCAGCTGCAAGCCGCGAGTCCCTCTGAGGGACGCCAGACTCTTCGTCTTTGTGTATTTTTTGTTTGTTTTTGGAAGACATATTTCTCTTGTGGCAGATAGTGAAACCTAACCTGAACTGAAAACTCGCCTTGAATGCAGTATTTTCCATGTTTTCTTTTAGTTTTTATCAGACTAAAACTCCAGCCACTTTTTAAAGGTTCAGTCACCCGTTCGGTGGGTTCCAGGCATTAGCATATGAAATGCAGAATTTTGTATACGACTGGTTTTATATTTATACAAGAAAATATTTGGATTCTATTCTTTAATTTATTAAATATCATGGATTTCTTTCCGCGAAAATCAATGACAGTAAACTATTAACAATTTTAAAACTGTAAAATATATTATTTAGGAAAAAAAAATTAAAAATTACATTAGTACTGCTATATTTGTTTTTAGTAATGAAAAATACCAGCGTGAGTGTTAAAAACATGATAAGGAAATCGATGCACACATGAAACGACAAAAAAATATATTACTCAGCTACAAGTCTACATTCGAGATCGAGAGAATTTAAAATAAACTTTTATATATACTATATGTAAATACTATTAATTATAAATACTGTACTCAAATTATTTTGGACTCAATTATGATTTCAATCAATTTGCATTTGATAAATGACTTTGGCTTGTTACCCCCCTTTTAAGCTCACATTTTTCGGGTGTTATACCCTGTTAATAATTGATTTAATATGTATCAAGGGTGCGATCGTCAAAGCTGGGGTTTTTTTTTTTACACCTCGTGAGGCGTAATTCGTAGCCGGACTCGATCACCGCCGCCCTTTGTGTTCAGCGTACCTGAATCCATTGATAAAGTAAATAATTGCATTTAGTACAAATTAAATCAAGATAGCTCTGAGCAATCACAATACAATCTACAATCGTATTAATTTATATGTAAATCTGATATCACGTGATCGCACAGGTACTCGATTGCTAATTGGTAATTGGAACCCAACACCGCACACCGGGCGATACCCAATGTTGATTAGTTCGAGCAGCTCGCGGTCCGTCCTCGGGGCAGATCCCCGGCGTGTAAGTTAGTTACAACCAATCCAGTTTCCCGTCCTGGCAGAGAAGAGGCTCCCCGGCGACCCGGTGTTTGTGGGACCTCGACAGAGCGGGTCTAAACGAAGCGTCTACGTGACCGGGACCGCAAGTCACCTCGGATTAGTGGACTACTTTGTTGTTTATCAATCTACAACTTAGTTATCCCCAACTGCCCTTTTCCCTTAAAATCTTTCTTTGATTATTTATTACCGATATCTGCTTTGGAGCTGCACAGCCCAATGCTTAAATTTATAGCAAAAATAATATATTATATACATAAGGGATACACTTGGAAAAACGTTTTATATTGATCAGTCAAATTTGCGAATTGGTGATAACATTTGCGAGTTTTCATCTTTACATCTTATGAACACAGGCGCTTTTTATGTAACTCTATTAAATCTTTTTGGTTATCCATTTTTGAATATAATTTGTATAAAGCTTTTACTACAATTTGAAGATTCATAAGTTTTTTTGTTGAAACTTCACCGTGCTCAGATTTACATTAGCTAGTATGAAAGAAACAACAAGGACACACTTTTGAGAGCTTACATAAAGTTACGCTAAGTTAGCACAGTATGATAATTTTGTACAAATAATGAATTCAAATCGAAATTTACACATAATTCCAAAGTGCTCCTGTAAAACAAATACACCTGGAACAATTGCTCGCTTCAGCGCTAGTTAGAGCTCGCAAGGTGTTCTAACTCGCGTCAAATATAATCGCAAAGGAGTGAGGCACGGAGTTCTAGTCTGGTATAAAGTCTGTTTCAAGGTTTTTAAGTATGAATTAAATATAAAATTATTTAAGTTATTTAAGTCATTAATAGATTGTGACAAACCTTTCAGTAAAATGTCAAATTGGTTTTTTTGAAAGCACAAAAGAAGTATGAGGCTGTTGATAAGAACAAAAGAACGGTTGTTGGCTTTGTTTTAGTAAATATTTCAAGTACATTTTTTTCATATCAACACTTTACATATCTAATAAAATATTAAAATAAGAGATATTTAAATATTCAGAGATTTAAATTACTTGTTTAATAAATAGTAGACTTCTTATTTTTATCGTTGGTTATAACAGCAGGTAATAATTTTTTTTAAAAATAATATTCTACGTAAATGCCATTAATAAATCTTTAGTAAAGATTCCAAAATATGATCAAGAAATTGGTTAAAATTGTAAGATATTTTCTTTAGTACCTACATTAAGAATTTATGTTGAAAGATTATGTTTTTATATCGGATAAAAAGTAAATTTGTACGCATTTCGACAGCTCTGCTCTTTTTACGTTTCCCGACTTAAAGAGGGATCAGCAAATACATTCGAGTGGTACATTTTGGCTTCAGAACATGATTATGTGTACCCTACTCGAGCTCGCGGGCAGACTACTCCAGTTATTGGCTAAATCGATCACCATTTTTTTCTTCTAATATCTAAAGTAAAGATATTTAAAAGAAACGTTGTGAAAAGCACTTCCAAGAATTATTTGCCGAGTCACCAAATATTAAAAGATACAACTATTTTAACCTTTTTTATTATTTAAGATACTCTATAAATAAACTAGTAAAAAAATTCCAAATCAAGAAAAATTTGTTGTTTAAAAAATGTTTTTAGCAATTTGTGTCACAAATACGATAATTCATTATTGGTTAATTTTATTAGTCTTCCAGAATTTACACGTATGTACTAAAACTTCATAAGAAAGTGTTTATTGTATATTAAAATTATATACAATAAACCATTTTTTTTTTTATTTCTTTGTGGAAAATTTTATACTTAACCGCGGCCAATTATCGGAGTGGCAAATAACGACCGCGCCTGTTTGATATTATAAATTTCAACCATGAGTCATTTCATTTCATTCCCATAACGAACAGCTATAAATGAAATTGTGGTCTAATAAAGTTATTGATTTTCCCGTACTATTGTCACTGCGCTGCATAGTTAAACTGAGTGGTTTTCTTGGAAAACATCTTTCGTCTCCGTTAATTGCGTGACCTGTCGGGTTTCCACACCTTTCCCGATCAATCCATTAGTTCAGGCGGAAATAATTTTCATTTCAACTCGGTTAGGTTCGGAGCAATATTCGATGGATCAGCTCTTCTTGAAGTTTCTAGAAAACACGATAAATAATACTTGTTTTTCATGGAGGATTCGCCCCCAAATGAAAATTGTGATTTATACTTTATTGATAAAAATAACCTTGGATTGGTTGAAGTAATATTATTTTTGCTGAGTTATTTTATTAAGCACCTTAAATGGGCCATTAAATTACAAACCACAAATATATCAAGTATTAAATCATTAAATGTATAAATTAATATACATGTATGTTTTTAGAGAAAGGCATTTTTTACGTAAAAATAATAGCAAACATAGCTAAAGTAAATTAAGTAACATAAATAAATTATTTTTAAAAACATCAGATTACCTAAAATTATGAAAATAATTTCATTTATTTCATAAAACAAATACATATATTGATTTTTATGAGAAACCGTATACTTTTGGAAGCACATTTATTTTTTTATAAATACTTTTTTAGATACTCAATACCATCCACAAGTTCTCGCGGCCAATAAAAAATAAATTGACACACATTTATGCTTCGGAGATAATTCTTTATTTTGAATTATCAGAATGACGAATCAAAATAATTTATAACCATATATAGTATATATATATATATATATATATATATATATATATATATATATATATATATATATATATATATATATATTTTAGATTTGCTCGTACATCCATGCAAACTGTTCAAAGTTTTCACCGCACTGAATATCAATCCAAGACCCGTGTAGAGTATTCAACCATGCGCCCCAAGCTCGCCAACTGCTGTTGTTCATCCCTGAGGGTGTTGATTGGTAATCCCTTCCCTTAATTAAGATATCCAATGTCACTTATCGTGCAAATGCCTGCAGAGACACCCGCAGGATACAACTCGGAATGGTCTGTTCTTTTGAATGATCACCGACCATTATTCATTAGACGGGATCAGGTGTCACGTAAGCCTCCGATAGCATGTAATTTATTTTAGTTAATTACATATCTATTTTCATTCTCGTCCTTTTTGCGAGATAAATCTGAGAATACTGTCATTTTATATAAATGGGAGAGATTTAATATTACCCAATTCGATTATTCAAATTCTTACAGTACGCAATTATAATTTTTCCAATTATTCATAATTAGTATTAATTAATCCTTTTGATAAGGCTTAAGATGCTGAGATCCGGCAAAATCTTGTTCTGCGCTGCGGAATTGATTTCGCATATAAAAACGAACAAGTGAAGGAAAAAAATTAGCTGTTTCTTATTAAAAAAAATGCCTTCTACGTGGAATTTTTTAAAACATATTTTTGTATGAATTTATTATTTACTTATTGAAATACGTTTTTAGTAAATGTGTTAATTAGTTACTTTTTTCTCGGCTATATCCCAGTACCGAGACCGAAACTAATGAATCCAATCCGAGGCTCATGCACTTTGAAGCATACCTGCTGCTCAAGAATTTCCAAAACTGTAATCAGCCAAGCGTCTGCCTGTTTCTTAGTCCCAAGCTCCTCGCACACTCGGTTATATTTACTCACATACTGACTGATTTCAGTTCCACTGCTGCGGCGCAGAGACCTCCAGCGACTGGAAGAGCAGCGCCTGGCTGCGTCGCTCCCCCGCGGAGAAGAGGCTGGTCCCCGACTCCTGCTGCCGCACCGTGACCTTGCGCTGCGGGCTCAGGGACCACCCTTCCAACATTTATGACAGGGTAACTACAATCATATCTCCTATTATCACTTTCTTTTTGTGATCCACGACATATGCGGTCCTCCGGGCGCGGCCATATTGCCGAGATTGTCACAAGAACTCGGACGGTAGACATCACACTTTTACAAAAGTGAACATCTCGAAATCGGATTTATATTACAATGTATGGTATATTTTTAATTGAAAATTACAATCGGTTGGCGTGTGGTCCCTTTCGTGGACTGACGACTGATTCAGTTTGTATACGATGTTTTTCAAATTGCAGGGCTGCATGCGGCCTTTGGCGGACCACATAAGAGATCACCTCATTATTCTGGGCGCAGTGGGTCTCGGAATAAGCATCATCCCGATCTTCGGGATGGTCGTTTCCTGCTGCCTATACGTCAAGCTGAAAGACATACTCGACTGACCCTTGCCGATCAAGGCCAGCGTCAGCTCCGCCTCGAGAAAGCCGAGTTCCAAGTCCAAAGTGTTCGACAAGTCCGTCAACTCCGGCAATCACTACAACAACGGGCAAATACCGCGGGGCAACAACGCCTTCGGCACCACCGACAGGGCGCACTGCCCCGTGCACTCCAAGAAGAGGCGCTCTCGCTCCAGGAGCACCGAGAACAGCATCAGCATCACCACCATCAGCGACAGCGGGCTGATGTGAGCTCCGCCGGTTGCACGTTTCTAGTACAAATCATTTTATTTGAACTTATTCTGTTGCCATATTAATTGTTTTACCTAAGAGTTAACTTATGTGTACTTATAATTAATACAGTTAAAATAATGCGCTACCAAATATTTAATAAGTCATTTTTTTTATAATTGCACACAAATTTATTCTTACCTATGTTAAAATGCTTTACTTAATCTTCTCTTTTGAAACATGTGGATAGTTATGATGTAAGGAGAGCAAGTATGGAATTGAAATATTTATTAATACTTTTTATAGAGCTACTATTTAATCACCTGAGTGTTTTCACAAAATTTTAATACTTTTCAATAGCGATCGTTAAAAAGCACAACACAGTGATGCATAATTAAAACCATCGTTTAACAATGCAATACATTAATAATATGTGGAAATGCATGTGGCTAGAAGTAATCATTTAAATTCTTTTTATGCAGAATTAAAAATTAAAACTTACCTCCGCTTCCCCAAATTTTTTCCCAACATATTTATATATAAATAATATTGCTTATGAGCAATCACATAAATAAAATATTATAATTTCTAGGCCAGTATGCTTCATTGACTAAGTCTTCAATAACACATTACGGATATAAATAATAAATAATTAAGTTATCAAGCAGAGCTTTATGGCTATGTTGGTAGTTCAGTAATTAATTCATAAAACTTCTACCAAATAATACATTGATCATGTTTTTTTAAGTTGTTTGAATAATGTTTAAGGTTAAAATAACTGAATATTGTTGGAGATAATTTTTTCGAATGCCTCTCCTCAGAGAAGTTTGGTGACCATTTCACTGAACACGTTTTTATCCTAGGCCCATCTTACTAAATCAGCTGTACTCCTGACTTCCAGCCACTGGTGTAAATTCCGCATCCACATTAGTTTCCTCCTTCCAATGTCCCCTTTTCCTCCGATTTTTCATGATCGCAGCTCTCGTTCAGCCAGCTGTCTAAGTGTTTAAAGATTTTCACCCTCTCCACTACTTTGTGATCAATGCTGATTTGGAAGTCATCAATCAACTCTACTGACAGCCATTATTTTTGTTTTCTTTATCTTGTCTTTTATAGGTATATCAAATTGCAACAAAACTTTCTAACTCCCATCCCAATGTGTTAAGGGTTCATTATAGTTTAGAAGAAATATATAGGTCTGATTGCATCAAATTTATGAACTTATGCATGTATATAAAATGTAAATAAAAATAAATAAATGTCAAAATATTATATTGGGACAATAATCTCACATTTATAATATTAAGTATGTATTTAACGATCTAAATATATCACCAAAAAATGGATTTGAAATAAATATAGCATTATATGTATAAGATTTTAAAAATATTAATAAGTGTAATAAAACTACATATAGTTGTAAATGAGATCAATATTTATTTTTGAAGATACCTTACCAAGGTATAATTTTTACAATTTTTCTTATGTTAAAATGATTTAAATTTAATAAAGTTTAGATACATATAATATATATATATAATAATTTCATGTATTTTGTTTCTGTTATTATTTGTATAGGCACATTTTAATATATATATATATATATATATATATATATATATATATATATATATATATATATTTATATATATATTGTTTTTTTTATAATAATGTAGCTTTATAACAAATTATGACTATTAATTGTTATTAATAATAAATGAGCAGAAATATTTAATCATAAAAACAAAAATTAAAATAATTTATGAATCTCCAACTTAACAAATACATTGAAAACCCATGCATTCACAAAGAAAATCATTAATAATAACTGATGTTAAATTTATTGCTACAATCCAAAGATATTCAACAACATTGTTTTAATATTATTTTCAATATTGTTTTTATCGCTAAGTATTTATGCACACCTTTGAAAAAACTGCTTTATATTCAAGAACTGATGCAAAAAAATGTAGACACATTGAACGAGAGTCCGCAATCAACACATCGATTCTAGTAATTTTGCATAGTTTTTATTAAAAGAAAAATTAATTTAGCCAAAAATGTAAGCACTAACCCCACTATTAGCATTATAAGACTTCACTTCACTATTAAATTTTATTTACACGGGATATCTAAATCCTTAATAATACCTAACGTCAAATGCAAAAACGTGCTAGTTCCTCAAAGCACATATTTAACAAACAAAAAAAAATAAAAATCTCAAATTAATTGGAGCAACAATGAAACAACAAAATCATCTGGCCAAAATAATTAGTCAGAATTAGGAGGACTTCGGTCTGTACTACCAAGTCATTTAATAATTTCAATCCAATTGAGATTATTTTACGAGCTTCGAGTATTCAAGCATATAAATGCAACTGACGAGTATAGCATATTTAATGATTTACATTTTTTTTAAAAACTATGAACAATTTTCTTGTTGTTCCATGCTTACTGGGTCAAATGCAATCTTAGAGTTTTCAATAACTCATGCAGAAAAATAAAAATTCAGTAAGAAGTGTTCTTAAAAATAAAAATTTATCATTTTTTCTTCAAAACATTCAAGGCAGACTGACTTTTATGAAATTTATTTTACTCTAGAATCTCCTGTGAAGATCTTTTTAGGCATCGTTTTACAATTAGTAAGTGCATAAATTTATTAATGTAAAATAGCTAACAAGTTTATGTATTTTATACGCTTTACGTGTACTTAAATTGACTAAATGATAATAAATGTATTTATCAAATCTTGTGCGTTTTTATTTTTCATTTTTCACAGGTGAGAAAATATAATTACTCTCAAATGAATAACTTCAATATAGTGCAGAAAAAAGTTGAATTTTAATCAAATTTTGATATGCTTGAATAGTCCCCATTGATTAATTTTTTATTTCAGGTTGATCAATTTGTGTAACAGGGCTGTGTATAGTGCCAATTGAGATGAATTACCATAATATACAATTGCCTTTTCATTTATATTTTATCTTGAACATACAAACCGTACTTTTTTGTGATATTTTTATAGACCGCCTAACATATCAACTTTACTCGGTAAAATCAAAGCAGTTTATTAGAGTTTCAAAACTGATATTGAACATTATTAAAAGCAGATCCTATTTCTAATCAATATATATTTTTTAATCATTGACATAAAGTTAACTAAACTACCAAGGATAGCACATTCGAAGTATTCCGTTAATAAAAGCCTCCACATATATTATGATAGTTTAAGCCCTTTACACACGCAGTGACACAACTTGTAACTTGACAAGTTGTTGGCAAAGTTGGCAGGTTGTGCACGACATGTAAAATAGGCATTAGTAAAACCATAATTATAACAGTGATATTCAGATAAAAATAATTCATGCTCGCACTTAACCACCATAAAACCTCCACAATCCAGAAATGAAGTAATTCATAAGTGTGACATACTAAAATATAGACTTGGAACTAAATGAATCTTTTATTGTTTATACATAAACATGTTAACTGAAGCTAAGGGCCATATGACTTTCACATTCACCAATACTTGGCCTGAGGAAATCATTAAATTTGGTACAAAAGTAAATGTGATCAGTGCTATATTGAAACTTGGCAAAACTTTCAAGTGCACAGAGGCCGTGCACTTCAAAAAAATATTAATACTCTAACAATTATTAGAATTTAAGTGGATTTATATAGTTACTCTTTAGAGAAGCTCAAATCAAGCACATACACATATGTACAAAGATAAATATTCATCCAATGTTACTTAGCTATAGGTACGTACTCGAGATATACTCATGTATAAATGCATAGCTGCCTTTGCTTATGTGCTAAGTTCTTACTTTAGAATTAGGTTAGAGTCTATTCAGAGACAGTAACTATTAGAGCGCTTAAGTCACTCTTTACAGGTCTTACTTTCAGCCTTATAATAAACATTCTTAAATAAATGATAAAAATATACTTTGTTGGTACAGAAGCGTTAATGAGATCCAAGGTTTGTCATGTTTATTGTATTGTATGATGGAATCGAATGAAATATATTTATAATAGAAAGATATTAGACATGATTTCTACTTACAAACAAAAATATTGATTAGAATTTGACTAGAATCTTTTACATTGTTTGGCACTCCCCCTATTGGCTTAAGTATAGTTTTATGGAATAAATAATATGGTTTTCAAAAGACCTTAAAATAAAAAGAGTATAAGAGTTTGCTACCTTTTTTTAAATCACAGATTTTAATATTGTAATTATATTTACGACCTAGTAGAATTATTTAGTCAGTTACAAAAAAATAGTTGCACAGTAGTAATTGTCTGCACAATTTTGGTCTTCGTTCCTTGATTAGCTAAAATAATATAGTTCGCAATTTAATACCTCTCGCCAGCAAGAGAAGATTATAAAATTTAAAAGAAAAAAAAATTTCATACATCACAACACCTGTGCCAACTCACAAACATCACACAGAAAATACAGCAATTGGTGACAATAATATCTAATTAATCTATTCCAAATATGACTAGCATTAATTTAGGTCTATGATATAGGCTTTAATTTACTTAATTTTTTTTGTTTTGACAATTCCATAATATAGGCTTATTGTGCAAACGATAATTTGGAATGAATTGAATGGAGTCTCAAGGAATATGTAAAATGTATTAAGTGAACAGTAAAGTTCACAAATCTTACAGATAAACAATATTAAACAGAAGTGATAATAAAACTGTTGACTTGATTTATCCACCTATGGACTGCAGAGAATGCTTAAACTGAAGTAACTTGGTGAGATCTCTATAAAGTGCATCTTCTTGTCGTGCGACAGCAACAATCACAGCTGCCACTATAGGGAGAACGGCACGCCATACAGACAGATGGGTCCAGGTGGAATAATACTCGGGTGGAGAATGCTGAAACAATCATTAAAAACTGAAAATACACCACTCTTGTAAAAAAAAAAGTGACTAATAATAAAGATACTAGCAGATTTACAAAGAAAAAATTAATATATTAATGCAGGAAAGTTATAGCAAAAATTATAAAACGTTTTAAAATTATTTTAGACATCAATTAAGTGAAATTAAAATTTTGCCATAAATAAACAAAATAGATAAATGCAACGATAAAGTCCCTATTTAACTCGGCCATTTATATTTCTAGAATACAATACAAGATGAGTAAGTTATCTGATATGGAATTAATTACATTGTCAAAGATTTTACAATATATTTGAACATTCTTACCACAAATGTACTATTGGTATCAGCTTGAGTCAAATTATAGTTTGGCTTGTATTGAAATGCTATCATCTCATCATACTTTCGACTTGAAAGCGTGATAACCATACAAACAGCATACAGCAGTGCAATGACTATACCCCGAATGTGAGGCTGGATGCTCACGGCGTATGTGAAGCCACTCAAATCCAAACTAGAAGTCAAAAGGCTTATATAAGCATCCACTCATAAATAACTACGAATGAATGTAGCTCTATCAAATCACTCCATTTACCTGTCAAAAACTGAAAGCATACAGCAGGCGCACAAAAAATAATATGCCGCAGAGTATGGGACGACAATTGCTGCATGGAAAGAGAGATGTCCTGGACGACCCCCATCCCCATAGCAAACAGCTAGGAGATGCATGAGAGACAATCCACCGAGTAGACCATGACAGAGAGTGGCTATGCCTCGCCACCCACCCTGGGCAGTTATAGCTACATCAAGTGGGGTAAGACTGCTTAATCTGGAAATAGTGAGAGTGATTAAGAACAAAGCCAGAGGCTGACAGAAAGAGATGAATATAGGTCGGGAACTTGAAACAAATTAAAAAACTAATCATATTTATTAGAAATTGTCTTCACCGCGTTTATGAGGGTTTATTTTATAAATTAAATAAATAAATTTTAAAAATAAACAATACGTCAAGAATATGCACGTCACGTTTTACCTAAAATATTTTCTCTCTTCAGCTCGTCTTTGGGCCTCTCCCAGCACTCTTTCCCTAGCAACTGCCCTGAAGTTGCCTCCGCGCTGCACATAGATCTTGTCAGGTCGACTGCTGAAAGCACGATTCAAGGTGCCATCGCTCGGTGATGTCATCGGAGAAGGTGATGAGAATGGATTGTCTATGTGCCTGTCATTGTATGTGGTAATATCTGAACCAAGATCATCAAGCATTGAAGACAGATCTAAAGTTGGTCGAACTGAAATAAATTAACAAAAAGTGTGAACGAGTAATTTTTTTGGAAAAGATTTAATATTTTTATTACATGCATCTTTTTGGCATAAAGCTGGATGAAAATATTATATAAACAAACCAACATATATGTTTAGATTGCCTAAAAAGCCAATATATAGTATAAATGTTAAAATGTATTTATTGAAAATTTATTTTTATCAGTATTAACTCCAGTTATTAGACATATATAAACTAATATATTTAAACTAAAGTGTAGATCATTAAATACCAAAAATTAAAAGCTTTGAGAATATATTCATCATGAATTTCTGGGTGACTTCAAACTTTTATTTGACTAAATTATTGAAATTGTCAACAAACACAACAATACCTTTCCTGCATAGAGAATCATCGCATTATATATCCTAAAATAATTTATATACAAAGATTTTAAACAATAGGAAATCCTGAAAATATTGAATGATACTAGATGTGATTTTATATGTACGCCATGATTGACGATAATCATTTAATAATTTATAATGTATATATATGAAAAATATTTTGCCCAACAACTTATATTCGAAAGTATTTTGAAAGTAATCAATAAAAAGGTGCCATTTCAAAAAAAAACTCTAATGACTTGTAACATACTTGGTCTGATTCCAGATGTTGCTATGATATGTTTACCGGTAGTAGGATCGAACACCCGGGGACTAATATCCCTAGTATTGGAATTTTTATCACGTTTTCCATCTTCATGTCGACTTTTTCTTCTCTTTCGTGGTTTTAACTTGCTTTCCTTCGAAGATCCGTTATTATAAGACAGCTCGTTCGGTTCAATTTCAAGATCACCGCTCAATGTCACTTCTTCGCCCTTATTGTATTCCCTTAAATAATCGTCAACTTTTTCCAAAGCACTCATACTAGAAACTGTTATATCAAAGTCAGACCCCATATCTGATCTATGCTTGGAAGATATTCTTTTCTTCCTCCTCTTGGATGGACTTCTCCTCTCCTTGTGGCCACTGCTGGGGCGAGAGCTCTTACCGTTGCGAAGATTTTCATCTGACTCTGTTATCGAATTAACATAAGCGGACAGCGTTGCGATGGGGTTTTTAGCAGTATCAGACTTTTTTATTTCATTTTCCATAAATCCCATGATACCCTGTTTGATTTGATTGTGAAATGGTAACTCTCCTTCAGCGGACACGTTTATATCCGAATCGGCCCACGACTCTCGTTTCTTTTTGGATTTTTTGTGAACGTCTTCTAGATTCGCAGCAGCCGCCTGCAGCTCATCGCCAGGTTGCTGCGAGTCCTCGGCTTTGGAGGACCTCCGAGACCTATCGCCCTTGCCGCTGTCTCGTCTCTGATGGTTGACGGACGGGGTTGAAGTCTCGTTGATAGAATTCGCTCTGTTGTGTACTTCAACGACTGCACTTGCTCTGTCGGGTGTTGCGAGAGGCGACATGTGCCGCATTTCCTTAGCCGCACACATTTCGGATTATCAGAACATTTTGATGGAAATTTAGCAGGGGCGTGATGAAATTATAAGTACAAGGAACACCCTCATAAACATTTCACGACCCCTCTTTTAGATTCACCTCTGACATTTAACTTGGCCATTTTCAAACAAAACCCCGAACCCGCGCTAGTCACTATGTTCCTCGCTAGATGGCAGGCAAAGCTGCATTTATAAAAGCCCGTTGTGCTTCACACCAGCGGGAAATTTGAAACACATTCCCACAATATTATTAGGAAAATGGCTTTTTTACCACTACTAACCAACACAAGTTTGAATCTTATAACCTGCGCGCAGGATCAGGAGACAGCTACATACCCTACAGCGATTAATCAGCAGTTAATTAACATAAAAGAAAATAAATGATTTTGGATTGTTATTGTATTCTTCAACTCATGCAATAAACGGTTTCTATAGACATATTTGTCCTTAGCCATACGTTGTAAGCCCCACAACCTGCGCCTGAATCAAGGGATATTGCAAGCATAGCATTAAGAAGTATTGTTAACTAACATTTAATTAAAAAAACAATCTATTGTTGTACCTAAAAAAAACACAGAAGGTAGGTAATACTTATTTAAGATAAATTCAATCTAGAGTTAATATAAAATGTACGTTCCTCTTTGGTTATTGAAATACATATTTATATTTCTCGTCGAGTTGACTAAACCAAGGCCGACAACATTCTACTGGCGAATGTACTTTTATTATATTGCGGCCATTTAAATTTTTATACAGTTGGACAGGTTTTGTTTATCCTTAAGAGCCGCAGTTAACAAACAAGAACAAAAGGCTTGCAATTTATTCACCGGTTTTTAATTCGCTACAAAGGTTTTTTGTTTAAACTTAGCTAGAACCAAATGAATAAATATTATATTACTTTGTATAAACACTCAATCAGTAATATTAATGCGATATTTATTTATCATGGCATAAGTATATTCAATTAAGAGATTCCTAGATAATTTGTAAGCATTCTGAATATTCCAATTTGTACGAAATTAATTTCAATTGAAATTAGTACATCCAGAAGTTCAATTTATTCATTCATCATTAATATCGTTAGTGATTAATGATTTAATACATTGATTCCGAGACATTAGTTGAACTGTTTGGTTTAACATTAATAATGCTTATTTCACTTAAAATAATCCATAACCTGCACAAAACCTGACGCAACTGTTAACTACCGAAACTCACTAAAGAGAAAGTGAACGAGACTTCCTTTCTCTCGTTCTATGAAATACAAGAGTTTATTGACCATCAATCGTTGTGAATACTTTGTTCGTGGGCTCAGTTTAATCTGATACTATATAAATTAATAATAAAAAATATTAGATCTCTTCCAAACTGACAAGTAAATACACGTCCGAACAAATAATAAACAAAACAGTAGCAAAAATGTATTCAATGTAACATAAGACGACAATTATAATTTTCAGTATTTGAACAGTTTTACTTAGCCTTAGTAAAATTTTAGTATCAAATTATTTTTTTAAATATTCAATGTTTTATATAAAAGTGATCAATTAAAGTAAAGAATGTAACAATTTACCAAAATCAATAAAACTTTTACATATAGTTTGGTTATTATTGAAAAAAATATTTCATATAAATAAAATACTAAACGGATACGAATTTTTAATTAATATTTATTTACTGTTTTATATTGAATTTAGTCATACATAGAGTCACTATATCGGTACAAAATCAAAATAATTTTCATCAGCGTAAGCTCTAGTTGCACGATACACTAATGAAACGACGAAATTAAATTCTAGAACTTATAAGCAACCACTTTTGGGTTTGAAACCCACACTTACTAGTTATTGTGTCTTTGTTTATCGTTATTTTGGTTTAAATAAATAGTACACAATGTCCTGAAACATTTAGTATTATCAAACTTATAAAAAAAAATTATTTCGTTTTCATTAAACGCTTATAGAAAATAATGAAATCAATCAGTTTAAAAATTAAAGAAGATAAATATTTACTATAATAAAGTGCGCTTCACGCAATCCACAATGAATTTCCTGTTATAATTAACTAATTATATTTATTGTATTACATTTTTTTTTACAGTTGGAAATAATTATATATTGTCGCTGAATCCTCAGTATCAATATATTCTACTCTGTTAGAGCCAAAATACTGATTATTAGCAAAAAAAAATAAAAGCAGTAACGCCTAGTTTTTTTTATTTATGTTTTGATGATGGTTAATATTATGTACCCAGAAGCTTCAATGCTTGGGTCTCTGAGAGTGCTTTCAAAATCTTACCAATATGGAAAGGAATTTTAATAATTGCTTTGATAAAAGCGCTCAGTATTTTAACTAATGATAGAAAAATATTTTTTAGTTCCTCTCGTATAATTTTGATAACCGGTCAGACGTGTAAAATATCTCCTCACAGCCGACGCGGGCCCGACTTGCTCGAGTCTACCGAGAAAATACCGAGGAATGTGATGTCTTTATTTTATATCGCGCCTCGAAGAAGTAAATTAAATAACTTATCAGGTCTTGTAAAATATTACGCATGGAAGATTTATCCCATAGTGAATAATGAAGAACCTGGTATAACTATTATTCTCTTGCATATACTTACATATAATATGTGAATTACTGCAAAGGTTTCAGATACCCTAGCTGTCTCATTCAGTGGTCCGCAGTGGAGTTCGAGTCTACGCGTTTTAGCCAATGCGGCTCTGCGACTAATGTTATCAATGTTTATGAAACATCAGATTATTATTATACCTGCATTTATTTGATAGCTTGAAATATATACAAAAAAAAATTATTAGGTGGGATAAACTCAGTTCGAGGTGCTGGAATAAAATAATCAATTTGGGTTTTTATTTATTTCATAGAATCTCATTTTTACAAAACATTTTACAAAAATACATTTTTTTACAACTTATTGGAAATGCGAGAGCCGTGGACTCTGCGATAACAATTTCAATATATTTGTACGCTATTTCAATAATCATATTCTTATAAGTAATTAAATAATATAATTCACAAAAATCGTTAACTATCCACAAAATTGAGATAAAAACAAAGAAACTTATAGATTATTGAGAATAATAATTGTGTTAGTTTTTTTTCTTAAGTATTAAAAGTATTAATAAAAAAACATTTTTTTATGGTTATATTTATATATCCCGAGTGCACGTGCTGTAACTCAACAACGCACTTAACCTCCACCACTGAATTGTTATTGTTGTATTAATCGAACAAAAATCGGCGGGGAAATCGTACATGCACTACTGGTACTCCAATAAACGCGAGGTTTACGCGCCATACGAGCGTATGTACGAACGGGAGTCGAGAAAAATGCAGTCGGGAGTCGCCCGGAAAGGAGCTCTTGTTTCCGAATTAGTCCCGAGACATTTTTATTTTTACTTACAATAATTTTGGTGCAATTCGACGAGCGAGCAATAACTTTGCCGCCGCGAACGCGCGTTAGTAAAGACGACGGAGGGACTCTCCGCGGGATACTCGGTCTCACATGAGACGAACCTACGGCTACTCTTCTGCAAAGGCTAAAACTTTTAAAGCATTACGTCCTACAATAAAGATTTCTTACACAATAAATATTGCTCATATTTATTAATCGTTCATAGAACTTACAATAAATATATCATAGATATATGGGACCAAAAATCACCGGCTTTCGGCGGAGGCGGCTTCCCGCGACGCCGGGCGAGGCGCAGCCCGAGAGCGCGAGAATCGCACGCACCTATTCGCCAGCAAAAAATAAACACTAAGGCTACTCGCTTATCCTAAAAAGATCATTCGCTTGAAGATTTTATACATAAGACACTTAACTATTCCCGAAGACCGAGGATCAGAAAATTACCTTTCGTGAACCTCGGCTAGGTTTTCTAGGCTTACGTAAACTAAGGCCGGCCTACGCTACGAATAAATAGATTTGTGATTTGCAGTCGTCGAGCGGCATCTGACGATTAGCGGCTGCGGGATCGTGGCGGAGGCGTCACGACGCCGAAATGCGCCAGACGCGCCGACGCCGGGGAGAGGCGCGCTCCATGCGGGTTACTGACTGCAACCCGCACGAGCCCTCGCCCCCGGACTTGCTGGCCGGCATGCAACACATGGCACGCGGCGCGCGGCATGCGGCACGGGGACATGACTACCTAGGGGAGACGAGGAGCGCGGCCGCAGCACGCTTGCGCGATCAAAAATCAAACCCGACTAATGACTGCTGACTCGAACCATTTTTACCAATGGCGTTTGTGAATCACTCCAGTGACTGGTCGATTTGGTTTTTTTGCGGCCGCGAGACGGTGGACGAATCAGAGACAGTAAGGATGGCAAAATTGGTAGACGAGTCTCTGACTGCGCTCCGTCTTCTTCATGATGCCCTTCTTGTAGTACTGCCGGATGGAGCGCGACAGCTTGTCGTAGTTCATGGCCGGCCGATTCTTGCGTTTTCCCCAGAGCCGCGCGACGCGGACGGAGTCCTCGATTTTGAACACTCCCTTGCCTGGTGAACGAAAAATAACATTAGTACGATCCGATTCGATCACGAGCATCTTTGCAGTTTATTGAGTAGTTGCATCGCATGTATTATTTAAATAAAAATTGAAGCAATTATACGATACTTGTGCGAGCAATCTTGTGATGAAAATCGAGGCTCGTATACTAATCGATTCTTATCGAGTGCCATTGTGGCTTGCGCTACGAGCGTTTTGAGTTGTTTTGTTTCTAAAGACAGTAAATCAAAACCGCAAGTTTGTACCAATATAAGAAACTTGTTTTTAGAGTAAATCGAACACGAGAGCTCCGCATGATCAGGTCAAATTGATTGCCTATATTTACATTTAATTAATGGATATTCAATTCAGTATCATAAGCAATCAAAGGTCAATTACTAAACTGATCTGTTATTCGTTAAAATGACATTCCGAGACATAAATTCTGTGTTTATAGCAATGATTGGACTTTATTACAAGATAATTTTTTTTAGAAAGTCATAAAACTTTATCTAAAGTTTAACTGAACATAATTCCGAACACAAGGCTTTTTTTTATTTAAGTTTATTCTCGTATATAGATGTAACTGTGAGAATCCTTCCAAAAAAATGTATATCTACTCAAATTACATTTGAAAAAGTGAAATGAAGTTTTAAGGTCAAATATAGTACATTTTTTTTGAAACACTAACTTGCGGTCGAGCTATCGAAATTGCGATTAAAATTGACTCATATTATTACCGCAAAATGACGACCGGAGGCCAAACTATTTGCAAAATAGAGACAAAGAATATTGCCACTCTGCTCGCCGGACTTTATTGCTTAAGAAATCAGTTCTGGGAAAATGTACGTGAGGAAAATTATACTGAGTATTGGCCAAAGTAATTACTAAGCAACCGAAAATTATCAGATTGAAGCTGTTTCCTGAAACGGCTATGAAATATTATTACTTAAAAATTTTATGCGACTCAGAATATTACGATTTTTTAAGAACTGATTACACGTAGGATTGCTTTAAACTGTGACATAAAATAAGAATAATAATAAATGCAAAGTTTTTACCTCTGTCCAGCCAGCGGATGGCCGACCCGTGGAGCTGCGGAGACGACAGCAGCTCCTTCAGGAACTGCCACAGGTGGATGTGAGCGCCTCCCTGCTTGGTTGGAGCCTTCGTGGCTCCGGCAGGGCTGGCGGCCGCGGCCCCGTTCCGCACTGATACATCATCTTCCTCATCTGCATGGAAAAAAGTACCATCGTAAGTTTAACATCCAAATACTATAACTTACATCTCTATGTGTATAAATCTCTTCTTTTAAAAATTCCTCTGTGATTTTATATATGAATTGAAAACAACGAAAAAAAGATTCCAGTCCCACCATAGTCTATTTGATCTCCCACTGCCGAATATATGTTAATGATTCAATTGCTAGTCTATACAACCGCCATCTTATGTAAATTGTTTTAAAGACATTACAAATTATTTATTCTTCGGGTCCTAAAAAGATTGAGTAAAGCAGCTCACGACCGATTCGCAGCTCGCTTTATCTAGGAGCGTGTGTTAAGATAAATGAAGTTATTACGAAATAGATAACTTCTATTTTAGACAGATGTAAATAACCGCTAAATCAAAACAATAAACAGATGGGTGCCTGCAAAGTTTCAAAACATAAACAGAGCCTCATTGCGAAACATCATCTGCAAATTCAGCACAAGCAAAGAGCAAACAAATCGGAGACGTCTTTTCTTGGGATCGCAGAAAACACGAGTGAAGAGCGGTAAATACGAAAAAGCCTACGCGTTTTGGATCTAAGTAAATATTGACAATCAAAGCGAGTTAAAACTGATGGAATCTGTCAGTTGTAGCATCGCACATGCAGAGATTATTCACCATCCAGACGGACCAGGCAGGGCAGGGGCGGACAGCGGGCCAAGGTTATCGCGTGCCCCTTCACCTGCTGGAGTAAGCGAGGAGCCGAGGAGCCGAGGAGCCGAGGAATGCCGGCGAGGCGTGATCTTCCACCGGGCGGGCCCAGAAACGCCCATGGCTACCGTGCAGCTCTCGAGCCGAAGCTCTGTCTATTCTACCAGCAAGAGGCAATCAAGCTTAGGCAATCCATTAACGCTAAACTCTATAGAAGTAGAACAAGATAGGCATTCATTTGAGAACAATCAGAGAAAAATGCGGTAATGCTTACGCACACGTCTCTGGCTTGTCTTTCTGTATAAAACCAAATATTTTAATTGTGCACGAAAAAATATTTTTTTTATGCTCATTGTACAATTGTAACAGAATTGACACACGTGAAAAAATTGTTTCACTTGTAAGCTTGTAATGCTTCTAAACTCTTTCTATAAACAATTTATGATCGAAGTTACTGATCTGTCTTGGGTTTGATCTTTAAACAGTAGACAAATTATCACAGCAATTATTCACAGTTTATTTTATTTGATAAGTTTTATTATTTAAAACGCATGAATTCAGCATAATTAATTATTACGAATTTGACGCAATAAGCATTGCATCATTTATTATTTTATTTCGACACATGTGCTAAGTTTTCATAATCAATACTTAGTTAAGAATATTATCTTTTTAAATTATAAATTCATTCCCAGCTTATCAAATATGTGTGGCACGTTATCTTATCAAATATATTTTTTCAATAATTTCGTCGTTATGTGTGCAAGTACGCAATGTGTAAAATACGCAAAAAAAATTAATGCGATTGAATTTTTAATGGAGTTTTTTTTTTTATTTTTAATATAGTCGTCAAACCAAAAATAGTTACGTTAATTATGTGTAGCGCTTTTGATATCTTAAAAATATCAATAATACCACATATTTAGTATATCGACGGAAACTAGATTTGTATACAGATTGTATTGCAAATCATAATTTTTACGTTCACTCGCGTGTTTGTATTGATTTTACTCGACACGGCGACATCCCATATTCATACATGAACTTTATTACTAAGTAAACAGAGATAACCAAAGCGTGCACTCTTGTCGGACAATGTTGGTACATAGATTAATATTCTGACGTCACAATCACAAATTATAATACGTAGTTTTTACTCGCAAACATTGTAATACGATTCGACGACACGTTTTACAAACATCCACAAACTTATTCTGTACCTCGGAAAATTTCACTATGCAATAAATTGACTTTAATAAAAAATATATATATATATATATTATTAAGCCAGTGAAAAAGTATAAATATTACTATTTATGGCCTTAATATAAATCACATAATTACAAAAATTAAATTAAAAAATTCACGATTAATCCATCATATATCCTCCTGGGTTCTCTGGTATACCTTATTATTAGTAAAGCTTACTTTATCAAAAAAATTGCCAATTTATTTATATATATATATATATAAATATACATGACTCGGGGACCCATTACACTTTTCCCTTAGAAAACCATGAACACTGCCTCAGCATGATTATATGCTCAGTGAAATGGTCGCCAACCTCCTCTGAGGAGGGGCACTTGATAAAGAATATATACAATTATTTAAAGTGACTTATTGCAACACAGTGTTGCCCTTTATCATCTCGTGTTTTCCTGCAACGGCTTTTGCAATCCATTTCAAAGAATTATCCTTTGATAGCGTTTTGCGTGTGGAGATAATCGAGAAACCCGTACTAAATGCCTCAGTTCTATATTGCATCATTAGGCTTATTCTTCTGTTACTCACACAATGGCTCTCTTGATAATTATCAGAAAACGTGTGATTTATAAAAGTCAGATATTGAAAAGCATATTTTGTAACGTCGCTTAAGAATCTGGTAAATTTGTTATTGTTATTTAAAAATATTGAGATATTTTTTATCAAAAAACTATACAAAAAGTAATAAATTTTTTGTCCTTTGGGTTGACCGATTGGGTTGGATACAATAATAGGCATGACGAAAGATTTTCAAATCCTCTTCCATAATGGGGGTACACGTTTACTATTTACGAAAAAAACTTTATTTCGTTAAAAAACTTGAGTTTAACGAAGTTTAAAGCCATTTTTATAATATTTTTTCAAAAGTGCGCGAAAACGCTCGCTAGTGTCATCGCGTCCGCTCTGACGTCACACCACCTGTCGACTATCATTGTTAACTGACATGTCATTGTGTTTGCATTGAAGACAGTAAACGAAATTCGTATAAATGAATTCCAAATTCTATAAGTGGTGTGCAGTACCTCAGTGTACGAACACTTCGATAGTAACACCCAACAAGCTGTTTATATATGTTCCAAATAAGAAAATTATAAGATATAAGTGGTTTAAGCTCGCACGGCGAAACACGAAAAACGTAGTCACGAATTCATCAATTTATTTCTGTGAAGACCACAAAATGTTAAAATCACATGACTGTCTTAACTTAAGTTTGGTTAAAGTTATTGATGATGTGATAACTATAGCTTGTGGTTTGGTTAATATACAAGATTCTCTTATTAAATAAAACACATGAAATTTTTGCCTTTATAATTTCTATTTTATACTTTTATATAATAACGGGTAAACATGGGATTTCCAAAACATTATTACACTTTCAAGAAAGCCTGACATATATTGATCATTATAAGATATAAATAAAATTTCAACATCTTGACTAGTGGAAAAATTTGGGTCTGCAACGCAAAAGTAACAATTTTTAAGACCACTAAGATACATTTGCATTTGTATCTGGGCAAAGCATTTCTTGGTGGGTTTTCCATCTTTTATATACTGGAGATATGTTTTGTCGCTCATGGGACATTTTATCTCCACAATACTTGTAATGACAATAATACAAGGGGGCGTGTGGTTCAGGTCTTTATTACGATACGTGGTGGGATTACATTATAAAGTCACGACGCCGCCGCCGTGCGGCGTCCTCTCTCTCTCAGATGTCAGAACTGTAATGGCCGCTCCCGGCCTCACCTCTCCTCGAGCGGGCCCTATGTTGCCAGTACTCAGGACACCATAGACTACATGCCCCTCTGATGTTACCATCATACGAAGGTCCTGAAGGCTGGAGATCCTCTCTCCCTTTGTTGCCGGCGTCGAGGCCATGCCACGTGGTTGTCGTCCTGCCCAGTGACTGCCGCACGAGGCCGCTCCCTCGCGTACTCCCGTCGCGGCCAGCTCCACTGCGCAGCCGGCACCATGAGACCGTGCGATATCGCCCCGCTCTGCACCCCTTGACTTCCTCGCGCCCCACGCCTCGCACGACCGCAACGAAACTCTCCGTCCGGCCGGTCCCTACGTGGGTCCGCGCATCAAGCGCCATGCACGCGGCGGCATCCTCTTGATCACTCCGCTGCACGCGGCTGCATGCCTTGGCATCATCGCGTCCCACGCCTCGCACGACCGCGACGACACTCTGCGTCCGGCCTGTCCCTCCGTGGGTCCGCGCATCAAGCGCCATGCACGCGGCGGCATCCTCTTGATCACTTCGCTGCACGCGGCTGCATAACCTCTCCTAGAGCGGGCTCTCTGTCCGATCGCATCGCCCACGTGGTCTCCCAACCTCCAACGCCCTTCGCAGATCTTCCCAGCTCCACCAGTCTTCTCACCTCACACGCACCCGCCGAAATAGCTTGTAATGACAATAATACAAGGGGGCGTGTGGTTCAGGTCTTTATTACGATACGTGGTGGGATTACATTATAAAGTCACGACGCCGCCGCCGTGCGGCGTCCTCTCTCTCTCAGATGTCAGAACTGTAATGGCCGCTCCCGGCCTCACCTCTCCTCGAGCGGGCCCTATGTTGCCAGTACTCAGGACACCATAGACTACAATACTATCTCCACATATTCCATCAGGGGAACCTGCTAACATTGGATGTTTTTGCGATATGAAAAGTCCAGCACTCGTGATTTTTTTCCCTAGTTTCTTGCTAATTACTTGTTTTACTTTATTTTCTAAAAATCTTCCTCGTTTCATTGCTGGTGTGTCTGGTATCTTCCCCCCCATGATAGTAGAAATCAGAGTCCCATCAGCGGTCTGGCACCGACTCACTTCGTAAGCTCTAGAAGCTGTTACCCTGCCGTACCTCAGTTCATACCAAAGGTTATTGTTGAACTGGTCCCTGGTTAAATTTTCAATATTTTTGATAAGTCCTACTGTCAAACTCACTTTACTTAAAAATAAGTCACAGCACTCTTCTTTATATGTAAGCACAAGTTGGTGCATTGAGACACTACGTAGTTTATCACTATTACAATCATGATGATACACTAATAGCTCGCAGTTGTTTAAATTCCTTGTTTTTACTTCTTCTAAAAAAATTTCAAGACCTGCAGAGTTAGAAGGCAGTATAGGGCTACCATTAGATACATCTTTTGCAGATTTGAATTTCAAGGTAGTGCCAACTCTTGATAACTTCGATTTCTGCCAGTAACATAGAACTTCAGTGCAAGAAGGTTCTTCGCTTCGTCTATGGACCCACGTAAGCAGCGCTGCGGCATGCTTACATCCGCCCTGGGCAGCAACACAATCATGGCATTGGATTGATATTACCCTTTCTTCATATTCATCAACCATCAATGTTACAGCATATAATTTTGCATGGACTTTATGCTCTGGGCAAATCTTGCATTTTACTACACAGATGTTTCCTTCCCGTTTTAGTTCTACGTAACTGATTGCATCATCCCCATATGATGGTCTTGAAGACCTGAAAGAAATGAAATTAATTATAATAAATATATACACACTGCCTTGGTGATTATCAGATATTAGGTGTCTACCAAATAAGTGAAGTGCTTCGTAAAGGCTAGTTCGGACTAGACTAATAATTTAGTTGAGTAGAGAGTAATTTAATTAAAATAAACTCCTATGAGTTCAAACGAGTTTAATTTTTACTAAGTTGATTGTATCTAGTGCTAAAGATAAATATAAACAAAATGTACTTACAAGGAAATTTTGACGTTTCGGAACTCGGGTGAGCAAAATTCTTTATCAGTTATAAAGAAATCTCTCACCATCGATGAATCAATCCTGGGCAAATTTGAGCTGTTTGCTTTAACAAAGCCTGATTCCATTGTTAGAGAGTAAATAATACGGTCACAATAAAACAGCGAAGTTTGTTTGCAAGATTAACACACTTTAGACTTTTAAAAAAGCAATCCAAATGCGTATACGGTCACAACAAAACACAGCGAAGTTTGTTTGCAAGATTAGCACACTTGAGATTATTAAAAAATCAATCCAAATTCGCAAGCAATACGGAGGTCACAACAAAACACAGTGAAGTTTGAATACCATAGAGTTGCTTACGGTGGTATGACGTCATGCGCTGTGATTGGTGTTTCAGTCAAAATGGCCGATTGCAGTATTTTAACCTTTTAATTTGTTGAAAATCTTATTAATCTTAGATTTTTAAATAAAACTAAATCAGTTTTTTGAATCCTTTTAATATGTATTTTCCCTTAAAATAATTATTTCTTTGATTCTTTGATACTGTCGTCATGCCTATTGTGTAAATATATAAATAATTTTAGTGAGATAACTTCCGATACGAACTAAAAAAAATTATTCTGAGAATGAAATTAAATGTCATTATAACTCATTTACACTTTTAATCAATGCAATTTCACACACAAAACTGATAAATTGAGTTTTTAAATATGCATTGGTTTCGATTTTTTGTTGTAGTTTTTTAATCAAGTTTCTATTGAATTTTTTGCCTGTCTCTTGGCAGGGTTATTTGTATAATGATAATGAAATCTGAAGAGAACGTTTGTTCTTAATTAGTACCAGTATCTATGTAAATGCTGTGCACTGCAAATACTACTTTAGAGGCAGTGACACTATCAGGTGAGCAATTTGCGCAGTTATTAAAACAACAATGGGTAATTATTGTATTTCTACGGCATTCATAAATAAAAAAATAATAATTAAATTAATTTTATACTAGATTATTCAATGGTAAATTAATTAACGTTATATGCTGACAATTTAACTTGAATTGATTAGTCGCCATACTGAGGTAAACGCAGCAAGTGTGTATTGTAATTTTTTTTTTTTTTCACGGAATGTAGCATTCGAAGCATATCTTCGCATCACTTGTTACAAGACTGCGTCGCAGTTCCAAAAGCGAGAAATCCGTAAATCACACTAGAAAAATATATGTGAAGAAAGAATACAAAGAAGGTCTTAAGACCGTGTGAGCATCCGTCCACTGCTGCTGCTGGGCCGCAGAGGTCTCGCGAGAATGACACGGCGGAGATTGTCTAGGATTTTTTGCGGCGGCGAGCGGCTCTCATCCCGTGTCAGGCGGTCAGCCGGCCGAGCGACATTCCCTACCCGGCTGCTGCAGAACGGATCCCAGGAATCGCTCAGCATGGAATCGGAGCGAGTCACAGTTACGCTGTAGTGATCCAGAGAACCTGCGCAGCGGGACGCGGCGATGCCTCCGCCTAATGCTCCGCGATGCGCGCCTAATCTTTCATTTCTCTCGGGCCTTACAGTGATCAATAAATCATCCAAATTCACTTGTAGTGCCCGAAAATGTATTATCACCAAATTTCTGAATATATTTCCTCGCTCTCCTCATTCTATAACTTGTGCATGGCTGCCACTCTGTACCCTGAGTGTACGTAAATGATCGGTAATGAAGAAGTGGGCTTGAAATTATTGTGAAGGGGTGAGCTCTAGAAGTAGCTTGTAGAGTATTATTCCTGTATATCAGATTTAAATGCCAGAGCTTTGTAAGGAAAGTATTGCATAATAATGTTATTGGGTAGCAGCAATACGCAGATCTTTCCTTTGAATATAAAATAGCGGGACCCACTACACTGTTCTCTCCAAGAAAACCATAAACAGACAAATGATATGTTCAGTGAGATGGTCGCCGACCTTCTCTGAGGACAGGCATCTGATGAAGAGAAGAATATAATTGACCAGATGCACACGACTTGGCATTGTTTCAACATTTTTTAGTTTTTCTTTGTTAGCAGAAATAATATAACATCGCACTGTTTGAAGTTTGTCTAAAAGCGTAAAAATAAAGTTAACGAAGTTCAGATGAGTAATTTACAATATTTGAGAATCGTGCCGCTCCACGAGCTGTTTGTGTTTATTAAATCGTAAATACGCCCGCGATCTTTATCGTTCTCTGTGCCCTTTGAGGTCAGATGTATCCTATCGGAGTCAGACGAGAAAAAAACTCCAAACAATCTAACAAAGCGATCGACGACAGACTTATTCCTATTAAAATATCGAATTCTAACCCGAAGGTCAGGCAAAAAGTCGGCGAGAGAATGGGAAGATCTCGTTCTCGATGTCCTTCCCGAGGCCGCCGGGTAGACTCGGCTCTGTAACGGGACGTCAGCCGATCGAGTCTTTTTATTCCAAGTCCAGAGACAACGTTGAATGATGTGCTCTCAGTCTTGTTCGACAAGATACTTTCCAACGAGAATAGAATATCAAATGAGCCATTTATCTTATATTGAACGGTACTCTTCAATCGAAATGTTTATGGAGTACATCTCATGACAGTGCCATATTGCAATTTATGTCTGCAGTTATCTTCTAGGCTGAATTACTGAGCTACTAATGGCGGAGGACATCATTCTGCCAGATTATATACGTACGTAAACATAATGTCGCTATATTTTATATAATACGTATTAGACGCATCCCATCGGATAGTTTGATATGCAAGGCATAATGCGAAACTTTTAACATATAAACGAAATTTGTTTAATTCAATCCGATTTGGCCGAGTGATAAGAATTCTAAGCAGGAATTATTTTAATTTTTTTAACAACAGAACATCATTTAGCTTAAAATAGATCATTCGCCGTCTAGTTGCCTGCCTTACACTGCCAATACTAACTTTAAATTAGAATTAATTACAGAAAAAGTAAGGAATACTAGAGTTCTAAAAAAGTAATAATGAATTCGGATTGAAGTATCAAGACGGGTTCAAGTAACCTAGCGCCCGTGTCAGGTTTTTAAGTAGAATTCTTTGGTTTCTCATTGAACCTCTTTGCGTCTGGATATGTATAACAACTAAAAACATTACTTGTGTTACAATTGACCAAAGGCAGAATTAAATGGGAGGGACGTAAGTGGAACAAAAATAAAAGAAGCTATTGGGTTATATTCGAAAGGATCGGTACTCACCATCAGTGGCCTCTTCATTGCTGGAGGCGGTAGAGGTGGTGGAGGTGTGATGGGAAGTGTTCCCCCAGGGGGTCGCCCCGCCCAGGCCGCCCAGGCTGCCCAGGCTGCCCAGGCTGCCCAGGCTGCCCAGGCTGCCCAGGCTGCCCAGGCTGCCCAGGGTCCCCAGGCTGCCCAGGCTCCCGCCCTCCTGTCTCGCCGCCTTCCAGATCTCCAACTGTGCGAACAGTGTGCTCCCCGCCTACAAAAGAAAAATCATTTTTTTCTGATAACATCAACACAAACACAATAGTCATCACCATTTTTCTCAATTTTAAAAAGGCAAAAAACTACAGTAGCTTTTAATAAATAAATAAAATAGCATCACCCATAATTGTGATTTCAGTGTTACAAAGAAAGCAAGAAAATATGATATAATTTATTGAAATAAAGTATCCAAATTCTGATAAATTACACAATCGTACCTAATTTTGATTAATAATACATAATTTATTTCTAAATAATTAATTTGAATAACAATTTTCTTGGTTAGTAGCAGTGAAAGCACTGCTGATATGCATACTTTCAATGCTGATTAGCATATCAAAAGGGGACTGGCGACATTGCTGCCGTGACTAAAAATTTGACCACAACGCAAGTGCCTGCCTAGTTGGGCACCTCGTGACTAATGATCGAAAAAACAGAAGCAGCTTACGAAACTAATACATTCAAAGCATGAAATGAACCTGCTACTTTGCAACAACCGCGGTCGCTTTTTTGACTACCTTATAGTGTATATCAGTGAAACACACTTCAGAATAAAGTATAGTACTACATTAGCATACTTCTTACACGCTTATTTTTTACTATTATTTTTCTAATGATTTCTTGAAATAACAATACCACTAATTAAAAGTAATTGCATTATCTTATTACGCTAAAAGATAAACGCATAAAATGATCATGCTCGATTTAATTATGTATGTGTTACTGATTCGTACTGTAGTTACTCTTAAAACATATGAAAAGCCAGGCAGCTTGGAGATTACCACATTTCCGTAAGAACACACCTTTCGAGAGAACTATAAAGCGCTTACTAACAATAATTATGAAAATTGCCTTGGAATTTTGTCTTTTTTTATATGATGTATTGCAAATTAAACTAATCTTTCGTAGACTAATTTCTTTGTATAATAAATTCTGATTTTGCTATTGATGTTTACCTATATATGTCAAAAAATATATGTGAAATTAAAATGGCAACCTCAACTGTTATTTATCCATTTCACAGTATTTTTCTTTGAAGTATGCTGTGTTTTGAAATCCACAAATTCACAAAGTTTTACACTCTGTCTACCTTTGAACATCTAACTTGTGTATTTGGTGTGTACATACGCCTGTATACGTTTGTATAGTACCGCAAATATAATCGAGATGAGATCATTTCTAAAACCATGGCTCGGTTCATCTGCAGGTAACGACCACCGCACGGTAAGGTCTGCTAACAAAATATAGATTAGGGAGTTAAAATATACTACCTGTCAATTTAACAAGATTCCACAGTCTGACTCATTAATGACGGCTCTGCAGTCGGTGCTGAGAGTGCCGAGGAACTTGATTGAAATGTTGCAAGACTGTGAGAAAATATTCCGTTTTATCTTACACAATTAGTTCTGCGAAAAGCAAGCTTGTTATATTATAATGCCTTATGTCATCTAATGGTCGCTTTGTACTTAATTTATACTACGCAATAAGTGAACGAAAACCGGGACTATGCGATTTTCTCTTGTTCGTTAACATACAATAGTAAAATTATATGTGAAAACTTTTACCGTGTAACAGTGATCTTTGAGTGTGTTTAAACAACATAAAATCTTGATTGACGTTCGTTTACACAATATAGATCTTTGTTGGTATCATGTTACAAGGAAAATTTTGTATATATTCTGTATTTCTTATTATTCGAAAAAAACGGTATTTTGTTGAGTAGATATTAGTAATTCATATAATCAAAATTAGTTGATTATATTATTTTATATTTATAAGTAAAAATATCAAACGGTGTTACAAAAATGAGCTGATTTAACGTCGTTTTGGTAATCTCAATTCTTTAAAAAATTAAATTTCAAGTTTGATGTTGATCAATTTGGATGCAGTATACTTTTTTCGTGACCTTTACCAACTACTGTAATAGACGAGTCTGTGAAATATTTAGAAGAATGCAGTTGAAAAATTAGAATACCTTCAAGGAAAATCTAAAAAAATGGATAGCCCATTTGCATAAAGGTAGTCCATAGTGCAATATTTCAATTTGTTCCGCAAGCTCGTCGTCAGATTTTCACATAGGCATTTTGCGTTTTCTTCGCGCTGCGAGTCTGCCGGTGCGCGGCAGATAGAGCGTGGACAATTTAAGAAATCGCATATGCAGAACCGTCGACGCAAATAATGGAACTGGTACAGATACACTGCACAGACACAAGAGCGCGGCAAGGCCACCGAATAAAATATCGTCGCAAAAACCGAGCCAAGTGGGTTAGCGCGGCTCAGAGAATGTTAACGCAAGACTTTCTCTCGCACACACACTTCCAGCGCATTCCTAAGGTGGCCGCCCGGCAACATTGGTGTGTAGCAAAGTTCAAGTTATGATAGGTGTCGGCTGGGTGACGTCAAGGCTGCTCGCGGTTGTGAAATCGCCTCCAAGCTTTCATTCGGAGGCATTCAAATCAGAACAAAATAACTTAACTCGAGGCATTTCCTAACGCACATGTAAAAATCATTTTCCTCCGAAAAACTTTTGTATACAGTCATCACATTTTTACGGCTCAAAATAAGTATTTAGTATATTATGCCATACTTCTATCTTGCCACTTGTCTCCAAGATGCCTAAAATATTTTTATTTTTTTTTGATGTTTTATAATATTTACGAAAACTCATTCGATTCCTCAGTTCTGAGAATTTCGGACCGTCGTTATTTAATTGTGAAAGTTGCCGCAGTAAGCACGAGACGATGGCTTTTGGATTTGAAATTCAGATTTAAAACAAAAATAGTTATTCAAATTTGACAAGATTTTTAGCATTTTGAATTTCTAGCGCTTCCTTCTGTTACGAAAATTTGAGCTCTGGCGCAAAACTTTCTTCAGTCGGCCTCAGAGGAGCGAACAGCCTTGGAGGCTGGCGGCGCGGAGGTGTAATCGCGCGGTTATATCACGCGGTGCCGCGCCAGTTCGTAAACAAATTTCACCCGCTCTCGGGAAAGTTCTGTTTACGATCGGAAGCGAGACTTTGGGGGCGATCGGAATGCCGTTTTCTCTAGTCCAGAGTAGTTCTTCGCGTTCAAAATTAAAATGATACAATTTCAGGAATCAGGGATCAAACGCATACGGATCGAGAGTGGCACCGACCTGAGGAGCTCGCTGGGCAAAGTCCTGCTCGGACAGCGCTGCCAACCTGGCACCGTCCATGCTGAAGTATTCCATGGGCACCAACGGCAGAGAATACTGCCGAAGGGTCCACAGAAGCCACGCCTTCACATCTTCACCGCTCCACTGCAGAGGATCTAGAAAAACAAATTAAACATGCGCATTAATTCCACGTAAAAACACGATTTGTAAATTTTAATTGGAGCAATATCGCAGTCAATAAAGTTCGATAACACCCATAGACAATTATACAAAAATAATTTAAATCCTCTATTGCTCATTTGTTGCATAATTTATTCACTTAAATTTTACTTAATATAAAATCTAACGATAATGCGTCTATAAAATAAGCCATTAAACAGCCTTACGCCAGTATCTACCGACGCCAGGTTAATATGATTGTCACGAACGTGATTTACCACTATCACAATACAAAATCGAGTTCGCTTTACTTCATACGTATTTAATTTGCTTTATTTTTTCCCAGCGCGGCGGCCGACCACACCCAAGGCCCGCGAGAGAACCGGTATACGCAAATGAATTATTTCAAGACACACCGATAGTTCTATAATTTGATCGATATCGGCTATCTGGTTCCGCGGAGCGAGCGTGTTAATGACCGGACAATGCGGGTAAGTTATTTACAATCGTATCATTGTTTACTGCCCAAATCTGTCATGTAGCAGAAGAAAAAACTACCTGGTCACGATTAAAATTAGTTCGGCCTACAACTCCACCAGGGCTGTGCTACGAGAACGGTACGAGAAGAAATTAATTTTTTTATCCATAAAAACTTAGTATCTATAACAAAATAACAAATATTAAATTGCAAACAAAATTTTTTTTGCTGCACTTTATGAAATTTGTATAGTTGTAAAAAAAAACAATTAATCATATATTCTAACAAAACAAGAATCACAATAAATAATTTACTACTCAATTGAGCTCGTTATTTTTAAATGTAACATTTCATATGAAATTGATGGCTATAAGGTCTCAAAGTTTAGTCTTAAACGTATTAAATATTAATTTTAGCCACAAACGTCTTGTAATTTCAATCGCCGTAAAACAAAGCACACCGTGAAGGGAAAATCTTCTTTTGGCGTTTTATTCAGCAATATAATTTTATTATCGAAACTTATTTTAATTTTCACCTTAAATCAACTATATGTTGATATAAAGCGTCCAACGGTTATTCGTGAAGTGTTTTCAACGTACTGGCGTTCAAAATGTTGCGCACCCCTGCTTTTTAATATAACCATAGTATGCGCACAAAATACTCGCGAGCTTTTCTCGCTCTGCCTTGTTAGCCGCCATAGCGCTCTCTCGCTCGCGGTAGTATTTTTGTTTTTGTTGTCTATAAACTGACAGCAAAAACACCCAAAGCAATTAATACCGAGCTGTCGTTGTATTTTTAATGCGACTAGAAATCTAACTGGGAAAAAAATAGCCGAAAAGTTGATACGACACGCCGACCAGAACCGAAGGGGTGTAAATCTTGTACTTTTATTATCATATGTTTATCTTTTGACGGCGCGAACAGTTGACTGGATGTCAAAATTTTAAATTATGGCTTTAAACCGATTTAAAAAAAACTATTTTTTATGTTGGCAAAAAATTATGTTGCTTTGATTTAGAGGTGTGGAAATGACGCAAAGACTTGTGTTTATTTATAAAGTTTTTTTTTTATGGCGTTGGATTCTAGCTTAACGAATATAATTAAACTATATAAGGAAATTTTAAAAGTTTGCAAGTGTGTCATAAGATCCTGACATCATAAATTATTGTGAAGCACGGAAAATATAAATTAGTAATCGATACGTTTGCTCGTACGAGTGGCTTCTGTGCATTTTGTAAATGCGCTGACGCGCAGCGGTCTCGTTGGCGATGGCAAAGACGATCGTTGCGGGTAATTTAAAGTTACACTTTGTTCTATTTTTTAGTCTATAGAATGACAACATTAAATGTCACAAAAAATATTATCTTCAAATGTCAACGGCATATAAATCGGTAGTTAAAAATAAATAAAACCAAACATACTATCGACTATAATTGAAGTTCACAAAAATAGTATTTTACTTTTTTATTCACACATTTGTACCTATATAGTATATATATATGAAGCTCTATTTTTATTGTTAATTTAAAAAAAATTGATAAATATTAATATTATTAAGGGAAATACTAGGAATTTCAGGTTTTTTAGGCTCTTATATTTGACAAATTTAAGAGCCTTTGCGTACACAAAAATAATTGCTGAAAATAAAACCACCGTAAAAAGACAATTCAATGCATGCGGTACAGTGTAAATTGAACAGTTCTGCTGCACACCATGCCAGTTTGGTGTGATGAAGAGTCAGGTTTTTGCGTTCTCCGTGGTGGAGGCCTCAATCATGAGTGGAAGGTGGCGGGCATGACCATCGCGGGAGCATATCGCACAGTGGGCGCACTTCTAGGGCAGCGGCCCCCGGCGACGGTCAAATGGCCGCAGTGCTCGTGCGAGGCACTCTTACATTATTTACCTTTATATACCTTTCAATTTGCTATATGATTTTTTTACAGTTAGACAAGGCGCACACTGCTCCAGAGACTTTTCACAGTTGTCTGATAGACATTTATCGCTATTCAATCATTGACCGTAACGTGTGGTAACATACATTCAAATAAATTTTAATCGCATTGGTTTAAAATAAATTTGCGTATCTTTGGCATGTGAGCTCAATCAATCATTTTTTTTCAAAAATAAGCCATATTTCGCAAAAATAACAGAGTTAAACTTATGTATGTATCAATAACTCGAAAAATAATCAGCCTTCTATCTTTAGAAAAACCTAAGGAAATGCTCACACTGCAATATAAATTACCTAAATAATTTATACTTTTATAACTACTGGCTTGCATAAGGCTCCCTAAAATTTTAATAAACGTAATTATTTATTTTCAATAGTGTTCTTTTAAAGAGTGGGTATTTCATAAGTTACTAACATTGACGTAAACCAATCGAGTTGAGAGATTTTTACAAGTTTGGGAAAAACCACGGAAGCCATTTATTGTACAATGCACGAGCTCGATCATTGTAAGCGCACAATCAGGTTTCCTACTCAATATTATATTCACGAAACGGGTACTTGTTTTTGAATTCCATTATTTCGTGATTTAAGCAAGAATTATATAAACCACAGTATGAATCACAGAACCAGGTCTTAGCATGTTTCATTTCACAAGACATGCGATGAAATTTAAAATAAGTGAGTCACGACCAACTAAAGCGGATTGAAGAAATTAATAATGGAAATCAGAAAATACTATGGTGTAGTAAGTCATTATCCACGAATATAAAACGCATTTTCATTGAATGACGTAATGATGATGTACACCGAGAACTAGAGGAAGTAAATCCGTGTAATTTAATATGAAAAGGTAAGAGATTTTTTTATACTGTGGAATCAACCTATGGATTATATTTTGATTATTGCCTTCTATAAAGGCCAATTGATTTTTTTTATGATGAACTGTTTTTTAAGTAATAATATTTTTTTCATATATGGTTAGGGCCAATTGTAACTTTGTCGCCGCCTATTCGTGCTCTGTTATTGTTGTCATGTGTATAAAAATTAATCTCTATATTTTTTCTAAAAAATTCAGCACTTCTTGACCTCGGTGTATTTCTTTAAATGACACACCGACTATCTGTCAAATCTGTGACAACTAATGTCTTAAAAAATCTTTGGGATAAGGATAAAAGAAAACGTAGATAAAACTGAGTTATTCAAAGCACAAATGTTTGGAGAAACTACATTAAATAGTATATTTGATATCAAATAAAATGAACAATTTTTAAATATAATATGTGAATATTTATGTGAATAAAACATAAAACAATTAATACAGTTTTATTATATTTTAAAACATATTAATTAAATGGCGCGTCATATAAAACGCTGAAACAAACGATATATTTTTCTTTTAATTAATTTAATCGCTTGTTTTGAATGGATATTTCCTTGAACTCTGTTTCCTTGTGCGATTTTTTTTTGATTTTGAACCGCAATATGCTGATAAGCTATCACATAGCGTTGGCGCACAGCGGAAGTCGGCGACTTGACCACCAGAGACCGACCTGTAGCCACTTGTAATGCACACAAATATTGCAAATTTGTAATAGATAGAGAAAGAAAACAGTATTAATCGTTTGATAGACGTACAAAGCCGACACCGACGACAACTTTTCCTAACTTATCTATGATTTACGTGAAATTGTTTCCCCGGGGCGAACGACGCCATCAGGTTATAGATAAAGCATTTCACTGGCGGTCATAAGTTGTCTTCAAATATGACGTATAATTAAATTCAATCAGATTTATCTACTTTCCAATAGCAGTGCTAATGAAACGCCCGAGCGGTCAGGCTCGCTCGGCCGTGGCGACGGAAAAGCCTTCGCCGTGCTATTTAAGCGATCAGTTCATATCGCAATACTGCCTGGTAAGCATTTTATGCCAGATCGAACTAATCGATGCATACAATCTTTCGAGTTCATATTTTAAAATGCCAAATCTATTTCCTTATTGATACATGCACAAACAATCAATTTAATTTTTTTTTTTACTAAAGCAAAACTCATTTAAAAAACTATGAATCTATATATAGCATTCAGGTTAGTGAATGCTTACAGATTTTAAATACGATGAGATCGAGCATTGCTGTAAGCGTATTTTTGCAATATACGCATGAAACATTGCGTTTAGAAATGCAATGATGCATATTTAGAATTGTTTGGTTGTAAATGAAAATCAAAGCAGCGGGTGGATAATTCAATATAACTTTTGAACTACTCATTCAATTGAGTATGTTTGAAGTGTATACGTGATTTGAAGCAGAAGAGTATAGATACACGCGATACAGAAGAGATGTAAAGAAGTCGCTCCTCCGGCGAGCTCCGCGGCCGCTGGGCTACTTTCGTTCCGAGGAAAGAGCGTACAGCCAGCCGAGCGAGAGCGCGGCGAGGAGAGATTGCGCGGAGGACTGTACGGGCGCTGACGTCAGGAGAGCCTCGCTCGCGGCAAGGCCTCGTGAGGCTGCGCGAGGAATTTGGTCGACGTTTCCATTTCCGATCGCCGCCATCTTTGACTTATCCGAGTGAAATGTGCGCGCGGGATGAAAAGGATGGAAGCCGAGTTGATTTGCCGTCGCTTATCACATGACGGTGAGCGGGCGATGTTACCGGGGAAGAGTAAAAGCTTGCGTTCCAGCGTACAACTGCTGATTAGATTAACCGGATTGATTAACCGGTGTTATCTCCCGTTTTTATCGTGAGTTTTAGTTTGAATCGGATAAATCAATATACCGTCTCGCACATAATAAATATTTCAATTTTTCGGTATTCAACATATGTATGTTCAGTAATCAAACAATATTCTGTCACGTTGTACTTTATCAACAATATATAGACAGAATTTTCTGCTATAGAGTAAGTTTACACATATTTTCCCCTACACAATTAAAAAAACTAAAATAGAGAAATAAAGCCCAACAACCTACTCGCAAGGTCATTAATTGATATTTATAGATTTCGGTTGTCTGATTAACAATCGACGCTACGAAAACAGAAAAGCCTCTTCACACGCTGCGACACAACTCACAACCAAATAGTACTAAGCAAATGGCGTTCCTTAATTTTTTGTGTTTTTTTATATATTTTTTAAAGCCTTAAAAACCCAAAATAAAGAGACGGTATTATCTGTTTGCAAATCGAACGGTGTAGGGGCCTTTGAGCTCTCTACACACGCTTCGACACGACACGAGACCGACTTGCAGTCGGCCAATGCGTCCCTTTATTTTGGATATTTTTTTATAGTTTTCCTTATGTAAACAACGCAGCGTAGAACGCAATCGACTGATTGCAAATCGGTCGCAAGTTGTGTCGCGACGGGTGTAGGGGGCTTTACCACTCGGTTGCGTCGCAGCCAGGTGAACAATCGACGCGACGAAAACAGTAAAAAACCGCATACGATTGAATAAGCAGATCGGAGGAGATAGCGGTACAGTCCGATTAAGAAGCCGCGAGTTCTGAGCCGCGCTCGTTGGGCATTCCGGCCGCGGCACTGACATCTGACTCCTCGGCTTGGCAGTCCGCGCACGCCGGCCCTGTGTGCTGTGTGCTGCGCTGAGTTATTCCGCGGCGATCGTTGATGAGCATGCGAAACTGATGACCCAAATTTTTCCCATTGTTTTTGAGTCATTCGTGATATAGTCAGGTAATATTTTCGCTTGTTTACGCTTTTCGGCCCCGCCGGGCGTGAGAGTAGAATAATACATTCGGCGAGCGCGCTTATCGATTCTGCTTATCGGCAATCCAGACGTCGAATCGAGTCTCCGTTGCCAAATTTTTTATCGCCCGTTCGGGACATCAATATTGATATCGGGTGTTCTTTCAATCCGACGAGGTTTTGCAGCACTCGACAACTGTGAAACCACAGTGCACTGTGATTTTATTTTTTACCCTGAATAAATGGTAGGTGAAATTGTTATTGATCATCCCAAATCTGGATTATTTACTATTTAATCTTATTGTATGCATTAGCTGCAGCGTAGAGGGACCCGCTACACTTTTTACCTTAAGAAAAGTATGAACAGACAACCAAATTTGTCCAATGAGATAATCACCAACCTCCTCTGAGGAGAGGTACTTGATGAGCTCTAGTTGCATTTTTACTGTGTTTATAAATAGCTTGTTTTTTTTAAGTTTATTTATAAAAAAATTGAGTGACGCATGTATTATTTTATAAAAGAAAATATTAACAAGTTTTATGCGTGAGTCGTGGCACTCGCGTGAAACAAAAAACAGAGATTGCGACGAAGATAAGACTTAAGATTGGATATTTTTATAAAATTTACCCCGGTTTTATTGAGGCACGGGTGATAATAAATTAGCAACGATCGCGATAATGGAAGATAATTTCGCAGTTAATTGTCCCAAGTCGCGCACAGGTGCGTCCTCGGCGAGCCGCGCAGGAGCCAGCCCCAGTCAGGGTGTGACGGCGTCTGATGGCAGATTGCATGTGCGATGCGACACGCCGAGGACTTGTCCAACCTCGTTTTTCTTAATGAGCTGCATTACTACCACATTAGTCAACCTTGAGAACAAAGAAAGCTGCGAAAGCGTCCGCAAAAAGAAACACTAGCAAATTGCTTTACTGTATTGAAAGGAACAATTGTTACTTGTTAAAACGTTTGTTTTATTCAACCCATAATTTATCTTTGAAATTCGTTAACGTTTATCTCGTTTGGACAGAAAATAAATTTAAAAAACTATGCCTGGCGTGCCATTCCCGTACGCTGAGTTTCTAATGTATATTTGGATTTAAAATTATTTATTCAAATAATTTACTGGAGTCTATATTTGTAACGTGTTATAAATATATCTTGAGATCATTAAATTTAACGCTGGGAAAATTTTGGCACACGGTTAGGCGGCTTAAAGAATTTTTATACATATTAAGTAAATATTTTTGTGAGGTCATGACTGGATTCAAAGCGTCAAAGACTTGGAAAATACCGACACGTGATTTAAATGACGATGCATTTTTAGACAAATAAAATATAAATGAAAAACATTTCGAGATGATTGCGTTCTTACCTGGTGAGATTCCCAGGGCGGTGCAGGTGTTGTCCACGTCTTTCCTCATCTGCTCGATTGCCAAAGATAGAACCGGTTCGATCTTCTCCCTGGCCAAGGCGCTGCTGCATGATGTCATCAGGGTGTCGCTCGATCCCATCCCGTCAGGCTCTTCCATCTTCACCAGGCTCGGAGAGTAACCCGATGTCAGCGAGTCAAAGTTTATCGGACGCAGATTCAGTCGCTTCTGGAAAGAGGTGTCTTGCAACACTTCTCGGAGAAGTTGGTGATCTCTGGGCTTGGATACCGCACCTTCCAACTTGGGCACCAGAAGAGACCGGTCGCAGTCAGACTGGTTAATCAAATCTTGCCGGCTGGTGTCTTGAGAGTAACCGATGGAATCCTGAAGAATCTGGTTCTCCTTCAGAAACTCTTCTATATCGATGGCAGCCTCGTCCTTGATAGTCCTCGGAGAGAACTGCGAGGGAGAAGGGTTATTCGAGTAAGAAGTGCAAGAGCTTGCGGGAGAATGAGGGTAAGGAGAACTTCCCGAATTCTGGGGAGACAGGAGGTAATTGGGTTCTTCCTTGACAGTGAGCAATGAAGTGAAAGAATTTGAAGAGGAATAGGATAGATTCGAAGTATCGTACGGAGAGCACGGTTGAATATTAAAAGTAGGAATAGAACCTTCGTCTGAGGAAGGAGAAGGAGTGGGATACACGGGAGACTGATATCCAAAGTTGTGGAACTGCTCAAAGAATGCAGTGGTGTTCTGGTATCGATCCAGCTGGACGTTCTCAGTCTTGAAAGTGTGCGTGGACTTGAGCTGCGGTATGTTGTCCTCCAAGATGGTGGTGGGAAAGTCGAAGTCCTTCAGCTTGTCCAGGTCGTCGTCCTGGGCGGTGAACATGGGCTCGGGGGAGGTGGTGGAGTCGCCGTACAGGCTCATGAGGTGGCGCAGCGAGGGCGGAGACACGGGCACCTCTCCGTCCGGGGACAGCAGCGACAGGTCGAAGCTGTCCGCGGTGAAGCTGTAGCAGGGCGGGGACAGGCCGGCGGAGGGAACCGTCTGGGGCATCTGCAAACGCAAGCCACGCATCAGCCAAATGTCAAGTTACGAAAACAAACACAGCATATTTATAACTATATAACCTTCACAATACATATTACTATTATTCATATTGGTTTTGGTTGTTCTATCTGAATTCAACAACATTTTTGGGAGAGCGTAACTACTACATGCAGCAATATGTATCACACTCATTTTCCAAAACATATAAGTAGTGTATAACACCATTAAATAAAAATGATGCTGTGGGTTTAGCAAATTATTACAAAAATGCTTATGTATATTTGTAATATTGATTATTGGTAATTGCTTCCTGATAATAACTCCTTAGACGTAAATATTTAGTTCGTTACGTTGAATATCATATCTTTTATTTTTTCAAGCATTTTATTTTCTTTTCTCAATGTATTTGTTAAAACCAGACCATCGATAATATTGTAAGAGAGTCGTAAATCATAGAATTTCATATCATCAGATATAATGCGACTCCATTTGTTAAACACAAATCAGGTTTTCAGTTAGTTCTCTCGAATAGCTACTGAATTAAAGAGCGGCTTATAATTTGATTGCAAACAAACCGGGTTATAGCATTTAAAAGACTTGCGAACACGTTGGACACAAAGTAGGAATATACGCAACTACAGGAGTAACAACGTATAAGACTAATCACGATTGAACTCTGCTGCATTCCACTATTATATTAAAGGATAATTGACTTGATAATTGATCGACTGGACTGATAACGTCTCCATATATGTGCAGTAAAAAAATAATCTATAATCATTTAAGAGCGCAGTGATTATATACGACTTTTTTTATCTAGCACTCTAAATTATAACAATAAATTTTCAAATAAAAACTAGCACATAAATAAATATAAAAACCACACTGCAAAAGGTTTAAGTGGTACTACTCTTGAGTACTAACATTACGTCTTCCAGTCTCAATCTTTACATGCATTTGCGGTTGATGAAAATTACGTGAAACGCTTCTGGAGCACATGTGGGAATCTAATAAATACCAAATTAAAAAAAGAGCAACGAAATTCAAGCGACGCGGACGTCACAGCAGCTTCAATGACGTCGGAGGCATTAAGAATTCCCTTCGCAAACCAATCCTTGGGGTAATTTAAAAAGACAAATCCTGACCGACCACATGTACAAGATTCACACGCCAGAAAGCCCGCGCTACCCACGGAGATCGCGTCATATGCAGCGACTTTATATTCGGCAGCACTGAACTTGTAGACGTACTTTTCAACAGATGGTCCGGCAAAAACAAACAAAACTATGACCGAACTGACTTACGCGGTCCTCAGTTCCAAGTGAACTCGTGTAAATTGAAGCATGCTTTATTATATATACGATCTTATCATATTTGAATGAAAGCACTGTAAAAAATATGCATTACCCAACTGATGAATGTTGAAATGTTTTAATATAAAAAAAGTATCTGTCATAAATCATTCAAAAGGGCTGTACGCCGAGGCATCATTGAGCAGAAGTTGGTGAGTCCTTCTGACTGAATACTAAATACACCCACCAATGTGTGGCACGTATACCTGGTACGATCAAAAACGTGCCTGTCAAAAATCATTCTCAGAAATACTTCTATAAATAAATCATGATTTGCTCCGAGGGCGCCATTTGCGATGGACAAAAAACAGTGTCCGCAGCTGAGCGAGTTTCAGTCGACCGACCTTGCGCATGACACATCGCTGTTAGCATATCAATTTATTTTAGCTTTTATTAAAAAGTGCATTGATTGGTGATCCTGTGCTACCTGCTCGTGAAAATAATATATCTCCGGAGATAATGCTTCTATGATCTGCACAACCGGGCTGAGTACACCTGTACAACGAGTGTTGAAATCTTATCTTGAAACGTGCCTCGGTTATCTTTTATCAGTTATTAGAAACAACTATTAACCGGTCTGGACTAAGCTGGACTCAGTTCACCTAATTACTTCTGCATAAAAAATAAGCTTAAAGCTAGCTGCAGGAGTATCAGATCTAAACGCCAGAGCTTTGTAAGGAAAAGATTATATAATAATGCTATTGGGCAGCAGCAATATAAAACTGCGGTGTAGAAGGACCCGGGGACCCACTACACTATTTTTCCCTTAGAAAAACATGAATACTGGCTCAGCATGAGTATCTCAGTGAAATTGTCGCTAACCTCCTCTGAGGAGAGGCACTTGAAGATGAAGAAAAAATAATTTTCACTACCATATTCATACTGATAGTTACAAAGCCGTTAGTAAATAGTTAATCTAAATTATTTAAGCCAATAAAAGACAACTTATGTTAGTTTCACTCTTTCTTCTTTATTCATTCTAATATATTCAAAAAATATTCACAATAGTTTGAAAAAAATTGTATTATCATTTTTTATCAAACTTTAATTACCTAATTATATAAACTTGAAGTCAGAGAATTTAGGGGATAATGTCAAACCACCAGCGCACATGCCAATGCTAAACTTTGACTATTATATAATTTAATTGCCATGCTATAATATGTGAGCCTGCCGGACCCGATTAAAAAAATGCTCGCAAAGCTCCGATTTGATCTTGAAAGCAACCTTAACCGATTTCATAACAAATTAAGGCTGCCATAAAATAAATAATACGTAATGCGGAAATTCAGGCCATGCTACTACTGGCGAAATATGTCACGACCCGCCAGTCGTATAGTTTTTGTTTTAGTTCTGATATGAGCCGAGGACCTTGGTTTTTTTCCATGAAACTTCTAAGTTTTGGAGTTCAACAAACTTATACCGGCGCAAGTACTCGCATACCGATGTCGGGGCAAGCGTCGCCAACAACGGCACCTACGAAGTGCAACTCCAAAAAAAAAAACACCTTATTGCTTACATGTACAATCTAATTACACGAATGTATTCAGCAAAGTACGAGAGTTTAATTATATAAATATATTCGATGAAAATAATTTTACAGAAAACCTAGAGAACTGTTAAAACATTTAAAAAAGCATATATTTGTTATTTTAGGTTTATTTTGCCAGCTTGTATATCCTGGTATAAATTCCTGAAATTCAATTCTTGCATAATATGTCCATCAAGCTGACTATCGAAAAACGTTATTTAAAAGTTATACAATAGATAAACAACTAATTTTTTCCAGTTCATAATATAAAGTGATAATAAAAATAGATATACGTATATTTTTATGATGTTGATTATCACTTGACCAAAAAACTAAAGTTATCACAGTACTAATAAATGTCATATTAAAAATAAAACATTTTAAAAATGGGTCGCACTATCTGTAATTGACTTTGTAAATATTGCATTATTATTTGAGGCATAAGTAACGTGACTAAATATACACATACGTGTAGTGTGGAATACGTGAAAGCAATCCATAACAAGTGGCAGTGAAAGGAGTGCATCACATGGTGGCCCGTCCAAGACACGCTTTGCGTCGGAAAACTGCGCTGTGTAGTTAGAGAAAACACTTAACATGCTTCTAGACCAGTAAGGCGACTGCAACTACTACTCGTTTCCTAGATTTCCATTTGTTACAATGACTCCGACAGTACCGAGCCTACCCGCAAAAACGAAACATTCACTAAGCTAGAAAACACGCTTTTTATTTACACTTGAAAATAATATTACCTTAAAATATTTTTGGTAAAATGAAAACAAAACAATGAATCGCATTTGAAAAACCAATTATAAAACGGCGCGAAGAGTCGACAGTGAGACCGGCGGGGTGGAGGGTGTGGGAAGGGGGGCGGAGTTCACCTTCGCTTAGCAGAATCGGCGGTCCATGACAGCGTCCCTGCAGATCCTCTGGACACTTCACTGCGTCACTGGACGGCACCACCGCTAGCTCGACCGGTCGCTCCCTTAGACTCGCGCAGACTAAGCGCGCTCCCCCGCCTCGCTCCGCTGAACGTCCAGCCCCATATGACCGTCTCGTTCACGCACAATCATGGGAAATACCTGATATCGCCAGGCGAATAATTTACCATCTTGAAAAAATCTCAGCTACTTCCGTCTCTTTTGTGCCGCAGCCTCCGCGCATATCTGCGTCTCTGTCCGGCAGCCGGCGCTCGGTTCGCCTTGGATTTTTCTCGAGCTGCGGTCGCCCACACTCTTCCTGGTTTGCTGACGTCACCGAGGCTCCGATCTATTTGCACGACGCCATACGATTTAAAGCCTGCCATTCATCGTCTCGTGTACTCTATTGTTACGAGCGGCTGGAGCTCCGCGGACTGGAGTAGTAAACCGAACGGCTGCCACTAACCGAACTTTCGGATATTTTTAAACGATTTCCATCCTTGAGCGAGTTCAAGACGATAGCATTGTTAGAAGCGATATTTATTTATGACTACTTTGTATTCTCGGGGCATACTCGTGTGGTATACCTGTTGTAGGTGCTGTCAGTTTTGCAACACATTTAATCGCATGAAACACATATAGTAAAACTTGCATCTTAGTAATTGAATGACAGGAGATGATGTCAGAGAAAACCGCTCTACTCAGAATGTGCCCCTTTGTGTCAATCGGCATGTACGACAAGAGCCAGTCACTTCTAGTAATTACTCAATGTGTGTGAATTTTAATTTAAGCGTCAATCATCGGCCGGCCTTATTTGCTGACTACAAGGCATTATCATTGTTTGACAACCACATTGCATGTAAACACACTCGGTGCCTGACCTCATGCGCAATGGCTTAGTGACACTACCGAGAACAAAATCGTCAATTGCTGACTTAATAACACAAATAAAGAACGCGTATGCTGTAACGAACTTCTATGACTTACAAGATGAAAATTGTTTGACTTTGATGGGATATTTAAAAAAAAATTTAATAAAAAAAAACACGTTTTGTTCTTGTGATTGCTTTTTTCGATAGGGTTTTTTTTCCAGTGTATGTCTGTATGATCCCATAACAGAGCCTCTAAATCCCCTCCGTTCATTTCCATAGGCTTAATGCAACCAATATTAATACGGCTTAACCATCTCCAAGTTACAAATATATATTTATGAACACAAAACCTCTTGGATAATGATATTCGATAATATAGTTAAAATAATTTTTTTCATTGAAATAATTGGGAATACCAGATGTCGTAAGTACTTGAAAATTTTACACCAAAACATAGATCCTTAAATATCTAGTAAAAACCAAGTTGACAAATTTATTTTCAAATATACTAAGTAAAGTGTAACATATTTTATAATCTGCCAATACTCAGTAATAAACACTGTATAATTTAATACATGAATAATTTAATATTAATAATTCAGGACATGAGAGATATAACATCTGCACGTTGTAGTAGGCTCCCTTTTGAATTCATAAAACGTTTTTATTGCGATATCAATATGTATATACATTTAAAAATACTTATCATTTTATATTACAATTTCAAATCACGCGAATCAATAAATGTGCTCACGATCTTACATATACTCGCTTTAAGCTTAAACAAGTCAAACCACAATACCAACCTTAAAAGGCAAGCAGCTACTTTGGAATAATATGAAAAAATAGTCAAAAAGCAATGATGGATCTTGGTTACGAGTGGTCAAAATGTTGAAATTTTTGTAGCTGAGCAGAAGCTGGCCAATTTGTTTTTACAGCTGCAAAAACAGACTGTTTTTTTTTTTAATTTTTGTGGCAAAGATTTATTTTTTTGTGTTAAAAAGTATAATTGCAACATAAATCATTCCAGGTAATAATACCAGACAACAGAATTTTTTTCTTATATAAGTAGTTTTAAACCAAATATTATAAACGTTGCTCTGAACGCATACATTTTCAAAGTATGATGTCAATAGATAACGATTCTGATGATTGAAAGTCTATGTAATTGCACAGTACGTCTTATCATAATGTGAGTAAATTTATCTTACTCGATTTTTTTAATTGATCAATATCGATGCAACTTATCAAGTACTTATGGCCTATTCTTCTGTAATCTCCACCAATGGTCTGCCATAATTTTATGTGGCAAGCAATCCAAAAAATATATATCAATCACTTGAACTTGAGTCACACTTTTGGCGTCTTGTGTTTTTCCAAATACTTATACCTTTTTTTATGCATATGCTTGATTTATACGCTTGAGAGCTGAATCTTCCGTTCATAAAATAAATAAATCTTGGACGCATACAACAGGTTTTTTTTTGGGCAATAATAATTATTTCACTAATATTTTATATACCCATTGTAAAACAAGCATGAATTTTTAATTAGACTATCGCATAACCCGCGTTTAATTTATGTTGTTATTCAGAAGGTTTTATTCGATCCAATAAATCTGTAGGTCGGTTTATACCCTGTTCTTTGAAGAATATAAAGCGAGTCGTGCCGAGAGTGACTGAGTATTACATCACAGAAAATCCCAAAGCTGGAAACCGCATATCTTAGTTGATACTAATTTTAACTCATCGATATATCTCATTTTATATAAATAGAAGCAGTTAACACTACGTGGGTGTCAGTCATCAGAAGTGCTAAACTTCCATAATAACACTTCCACGCAGTATCCACGGATGACGAGGCACATCATGATACAACCAAAATGGCCGCATTTATGAATTGCAGTGTCTTTTATTTTCGGTTATTACCTAAACCCAGCTCTGACGTAGGCAAACAACTCCGTCATTCGCGTTAGTAAAGGATTCAAGCCATAACTAAACCGCAATCAGCATTAGCCACACGTCAACTCAATAACTCGAACGATACGATGAATTCATTGATCACAATCTGTTTCTGGACTCATAATTACTTCATTTGAAATGTATTTTTGGTTCAAAAATAAGCTATGTAACTACAGTATTTAAGAACTATTCATTAACAAAAACATAATTTTTAAATGTTTTATTAGGGAAAAATAACATTATTGAAATTTTCAGCTGGCTTGGTTATGTCAAATCTATGTTTTAATATTCCCACTATCTGTGGATCTCATTTTACAAAAATTGTAATTCGTCCGGTAGTCCCTTAAATTTAGAAATAACTAACTGTTTCACAATAATTATTACGCTAACTGGATTTACAAGAACTTCATAAAGTGCAATGTTTATGTAATACATAAGTCATTAGCATATAAGTGGGCAGATAAATAAACATAGAGAACAAACCTTATTCATAAGTTTATATCATTCAGGAAATTCCCATTCGTATAGATGTTATAAGTACTATTTAATAATGCAGTTGTAAATTATAATTGCACATTACCACGTAAATCATATGCATTACTTGATACATGAAAAGTCAGTACTTTTAGACTGACTCACCAGTAATAATAAAAAAAACCTTAGAATTGCCGGAGGATAGATTTAGCATTATTTAAATTCATTATAATATAACGTATTCTCACTGATACAATTACTTATATTGAAATAAAACTTGATCATTGGCTTATGATTCTTTGCAATAAGAAAATATTTTATTTTTAAATCTAACAATAGTATAAAGTTAAAATAAAAACAAATGAGATTCTAAGATATGTTTAATTAAAACTCACGAAGGGCTCAAACTTCTTATCTGTGTGCTTGTAATTTTTTAAAAGTAAATTAGGAATAATCAGAGCTGCTGACTAGCGAGATGCTTATGTCTGAGAATAAAAATAAAATGACATTGCAATTATAAAAAAAAAAATTTCCAAATAAATCGATAATTTCAATTTAAAAATCTTACAACATGTTGAAGTAAGTAATATAAATTCTATGTCGCATAGATATCGCATTTCCAAATTATACTGTCATAGCTAAATACCTGACCTTTTATTCTAATTTCAGATTCAACAATAGTCATCTCGACATAAATGGTGACATTTCAGATTATCTGCATCGCAGCATGGGGTAAACGAATGTTAAACATGCAGTAGTCTCCAACCTTTTTTGAAGCCAACCAAAATAAATGAAACTTGTTCTATTAAACAATATAAATATTATACACGAATGCGACACAAAAGAAAAGGATCATTTTTAGTAATTTGAAACCAGTTTTGTTTTGGAAACTCTGCTACGTTATATTAAAATATCAGTAGCCATTAATTCAATATAACAACATCATGTTTAATTAATTGTTTTTTTTTTTATTTTAGTAATTTTTTGGAATCGTCGTATCGATTTTAAAAAAATTAATAAGGTATTAGTGTCTTTTGTTGTAAACGGAATATATCTGTCGTTATATAAGGAATTCGTTAATAAAACATCAAAGTTGAATAATAAAAACGTGTATCATTCGTGAGCCTCAAAGTTCAAGCTGCGAAGAATTCTATTGCTCGTACAATAAACAGCGTTATGACTACATAAATCTCGGTGCAAACGGAACAGTGCTCACTGTGACTTTAATGTGAAACTAAAGCCTGAACGGCGCGCTCTTGTTCGATAACGTTCAAGTTTTTTTGCAAACGCAGCCTCAAGCACAGAAAGAGACATCAACGAACGGTTAAACCTCTGCAGCAAACCTAAAACCTTTATTTTATTTTCTCTTGTTTTTATTTATTATTTGAATATTTCTGTTCAAAAATACTAAAGTTCATTGGTTTTTTTAATTTACTTATTTTAAAACTCAAAGTTTACAATATTTATATTTTTTCAAGAAGTTATATCGTCTATCTATTTAAAAAAGTAGTTCTAAACCAACTTTGATATCATATCACTTGGTAGTATTGAAGAAAATATACAAAAATAAATATCTGAGGGAATCCGTAAAATTCAATACACAAAAAGCAACAAAAAACATTAAACTGTATTTTCAAATGACGTATTTGTCACATCGATTTTTTTAATATTTAAATTGTGTTATATTTTATTTTGGGAATGAATGGAGTATTTTTGTGAATTTTTCTAAATAGAAATTAAAAAGTTATTTCCTATAATGAGCTTTAAATATATTTTAAGATGAAATTCCTGCGATATGTTTACAATAATATGATGATCAGATTTGCGCACGCGCTGCCAAATTGACGGGCTAAAAATTCAAAGAATGTAGAATGTAATTTTAATTTTGAATATTATCATTATCCACAGAATGAACGGGCAAAAATGGATGAACCGCAGTGTCTCTCCGTCTTTTTTCCTCTACATACCTGGCATATAAGCCTGTCTCTGTCTAGTAACCGGTCCTTCTGTCGTACATCTCAAGGACTCGAGAAACGTGCGGTTTTTCCAAAATCGAGCGGCGACGACGCGTCACTCTGCCCGGCCAGGAGTCCGGAGAGATGAGTCTAATCGAATTGTTACTTATTTCGAACAATTCATTACGATAATCGAATACTTTATTTAATATCCCAAAATCGTCAGCCAAAAAATTGGACGATTTAATTAACCACGCTCGAAGTCGAAAACAATAAATTTTAATTTTCAATAATTTTTCGATACAAGTACCAATCAAACATAGCTTTGATATTGAGGCAAGAAGTAATTAACAATAAATAAACAATTTTTGTAATATTTCATTATATCACTTTATAAGTCTCATTTAAAAGTACACCATGATGCTACTATTTACTTTATTGTTTTTATGTGCTTACAAATTCGCATAGACATTTAATCAAAGGTGTGATTCGGTTTATAAAAAAACTATATGAGTGACGTGTCCGTTAAGAAGTTCCAATCTGCAATGTGCAATTTTAGCTGATTAAGCATAGAGAGATGTTAATCTTTATTCGGATATTTAAATTCTGCATACCCGCGGCAATTTTCGAGCAGTTATTAGTTTTTTGATCGATTGCTTGAAAATGAAGGCACGCGTTCTGGTCCAGGATATTTTATGGTCCAAATCGAAGGAAGTCGATTATTAAATATAATTAACACAAAACTGTGTAAGTTACCATACTCGATATAATAATACAGTTGTGATCATATATTACATTTAATTATAACTTAGTAAAGTGCCCCAGGTAAAATGTACACAAATCTTCCCATAGCAAAATCACTTCTATCCGTAAAATATGTGTTTCAGTTGTCAGTATGTTAATTCGTCGCCTTACAAGCGTACATTTGAAATAAACCCATTACTTTTTTTGCTGTTAATTTCTTACTTTTATTATATATGCGTATAAACAGTTTCGATTTGCTTAATAATATAATTATAGTAGCTTGTGTATAATAATATGAAAATTCATAGATTAATAGGACTAAACTATCAAAATCGTGCACATTTACAACTAGAGGTATTCATTGAAAGCAGCGTGTTTAAATAGCAATTCTAAGCCACTTGTCAGTATTTAAATATTTGTTTAATTTCACCCAATATATCATAAAATGTGCTGTATTATATTCTATATTATCTTTGTTTTCTCTGCACACACATTAATTTATCTCTGAAGAAAAGAAAAAATTCAATATCTGAAATGAGATTGATTCACAAAATCAAAGTTCAAAGACAAAATATTGATTACTTTTGTTTGTTATGAGTTGTTAAATTATTCCGATATCATATCACACTGAATACAGAACACTGTTAATATTCAATAAATTAAAAATATATTTATCTTTTTATAAAAAAATCTGGAGCATTTTAGGTTGCGGTGCGGTTGCGAGATTAGGATATCCATTTTTTGTTCGGGTCATTTAAATTGGATCGTTCTTAGATTGCGATTTAATACCAATGCGTGATAAATCTATATTCATATATTAACTATCGCGGACTCAGTTGCCTAGTCAAATATCGCAGCCACACGTTTATATTAAAACAATATAAATGTGAAATATATACGTAGACTATTTGGATTAAATATTTTTACACATGAGCAACCAGAATCTCTTTAATATGGTGCTTGTCATGTTTATCTCTACTATTTTATAATGGCAGACATGGCATATATTTTATGAGGCATTCTTTGCCGAGAAACCGTTATGATACAAGGTGAGGCCGTACGCATATGTACAATCTAGAGGATAAATACTCATTTTCACAAAAGCAAATTTTCTCATTTTATTTAACTATCAAGTAGATAGTATCACATTATTTTACAAACACAGGAATTGAGCCATTCCGACAGTAAAAAAATCAATAGATGGTAATGACTTTAGTTAGATAACGCTTTTGTTTGAAAGAGTATATTAAATTATATATGTGAATGGGTAGATCTACTATTAGAATTTTTGTAAAAACTAATTAAGAAAAGTTATTAGAATAAATTAGATGAATAATAAGCTAATAATAACGAACTAAGCACTCAAAACAATCTCAAGTTTTTTTTTGGGGGGGAATACAATGGATGTGATCCCTCTTAAAACTCTGAATACGACTGAATATCATATGATATCTAACATTAAGAAAGACGTGATGTTAGACAACCATCATTAATAACGAAGCAGGTGTAAAAATGACGTCATTTTCCCAAAGCAAAATTAACTTTAGCTCACTGTAGAAAAATTACTTGAAAATTGATAAAAGTAGATAAATGAGTAATATATTAACAACATAATTCAATCGATTACTCTTCCACTCTTCGATATCAAAGGTGAAAGATTATATTCATAAATTAAACGCACTTGAAAAGATATTCGTACCGTATTTATTTTACAATTTTTTTCATTTTAAAATCATAAGTTTTAATACTACTCATTTTGACACCACGATCTTGGCATAGTTAGTAGTTCGTGAAACAACCACAGTAAAAATTATCCATATCCTTCCTGAAAAAAGTCCTTGTGCTATAGTCATAGTAAAAACCACAATTTATAGGAAATAAATAATCGACATAAACAATGATGAGTAATGCAAAATAGTAACAGCAATTTATTTACTTTGTATTGTAATATAAATTCTTTGTATTTGAAGGGAAATTTCGTTTTTTTACCGCAAGTCAAATTGTAAAACTGATAACAATATAAAGGAAACATTATTCATAATAACGGAAACAAAAGACATTCCCATGCAAATATTCTAGGCTTTTTCTAAGGCGATGCCAGGACGTTGAGATGACCAATTACCTGAACTTTCACATTGGTTTTCAGCAAAAGTTATTTTTAAATTTAATAAATATCTTAGTATGTAATTTAATATCAACCCCTAAGCCTCGAAAGCTTATCTTTTTAAATTCAAAATAGGCGTTTATGTAAACTATATGTCATTTTCTAGTTTAATTGTGTATTTTTCCAATACATAGTAAAATATTGTAAATATTTATATATAATCTCTTACTATTACAAAAATAAGTCGTGAATGATTGAAAATGCTTTGATACATACAAATAAAATATAAAGTATCGTACGAATGGCATTGAGATTAAGCGTGCAAGTCATTCAGCAGTTCTGCAATTTTGATCGTATATATCTGTTTTCCAATTGTAATCAAAACAAGATCGGCCGGTAATGGATGTGAGCCGCCTAGCTCTGTGGAAAATAAACCCGTACTTGAACTGTTTAGTTGTATCTTTTAGACAATGGTATACCAGTCAGAAGGTTAAACAAAGAAATGGACGAATCGGTAGGCCACCATTAGTCATCCAGCTAGGAGTGGCAACACTCGAGAGAAATCATTTCAATGTAAATACTTGAATATAATACAATATAAATGACGTTAACCATATTTTATATTTTTAACATTCAAATGTAATCGAGTAAAATAAAACTGCATTTCAAATTATTTTTATTATGCTATTAGTCATACTTTTCACAGTTGTTTAAAAAATCCCATACTAATCAATAAGTATTTTTCCGACTATAGAATTTGAGCGTGTATTAATTAATGGAAATAAAATAGGGATTCAAGTATTTATTTTAAATTGCACATTCAGGTAGGCATAATGGCGCTTACTCTAACACGGAGGCTTTGTCCCATAATAGCCTTGGTCCTTACGCTCGCGATGAAGGTACTCATGAGAAAATTGTGCAAAGCGTCACGTAACAGAACGCGTCGTGATTCACGTTTCATAAATTCACGCCTCGAAAGCCTTCGGCGGCGGGCAGAGAGCGGAATGGTCGGAATGGAGAACTTCTCCATTAGTAAAAGGTAGACATAAAAACTCATTTATCAGATTTACTTGCAATCTTATTCAGATAATCTGACCATTCAAACTGAAGTGTGAAAGTAAGGAAAATCAATTAATCAATATTTTTTATCAATATATAGGGTTTTTAAATATGTAAACTGAATATTTATTATAAAAAAAAGTTGACTAAATACATAAATTTGCAAATTGAAAATTCCTACACTAAAATATTAAAAAGATCACAAAAAGTGATATTTAATCAGTCGGTAACAATGCTGTTACAAAATTGTTAAATATATTCTTATAATAATAAATTACGATTTTTAGTAGCCAGTTTGAGCATGCCGTTTTTTTTTGTCTGTCCCATAAAGCTTTTTTCTAACGCATGAGTCGGCATTTTTTCAATGAAAATAAATAATAATATAATTATCTGTATTTATTTATACTGTCAACGATAAAAACCTGATCATAAATTATAAAGTAAAAAAATAGGTATATGAACGATGGAGACAATTTACATTCAAATGTATAAACACGAGGCTGTAATTTATTCATTCATGTCAGATAATTTACATTCGCAAATATTACTCCAACTTTGTTCTAATCAATATGCAAACTTCGTAACCGACTTGCGAAAAGAACTTTTAAATATTCCGAGGCTCTAAACTATAAATATTTTCTTCGTCGGGACGCCGAGCGGGTCCATACATTTGCCAACATTCAGCTCTGTTTATTTCATTTTCATACCAAACACCCGCAAAGCGGAATTGACACGTTTATTTATACCGATTCAAATACAAAATTACGCATTTATTCGTTGAATTTGTTAACCATTTTACACTATCGACACATTATTCAAGTTGCAACAATATTTTTTTTATGTAAATATGATTGTGAAATCGTTCGAGTGGTGAAATAATATGAATTCAAAAGTTATTCTTACCGTTTCCTTCTCCATGTCGTAATCCCTGCCGAAAATCATCGTCTCTCTATCCAAACGGGTGAGTTCTTTAAAAACTGAGTTCAATTCCGAGCTCGCGGAGGGACCGGCTTCGGATGCGGAAAAGGCGATGCGAGCGGTCGAACTGCAACTTATTTCTATCGAGAATCCGTCTCGACGAAACTCCACTGTTTATGAAATGTCAGGTCCAACTTCACAGATGCACGGCACATAACTTTAGGCGATGTTTGGAAAGTGAAGCGCTTTCACGGTTTGAATGAATATAAACACGAGCGGGGCTTGGCGTCGACGCGTCGCACTGTTGCCTCGCCGGGGACTGGCGAGTCAGTGAAGTCAGTGGAGTCAGTGGCGAGGCGAGGCGAGTCGCCCGACCCACTTGCCGCCGCGCCGCCCAGCCGGGGGAACTCACACGGACTTTCAATTCTCTGACAAATAAAATGCCTACACTTATTTACACACATTTTTCCCTACTCAAACTCAATAACAACCATGTACGAGTCCATAATATTAGGTGCGCAACTAAGTATTTAGGTCTCACACATAGATGGCGCTAACGACACATGCACTCGACATACATGTCTAAACTTACATTTTTTTTATAGCTTAGACATCTGTCAAAAAAAACAGTCATAATAACAACACATATCGTAACGCAATAATATGTTTTCTAACAATGAAGATGTCGAGTTTTGTGCAAAAATTACTTTTCTGCTTTAACTTGAAAAAATGCATCTGAAGCAGGTCGTCTGCTTGGGGAGGCCTCCGGCGAGCATGCACCGTCAAAATCTACCTGGGGAAATTCGTTTTAGACGCTTCAGAGAGCGCTCCAGAAGACCAAAAACAATTGTGGACGCCGATCTGCAAACACAACATCAACTTGCGGAGGTATTTCCAAGCGTTCACATGCCATGGAAAAAAATCAAAGGGAAGGAAAATGGGTTCCGCATGAGTTGACTGAGAGATGGATGGAAAATCGAAAAACCACTTCCGAAATTTTGCTTTTGAGTTTTCTGCATCGCATTGTAAGAGTTCATGTACGCCCGACAACCTGCGCGCAGTTTCAGGAGATATCCCTTCACCGTCTCTTCACAAGCAAAACCCTAAGAACTATTCTAAATTAGCAAAAAAAAAAAAAAACAAAGATCTTGAAGTTCGATTCAATTTTTTTTGGCATCCGTTTCGACATTCTTTGCACCCAGTACTGTATTTTTACAATATTTTCGTTGGATCGTGACGCCGCGTTTACCTGGAAAACGGCTCCGATTACCATACTGGCGAGGACCGTAGTAGTTCGAGTTAATTGCAATCGTAATACAGGATCCTTTTACTTTGTTACGCATTACATTATACAAATGGATCGAATTATTTAGCATACTTATGAAAGGCAAGGCAGTGAAACTGTTCGTTAATAATTTGCAATAAATCGCAATATTATTGACTGATGTCATGCTTTCTGAAAAATAGATCTTGCGCTTTGTTTGGTTCTTGCGAGATTTATTTAGGTCGTTTGCGGTAAACCAGAAACCTCCCGTGGAAAACCCATTATTTTTTATTCACAAAATCATGCCACCGTATGACAAATTTTAATGATGGGGCATTTTTTCCATGCATTCGTATATCAATGGTAACCTTTTTTGGCATCACTAAAATTAATACAAATGCGGATGAACTTATAATTTATGTATGTGTTTTATTTTAAATGACAGATCATTTTTTTAAATACAAACTGGGAATAAACGTATCCAGATTAATCCGCAATCTACTCTTTAGAATTGATCATACGAGTGAAAATGAATTTATCTATGGTGCAAAATCTATGATAGCTAAATATAGTAAACACAATTTGGATAATGCTGTATTTTATTTATATTGGAATATACTTTTTTCATTAGAAACGTAACATCTGAAACAGGATACGCAAAAATGCCTGTAATTTTATGGATATCTAAAGGGTTGTCAGTTTGTTCTAGATTCCAGACATACTCCACGCGATATAGAAACTGCAGGGTGAATGAACTTTAAGATTACATTTATACGAATTGCTAAATATTAAATTTATAGCAATTGCTTGTGGATACCGAGAAGCCTTTCATCGGTGAACTTGCACACTATTAGTTGAAATACGTATACTCGTGGAGATAAAAGGTATTTAAAAGTATCCAGCACTACAAAAATGTATTGATCGAGAAATCTATTTGGAAAAGAAAATCTAGCCTTTCAACTTATTTAAATCAACCGGTGTATGCAAAAAGAGAAAAAAATAACTAAAACTAACCTGCATTATTATTTTAATTTTGAATGTGATTAAATTAATTCAAAAAATATAATTATGAATGTTCCAGTAATGATTTTTAAAAATCAATTGCAAGTAGAGGTCTTTGAAACAGAAAATTTAACTTTTCGCTTCGTATATTAGGATTCTATTGAATTGCACAGGCTTTGAAGGTGACTATAAAGCTGGAGTTATCACCTACAATCGATCTAAATACAGAGGCTGCTCGCAAATTAATCATAAAGCTATCCGCTGGGCAGTAGTTACGTAACAAATTGCAGCGCGCACTTCGAAAAGTACTCCTGCAAGCCGCGCAGAGGCTGTTTGGATTAAAATACTCCATGGAATATTTTATCTCTCACGACTTGCGCGATCTGATGATCATAAAGCACAAATATAGAACAACCTTTATGGCCAACCGAATGTATTTGCTATAAATAAAAGCCTGTTTCTTAATTACATTGTTTTATTCTGAATAGGTATAGCCAGGTGCCTACGTCGGTAGCTCTACACAATCTATGTCGGTAGCACAATAAATGCAGTGGACCGAAAAGGTCACAAGTATAAAAAATGAAGTGCCTGTAACTGAAGACCCCAGAACTAAACGAAGAGGAATGAGGCATTAACCGAAGTCTACTCTACTCTTGAGTATCGATATCGATTCAGGCTGCTAATTTTATAGTGGAATTTACAACTTGATTTTAAACTTACGCAAATGTTGGATTATCGAAAAATGATTTATAACAAAGTTGAATGTTTGGAATAATTTTAAGTCATTAAAAAGTATATTTACTCACTGATCCAATTACTATTCGTACTCACTTTTTGTATATTGCAACTGGAATTTTAAAACAATATTTTCATTCAAATTTAGCATTAAAATATGACATTTAAAGATAAGGTTTTTTTTGTGCGATACATTTATTTTAATAGTACGTGTGTGTTGTTATAGTTTTAAATTTATTTAATCTTGCCTTAGATTTTAAAAATGTCCTCCTATTATTTTATATTCTTTTTATAGAAAAAATATATCAACTCGATTAAATGAATAAATTCACTTAGTATTCAAATTTATTACGAATTTATACATGACCGCTCGAAAAACTACGTTGATTGTAAATTAATTATCTATAATATTAACAGAATTATTTTCAATAATATTTTTCCATATTCAGTAGGCAATTACGATATTAGATATTGATGTTATTTGAATCATATTACAATTACTTTTGGATGTTTACAATTTCGTAGAATGATTATTTACATTTAAGTGTGTCTTTATGTATAGATATCTTGTTAAATAATTAATACCGCCAGTTTCTTTGTAAAATGCTTTTAATTATAAATATAAACGTGTAATATTTTTAAATCTTGTTATTACATAATGTCAACTGAATCTTTAGTCGTTTTTTTCATTTTTAATCTGGTGTAGAGAATAATTATTTTTTAAAAAATAACTTCAAGTCGTAAGGCGATCATGTTTGGTTTGCGTGATAATAGATATTCTAATTAAATGTGAAATATATCATATATTTACTATACTTTGTGACAAATTTAATGAGCGATGCCTCGTATGTAAGTATGAATGAATTGATTAAATGACTTCAAATTTCAGGATATTTTTATTGATTTCACTTTAAAATAATTATTTGGAAAAAAGAAATACTGTAGGCTGAAGTAATTCCTTTGACATTATAAGAAATACCTCGTACTATAATTATAATGTATATTTTTTAAGAAACATCCTTGTTTAAAAAATATTAATCAAAGGTTGATGGGTAAAAATATTATATTGAAATAGATATCCAACACGAGCACGTATAGAAAAAAAGTTTACAGGAACAAGACAGGAAGATTAAAGTATGCCATATGATAAACTTGCTTAATATCAAGTTACTTTACTTAATTAAGTATCAAATTAAAAGCTAACCCATCCTCCAACATTACGAGGACTGCGAAGAATAATATTTTTTCGTAAATTTATGAATTCTCAAAAATTTATATTCTTTACATTTATTCTAATGAATACGGGGTATTCATTTCATTGGATTTTATTCATAATAATTTTCCTGCTTAGTCAAAAACTAAGAACTTTTATTGTATTTTAAATGAGGTCGGCGGTTTTCTATAATGTTTTTAGATCCTTTTTCTATCAAGCATGAGCTGCATCTGTTCATACAATAAAAATCAATTACCAACTTCAACAATACATTTAAACAATAAATATTTATCATAAGTATAAATTTTACATGAAAGCATTTGGTATTTAAATTAAGTATAATATGATATTCTCATATCCTTATGGAGAGATTGGTGGGTAGGCATGGATGTTAAATAAAAATTATTTCTTATCAAATTATAAATATTGCCTTTTTGTTTTAGATAGCGCTTATTTATCGTTTAGAATACGCGAAAAAGCATTTTGTATTTATTTACATTCGTTATTTTATTTTAAATTTCAAATTTCACTATCTCTCGCAAATAAATTAAACAACAACAACAAAAAACAAACTTAACGTAGCAGTGCTGTTAAAATAAACATTTGAAATCATTTCTATCCAATGTAACATTTTGAAAAATTTGGGGCTGATTATATAATTTTCAATTCACAATGTCTTAAATTTTATATATATAGCTCTACTGGTCCTTTGAATTTTATTTGCGATAGTGTCTCGCAGAGTTGTTGTATTTACAGCGGCTAGCAATGAGAGCATGCAATGTATGAAAGACTGACAAACCATGTAATTTATATCCAGCCTGTATTATACCTATCACGACAACTGAACAATATCGTGTCTCCAAATACTGCAGGTAGTACCTGTAGTACTATGTTTATACATTGCTTACTCTTACTGCATATCACAGGTGTATAAGCATGGTATTTTCTACTACACATTTGCCATGAACTTTATTTAATATGTTAAGCTTATAGTTATTATTTCACAGTTTAACTTCATCAGTCGTCTGAATGCATTAAAAAATAGTTGACGTTTATCTTATTTACCTTGTGATCTATACATACTAGCGTCCATAGCATGATATATTTAAAACCAAATATTTCAAAAACTATAATAATATATAACATTTCAAATAAGTTTAACAAAAGCAAAGCTTTGTAAAAATACATTACGTTAATTTTAACTATATTTTTAATATTCATTTTATATCATGCATTAAACCCTCTTGTACTCCCCTACTTATTTATGGACTATTTTTTTTTCACTGCTTCATCAGTACACACAAAACTATTCTTAAAACAATTGTGTAAGCCATCATATAAGATATTTTTTTTAGTAGTTGATGGTGAGGATGAGGATGTTACGTAAGTCAATATTTTTCTCAACTGATTAATAATTAATTTTAGGTTGAGTATTGGGCACGTGTGCGCCGTGGACCTGTTCGTTGTTTATCCCTTGTTTGTTGATTGTTTGGACAATATTCGCATTTAAATCGATGTATATTTATTGGTTTTAGTGAGGAATGTGTCCTTGTCAATAAATCTGCATAACTTGTTATCAAAAGTCATGTATTTTTTAAAATATACAAAATAGCTGTTATTTATTCACACATTTTTCACCGAAGACTTTAGCTGCAAGCTTGTGACGAGTGCGCAAATATTTTTGAATGTTAATTTTAATTGAGGAAATACATTAAGTAATTCGTAAATACAATTTAATCAACTGATATTGCAACTTTTGCGTTTCCGTTACTTTTCTGCGACACAATATAATCACTTACAAAAGGATTAAGAAGTTTATCATGTCAAATATCATATTTTCTTTTTTTTGTTATTTACATTTTTACTTCGTATAATTTCTATTTGTGTCAATTATTCAATTGTTTCATGGTTTTATATCTTTTGCGTGTGATTATTATATAAACATTTTCATGGGATAAACAAAGTATTTGTATTTACTTATTAATTATTTATAAAAAAACGTGATGAGTTTATGCTTATAAAGCAGGAAAAGAAGAAGCCGAGGAATTTCTTGCTTGGCAGCGAGTATGTGAAATAATTGTTATTGTTGTATATAATCATTATGAGTAATTTTGTATTTTTATCCCTTCTTCAATTATTTCATTAAATCATCCAATTGTTGTTTGTTTCTCGTTTTGAAAAGAAAAAAATATAATGCAACATGGAAAGCGAATTAATTTGCATTCATCCGATAAAGAATAACAAATCTTCGTTTGTTTAAATAATTTTAGATATTTTCCACAGAGGTCTTTAAATATAGTTTATCTATTTAAAAAATATACTGAGTGCAGCCAATTATACCATGTTTCAGACGCTATGCTTTTTTTTTAATATTTGTTCCAAACATCCTGACTTTTAAGGCTACAAGGGTGAGAAGTAAATAATGCTTAAATTAATATGAAATCCGTTGCGCAAGCATCAGGAAGTACTTTTTTTAAAGAGTTTACGCTTTCTACATCACCCGTGATTCATATAATGAAAGTTGGTAATGCGAAACTGCACTTCTGGGTAAAATGACAAAAATTACGTAAAAATATTCATTTTTGCGTTTACCGAATACATTAAAAACAACAAACTTGTAAAATATTTTTTCACTAACACACTCATTAGAAAATAAATTAAATTTGCTTTTGATTACAGTGTTAGCTATCACCACTGATTTATATAACTTAGACAGGTATCATAAGGCTGAAGCTAGGTTGGATGCGAACCAAATGACTTAATATGATGATATTCGCAAATTAATATATTGTTTCTGTAGGTTTCAACACAGATGTTTAGAAAACATACATGACTGGATAGCAACAAATAGGATTTTCGACAACAGTGCGGTACACGTCAACAGCGTGCCATAACATCAAAAGCAGGAAAAACCCAATTGTAAGTCAAATAAGCAAAACAAAACCTGCGGTACAAAAGATAATAAAAAAACTCTACAAATATATAAATATTTTTATTATTATTATTCTTGACTATCTAATAATTATTAGATCAATTCTACTAACTGAGCAGCCTTGCAAATTTTCAAACTTACAAACAATAAATACTCTATCAACTTTTACGCTAAATTCATCATTTTTTTAAGCTGCCGCTTCAAAATCACTAATATAAACAATTATAGTATTTTTATTACATAAAATCCCTTCTTCTTTCCTACTCAGTACAGTTAATTTTTTATTGTCTTGGCTTTTTTCTACCCCACTGTTGTTTGTAACAATAAAAAATAATATTTGTGAAAAATTATTACTTTTATATAATTTACATAATGAGTACTCATTATACTTTCAATTCTAAAATAATTTAAGTTTGAAAGTTAAAAAGTAAATTATGTGTCTTTTTTTGACAGAGCTGCACGACAAAACAGTTAACGATTTTTAACAAAAATAAAAATGACTTTAAATCATTTTTCAATATAAATACTTTAAATTAGACACAAAAAATCCCTACGTGTTGAACAACTAAAAAAACCCGTTTAATATATGAGATAGATGTGGTGGCAGATTACTGGACATCTGGCATTATTACGAGCTCTGAAAATATTAGCAATTTGCCATTTATACTAAAAAATATGTCATAATCCATATTAATAGATGTTTTTTTTATGAGCTTTTGGGGAATTTCAGTTTGACTTAAGCTTCAATTCGGTAGCTGCCGAAAATACATTAAAAAAATTAACAATATTTGTATTCTTCACATCCTTTTGATGTGCGCTCGGGCCGCGTATTTCTGACATTGTAATCATAATTTATTAAATCCTCATTACAATAAGCGTACTATTATTTATCAGGAATATTATTAATGTTTATTGCGTATCTTGATAACACAGACTTATTTTAATATTTAAATTTAATACCATAAATCAAGGCTGAATTTTAATTTATAAAAAAATTGCTGTTGGCTGTTGTGGTTCCTGCCCAGAAGCCAAAGAATTTCCTCTTCTGCTTTCAGTTAATGAACATCTCATTGGTTCATATTTTGAAGTCATGAAAATTGCCTTATTTTACTTATGGAGTTTCAGCCATTTCAGTACTGATAGTGTTGTAATTGTAATGTTTATTCGTCGGTGGCATTGGCAAGTCCGAGAAATTTATTTACATTCGTAAATAACGACCGTATCGGTGAAATTATTTATTATAGTTTCTTTTAAAAATTAATAGTATTATTAAACCACTCATTTTATATTTTCAATATACAAACTGTCTAATTTTCGCCTTTGTACAGACAGCCAAAAAGTGAAAATGAAATGAATTTTAAAGTATTCAGTATGCTTTGAATTCAGGAAGCATAATAAAAACTCCAATAAAAATAAATACAAATAACTATGCATAAAAATATGTTATTGTTAATTTGTTTTAATTTGGGCCTATGTAAACGTATGCATACATGTTTTAATATAAATAGCAGTATTCATTAAAATTTAATAAAATACGGAAAAAACAAGTCATGATTAATACAATTACAATTAACTAATTGACTTTTTTACATATTCAAACTGTAATTAGTTAAACTGTATACAAAAAACTTCAATACAAAAAACTGTCCCAACTCCTTAGCGAAACTATTATGAGCCAGTTTTTGCAATGTTTGCAAAAAAGCTCATAAGTGCTCAGATCAAATATATACCTAACCACACCAAACTGGATTAAGGCAAATAGAGGCAGCTGCGATTACAATGCAGGGATTTTTTTAAATCTTTTTACAATTGCCTCAATCAATAGCCACATTTCCTTTGTGCACACTTCGTGACCTTCGCGTCGACCTTACATTAGAATGTGGGCATATCAGAACTCGGCTGTGTTCATATTTATCCAACGTTAACTATCAGTAATTACAAAGAACGGACAGCTGGGGGGCAAAAAATATATAGTGCAAGAATACTCGCTAATAGACGTTCAAGGAAAAATAACAGCAGAGTTAACGATCGCGATTCGGCCTCATGTATCTGCCGTGTATTCTGGATTGTTCGTAAAAAAATAAAATGCTTACAATTAATAAACACGTAAAGTCGAATCGATGATCTTAGATGTAAATTAAAAATAAAAATGCCCATAACACAAATCGATTAAATATTTTTTGCACGAAGCTCTACTCGTGGGAGTTAGATCCTATGCGGTGATCCTATGATTTCGTTTACATTACAGTTAAAAATTTTTATGACAAATCCTGAAGAAATATAACATAACGCTCATGAAATATAAACATATCACATATTCATAAGGAATCTCAATATAATGTGATTTCTTGGTTCCAACTCATAAATGCACATTTTCTCTGTAGCATGTATGTATTTTATTAAATTTTAAAATTTAGGTTTACTTTATAACTTTGGTTCAATTGGTATAATCTAAGCACCTGGCGATTTAATTTAGAACAAACACATATAATATATGCAACTGGACTTTACCCGGAAATTCCTGCAATATAGTGAGCTTATGAAGAGATGTGTTTTTTTGTTGGCTCACCACAACAGCCGGCAAGTAACATATTTATGATATGCAATTACAGGAAAGCAATTAATTATTCAAAAATGTGTTATAAATAGATCCTTAATCCGTTCTGGAAATAACTATACGAATTCATAAAGAGTTGATTACTCATATTTATAAAGAGTTTTTGTTATTTATGGGGAGGATCAAAGATCAATAATGAGCCTACCTTTATGTGTAACTTTATAATGAATATGATGTTTTTTTTCTTTACCTACTCTAGTTCTTATAATAAAAACCATTCAAGGACAGATACATTTGGTCTTTATCGTCCTTTTTTATTCATGCAATATGTAATTAAGGAAACATTTTTTTTACTACAAGAAACATATGACGATTTAGGTATTTAAAATAAATTATCTATGGGTAAACTAAGCTTAGATCACTCTTTAAACTTTACTTTAATTAAGATAAAGTATAATTTAATAGGGGTTTTATGTTTTTTTACATGTTCAATAACTTTTTCACATTTTCATGTAGAAATTCCTTACCACTCTCCCCGTTCTGTTGCATTTTTTATTTGCATGGCTGCCATTCTGAATCCTGAGCGTATCTAATGGATCGGTAATGCCTTAGTGGAATTGGAATGATTGTGGAGGGATGGGTGCTAGAAGTAGCTTGTAGAGGTGGGGGGCTCCTGCTATTTTTTTCTGCAGCCTGATGCAAAAGGAATATCAAATCTAAATGTCAGAGCTATGTAGGAAATGTTTGTATTTTAATGCTATTGGGCAGCAGCAATACGCAGACCTTTCCTTCGAATATAAAACTGCGGTGTAAAAGAATCCGGAGACCCACTATTCTCCCTAAGGAAACCATGTACAAAAAATAATAATTCATTGTTTTATAACTAGGTGACATCGTACCGATGTGATGTATTTAGAGTAGAGTGTAAAATAAAAGTAAAAACTTAAATCCGTAGTAAATTGTTTATTGGGGGAAGGATGTAAATTTGAATCACTATAATAAAATACGAATAAACAGAGCTTTATTTTAATAACAATATTATGTACAAATACAATAATGTATTCACAAGTATCAACATTTACTGTTGTTTATTCTAGCCAATACATAATATTTTATTATAAGAAGTCTAAAAGCAGAAGAAGTTATTTCTAGTTAATTCTTCTTTTAATTTTAATTTCCCACTTAATTTTATAATATAAATAAATTGCACAACAAGTAGTTTATCAAAATCTACTTCAGTCAATATAACACTATTTTATTCTTGTAAAAAGTTTGGTCGTAGGATTAGTCATAATTAACATATTATAAATAATTACTATCCACCTTATAGTTCCATCTTAAAAATAATCTAATAGTATCAGATAAATATATTAATTGAGAATAACTCCAAATATTTTATTTTCATTCTAGTAAAAAAAGATTAAATATCCATGAAAACCTATAACCTATTTTTAAAGAAAACATTAAATTCAATATACGTTTTCTATTAAGAGTACACTACAATTTTTTTTAATCAACAGAACACAATGGTATCAATCCAAAATATACAACCCCATTTGCTCAGAATGGCTTAGTCATTTTAATATCTGCACGACGACCTTTAACCTTTAACGAGTAGAAGTTCAACGTCAGACCATTTTTACTTAATATTTATGTTTGTCTATTTTCAGTTGCAAAAATATTCATTATAGTACATGTACTTATTGTACAAACAAACAACTAATATTTAAATTAAAAATATTTAGATAGCAATGAAAATTCAAAAATCTTACATAATATACAAAGTAGTAGGCTATTAAAAACATACATACCAAAGCGTTTACTTAATAAGTATTAACACAAATGACTGATTACAAGAATAAAATATGTTTTTTATTGATTATTCAATATTGCATAAGGGCTTAGTCTATTTTATAATAAATATTTTCGAAGGAGACAATATTCCTAGTTGAAATTGTACAAGTACAAAGTTTTATGAATCACTAGCTTTAAAAATATTTTATGTTTATCTAATAGAAAAACATAAATAATTAAAGCAGTTTAGGTAAACTAGATTATACCTACTACTTTTAAAATATATATACAATTATACATAGTACTTTTTTATGTCTCAATCCATTATAATAGTGAGTTTAAACTATTTCATTTCACGTGCTAAAATGGCACATGGAAGATTACAATTTCTATTTGCAGCATTTCAATATAAAATATTAAAACTAAAATAAATAAGCAGAATGTATTCTTAAGAATAAAAAGAATTAAATAAGGTTTTAAAATCTTAGGACATTGTGCAATGTAGGAAAAGCTAAAAATGTAGAATCTGAGAATGAGATTTCTATATCGTAATTTTTAGGGAATATTATCATTAAAGGGCATTTCATATTTATTTTATAAGTACCTAACTAGCTCAAAGACTAGGAAACAATAAAAAATACTTAATTGGTTAATTTTAAAGTTTAAAAAAAAGTAATTAAAAATACTCAAGTAATCTGCAACAAGATATGTCAATACACATTTATTTATTGTATTCACAACCATCACTAAACAACAGTCCAATATCAGTTCACTTATTTCTGCATAAATAAAATCTTATAAAGTCTTATTTTATGCCACAAATCATTCTGTTCAATTCAATTTCCAATATATGTAGATTTAATATATTTTTTTAATTATTCAAGATGAATTTTATCACTTTAAATTTTATCAATATATAGGAAAAATAGGCAATATTTATTTATCAATAAAACCAATATTAAGTACAAATCCTAAAAATTTAACCAAAAAGAAGTATTTTTGCTATCAAATTTTCAATATTCAATATCCAAACAAAGGTAGATACCTCTTGAGTATCTATCATATAATACCTTTTGATAGGTCACTATATACTTGGGGGATGGCAAAATCATTAATAGCTGATATTTAATGCAGCCAAGTTTTCATTATCATAATGTTAAAATAATGTAAAAGATCCCCAACGCTTTCATCAGCCTGAACCGCTGTAGTAATTCCCAGCAACTTGCTGACCGCTCCTGAATACACTTTGGAAAGTCTGGGCAGCCCCCTAAAGATCAAAACAAAGTTCAACAAAATTCTCCGAAAAATTTTATATTTTCTAATACTACAAAAGATCAGTGAGATGATATACATAAATTGAATCAAATGATGATCTCGTTGAAAAATGGCATTTAAAAAATATTATGGTTTTCAATTAGCTCTTTTCTATTGCTTTACAGTTAATAGTATTAAACTTTTAGATACTCGTAATGCGGAATACTTTTTATAGACGGAAGTAAGCTAGTTTCCTTACATTATAAGACAGGAATTGAACTTGTGAAGTGTTAACACCTTATGTTATTATTCAAATACCTAGGCACATCGAAATCATCATAATTGAAAAGCTAATATCAACATCCAGTTTTATTTGGTCTTTATTAGAGATGTATTTTAAAAAGTAAGAGCTCAGTAATTATTTCACGTGAGCGTGGAGAATGTACAGGAAGATGTTTATAATAAAATATTAAAGTTATCTACTGGATGTTTCCATTAACCGGTAGCAGATTGTATTTGGGTAGGAATCATTTTCTTTAATTGGTGATGTAGGCGTTCATAATAAAACTATAATTAAAAAAGTTGTATACAAATAAGATGTGCAATAGAATTAAAAATAAATTTTATTTGAATTCTGTTTTAAATGAACCAGCTCAATTTCATATTATTGTTATGGGTAAATTGAAAGGCACATTGCAAAAAGCCCCTAACTAGAAAGTACTGCTAATTTAGGAAGAAGTGATAGATAGAAAACGTCCATAAGAAGAAAAAAACAAAATGAACCTGAATGGCTGCTCCTAAGAATTGTGAGAACGCTCTGGTAACATTAATGGCCGCTGTAACTAGTTGACCTCTACCCTGGCCATCCACAGGTGAATCGACTACTTGTGGAGGAGGCAGAGGTACCTAATAAACAAATATATCCAATTCTGAAACTGCAATATTATGCAAACGTGCATAAATTAGCACATATTAATTTTTAACAAATATTTACAAAGGTATTTAAATAGGGCAGGTATTATTTATATAAGGACGATATGTACATTTCTTATGTTTGATGATTATTATATTTTTTAAATCCATCGCCTACCTACACCACAAATATACCCAATGAATTATGATCCCTAAATGAAAAATACTATATAATTTATTTTCCACCAGACCTTTCCACCGTTTCTTTCCAAATTATACCTATTTTGATAAAATAGATGTTAGTATAAATACATGAATTAATTATAGATAAAGCTTTTGGTTTTTTTAATTGAAATGTACTGCTTTTATCTCCTAATTTATTTATATTTATGGAAACCAATACTAAATTAATTCATAGACCCTTGTATTGTCACCTTATAGAATATTTGGTATAATAAGTAATTATCATTACCAGGGCCTTTTAATACACACCATATAATGTAAATATTAATAATGCAAATTTTGATATGTTGTACAAAATAAGTGATAGGAAAAATGTCACATTGATCAAGTAAAGGTCAATGGCATAACTCTCATGGACAACTAGCACCCTGGACTGAAAAAAAATGTAGGTGTGTTAAGCACATTGAATCAATTTATTATAAAATATATTTTTTTAAATTATTTACAAAAAACATTAAAGTATTATTCATTGAATTCCCATGACACCAAAAAATTATAGAATAAATTTATAAATATTAATATAAAATTAAAAAATATTATATTACATTTTCTAAATTTTATTGCCATATGCTTAAATTTTCTTTTGATCATAAATTTAAAATTTTACTCACCCATTTACATTTTGTCATTCCCAAAATTACTTATGGTAAAGAAATATCAAATATACACTTGGAATATCACGATCATAATATTTTTCAACATTATTAATGAAAAATGTGTTGGATTTCTTATGATTATGTCGAGAAATGTATGATTGTAATTTATTATATATCATGTAATGAAAAAGTGACAAAGATAAAAACATTCCACCTACCCGCGAACAAAATGTGATAATTGATAGAAAATGTAGAAGAAAGTTGTAATGCAAATACTAAAGTGACAATACAAGTGCTACTACTCTATCCGACTGACCCTATTTCCTGGTGTATCATCAGCATTGCCCAGGAAGGGGCCAGAGCCCAAAAAGAAGCTGCCGCCTCCTTGGGAGGACGGTTGGGAGGGCCGCGCAGGTCGCGAGCCACTGGGCCCCGCCGCGGTCTCTTGCCACTGCTGCCACAGCCAGGACAGACCGTCAAGGATGGGTCGTGACTGGCGAGTCGGTGGGGGAGGCCGAGGAGTAGGCCTGCGAGTGGTCCGTGGTCGAGCTTTTGGTGTAACTACCACCTGATTCAGCAATGCCTATTTCAAAACAAGTTAGTATAAAATATATTTTTTTACTATTCATAAAATCTACGACATATGCTGAGCATACCAATTTTTTTACAGTAATAAGTAACAAAATACAGTAAAAAAAATAATGAAAGTAATAGAAATTATTGATAACTGGATTAAAATCAAATGGCAATCAACACTAGTTGAAATTTTAATTTAATGCTGAAATATCTTATATACAATATTGCTATCTAACTTACAGCCAATCTCAATTGCTCCTCTAAGCTATTTTGTGGAGTAGTTGGCCCAATTCCTCTCTCTTTCAAGAGAGCAGCCAAAATTGCATCATTAGTTTGTCCATACTCCGTGCTGAGCGATATAGGAGCGTTTGTAACATCTACGGGCTTGTCCGGTTGTCCTAAGAGTTTAGCCAAAGCTTTGTCCCCAGTGAGACCACTCAAATTGATTTTACTGGTTGAGGATTGTCCTCCATTTTGTAACTGCAGCAAGCTTTCAAGAAATTTTGCATCATTTTCTAATTGTTTCAGGTCATCTTGTATACGAGGAGTTGTAGTCTTTGTTGTAGTTGGAGCTGTGGTTGGTGCCGTAGTTGGTGCGGCTGCTGTTGTTGTAGTAGTCGTTGATGTTATAACTTTTCTTTCAGTTGTAGCAATTTTTTTACTGTCACGGAGAGAATTAGGTCGGAGACTAGACGATAACTGTTTCAACAGTTGATTATTTGTTTCAATGTTATTCAATGGAGAAGGCGTGGCGAGTAAAGTCTGGAGTAATTTTAAATCAGACGGGTCAAAACCAATTTGCTGTTTTTGCACTGGATTTGGAGCAGGCTTTGTGCTGGTTGCTCTAGGAACATTTATTTTTGGCGTTGTTTGTCCTGTTAAACTCAATAAAGTCTGCAACAACTTGGCATCATTTTGAAAGGAAATCAAGTCATCTTGAATAGATTGAGTGCCTTTTGTATTAGATTGCTGTTTCAATAATGTAGAAAGATCAATATCATTTAAAACATTGGCTTGAATATTCTTATCTTTAGTATTCAATTGCTTGGGATTTCTAGTAGGAGTTTTTGGACGCATCGTGGTAGTGGACGTAGTTGTTGTGGTGGTTGTTGTACTAGTAGTACTAGTTGTACTTGTACTAGAAGTTGAACTAGACTTTAGCTCTGCTAAGTTTCTATCCACAGCTAGTGCTATAATCCTATTAGCCAAAGACTGGTCATTATCATTAGGACGAGGAGTCACTAATTGTCGCTGTAAAAATATAATAAATTATTATTTTACTGTAGTACACTATTACATATCATTGGAAAATATTTTATAATACATACCAAACTAGTTAGGAAAGCAATATCATCTTGAACAGAGTAAACACTTTTGTTTGGTGGAAGAGTTGCAGTGTCTGTTTTTCTAGTTGAAGGCGGCTTCTGCATTGGTGTAGTTGTAGGTGCCGCATTCGTAGTTGTAGTTACTGTAGTTGGCCTTCTTTGAGTTGTTGTAGTTACAGTTGTTGGCCTTCTTTGGGTAGTAGAAGTTACAGTTGTCGGTTTTCGCGTTGTCGTAGTTGTAACAGTTGTTGGTTTTGCTGTAGTTGTTGGTTTCTGTGTTGTGGTTGTGACTGTTGTTGGTCTTCTTTGAGTGGTAGTGGTTACAGTCGTTGGTCTTCTTTGAGTGGTAGTTGTAACAGTCGTTGGTCTTCTTTGTGTTGTAGTTGTGACTGTTGTAGGAATTACTCGAGCAGTTGTTGTTGGTTGCTCAGTTGTTGTAGTTGTAGTAGTAGGTTGTTCTGTGGTAGTAGTTGTAGTAGTAGGTTGCTCTGTGGTAGTAGTAGTTGTAGTGGTAGTTGTAGTAGTAGTAGTGGAAGTTGTAGGGGGTGGTTGAGTAATGATATCTTTGTCATTTCCAACTGTTTTTGAAATTGTGCTCTCCAATTTGGGATTTGGCTGATTACTACCAACGTTGTGTGTAGTATCTTTATTGGGATCAGTTGTAGATCTGACGGATGCATTTTCAGTTGGACCATCATTAGCTAATTTAATTATTGTTATTCTTTGTATGTTGGATCCTTTCTCTGTGGTAGAATCTCCAGAAACTCCGCCGTTGTCCTTTGGCAAAATATCATTAGATATCGGTTTCCAACGAAAAACTGCATTTGAATTACCTTCCTGAGGCTTTTCAGTCCTTATTTGTTTTGTCTAGAAAAATAATTTAAAAAAATGTATTAACTCAATGTTATGGGTAAATTAACAATCTATAAATTTTGCTAAAGAATAAGTTTTTAAGACAATGGCTTGAAATCAAAATCAAGCATTGCTGTAATACATTTTTGTGATGATTACAAGTACTTACGTCAGGGTCTATATCGAGAGTTAGATATCTAGGTGTAGTGGTTGATGTAGAAGAGGTTGTTTTAAGCGTCTCTTCTTTTGTAGCAGCAGCCAAGCTGCTAAGTAAAATCTCTTCTACTTTTGGCAACTTAGAAGTTGTCAAAAGACTAGCCACATTGGACTCGGTAGAAGATGCTGGTAAATAAGTTTTTGGTGTAACGCTTAAATTCTGCGTATTTGTTTTAGGATCTTGGTCATTTTTTTCAAAACCATCCTGAAAATTTTAATTTAATGATGTTAGTTTAAAACATACATTTCATTCATTATAAACCCAACCCTTTATAATTCAAACAAGCAATCAAATGTATTTCATCTCCAAGAAACCATCAATCTACTAAATAAAAAATGTTAAATGTATTATAATTTTAATATCATTTTAGATATTAAAAAGAGTTATTCAATTCTTTAGTTTTTAATAATTTAGTAGAACAATTTTTGTTTATTTTTGGGTTAACTAATTTTCATATTGGGTTAGGTTGATAACAAATTATCATATTTTATTGGTAACTTATATCTAAAGTTATAATTTTATACAAACATTTTGCATTATAAAAATTATTACGGTTAAACATGAAGAGTTTGTTATATGTTAATCAATAATTACATATTTACACCATTTCCACTAACTACAACCAAGCAAGATGTATAGCGAGGCATTCGTGCTGAAAAAGACACAAGTACCATTATCTGAGTGTTATTTACAGCGTCCATCGATTGATTGTTTGGGTCAGAATTTTGATGAATATCTGGACTCATGGTAAAGTTGTTTTGAGTTATTTCATTAGTGGAAATGTCATCCGAATTGTTATTTATCGGTTTGATTGAATCAGGATTACTGTACACAGGGCTGAATGGGTCTTTCAGACTTCGAGGTTCGATTGGCAGAATGTCGATATGCTGTTTTACAGCCGGCACATTAGTTCCATTGGGGAATTTCCTGATTATTGTGTTATTTGGTAGAAATCCAAATATGATGAAAGGACTCGCTTCTGTTAATGTCTCCAATTGGTTATCATTGGGATTTTTACGTACCACTGTATTGTTTGGTAGAACTCCGTATATGAAATAATCCTTTTTGGGTGGAGTTTTGGTGGTGGAGCTCATTGTTCCAGGGGGAGCTATGGGCAATCTGTTTACAAATCTTGCCAGGGAGGATTGAGTGTTGCCGGGTGGCTTATTTCTCCACGCAGTCGGGAAAGGAGGAATCCATTGATAAGGGGTAGTTACTAATGTTTTCAATGTTGTTGTATCTACTAGTAGGGGCAATAAGCTATCAGTTGTGTTGGATTGAGGTACTTCAGTAGTGGATTCTAAATCAATGATTGTCGTCATGTCTTCTGGTAATTCGGAAGTTACTGGTAGTATAATTGAATCAATTAACATATCGATTGAGAATGAATCTGCTGAATCTGTATTAGTTGTCGATTCAAATGATATTGGTGAAGTTAATGTTGTTGATTCAAACATATTTTGGTTATTGAATGATGTTATATCTGATTGTATGGTGGAAATAAATGTGCTCGATTCAAGACTTGATGTTGTTAAATCTATCATCATGGAAGGAGTAGAGATGGTGGACTCTATTGATCTATCTGTCATGGGAATACCTTTTGTGATTGGCAAAGAAGACGTTGTTAGAGAATTCAAAGTAGTCGATATTGTAACTTGATTGTCTTCTGCATTAGTAGATGATATTGTTGTACTAGTTGTCATTTCAATACTATCCTGTGGGCTGTCAGATTTTTCTGTTGTTTCGGTTTTTGGCATGTTTGTAATCGTCGATTCATACTGAGTTTGTTCTTCATTATTGAATCTACTTTCTATATTGCTAGTAAATTCAGTCGAGGGTTTGTCTGTCAAAACAACTGATCCAGGAAGCATGAGCTTTTCAAGGCTCTCAATATCATTTTGAATAATGAGAGCATTTATGTCTCTTAGCAATTTAGCCCAGCGAGATATGCCTGGTACTTGAGTCGTGATGGCCAAAGAAGCGCTAGATGAGGGTGAAGCCATAGTGTTAGTTGTGGTTAGTGCTTCTGTACTCGATACTACTTCAGGGAGACTTGTTTCTGATTGTTCTGTCACAGGAAGTGATTCAGTTGTTGGGGATAATGTTATCATATCTAACTGGTTTATTGTACTTTCTACACTTTTTAGTGTAGTCGATTCTAATGAAGATGTCACATTTAATGAGTCTGTAGTTGAATCAACAACAAAACTATTTTCTCTTGCATTACTTCGAGTTGTTATTTCACTATTACTATCTGTTGAGATGATATCACCGTTTATCATTCGAGAGCTTATAAATGTAAGATTGTCCAAAATATTTTCCACTAAAATTTGGGACATGAATTGTTTAGTTGTTGATTCAATATTGCTGTCAGTACTTGTAATGTCATAAGAAAGAGTTGATGATTCAGTAAATTCAATCTGTGGGGAAATTTTTTCACTATCAATAATTGTTGTCATGTCTAATGTTGTTGAACTAACAGTATTTACTTCAGATATAGTATCCGTTTGTACAGTCATCTCAGTACTATTTTGATTTAAAGACACTATTTCTGAATTCTCAGGTGTAATAGATAGATTTGCCAAAGAGGAATCAGAACTTGTTTGCTCAGTGCACGGTGTGAAAACAGGTGATGTGAAAGTGTAAGGCTCTGTTGAGGTTGAAGTTGTAGTAGTGGGTTGAGTGGTAGAAAAGAGTACAATTGTGGCAAGTGGTTTTCTATCAATAACAGGTAGAATTGAAGAAGACGGTGTATCTGGTAAAGGTATGTCAGTGGACGAAGGTAGTTCAGAAGTAGACGAGGGTAATTCAGAAGTGGATAAAGAGGGAGGGTCATTTGGATTCTGAGAAGAGGAAGTTACAGATAGAAAATCATTTGCGCTCATGGTTGACATTGTCGTAGGATCCATTTCTGCTTCCGGAGAAGTCTGTACAGGCTTATTAGTGGATGTTACCTGAGAAGTTTCACTCTCAGACTGTACAGTTAGGATAACTTCTGAAGAGTCACTGCGTCTTAATGAAGTCGCACTTGTACTACTTTTACTTGCTTCTGTTGTACTCACTCCGATGATATTATCAATGGTTGATATTGTTTCTTCAATTATGGGCGGTTTAGGTGTGGTTGAAGAAATACTAGGAGTAGGTTTTGGTGTGGATGTTAATATATCAGCTAAAGCGTCAAATATTGACACCGTGACTGATGGTGAGTGATTGGAAGTTTCCACGTTGATTAATCTTGAAGCTGTGACAGTTTCCGAGAGTATCAAACTGTCAGATGCAGGAGTGCTTCGTGGTTGACTGAATGATATTACTTGAATATCAGGATAGATATTAATTTCTTCCTCTATATCCTGTAATGAAAGATGAGCTTGTGCCTTTATAAGAAAGTCATAGAAATGAAATTAAAAACAGAATGGAAAAAAGGAAAATCTTAGAGGGACAAGTAAATATAATGTGATAGATTAATCTATATTTCTCAACTAATAGGTCAAACAATTTACTAATAATAATACCAAAGCCTCTTTATTGATTGATATAACAAATTTATGACAGAAAATTAAATAAAATGTTAATCAGAAAGAACTAAATAACAGCTAACTAAGTCATACATCTACAACTCTGATTAACAAACCAAAAAAAATAGTGGTTGAAATATTGATTAAACTTAATATTATTTACTATCATAGTGGTTTTTTACATTTTTTTTAAATATTAGAGTACACATGAAAACAAGTAATGTTGGATTAAATTTTAATTTATAATAATAAGTTATGTTGTGATAGTTGTTGCAGAAGGGATTATTTTCTTTGAAATGGTGAAAGTTAACAAAATAACAATTTAATTAAGTATTTGTCAACAATACCTATGTAGAAAATTTTCAAAAAAATTTATCTAATCTAAGCAACTTCTTAGAGACTAAATTATGCATTTATATTTTCATATATTTCATTGTTGATGGCTTCTGATACCTACGTAACTGTTCATTTATAATTCATACACAAAAGGCCTTAATTTTTATTGATTATCCAGAATTTGGCACATTATCAGCGATTAACAATCAAAATTTTATATCTACTTAAAATTAAAATATAATATCACTTTAGTCAGTCAAAATACAATATAGAGTATTAAGCAACTACGTAAATGATTAAGTGAAGATTATAATGAAGCACTTGTTACTAATGAACTAAGGAGAGTCACTGTGAGAATGTATTCCGTAGTCGGTAGTCGGGTGAGAGGAGCGAATGATCTGATGGTGAGACTTTCCCTGCAAGCGACCGTCTGCTGCTATAAACCAGACTGGCTCGGTCAGGGTGTCCGCAATGGGAACATCCGTTACGAAGAATTTCAGCCAAGCCTTTCCAAAGGAACCAAAAACAAACCAACGCTGCTCAAGTAATCGCTTATCGTCTTATTAACTAAGCTAGTTATAGTACTTTTCTTTTCCTAGCATATATATATTTATGTATCTAGCTTCTAAAAATTAAATTACTGATTTCAATTCATGTTATATAATGTTAAAAATATTATTAAAAAATATAGTTTTTATTTAATTAAAACTAATTTATTGTTTCTGTTTTGGTTTAGGAGTTTCGTGCGTGTCGTGAATTGGAATTGTTAATTCTTTCAATCATATTGTTTGCTTATTATAACAATACAATATTGTAAATAATAAATTTATTATTTTTATATTTGGTAAAGTAGTTTGTACATTGCATATTTATTCACTTTTGAAATAGATACCTACCGTATTTTAAGCTATCACTGTACTATAATTAAATTTATTAGTGGAAATGAGAGCATTGACAAAAAAGAACTACTAATAGTTGATTTATTTAACAATCATGAGAAAACTAATAAGTCTAAAATATCTGAAGGCAACGATATAATACATTTAAACTAAAGATGTAATTTACATTTTAAAATGTTAAAACTTACTATATATTTATGCTAAGGATAGTAATTAAAGTGACTCCTTACCTGAGTAGATGTCACAGAAGGGACTGTGGGCGTATAAGCAGGGGGAGATTTCATAAACGGTCCCTTATACCGAGAACTAAACCTGTGACCTCGTTTAGCAGCTCCGCCTGGTGCCTGAAAAGAAATGATATTATGATAAATATGTATATAGATTTTAGAAGTCGTTGCTACTCAATATTTTTCTGACGTCTTGGGACTGAAAAGACAAAAAACATTAAGGAAAAATATATATATATTTTATATTTACAATTGCATTCGATAATGTCAAAGACATTGAACGCCATATTATCATAGTGAAATTTTTAACAGATAAAATCATGTTTTAAAAGACTATTAATCATTAAACTATCAAGATATACATGACAAACCTTTGTTGGAAAACTTGTCTCTTAAATTTAAATAGATTATTTTAATAGTTCAAACTCATATAATGTGCTACTAATTTGCTAGACAACAAAATTTAAATAAACTATTTGAAGAATAATTTTGGATATACTTACAGGAGTTGTTGAGACTGTGACTTTACTAAGGGATATTGAGCTTGCTCTAGATATTGGATTTTCCAGATCATCTTTATCACCCAAGAAATTCTCTCTGACAAAATCACTCTTTTTCTGTATACTTCTTGGGTTGTATCTAGAAGTCAAGCTATTCAAACCGATAGGCTTTATTGCAACTGTACTTTTCCTAGGATAAACTGTAGATGATGTGTATCGTGACCGAATATTGTTTCTTTTTGTGGTAGTGCGAATAGTGCTTGTAATACTTGGTTCTGTTCCACTTGTTGCCTCTTCAGGAATAAGCTCTGCTAGATCTAAATTTCGAGAACTGATTCCCGATTCAGTGCTGTAACTCTCAGTTTCTAAAAGGGTGTTTTGAGTGGTTGGCTTAGTACGAGCATACAAATTCGATCGAAATGCGGAAAATGAAGGCTTGTTTGCTTTTTCTGTTTGTAATTTTTCTTCATTGACAGTTGGTTTCTTCTTCTGGAGACTATAACGACTAGAGTTAAATTTATTTTGCCCTGTATATTTAGGGGAATTTAAAATTAATGATTCCGTTATGAATTCTGTAGGCTCTGTGGTTGTTATTGCTTTACTTTTCTGCAGACGGGCTGCATGCGAAGAATAGATTCCTTTATTTCTTAGACTAACTCGCAGAGGAGGACTGCTATTATTGTCTACTGTTGCTTCAGCTTTTTGGACATCATTTTCATGCTTCAATATTCTTGATCGTTCGGTAGTTGATGTAGTCGTTGAAGTTGTCGTTATTGTTGTTTTTGGGGCTCGAAACTATAATTAATTAGCATCGTCATAAATTTAAAATCAGTTTTTAAATAGCAAGTGTTTAATATTTAAATAATAAAATTTATAGGATAAAAAATATTGTCTTACTCTTGAATATTTATTTGTCGGTGCGTTTACAGAATTGGAAGATTTCGCTGACTCCAGTTCATATAAACTGAGCACTTTTTGTGATTCTCTGCTGGATAGCGTCTCTTGAGTAGTAACCCGAGCTGTTTTCTAAATAAATATCAAAATCGTACATTGTAAGAGAACTTTGTGCCACCACAAAGAACAGAGTGCAAGGAAAGACAAACAGTCAAACTAAAATATTTACAACAGTTAAACTACAAACATAATCAGCGACAGTGAGGAAAACACATTGACCTCATACTTGTACATACAACAATAAAAGTTGCAGGAATAATGTTTGAAAATAAGTATATATAAAAGATTATGCTTAAAGAGTCACATCATAAAATCACTATGAGCACCAAAGCCTTCAGTATTTAAAAGATCATAGCTAGAAAAGAGAATAAGTAACAAAAATAATATTAAACACTGTTTTATAACAAACCTCCATACTTACTGGACTTTTCTTAGCCTGCAAAAGAGATTTAAAATGCTCTGGATAGTTTTCGTTGTCCAGGTCCTCTATCGATTCGCCACTTCCCGTCGATTTTTTCTCAGCTTTCAAATTGGGTCGAAAATTACCCCTGGATCTCCCTCGAACTGTTTTACTCTGGCTCGCTTCTGTGCTTTGCTCTGTTCTATCCAACCGCTTTCTAGTGACCCTACCACCTGCTGAAGTGCTCACCGTTCCTCTCGCATTGGGTAATGAAGCTTCACGGAGATTATTGATGGCTTTTAAATTATCTTCGCTTTTATTTTCTGTATTGAGAATCTCCCCGATCTTATCTGAGTCCGAATCGTAACTGATGGAGGATCTTCTGTTTGCGTTTGGAACTACGTCTGGAGCTTTAGATGCATCCAGGGAAGTTAGCGGAGTCCTCGCATTTGAACGGTGCCTTGATTTTACGCTGGTGGGTAACATGGTTGACGCAGGACTCGTCAATCTGGAGGGCTGTCGAAATCTAGGTGACGGAGAATCCTTTTTCGGTTCTCCTTCATTTCTTTCGTACAATGCCTCGGTTTGCATTTGTATGTTTGTTCTTTGTGGGGCTCTACCTCGGCTTCTGGTTCGAGAACTCGGAGTAGTGGGGATAGTATCAGCTTGCTGGTTTCTCACACTCCCTCGACCTCTAATGGGACTGCGACCTCTGCTGCTAGTTGCCTGGGTCGTTTCTGGTCTTGCCGTGGTTTGGGCTCTTGCAGTAGTTGTACCGCTATATTGGCTTTCGACATTTTCAGTTGATGGGTTTTGAACCAATTGGTCGGATTCACTGTTCATATCCAAATTGAGCACTTCTATCTTAGATTCGTCAATTCCCAGGTTTGTATCGAATGATTCACGCGGCGGGGTGTGCAATAGCCGTCCTCTTCTAGCAGAGGTTTGCGGGCTGGAATTTTCTATCGATGTTTGTCTATTTCTAGATGTTAAGGTATTTTCTCGGTGTCCCTGTCGATTCACCGAGGGTTCCCTGCCACCTCTGGCATCCAAAGGGTTTTTGATTTCCTGGTGTACGACATCTGGTCGTTGTCTCGAAGGAAGCACCCTCGGCCTCCTTGCCTCTGAGAAAGCTCCATTGTTGGTAACCGGAACATAGCTCGTTTCCGAGTTTTGTCTTCTTCCGGTGCCTCTCAGATTTTTCGCACCTCTCGCCGGTGCCGGTTCGACTGGAACTGTGGCTCTCGCTTTCGCTACATCTGGTACTCTTCTTCGTCCGATTCCGTCCACTCTTCTCGAGTAACTGGTGGGCTGGTTGTCTTCTCTACCCGCTTCCTGGGCCGTTCTCGCAGCCTCCCAGCTCGATGTGCTTTCATCGTCACTCTCTCTCGCTGTTAGAGAAGAAATACCTCTCGTCCGCGCTGTTCGGGCATTCTGAAAAAAAAACATACAATTATATTTCATATAACATCAAATCATTTTTAGCTTGTACAACAAACAATATTGAAGTAAACTAAAGTTTTTTCAGTCAAAAACTTACATTTTATTAATCACAAGAAGTAACACCAGGGAAAAACATCAATAAGTATTTTATTTTTTAACTTAACTTAAAACAAACAAAATAAAATTATTTTATACGTTTTCCTACAGTGACAATATAAAAAAATGTTCATTCAATGTAAATGCTGAGCACAATATCTTATCATTATTTAAATTGAATGTTTTTGTATGTTGACTCAGAGGTATATTTTAGAAGGTGGAATTTAATATCATAATGTCGAAAATGCATTTGACGCATGAATGCCTCTAAAGTGTTAAAGATTGCACAAAACTAACAAAATTATAACCACATAAAATACATGTTAAACTCTTATATTGAAGACAAAATATTTATTGTTTTAAAACTAAGAGAAAAATACCAAATCAAAAATTAAAACGTTATAAAAACATCTTTTAAAAAGAAGCCGCGTCATGACATAGCTATGAATTTGCATTTTTTAGAAGTAAGCGATCCAGTTTTCCATTTCAGAGCTTAATTTAAAATACATAAATATCTAAGCCAACAATGCCTTAACTTGACTCTATTGAAAATTTTGAGATAAAAAGATTTTATTTAGGTATATGTTGCTAAGCAATAATAAAACGACCTTGCACGACGCTCAATTTTTTTTAGCTGCATTCAATACAATGTGTTGAAATTTATGATATGTATTGTTACTTATAAAATAAAACTAAAATGATAAAGCCATAAAGTATATGCGTAAAAAAAACAATTATCTTATATTAGAGCTATGATCGCACAAAAACTAAAAAGGAGTTTATCGACAATTCAAGGACTTGAGGTGGACGTAGTGTACCATGCCAAAACTTAAAGTAAAAAATGCAATACCGGATCGTTTCATTACATCAATTAAAATATTTTAATAATATTTTCGCAAAAAAATATAAGCGTAAAGACGATTTCTTAAATATATATCAATGGTGTGAATGTTATTATTATTAACAGTAGTGAATAACAATTTCACATAATACCTCTAAAGTCAAGTACACTGTTTAGTGTGACTAAGAGATTGAATGGTTGTTTATTTACTAATATTAATAAAACACAAAAAAATACGTAAACTCAAAAATATATACATAATTTCTTATGGTAATAATCTCATGTCATAATATCTAGATGAATATGTCTAATTGTTTTAAAGAAGTAATTAGCAATCAATAAATTAAAGGGTCCATATAATGTTATTTTATTAGCTTTTATTCACCAAAGTCAACAAAAAGTATTGAAACAAGTTTGCAAGAAGGTATTTGGATTTGAACTATAATCAATAAAAAAAGTTAGACACTACATAAATTCGTCCCTTTTTTATTAAAAGACATTTGCTAATTATACTTCAGTATTCACCTGAATACTTAAAAACTTGTTTTTTTATTCAAATAATTGATCACATTCAATTTATCATCAAAAATAATTAAACAATGATAACTACTGTTGATAAAATCTGAAACCATCAAAGTTTAATCGTGAAATTAGATGAAGTAATTGAGTTAAATCATTTTCTATTTTTTATTTAACTAGATAAGAACTTATTTTTTTAACATCAAATTAAGCTTCATACATCGTTTCATAAGTATACTATATTTGTATATAACGTTCTCCATTAGATTACAGTTTGTGTGTTTAGTAACAAAATCACCTCTCACGCTCCATCGAAAGTTTAAAAAAACAATGTTACCAACAATATCGAGCATAATCTGTCCGAACATTCACATTGCGTTACGTCTACCTGCCCCGGGGCTGTATAATATACCTGCATTTATTTCTGTCAAATTATTATCACGATTATCTTGTACCAGACACTCGGGCCGGCCGGGCTCGCGAATCTTATCGCGCTTACCGGATTATTGATTTTTATTGATTAAAATTAACTAAAGTAGTACGAAATCTAATATTTAGATCACCAATCAAATCTTTTATGAGAGAAAATTATTCATTATATATACTCAAAGGCGTATTTTATAGTTTAAAAGTTCTTAAAGCACGGCATGAGTTATTATTTTTTACTGCTCTGCTACATCAATTATAAAGAAAACTTTATCTTTAAAATCTTTATAAACTAATTTTAATATTTTATAAATATTTAAAAACAATATATTTTTTTATATATTTATTCCATTTAGCTCATTGTATAAATAAACTAATACCCCAGCATTGGTGCCATGTGTGGAATATAGGTATTTTTGTAATATTTGGTAGAAACAATGCAAAAAAAATAGATTTTCTAACAGCCACGAAAACCTGTGCAACCTTCACCCCTTTAACATTATTTTATAATCATTAAATTCATATCGTGCCTGAAAATGTACAAATGTTAAAAAAAATGTGCTGATAGATAATATAATATATTCGACCGTCACGAAAAAAAAAAAACAACAACAGCAGTAACAATAGTATTAGGATTTTATCGAGGAACTGAGCCATTATTAAAAAAATGCTCTAATTTATTAACGTGTTCGTATTTTATTCAGATTACAAACGCGGTACTCAGTATTAAAAGGTGGAGAAATACTGCAGGACAGTGTACAAAGTGAACAAAAAGTGCGCAAGTACACTCGGCAGCGGCGACTGGACGCCGGGCCGACTTTCGACTGGCCACCACTTCTCCTTCGTGCTCCATATACTTCTGTATTATCCGTGCCAGTCATTCCTCAACCACTCGATGCCAGTTACTGGCATTGCGGATGGCGATCGTCGTGTAGTTTATGGCGATGCCATCTAAATTTTATGTCACGAAATGCCACTTTTTCAAATAGAAGTGACAGTGAAATAAAAAAGAAATGTTTCCGTTTACAGCATTGTCTGTGGTTCACGGGTTTGATTTTATTATATATTATATACGTACATCATAATAAAACGTTGTGAAGTGAAGCCAATGTATAATAAAACATTTAATCGATTGTAGACTCTTTATAGCATAAAATAGATTACTGGGTACTTGGTTCTTATGAAGTTCAACTTTTAAAGTTTCAAAATGCTAACGACAAAATGAAAATACAAAGTAGATTTTATTTATAACTTTTTTTCTGTAAAGCATTAAAAAGGCGTCGATTATAAAATTAAAAACCTTTCACGATTTTATATGAGCACGTGCTTTTTTTTGGTTTTTTCACTAATTGCATTTTATCGATAAATTGAATTTTTGTGATTAATTTAATTTAATAAACTAAAAAAACTTCAGAGTATTTTTATGTTTCTTAGTAGAATTGAAATATATTATTTATTGCCAAATAATTATTTATTAGTTTATTTTTATAATAAATAATGTAAGCATTTGAGTATTACTGGACAATAAGATTAAAATAAATTCACTTTATTGGGTCAGCTGTTAAATGGCCTCGGGATATTTCCGGATACAGGACCGAACTCGACATTCAATGTCAAATTATTTTTTATTGTTATTAATTTAATTAGCATCAGAAATATCTTATATAAGTAACTTGTTATTGCACATTTTTAATTTTATTTTTTTAACCTACAAATAAATAAAATATATTCGGGTTTCTTTTTCACCGTGCGTTCAAGTATCCCCCTACATTTTTTTCAAATGTATGCGTAAGAAATTCATTTATGCAATGCACGCACTATAATATTTTTTTTTTTATTACACGTTATATCCCAATACTACTCTTACAATTCTATTTGACTTTGTCCAGTGTCATACCTTGTATAGAAATCCATTTTAATCTCTACCAAATGCTACTACTACTTACTTATGTAACTATAAAATATGTTGCAATATTTATTGTGATAACAGAAAAATATTTTAAATGTTAACATGTGCAGGTTGTTTTCAAATTTTCTTTGATCATGCTTATGTTGTTTATTGGTATAAACAACAAAAAAAACCACTCAAACCATATTACTGACGCAAACTTAGTGGGTAACTGCAATAGACTTCCCTTAGACTACTTTATTGTAAATTGGAGACTGGGCCTTCATCTTGGCCATCTTAATGCCCCAAACACCTTATTGTTATATTTGAGGGACTTTAAATTGAACATTCGATTCGTTTTGAATCGAAATTCAATATTTTTGACAGAGAGTACTTGGTGGAATTCCATTTTAATATTTTTGAATAAAATACTTGAGTGATTTGTTCGACTCATGAAGATGTGATCACCTCGTACACTAATATAAAATGATATCAATCCCTTACTCTTCGAAGAGGTCCTGCGGAGATATGATAACACTAGATCAGAACTTAATGGGCTTTTCATTACAACTATGAGAAGATTGTCTATTTTGCAGTCTCAATATATCACCTAACCATTTTTTCAGGCGTGTTAAAGTTTTAACAACATTAAATGTATGTTGGATTATTTTTCTTCTTCCTTCATAGTTCTCAATAAAGTTTATCGCACCATTCTATTTATTTTACGAGTGTAACACATTATGCCGATATTCTATCGTTTTTTTTTTATTAAATAAATGATAAAATGTTTGTTTGTTTCGTTTATAAATAGCGCTGACTTCGCATTGTTGATTATTCGTGACCGATATTAAATTCGCTTTCATGAAAATATACGCCCTATGGGAACAGCTGCAAGATGCACTTCGTATTTTATATCACATCGCTTGTATTACTATTTATGTTACGTTACAGTAATTCATAAATAATGGCTTATGTTATAATAGAGATTTTGTATTGCCACCCCAGTCTGCACAGAATTGCTCAAGATCTAGCACTTGGGCGTGGTTTGTGTCCATAGACTGCCCCTTGCCTGTAGCGGCCTTAGCGAGGTCAAGGCTTTCGCGCTAAACTGAAAGTACGCACTGAACGCGGGCAAATAATTTAAAACTTGTGAGTTGCAATACTTTGAATGGTTTTTAATAACACATTGTATTTTATACTTTCAAATGTGATAATTACGTCTGATAGCTAATTGTATTGTTGCCGGCCAGATGCAACAATCAGCGAGACTTTTAACCTTTTAATACCACATACGATATTGAGCTTTTTCTTGACTACGACCTATTGCAGCCGCATTTTAAGTGGATTTATATATAAAAAATTGTACTTAAAAATATACAAAAAAATGTACTTAAAATAAAAAAACCTTGATTTCAAATAATGTTTCTTTTCCTCTTAAAATATAAAAGACTAACTTTAAATATATTATATCAATTTTTTATATTGAAATAACCACATTATCATCACATCAATCACATTTTTTCGTCTCTCTGAGATCATTAAATATAACGGTATAAAATAAAATCAGAACAGAACAAATATTTGTTATTGGTACTTTTCAATAATTTCATTACTAATATAAAAACTACTTCTGTTATTGTTAAAAAAATTCAGATAAAAAATATATAAATGAAGAAAAAAGCCAATCAATGTATAGTTTTCATTGCCTTGCATGGTAGTTTGATGGGAAATATACTCGATTACTGTTATACTCTCTCTGATGAAGAAAGACTTACTTTAAAGAATTTTGGAATAGACTCCACTCCCATTCATCAAATAAAGATTGCCAGTAAAAGATTTGGATTATTAAATAAACAATATGATTGTAAAATTTGATTACTTTATTCACGACTCATATTTCATAAATTATTATAACTTCTGAATCCTTTCTTTAATTAAATAAACAAGCCTATTGCCAAGGGAAACGTCGCCGTCTATATTAAGTCTGCTCTCCACAGTGTCAAATCCAAGGTCCAGTCACAGACCAAATAATTATTCTGACCAATATCCTGTTGGTAATCCATTAGTCATATCTCGTTGCATGTAAAAGTCCACGTCTATGGCGATTGTCCTAGTTAGTGTACAATGACCAATGACCATTTGTTTGATTTTATTGCAAGCTACCTACGCAAGAAAATCCGTCTACTTAAGAAAGCTGTTTTGTTGTTGATAAAGAGATTTATCAAAATTTAGAAGTCTACCTTTAAATTATCTGTAAAATTATTTAAAAAGCATTGCGTTATTAGGCAGTTTGTAAAAAATCTTAATTTGCAATAACTCTACTTTTAAAAGTTTACTTGTAATATATTCATAAATAAATACAATATTTATTTATTAAAATACTCAAAATCTATACTTCTACCATATTAAAAATAATTTTAATATTTTGATAGAATTACATTAAAACACTTTTGTTTTTTAGTGTTTTTCCATCGAACAAAATAAATAAAAACAATATCTCTTTATAACCTAATGGTCTCAATTATAAACCAATTTGTAATACTTATAATAAAATAAAATAACAAAGCTGCTGCTATAATATAAAAATAAATTATAAAAAAAATTGTATTGTCATTGAATATAATTTAATTCAAGGTGTGCTCGGTTCGATAAAATGATACCTAATTTCTGATAATCAAATATAAAGCCTTTACTGGAACAATATCGTATATTCGTTTATCATATTATAGATATGATCAATAGTTAATTAATCAATGTTGCAACATGAGAAAAGTTATATGCCACTTAGAAGTGACTCGATCCGTGCAAGACAGGCAACGTCACGATTGACAAAGCGACCCACTCGTGCTGCGGTCAGTCACCAAACGTCCTTTATTAAGAAAAAATAAGATCATTGTTTAAAAAATTTCCTCACCAGTTTTTATTATAATTTTAATAATTTATTAGAAATTATTGATAGTAATTTAGCATTATTTGTTTTAAAATAATCTCTTTACTTTATGCGTTTTTATTTAGTTATTTCTAAATAAAAATGTATAAATTATTCACTTTATTTTAGATTGGTTACATACTTTGAATCGTTTCATTTAAACCTCATTGTTCAGATGATATTTTAAGTCTCATAAATTTTATAGAAAAAAACCATACTAGTTTTATTTATACACCTATTAAAATTAATTCACGGTTTTTTTATCATTTGATATTTCCTTTTTTTTTTAAATTTCATAAATAAAAAAGTATTTTCAACATTTTGTATATTTGAAATCATCTGTCTAAATATTGTGCAAGTGCTGGTCGGTGGTCACCGCTACTGAAACCCGGCGACAGTGGACTGTGGACAGTACACTGAAACCAGATCCGCCGAGCTCTGAAGGCTGTAGACTGAGAGTTCTCACACAGCCGCAGCGCTTATGCTCTGCATCCAAAAAAAATAAGAAACTATCAACTTCCTGCATGATGAATTTCACAGTAGCGACATGGATACCACTTTCGCGTACCAGTCTAAGTACTAGCAAAAATTATCATATCAAGTAACTCAAAAGAGGACGCTATTGGGTAGATACCCTTAGGTTGTTATTTGTGTCGCAGCATGTCTAGAAGGCCTAGTAAAAATCAATAATAATACAATACAAAAAAAAAAAAAAACAGTATTGAATAATTAAAGGTAGAATTTATTTATTTTTTAGGTTAATGACCTTGTAAACTTTAAAGTAGAAGCTATCGATTAAATTACCCCATTCTGGAAATGTGCTGAGTATCGGTGAACATGTTTTTTTTTTTTTTTTTTTTTAATATTTTGGCATGTTTAAGCTCCGGTTAATGAACTCGTGCAACAATACAATGTATATGATCGTCAAATATTTAGTCGTGCCGTTTTGAACGTAAAAGTCCTGTATTCAGGCATTATGTCCCATTGTACTTTTTTGTATTAACATTTTAAGACACGCATTATTTATACTTCGACATTCGAGATCACGATGTGATTGTTTTCAGACACGTGAAAAATTTATTCAATAATTAAAAGTAAAACGTAGATTTTAACCAAGAGCTGCACAAAAAAATGTAATTACTAAAATATATATTTTATCAAAAGCGGCTAGCGATACAATATTCTTTTTTTGTGTAATTCTGGGTTTTTACCATGCTAAGTGACCAAAACTTTGGAACACTAAATTACGATAAACACCCAAGAACAGAATATTTCTCATTTAAGCCCTCTACCCATTTCGCGATACAAATTGCAACCGGCAAGACAAAACCATTTTTAAAAAAACCTTCTAAATCTGTCTGTTGTTTGATCTAAACTAGCTAAGAAGAGTAAACGTTATTATTCCTCAAGCTGACCTTTCAGTCGTAAACAGCTTTGAAAATAATCATCATCACTTTAAATAAACACATGTTTCATATCTAGAAATGAACTTATTTTAATAGCAATTGAGCTCATGGCTTAGTTATTGAAATATTTAAAAATAAACATAATTTTTTATGAAGTTTTTTTGCTGATTGGCAATCATCACTTTTAATGGTTTAGTTGATGTGACCTAACGCGGGAAGCAACGAAACGTTGATGAGTATTGAGTGCATGTATTCTCAACATTGTGAAACTTTACATAATAACTATGAAGTGGCGTGCTACAAAAATCAAAGCGTAACAAATTTGATTTATCGTAATTTGTCTATAAGTATGAAATATAATTTATGATAAAAAGAAACTATAATATAAGCAATGCTAACTAACGTTTAACTGATGGTTAACATTATATTTAATTATATATTTATTATTGGCGCTCCGAGGGTTTCGTAAAGAAAATAATGGTATATTAACTAAAGCAATTATAATGAAATAAAATAGTGTACGGACATAAATCATTCCGAGAAAACTGACATTTTATATAAAATAACTTGATAATTTCGTTATAATAGCTAAGAAATTACACGCAGGTGGTGAATGTTCGATTTTACCACTTTTAGTTAGTCAAATATAAACATGTAATGATTTCGTTTTAAGCATACATCAGAAGTGAATCTCAAATTAAAGCAGAAATATTTTTAATCTTACTGTGAACTATGGTAATTTCAAAAATAAAAAAGTCTAATATAAGATTTTCCTTTAATGTATTAGAATTTTTAATTATTTTTCTTACAATTTCTTCACATATTTTTTTCCATCTATATCTGCTTGCTTCTCTTTATAAAGCGATTTACTTACATAAGGAAGTAAATAGCTCCCGTCAAATTGTTTACATCTTAAGAATGCTTGTCACAATAAATTATTTTGAAGTATTCCCTCGTCGATTTTCAGTCCTGTTATCCAATATGCTTCATTGTACGTTTCTAATGGTCGGTTGCATTGTAAGTGTTGCATACTAGGAACTGCATTGTTCATACATTGTTAACTTGCATTATCAGAATGGCTGCCAACTCTCTAGACCTCCATTAATGTAAAATTACAACCATAAGATTTTTAAGAACTCCAATGAATCATAAAAAGCCGCTTCACGAAGGATCTGCTTTGCATGAGTTTTAAACTGCAAAAAATTGCTGTCTTAAGGAATATATTTTACTGCCTTTAATTGATATATTTACAAAAAAAAATTATACACCTCCGAACGTAATTTCAATAAACCTATTTATATTTAGAGTTTAATTATAATCTTATAGTTGGCATATATTAAACCAATAACCAAAGACATAATCTTGAAATGCTTACATACATCTTGTTATTTAGCATCCACGTTTCTACTTCATTTCATATTTGTTTTACACTTTGTAAGATTAACAAATAAATAAACAATCTTCTTGTTAAAAAAATACACCTTTGAAAACGGTTGGTCGAGGGAGCAAAACTTCATTCAGCAGCTACTACCACTCAACCAAGGCGTACTGCCTTATTGATACATTTTTTATTAATATTTCATAGAAACAATTAGCATACAAGTATAAAAAATAAAATTGCGTATTAAAAATAAGAACTTTTATATTTTAATAATTACATATTTGAGTCACGTAGTAAATTTTTATGAGTCCATTTCGCTGTAAGCGGTTTGACGCATTTAGCACGCAGGCCATGTTTATGCCTACTGCACCAGCTTTACAATTTGTCTCAATATCTTTTACAACTAAGAATTTTTTCACACAACCTACGTCTCCTGGAATAGAAAGTTAGTTATGAATCTCCAAACACATATAAATCACAATCACCTCCGTGTCGGGACAACTTCATTCACTTCTATGCACTTTTCTGCATTGTTAGGTGATCAAATAATATTTGTCAGTCATTTTCAGACATCAACGTCACTCAAAATTAAAACGCATCTTCGTTTGATATATTATTATTGTTTGGCATGAAATATTATATTGTGCTGAATCACATATGTATGACGTGTCCAGTTATAAATGTATGTTTTTAAATATTTTTGTGCTGCTTATAAATTGGCGATTTTGAAATGTTTTAATGAATTCAATTTAATTTTTTTTAAATTTTTTTTTTCTGTAAAGGTTGATCAATGGAAATACATAATAAACTTACTTTTAATTTGGTTCAGTCAAAATAGTTTATTTAAGTGCATATTCAGATTATTAAATTTGACGGGTAGACAGAAAAAATATTTATTTATTGATCACACTTATTTCTGCAATAAGCAGATATTTACTCTAAATCCTAGTGCTCAGGTGAAGAAACCTTTGCTAATTTTATGTAATGGGTAATTATCGAGAGTGATTTGCCAGCTCGACCTCTATAGAGCTTGAGCGGCCTTTACCAGCGTTCTGGTGTCTAATGATTACTGCCCATAATGCAGCGCCACAAAAAGAGATAACCAACCTTGCGAAATCTTTATTATGCTTGTAATGAAAGTAAAAAAGTATTCATCGCTTGATTTAATCTAATAATGGTTTACTTACACTTTAAACTTTGATCTTTGATCTCCAAAAACAGCAGCTAACAATGCATAATTTATTTTACGGTTTGGATCGATACTAATTAACAAGTAAACCATTCTGACATCTTATTTGCTATGTAATTAAATACTTAGTAAGATTTTAACTATTAGATTTTTTGTTCAACATACGATAGCCATAATACAATATATGGATTTATAAAACTTTAAATTTTTTTCCTAATTATCGGTTATGATTATAAAAATTTGAGAAAATGTAGATTTATGATGTATGGTAATGATATTAAATTATATCTGTATTTTGGTTGCATAATATTTTTTAAAGTTAAAGCTTAAATTTTTCATATTATTAATTTAATGCATGAAAGTTTACCTTATAAGCAAGAAACACCTATTCCCAAAGACTGTCCAGTTCGAAGAAAAATATTAACTGTTCTCAGATCAAATTTATAAATAATTATATATGTAAACTTATACAATTATGTTCATTGCAATTTCATAAATCACTACTTATATTTAAGCAATCCATCAATTTCCCATTTTTGACATGTGAGCTATTATATTCAAACAGAGCTAATAAACTATTATCATTAAAGAGAGAAGAGGGTGACATATACAAATAATGGTTTGCTTTTGCTATAAATGATTAAGTGCTTTAATTAATAAAATCAACATTATATTATTTATTAAGAATTAAAGATAGAGTACTATATTATTTGTTTCATCTGCCGTTTACTAATATTGATTTTTAAACAACAACTTTACATTTTAAAAATAAATAATTCATATCGTAGATTAGTGTGTCAAAAGTCAAATTGACCGACATATTTACAGTATTTTCAATGCGTACTATAAATTGTACCAAATCACATATTATTTTGCTATATTCTAATAGTTTTACTACCCACAATTGAAAGCTAAATTTACATTGTGGTTCGGCTCATATTTTCGTTGTGCTATTATCTATTATCTTATTGTTTCGACTATTTTCGTTGTGGTTACCTTTCTGACACCGTAATGAAGGCTTTGCAAATTAAATGAAATCGTGTTTCTATCTGTTGTGGTTGTTTATGTGAATCTCTCGAGAGGCACTTACTTTCATTGATGACCGCGATTAGAAATCAATAGTTATTAGATCAGTTCTATTTTGGATATACAGTGCTTGACATTGAGAATGGCTACGTTATCTTTTAAGAGCTCCTCAAAGTTATTATCAGTAACTAGATTTAGTTGATTGACCAGTTGCCTAGTAAATAATATAAACGACAACCTTATATATGTCTTAATTAATTTACATTTATTATATTTTTAATTATTTAGTTTATAAAATAATTATGTGAGAGTTGTTGTTTTATTTATATTCGGCGGTCAAAGGTGTTGATTTTTTTCGCAGATTCAATATTCGTCATGATATATTATAGTCTGTAGAGATTTTAAAACAATGTCATTTGTTTGATCCAAAAATAGGTGAGAGCCCAATAGCATTGATTTTAGACTTTCTATTGGGTATGTATTTTGCTTGTGGCATTTAAATCGGTTTGGGTTTTGATACTGTGGGAATAATGCTCAGAACAAACACTCCATTATTATTTGATACTAAATCTGAAAACGTTTGTATTCTATGACTGTAGTTTATCAATTTGAAATCTACGCGTCCTTGATATATAAATTTATTTATAAACGTTAATTACAAGTGAAGTCCAATTTCAGCAAAACATCCACACGAGGTAAATATTCTGGCTCGTGAATTGCGACTCGCGCCAATAGGACGAACGAGTTCTCTGCCCGGCAGGTATTTCCATCACCATTTACGACCCACTGCAGTTGCAACAGTTACAGTTCAGGTGTATGGAAAGGTAAACTGACTAATGAACAATCTGCATTCAAGATAAATGGACTGAACGATGCAAATATTTCTGCGAGGGCAATCAGATATCCCCATTTATCCGACTGCAGTCAGACAGATATACTCGAATGTGCATGCAGTGTTCAAAGCCACATATACTGTATTTTTTTGATTTAGTGTTTTTGTCTAATAGGATTGTACACACCAATAAAAGTAAAAACATCAAAAAGATAAAAAAATATTTCTCTTTGAAAATAATTTTTTTGTTTTTCTATATTATTCTGGTAATTTTTTAATAATTTAATTAAAATAATAGTGTTATTTGTATCTCGTAATCAGTAAATTTAAACATTAAAAATTTATTAAGCGAATACACTCGTGAGTCACTCGTTCTTCTTTATGGCGATGAATGTTTCATTATGCGTTATATTCCAGTGCAGTAAATTAGTAAGAATATATCACGTATTTAGAATAGTGAAATGTTGATTTCAACATATGCTTATTCAACTCATTTACCCGTTGAACATAAAAGGATATACATATGCACGCCCCATCACGCGGTGTGATATATCGCTATACTGAAAAATACTTTTGACAATGCGATACAAAGTATTATACTGTTGATATTTTTGATTTCCTTTCATGAACCTTCAGGTATCGTTTGTCGTTTCTGCGCAGTTGCGGTCATTTTTTGCCTTGACCAACTCTGCGTCGGGTAAAAAGCGGTGCGAAATATTTCCTGATAACTGACTTTATATTATCTGTTGCAACCGGCGTTGATCGACAAAGAAGAGAGAAAAAACCCGACCCAACGGCCGGCTGGAGATTTGAGCAAACTTGGACTTGTTATCTAACCTGGTAATTAGAGGCAGTCATAACAGCGAGAACTCCATTAGATCTTAAAAAAACAATTATATTCCGTTTAATAATCTTCATCGCAACAAACTTACTAGAATATAATACAGTTTTTTTTTCAAGCTCATGCCGTTGTAGTTCTTTGACATATAAAAAACATAAAAGTCAAAATCTGCATTTGTTAACACCTAAATCGTCTATAAAGCTAATTAATTATGAGGTTTTCTAAAATAAAGTGATACAAACATAAATATCTGTTTAAAAAATACTCGCATAAAATTTAACCCAAATAGCTTTTTTGGTGCTTGAAACAGATAAAAACATAATTTAGTGACACTTTATAACGCGTATCGCATGGCGATTTTTCGGTTCCCCTTGAAGCTTTGAAACCTTTATAACAACCTTCATTCCTAATGTCATTTTAAGCCATATACACATAGCTCTAAAAAAATCCTTCAATATAAATATGCTTATTGCGTAACAATATCGTTTTATAATAAGAGCTCTGTGGTTTTGAGTTGTAATTGGTTCACATTCATTTTTACGACTATTTAAATATAAATCAAACATTTTCTTATATTTCAACAACTCTACATATATACTCTTTTTAAAAATTACTCTTAATAATTTACAGCCAAAATAAACACCATCATGTGTCGTTCAAAAGCCTATAAAGCATGTTTCAAGTTTAAAACATGCAATGAAAGCAGCAATGCAATTAAAAGGAAAAATCAATAACTAGCAATTATTTTTTATGTAAACTTTTTGACGTAACATAAATTTCAATAATCCTAAAAAAAACTCTTTTAAACTAAAGCAATGCCAGTATTGTTAATATAAAATTGTACCAAAATCATTGATGTGCTATGTTAAAATCATTCAGATGAATAACCTACTCCGTATTTGGCCACCACAGCGTGGTACAGTTCAACGTTTTGTACGCGTTTTTTACTTGATCTTAAAAAAAACTATTCAAGCATGCGTTCGACATTTCTTTTTTCTACGTACTTCATGCAAATTCAACATTACATGATATTGAATATGATAGCACGTGAAGAGAGAAAGCTTAAACCGTTGAATAGAAATTATGGTTGAATGTTATCAAAGGAATTCAAAAATAATTATTAAATAATAACATATTCTTAGCACACATGAATGCCTATTTATTTAGAGGTAACGTTTACACACAACACATTCAATTATAATATACTGTGTTACAACGAAACAGATCTTCTAAAAGCATGTGATTTATATTATGCCATCGATGAAATGGGTTAAAAATATTATTAAAAACTTTTTATTTGCATCAAGACTTATTCTATAAAAAGCCATTAGTTTAGCAATTCATATTTATCAGATTGTACAAAAGCAAGTTGTTTAAGAGAGGGACGTCTTAGAAAGAGACATTTTAACTCTCGCTGACCTGTTTTCTCTGGCGATAGCACAAAGATTTAACAACCAATAAAGTCTCACTCGCAGAAATTACAGTGGATTTCTTCTCGGCTTTAAGAGACTGCAGTCCAAATGGGATTCTACGGGACTTTCACGCGTCTTGGGTATAAGCTTCTTTGGTGTTTTCTATTTTATTATGACAGGATAATTACCATTATTTCATATTAATTAATTGCAATAAAATTTGTTTCTCACAAAGAGTTGAGTAATACCTGGCTTGAATTTTACTCCTCAAACATTTCCTTGTATTTTATAACCTGACGTGTAATGTTACACTTCCTGCGTGTAACGTTGCACCGACTGAAAACATATAGTACTGACTATCCTTATCACTTTTAGTTTTTAAATTATCAAGTTTTTTTCAATTTCACACAATACATTTTTCAATGATGTACGTCTATTAAAAAAAATCGTATCCGTTGCTTTTTCTTGATTCATAAAATTATTATTTCTTTTTAAAACTCATTGTTATAAAATACAATGTTTTCAAGCAGATAACTAGTTATTTATTTAAATTATTTGCAAACCAACATGTAAATCACGCCAATCTTCATAGATTCAAATACTCGTACACAATTGATCTCATCGTCAAAAGTACATTTTACACCATATGGATAATATTATGATTTTTTTTATAGCTTTTCGTTTAAACTATACATTCAATAAATATCACGTTACAAATTAAATCAACAAAATAAAAATTATTTGACTAACTTTTTGAATTTGTAAAATAGTTTGTACCTAGAGATACAAACCATGGTACTTTAAAAAATCAACGCAAATCCCACACTCTTTTGATCAATTAAAGTCGATTTAAAAATTACCATGAATATAAACTTTCAACTAACGCCCAAATATTACTTAAAATGAAATGGTTTTTAATTAAATATTTAAATTAGTTATAATCATTTTTAATTTTAATTACTCCTTTTATCGTATAAAGCAGTGCTTGATTTTAATATGAACTACACATTTTCATGCTTAATAGTATGTTTTATATTTTTTTTAATACTTTACTTCGGCTCTCTGGTATTCTAATGCTGTATTATTAAATGTGCGGAGGTAAGCGCATTAGATACGTCAGAAGATTGCTGGCCATTTCTTACATAATCTGGTTATCAGTTCGATAAATACAGATCGATTATAAACAAGAGTCTCGGGCTGATTCTACTTCCGCGAGTATTTGTTAATTAAGGCTGTGCGTTTATTAATATTGAATACTTGTCGCAGGTATAAGAGGTGGGTATTATTGAAAGTAGTCAAACTGCAATGAGGGGGCAGGGGAAAATACAGAATCGCAAGTGATATATCGTGCACGAGGAGCAAAAATACGAAATGTTATGCATTACTTCAAATATTTAAAAACATTTTTAAAATTCGTTTCATTCTAACTATTATAATTAAAATATTCATAATAAAAATAATATTTAAAGAAACACCTAATTCAAACTGACTTGCAGATATTTTCACAGGTTTTGGTGGCCGCTATCGATGTACTGACTTTCTCATGTGTACAGTTCTTGGTCTTGGTACAGTTGTAAATATTTTCCCAACGTTACGCCTATAGTATTGGATCCATTAGTATTATATTTATAATATATTAGTATATTAGCATAGCCGTAGCTAATATACTTGCAGATAAAATGACGTTAATGATCGTGACGTGAATGATTTAGCTTCTGTTAGTAAACGTACATGAGGTAAAAAATATTTATTTAAATCTCTTCATCCACCGTTTTTTCTGTCTCTAATTAAGTAAACCCAAGAACATGAAGTGAACTTAAATGATTGTGAATTACCCACAAGCTATCGTGATAATATATGGAAATCTCCTAAAGTGTTAAAAATCAAGCAAAGCACAGCAAATAACGCGTTTACGAATGTTTCATACTCGAACATATTCCACGTGTCACATAGTAATATATAAAAGTCTCTTTAAATACAAATATAGCAATGATAATAATATAAAATATTGAATTACTATAAATTTATATATCCAGTGTTTACTGATGGACAGCTACAAATCATATGAACTTTGCCACCTATTGCTTAAGAGCTCTGTTTCACCTGAACCACTTTCTAGACCCCTTCAATCAGGAAATAATCCATCACCGAGCATTCCATAATCTATTTCGTAGATCATATATAGCGTGTCCGTCTTCAGTGTATGTTGTTTTCGTCTCCTTGGGCCATGAAGATGAATGATTTTTTAATTAGATAATATTAAATTATACTTTATATCAATACATTACAAAATCATCAAATAACCTTGCAGGGGATTCAGACTTATCAAATGTTACATTCTTCATAGTACTTTAAAAAATATAATATTCCATTTATATAGCTTATAACATTTATTAATAATAGCTTTTAACACTTATCGCTATGAGTATTTATAAAATAAAAGCCTTCAATGTAAACAACTGGTTGGCCTAGCATTACTTGCGATAAATTTTAAATTTACAGACAGGATACAATCCGGCTATGGCAGGATTTCACCGATAATGATGTCTGATATTTTTCATTTGTTGAAAATATACCATTGTGATAAATTACAGTATTATAAAATTTTATATTACCATTTTAAATCCTTTTGAGACAAGTTCATTAACGCATATACAGGTTTCTTATTTCATGAGACCGACCGAAAAAAGAATGACTGAAATGACTTATATAATATTTTGTTATTTTTCATATTGGTAAAATTACTTTTAGTTTCTATTAAATTTTAAATTACTTAATAAAAAACCAATTGAATATTTTAAACTATGGCCATATTTAATAATAAATTATTACTGCTATTCATACCAACCATTGTCGGCGAAGAAAAATAATTATTAATTTGTAGATTCCTACAACATTCAAGAGCCCGATGACCATCATACAAGTATGGAACCATGAACTAATTTTCATACAAATTTGCTTTTTTGACTAAACTATGGTTCTATTCATTGAACCGCTTTATACACGTCGGCATAAATCTTCTTTTGACTTCCTGACCTCAATGCATTAATGTTAGTCTTCTTTCTGTGCATCCTTTTAATATATAAACTGACAAGTTTTAATTGTGTTTTATTGCGAATCGTGTATGTTTTTGTTTCTTAGCGTTAAAGGTATATCATCAGTTTCACGTCCAAATAATTTACATCATCTTACATTGTACGGCTATTTAAGTGTTTAAATTTTGTATTACGCGAAATACGCCTGGCCACTTTATACGCAAATAGAGATGTATAAATAATTCTTGAAAAAATAACTTCATTTTCATCGTCAATTTTTTACAAGTAATATTCTTCAATTATCGTCAAACTGGAACTATCTACTACCCAATGTCAGAGAAAAAACTGACGCAACCTACATTTTTCATATGCTTGGACGCTGCTAAGATACTAGAATAATAGAGACAACGTATCCGCATAGTTACGAGTACTGTCTTATAAAAACCATCACATCAGCTTAACAAAAACACAATTCAAGATACGAGAGTGGCGCGTATTTATTGTTTAATATACTTTCATATCTACACAACTCATTAGGGTAACCAGAACAAAAAAAATAATTTAGCACTAAAAATCAGTCGATTCGAAGAGAGACACCATTATCAATTAATATATTAACATTTAGGGAGCATGAGTAGCTTACAGGACGACATCAGAGTATTTGGCATTTCTGAAAATTATCATTGTTCTATAAATTTATTTGTGAAGCATTAAAGAGTTATAGATCGAGTATTAACTTAATATGAAAAAAATCAAAATTAATTTCAAATCAATTTGTATTTACCCTTTCTATGTAAATACTTGAACTTTCTAAATTTTAAAATATCTTTCCTTTTCGTTCTCTGTAGTAAATCTTTGTATGTTGATTGTGTGTCTTGACATTTCATACTACTGGTAATACATTAATATTTTTACTGCCAATAAATTTTCAGCTAAGTCGCAATAATCTCCGTAATGAATGCATTCGACTTCGCAGACACGTCGGTCTGACCCGAAGGCAAATTTTAACGATGCGCCAAAGCTCCCCATCCTTTGCGTTGTCTCTAATGGCTGAGCGAGCATTGCATCTCGTTTGAATTACCGGAAGACGGTGCATTCACGCTCGCACGGACTGTCGCCGTTTGACGTCAATGATTAGTATCGTTATATGCAGGCAGTGCTTATGTGGTTATGAAGTGTCGCATGCTTTGTGGCACTCCGGCATGTTCAATGCAGGCGTGACAAAAATATACAAATAAAAATAATTTGTATAAAAATTACAAAGTAATGTAGAAGCTCACTATTTTCTTCGGGAAAAGCAATATAAGTATGGTATTATAAAAATATATTTTTTTAAATATCTCTGAGAGTAAAAATATTATGTGTTACACATTTGATGAAACGTTGCATTACATTTAAAAAATGTTTATATTAAATTGGATTAATGTTAATCAGGATGCGTATTTATTTACCCATGCAGGTATTAGTATGTTTATGTGATTAAGCATATTTTTTCACACATTGAAAACGATTAAAGAAAACTCTCAGAAAATATCATCGTGACTTGTGAGGGATCCCTCACAAGTCACGATGATATTTTCTGAGAGTTTTCTTTAATCGTTTTCAATGTGTGAAAAAATATGCTTAATCACATAAATTTAAAAAATGTGTCTAAAAATCTTGTTATATCTCCTAATTACATAAAATGATGTACTTTTTATGACACAATTTCGTTGAAAAAACTGTCTAATTTTTTTTAATAGAAAATTTTAATGAAATTTATTTTATGTACAATTCAAATATATTTTGACTTTTCACCACCTTAACGCTATTTAATCAATACTTGTATTTAATTCTACATTACAGCTCATTAGTATCGACATGAAATTTGCTTGATTTTGAAACACCAACTGTTTGCAAAAAACTTCATCTAAATACGTTATTGTTACGTCTTCATCATTTAAGTAAGTCATCAACATTTTTGGTTGAGCTACGTCGATGTTTATGTTAGTAATCAACTACTCGTGTTTTTGGTTCGACTTCCGAACGCTTGTGGCTCGTTAGTGAATGAATTTTGGGCTTGGAAAATTCGTGACTCTTGAGCCTATGACCAAATAGTGACGTTAAATCAGCAGGAAATGATCATTGCAGCGTCATACTTAAAAACCAATATTGCCTGATAGACGTGAAACTTGCTTCTACCTTAATGAGGGCTACCTACAATATATATCTACCATTAATTAAAAAAAAACCTTATTAAAATTTCAGCATATGTATTAACGTGATGTTAAAAACTGATCAGATTTAAGAATTAAATTTTTGGCTAATTACATTCATGGGAATGAGTTTTCATTAGATTCACAGGCCGTCTCAATTAACCAAAAGTAATTTTTAATACTTCATTTCTTGAGAGGTCTTAACTTTCTTTCCGTATTAATGACCCGCTAAATAAATGTTTAAATTAATCGGAATGCACATAGTTCATCACTTTAAGTGGGGAGAGGACGTTTTCCGCTAAACCCGTTTGATAATCAGTCACTTTTTCAGATAGTCAAATTAGACGTTTTCACGATTTCCAAGATTTGCCGCACTATTAATTCTAAAAGTTTTACTTCGTGAGCAATCATTGGATTCCAAGCCTAGTTGCTTAAATTTCCTTTGTAAGTATCATGGAAAAATGATAAGCAAATTCACGGCGTGTCCAAATCGCTGAGTGGCCCAACTAGATACTGGAGTAGGGAGGTATCTGCTTCACAACCAGCGGGGCTTCAGTTCTAACTCCATTTGGTTTTTGGTCGAAATTTAATGTGATCAATCTATGAGTCGTGCCATTATCCATGTATCTCAAAAATATTATACATTTTGCAATATAGCCATATTGTTAAGAGTCATTCAACACACATTCGCTTGTCTTTATCATAAAGAATATTTTAATTTCAATACAAAAAAGACAAAATCTCAAACGATTCACCTCACAAAGACATCCATATAGTAATTTACATATAATTTGAATAGACTAAAGATGTTAAATGACCTCACATGGTCAAATAATTATATTTTGTTGTAGCAGGACGTTACTAAAATTTTGTTATTACAAGTGAGACGTGCTGAGGTCCGAGAGGAAGTTGTGAATTTATTATGTAAATTTTTTATGGAATTAGGAAATGAGACTAGTTAACTAGATGCCAATTTGTTACATAAAAACACCCATAAAGCAATTGAACTGTTGATGTCTATGGAACATTTTTTTACTGAAGTAATAAATAATCGTGTATTGCGATTGTGGTCTATCTGCTAATGTGTTGGTACTATAGAGTTCGGTCAACTTCAATTACATTTAAACGCAAATTACATTGAAGTCATATATTTAATCAGAGCCATTGAGAATTACTACTTGTTGAATTCGCTGATGAAAATTGTGTATAATCAAAGATTGTATAAAAATACGCATTAAACGTATATTCAAATGTTTATAGTATATTAATTTGGGGTACATTAAAAGTTTTGCTTGTAAATTGAATTTCATGACTTTTACAACAAAGCACTTGCGTGTAGTATTATCAACTAAATAGTATAATCTTGAAAAGTAATAAAAAGAGAACATCTATTATCAGCATATGATATTTTACATAAAAACCTGAACAGTCGATTTTTGACCGAACAAACGCAACAATCAGCAACATATTTTACGAATTATTTTCGATCCAATTTTTGTCCAAAAAATTGCAACATGTCCAACTGAAAAAATTGTGGACTTTTATACAATTTTTTGACAATTACGTTTGATAACATATACAGATAATTTATACATAAAATATATGTATCCCAAAAATTCAATAAATATGTAATATAAGTCTTGCAATTACAAAAAATATGAGTAGCACAGTATATTTAAAATAAATCGTGTGGTGAATAAATTGTAGAACTTGAAATTGAAACATTGCATATTTTTTTTTGTGTCGTTTTTATTTTATACAAATGTAATTACTTGTTCTTGGCATAACATTTAATTTATTAACTTATTTTACTTTTCCCACAGTAAGAGCCTAATTTACATTCTTGTTTATTTTCGAAGCAATAAATATGACAAAAATTTTATCCAGATTTTTAAAAGCTTGGTTCATTTTCAAAAGTGGTCTGTTTTTCGAAACCACGCCGCGATATATTTCACTTTCGCTCTTGGCCCACCGACAACAACAGTGACTTTTATGATTCATAATATTATTCGTATTTTCCTCATTACGAAATGCCGCATACACTTTGGTATATTACTTAGATCGAAATGAAATCAGGCTTTGAATTAACCTACTGCAAACCAATCGATTTTAATAATAAATGACTGATAACTGTTTGTAGTATTGGCACATCTAACGTGATAGTTCACATTGATACTAGAATCAATCATATTACTGATTAGTGTTGAGCTGATCCCAATAATATTTATACATTAAAACATAAAACCTTACCACTGAGCCGCCAAGTCAACTGAGATATCCTCGAGTGACATGATATTGAAATGTCAAATCTTTGATATTTAAGTGCTTAGTGACCTCATTGTTATAATTATTCAATACTCAGTCCTCGTCCATTTTTCAAACACTTCCCAAATAATAAAGTTAGCAAATTACTAGTTGAAATATCTCGACTTGAATCAAAACAAAATAACTTTAAACAGCAGAGTTTTTCGTTCCCCACTTATGTTTCACAAATGCTTTTGTCTCGTCATTAAATACTAAATTTACAGTCCAAAATAGAAAATAATGAGTTCGTAAATTTCTATTTTATCTCACATGCCGACATACCGACACCGTTTGAATTCGCAGTTCTTGTGCCTTTAGGCGGAGTTCCAGTATAAAAAGTTATTTCGACCGAATGTCTCCCGAGAGTAGAAAAAACCGGTACATAATATGTCTGTTTGTCTCTCGGTGGATGTACTGAGCTCTCTTTATATCACTCTGATTGATTAACGAGAAGTGTTTTCGTTGCCTTGAGTTTAATGATATAAACCTTAGGTAAAAAAGTACTTGAATGAAAGGGTTAACCTTTAAATTACATTGAATAATTTTCATTTGCATTGGATTAAAGTTTATGAGAAGTATATTATGTTTTCTTTGAGTTTGAAAGTAAAACTAAAAATAATATATTTTACCCAAAACTTATTGAGCAAGAATATAATCTGAAGCGTTTATTTAAGTTTTTTGCGCATTTCTTTCATATATGCGGAAAGTATAGATTTGTTTTCACCATTACGTTTATTTATATTAGCACGTCAAAAACTATATTCTGCATCTCGTGTCTATTTTGTATCATAGTGGATTTTTTTTTCAATTATCTGTTTGAATTGTGTCATGAAGATGTATATGTTTGAAATAATTCAGATATCGGAAAATAATTTAACAAAAGAAGATTCAACGACGAGTCTTTATTCTATGATGCTCCAGTTAAGGTCAATATTGCGATAAATTATATTAGGCTTTTAAAATAATTTTACTTGCATTTCCACTATAAAAAAAAATACTGTAAACATGAACAGTCGATGATTTGTTAGGAGCTTATTGTATCAACAAAAACCTGTTAAAACTCAAAATATACATGCCACGGCGATGTTTTTATTTTCATTAAATTCTAATTAATACTTTCGAAAACCACGGTCTTTACTGAAGGTGACCACACGAACTCTTTAACAGGTATAAGATGTAGCCAATAAAAATGTTATTGCATCAATCAAACTCAGCGGGAGGCTTAAGTAAAATAAATTTTATTTAGAACGTATATTTAACTGGTGTAAACGTGCACGAGAAATTAATTTATCTTCATCGTTTTATTCAGACTAATCTTTCCCAGTCACAATAAAAGTTTATTGGTTGACCGATCCCAACCTCTGATGCATGCTGCTATCCATTTTAAACAGGCGGTCTCATTAATTTAATAAACAACATACTCCGTTAGTTCACAGCGGGTCACGTCTTGTATCTCATCCGCCTTGAAGACCTCGCCCACTATTAAAAGTATCTCAACAAATTGTTTTTCCCATGATTGCAGTTTTATACTAAGACAGGTGACGATACTAATAAATTATCCAATTAAATAAACTTGAACCATAAACAACAACAAAAACTTTCTTTACCATATTTTTTGAATTGTTTATTTTATCACTAGTGTAAAAGTGATCTATAGATCAAATCACTGATATTTAATAATTGTGAATAATCAATACAACCTCCTCGCTCTTCCCATTATGTTGCTTGTGCATGGCTGCCATTCTGTACATTCTAGCAGTATTCTTTAATTTCTGATCAATACACAGTTCACTGCTTCACCTTGAAGAGAACTCCAAACACACAAATTTTTAGCACTGATTACCATTGGAATGCAATGATTTGTTAATTCATTAAACTAATCCTATTGCAGGTGTTTTTGAGTGGTGCCCAATCCAAAGTCCAAATGCACCCGCGGGGAAGGAACCTTATACGCGCCAATTATAGTTACTCTTTTGGCTGAAAGAAAATCAACTAATGATAGAGAACAAAAGCTCCCATTTTCATTGATTACGGCAGAAACCGCCTTCAGTGTGAGGCGTGTGATTACAATGATTAAAAATTCCGTTCAATATCGTACACGGGTCCGCCTGAATTTCGCAGTAGCGCTCGGAGCGCAATCACTGCCGGCCACTTAAAGGCGATCCGCGTTGCGAAAGCCGCGTTGCAATATCGGACATTTAAAACTTCACAAAAAATTGGTAATGGCACTCACCGGGCAGAGAAATGTTTTTTCACATACATAACACTATTTATATTAAATCATTTTGATTTTGTGTGATAATTATGTTTTTTTGACGCATACATATAGTTTTTAATAAAATTCAAACGTAAGTGGTTTTGTGTACAAGATATTTTCGTTCAGCAGAAGTGAATTTACACACGAACAATAAATTTTCTTGGTCTTCGATTGTCACCTTTTCACAAAGTATTTATTATACGTAAAATAGAAATATGAAATTATATATGCTTCAAAAGTCGTAGTATACTATATTTTTTGCATAATGTCAATAGAATGTTATTTTTAAATGAAAATAATTAAGTTTTATCAACAACAAAAAAATGGTTTATAATAATATTGTTTGATTTTCACAAGACAAAACGGTCTTGATTTGTTTTTTTTAATATTTTATGAATTAAAAGAAAATCTATATATTTACAATAAAATATAAGATAACTACAATACATTAACTGTTTATCACAATCTTATTTTTTTCCTACAAACGGTGTTCTATTAGCCTTGCATGGTCTAGAAAAAATATGCACGGTTTTATTTGAACCTGGTGTGGTACATCTCAAAAACGTGTCGATTCGGCCAGCTGTCTCTGCATGAATCAATATAAATAATTCACCAGCGGAACACTTTCAGTTTTCAAACGCATTTCTAAACGATGCTTAATCTCGCCGGGCGATCGGAGAAGTCAATGTCCCCGCACTGCACGGCGACAGATTTCGCCTTTTTGTCGATACGACGGCCATTTGGGCGAAATGTTTCCGCCAAAGTCCGCACTTGTCCGGCCGGCGTCGGAGAAAGTGCTCGGCTTCTGAACCAGTTCACCGGTTCCCTCGGACCACGTCGCCTGACGCTGATGTAACTGCCTGGCGCCGTAATAAGCTTCTCTCGTAACTCCCCGCCCCGCGGAGCTTCGGACCTGGCCTGACCTCCTCGGTCTCTAGCCTAGCCTGGGTCTAGCCTGACTCGACCTCCCCCGAGCTTTTGATCTAACCTACCACTGCATTCCCGAAATCTATAGCTTCGGAGAACTTTGGTCTTTAAAGTGCCCCTATCGTCGGTGACGTCACCGCTCATTAGCTATCTGGATCTGTTAAGTCATAAGAGAAATGCCTGGTCGCTCGGTTAGACGTCTGCCCTATAAGTTAATAGCCCTCGTTCGTAAGTGTCGTTTCGAATGAAAGTACTTACTTTCATCTGTAATTGACCGGTTTAAATTAAGCAAGCCTCAAGAAAGCAGGTACATTCCAGAGTGCATAGTTTTTATTTGTAAGGTCACATCAAGACATACGTTATATATATATATATATATAACGTTCACCAAAAATGTGGAATTAAGAGGCAAATGTACATATTATTATTATGACCCCCGTAAACATCAGCATTTAGGTATTTTTGTCTAACTGCAGTTATACAATCTATACCAGTTCGAAATAAACAAACCGAATAATATTTTTTTTACGAATATGAATATATTGATGTGTATTGAGATATTTGATATATTGTATATGAAATCCATCAAATAGATTTTCAATTTAACTAGCAATTATAAGAATATTTTTAAAAAATCCTCAATTTTCAAAGCTTTATTGTATTATAACTCCCAAGCATTGTTAAACCACAGAAATTTTGATAATTATAGAAAATATGTTAATATATAAAATAATATATAAAATAATTATAGAAAATACATTTTTTCACAAAAGCTTAAGAGAATCGTAAAATCTTTATGTTAAAATTAATGATATCGGTGTGGAAGATAATCAAACACACGCTTTCATATTGAAGCACTGGATCAGATTAATGTGAGAATTTGAAATAAAAATTTGAATACACATAAAACAACACGCCTCCAAGCAAACCTCCACAATTAGTAGAAACTCTACAGTTTTTTTTTATATTACTCTATTCAAAGTTGTACCAACATGGTTTCGCGGGTTGGACCCTTGGAATAAATAATTTACTACTGTTTGTTTTTTTTTCTCGATTGTTTGGGGGATAAAGAGAGTTGACTTTTAATGGGGAATTGTTGATGGCTCATGGGAACTCAAGATAAACATCATTTGAAAAGTGTAAATATGTTTTCCGCCATTCGTACCGACCAGTTTACCGTAGATGACTTACTTTCAAATATTTGAAAGTCCCCGGAAGCGTTTTATTCATTCGCGATGATTTATCATTTAACATTATAATGTGGAACATGAAGCTCGGGTCTGTATGCACCGCGCCTCCGAGGTTGACCAATACGGGCGGCTCGGTCAGGATACCGCCCGTTATGAACGTCCAACAGTCACGATCGCGCAGATGGATATTTTAAATTCACTTCTAATCAGCTGTTATGCTCAGTATTGATTTGGTAAATTAGCTAACGCTCGATTGTTTGGTCGAGCTTTTTTAAAAATAACAAGTTGGAAAGAAAAGTCAAAACAGTAATCATATTCATGTGGGGAAAAAAATTATTACTGTTCCCATTATAAAACTCATTTCAATCAATTCTTGTTGATATTTCTTGAATGTTACAGCCATTTTTACTTGTAAATAAAATAAAAAGATTATCACAACCCAATAGGACCTATTTTTGAAAATATGTAACATTGTTTCATGGGCATGTAACCATATTTTGGATTATTTTTATTTTAAGTTCGTAGTTTTTATTTTTGTTTTTATATTTGTATATTATTATATAAAATATTTGTTTTAATACATTTAAAAGATCGTAAAAAAGTTTTATACACAGTAAATAGATTTTACAATAGGTTTAAAGAAATCATTAATAAAACGTGTAATTAGGTTATCCAATCCTTGTATTTTTTATCTAGTTTTTTTATATAACCTAAATATATTGATTTAGATAATTTTTATAATATATTTGTCTTAACAATGGGATTCACGCAATCAAAAATCTATACCTTTATTACAGTATCAGCAAGTTGTTATGCTTTTTTATTGTAACGAATTCGGCGTATGCCATTTTTTTAATTTCGTGATCTTTTCATACTATGATTTTTTTATTACAATATTTATATAAAACCTTTAAAGGTCTCGACTAAAAAAATATCAGTTTTCTATTCCTCGCTGGAAGCAAAGCTGCAATTGTAAATAAATTACCAATTTACCAAAAAGTCATTAGAATGAATGTACAGAATTAAAAGTAATCTAATGTAATGAAATATTTTTAAAATAATCATACATCTTGCTCTACAATCATCTTGTCGGTGAAATACTATTTCAGCTATTTATCCAACAAAAACTACGGAATGTGGCTTTGCTCAGTTACAGGAAGGCGTCTACTGTTTTGGCACATTTTTCTAATTTATGTGTTTAAACATTCTAAATTACGGCTTCTGCGTGATGAAGCCACAAGCCTAAACACTTTACAAGTACATTATCACTGTCTGTAGACAGCACAGTAGCATTTAGTAGTTTATCAAAACACTTGTTAAATGAATCACCTTTATGCTAGCAATTAATTTTTATTTTACACGTGAGCATGCCTGCATTGATTCGGTACGTTGCACGAGATATATCGCCAAATAATTCCATTATATATTATACTATTCAGTAGATACTTAAATATTTATTCCAAGCAAATGTAGCATACAAACAGTCGCTTTGTGATTTTAATGATTGCACTGTCGTTGAAACCATAAAATTTCAGGCCAGACTCTGAACAAAACCTTTTATTTTCAGATCTGGAAAATTAAAACCACCTTCCAGACTCAAGACTAAAACAAATTATATTCTTAAGCTGAAAGTAAGATTCATACTTTTTTATTGTCTTCATTGAGTGGGTAGTTTTACGTGCTTATATTTATAAAAAATCTAAAGTGCAGCATACAACGATAACAGTGAATACTTCATATACTAATAAGATTCTATAAGTCACTAAATAAAACAAAGTAAACTGCTATTAATAAAAATTACAGCCTCGGTTGAAAAAAATTATTAGAAGTAATAAATTATTATTAATATGCTATAAATAATGCGTAAGAAACATTTTGTTGCTTTATAACGATAACCAAATGTATTAAATCAGATACGCAAGTGAAAATATTACTATATACGCATCGTCTAGTCTAGTGTATTTGACTTTATCGGCGGAACAGGAAGATTTTCCTTCAGCGCCTTAAAAACCACTGGGTGACTTGTATCACCGTGGGGTTGCAAAATAATTCAACCTAACATTTAAACGCCTGTCTAAAATATTTATTATTATATTTATAGACCATTCTGTATACTTAGGGAAAAAACAATTTTTAGCTTACATTATATTTGCATACGCTACGAGTGACACGTAGGCGTAGGTAGTTTAAAATATAGTATCATTCTTACTAACCGATCTATGAAAAGTGTCCGAACGACACACGTCGGCCAGGCGTGACGGCTTCATCGTCGGCTTACATTTCCCTGATCAGGAAGCATATAGCATCTACTTAAAATTATTCGTTTTTATTATAAATATAATTGGCAGATCGTCTCAAGGTAACCTGGTTAAATGGGCTGTGATACACTCAAGGAACACCACTTCGTTGAGGCGTTTGTTTTTTGATTGAAATTACCCGACACTCAAGTGCAATTAGTATAATTGACGAAAATCTAATTATATACTTTTCCATCTAAATTATTAACAAAGAGATTTATTTATTTTAACTTATAATTTTTGCTACCCCAGCTGTGCAGTAACAGTTTATTTGGAAAAGGATAAGACACATAGTTAGAATAGTTGAGCCATAACTTGGTACAAGCCAAAAAGTGTGTTTAATTGCCACAGAGTCTTCAAAATAGGAAGAGATATGTATCAATTTTCTTCCAGTAGTAAGTTGATAAATATTGGAGTGGAGATTAAAATATGAAATTTAACATTCAACGTCAAATCACATTTTCAGGCAAAATTATTAATGCATTTAAAGCATTATTCACTCTCTAAATAAAACATCAAAATTAAGCATTAAAATTGATTAGATCGGATTATAAATAATAACTACTGAATAGGAAGTTATTTTTTTGTAGGTTGTTGATTCGCTGCTTCGTTTATTATCCAATAAATACTTAAACATTCAATTACCTTTCCGATTCATTCTCACACAATTTCCTCAGTATCCTAATAGCCCAATTAGATGCAATCATTGAGATAAGAATACAGTTTCCCTAGTGGCTGTAGGCTACCATCACTTCACGAGCGTCACTACCTGCCGAGTCGTGACTTGAGAGGCATGGACTTCCCATCACGAAAGAAGTATTTCATAATACAAGGCCGTTATAAATATCGAACACGGATTTGTATCGAATCTTTAATTCATTATAAAATGTCGATATGTTTTAAATGTGGATTTTTTTACATGTAATATACGATTCAGAACTTCGCAGTGAAGTCACCTTGAAGTGACCCATAACCATCGGATACTCTGCTGTGATATAAACCGTAACAACTTTCCCTTTTCTTGAATAATATCTTGCAGATGCAAAGCTCAGATGTTGATGGCTTGCACTGGGAGATAAAATAATCCGAATCAATCAATTTGAATATATGTAATTATATCGTGAGATTTAACTGCAACTCTCCAACTTCTCCTTTGTTTTTAATAATTTTAATAACACTTCAAGAATTATATTTTTAAACAATTTTCAAAACTGGTAAATGCATGACTACAATATTTTAATGTGTTTTATGGAATGCTTTCTCAAACAACCCTCAAAGGAATATGGACGAATAACAAACATATATTAGTAACATTAATCAATTCATATTTTTATATGTAATAAAAATTCCAATATTAGTTTCTTAAAAAGTTTTAAAGATTCGTGTATTTATAACCTGGCTCAATTTTCATTTAACTAAACTGTTCATTACTTTCATTTCAAAATCTTAAATTTAAATATTTAAAAAATATGTATATTTTTGCGTTCAGTTTTTCAAATCATATGTTAAGTTTTATTCGTCTTATATGAGAGTTCGTTGATTTTATGCATCTGCTTCAAAGAAATTAAGCAACAGATTATAATTGTACCCACAGCTATGAAAGTCGTAATGACTTGGGAAAATCAACTAATTTAGGAATTTTATTATTGATTGAATGTCATTCGTAAGTCTATGTTATTATATATGTATATACTATGTTCTCTATTCATGTAATACAAGTACCTGAGTATGTAATATATTAAGCTAACGAATATCATCGATGGAACGTCTTTTTTTTAGATGTATTCTCGTTTATTTTTTCCTTGTATGTATGTAACATACAAGTTTTACTGCAAATATAAAGCCATTATATAATCTATATCAGGTTTTTTTGCAATCGACGTACCACTCGATGAACAATTATTTTTATGTGCTCAAAATTTCAAATATAAATCAGACTCAGTCATTTTTCTACTATATACCTTTATTGAGTGCAGCACGTAAGGCCTTGAGATACTTTATGATGAGATTAATTATTTATAGACCAACTTTAGGAATGCAAATTGAACTAGTTGAACAAGCAACATCATGATCTTCAGTTAATAAGTATTACAAGCTTTGAACGATATTTAAATATTGGCCAGTGTGTGAAGATTTAAATGATGATCCTCTGATATTTTGTCAGATATCACCAACATGCTGACGGGTCGCTGTTACAATAAGCACAAAATATAAAAAAAACACAAGGACCCACAACATTTTTTTTCTTACAACCACGTCCCATTAAATAAAATTGCGCACGTCTTCCATTTTATTGTATATTTGGCTACACAACATCAAATAAATCACAATTACCCAAATAGGCAGTAAATACCACATTCATATTAATCTTCTTTGACATTCAATGTTGTGTTTAAAAATACATAATTCACATTCAAAAACTGGATCTCCGCGTGATGTTTTGCAAGCGGAATGCTCGCCCCAATTACGAATACAAATAACATACCTGCATTTTATATTGACATAAATATAATAAATCTGTTTTTCATAACCAATTAAGTACAGATTAAAATTAAGAACTGTAGATATCATAGAGATTAAACGATACCAATTTTTTTTTTAAAATATCAATTTCCATTTCAGAGCTCCCTGTAAATGCAAAAGAGATATCCTTTTTAGTTTTAAAATATTTTATAAAAAAATTGTTTTATCCCATATTAGATCAAAACACATGACTGCATGTTTTTTTTCTGCACAAAGTTATATGTAGCCATAAATGAATGCAGCTTGTTTTGTAATAAGATTTAATATAAACGATCCCTGAATATAATTTTAACAGCTGTGAACTCAAAAAGATAACTTTATTGTTAAAATAAATCTTAATTTGTAAAAAAAATAGGGTACAATTTTGCGAACGTTGAATTTACATTGATGGAAATTCCAGACTCTCATCTTATCGGATCTTTGATGATAACTCATACAGAAAGATGTGAGGTAAAGCCTCATATCAATTTCAAAGTCGTTGCTAAAACCTGTTGCTACAGAAAACCAGAGCGTACCTAATATCAATCTTTGCACACTAGAAATGAATCAGCAGAGCGTAAAGTTCAAGCGTAGGCAGGTTCAATATCCAAAATCAACCGCACCGTTCGGAAGCAACCGATTCATCATGCACGGCGTCAGCACAATGGCCAATTTACTCACCTTAGATTGCTTAGACAAAGCTTCGCGGCCTAGGCCGGCTGATTGAATGGCTGGGAAGAGAGCATTTTGAACTTGAAGCCCACAATGCAAGGCCGGCTTCCGCCACCGGCGCGGCGCTCTCACGCTTTTTCAACTTTTACCTCAAATCACTCTCCACAGATGAACCGCTTCGTGTGCTTTGTTTACCTGTTATAATTTTATCACATAATAATATATCACTTAAAAAAAATTTACAGCTCATTATTGTTTTAATCTGAGCGCCAGCACCGGAAAATTTCGTGCGATATCATTTTTCGCTCGAATGAAAGTGTCTTCGGACGGATGAATTGTTTTTTTCGTGGGATCATTTTTATCAAAGGTGTAGGTACTGCTGGTGTATTAAACTACAATTCATATATTTACATGCGGATATAAGATATTTAACTCTTCAAATTGTAATGAAGCAAATCGTAGAATTATATTAATCTCTGTAATTATAATAATTTATATTTCGCTGTCACTTGTACATCAAGGAACACGTATATTATTACACGAGGTGCTTGGTACAAAATAAAAATGTTTTTAAATAAAGATGTAGATATTATTATTAATATAATAATAATCAACAAATGTACTGACTCAATAAATTAAAATATAGTGAGGGAATCGCCTGTTTTAAGCCTGTCACTATTTGGAGTTGCTAATTTAGGTTTAAAATTTCCTCTTTCATAAATTTTAAATACCAATAAAATACTCATAAAAATATGCATCTACAAACTATTACGACTCTCAATGTGCAAATATTTTTTTTAACGGGTCTGGCTGATTTACCCGGCCATATACTTAGCAGCAATCAGATATTATCGATAACCGAAACATTGCTTTACGCGGGGTTTCGTTCAAAACCGTTACTAAAATACAAAAGTTCTTTGTCTGTAATTTGGTAATTACTTATTTCAGTTTTATCGATAAGTCTGAGCCAGTTCACCTTAAGTCTGCTTTCACTAATTCGAGCAGGCCGCGTTGAATGACTCACGACTTACAATGAAAGGACAAATAAACATAAATTGTACATTCAAGCTAAACTTAATTAACTCACAATTAAATAACAACAAAATGTGTTACTATATAAAATTACATCAAGTTAAATCACGAGATTGCAATTCAAAACTAATTTCGCATTAGTTATTATTTATCTTCAACACTTTGGGGAAATTAAAAAAAAAAAAACACGAAAATTTAAAAGATAATTGTTACAAGCATGTGAAGAAAATACGATGTTTAATGAGTACATAATTTTTTTTTATTTTACTAAAAAAAAATTTTTTGATTCTGCGGACAGCCAACTACTAACGCACACATAAAAAAACATACTAGATGAAAGTAACTAAGTTTCGTAAATAAATAAGAGTCCTCGTGGAAATAATTTTATTTAAACAAAACAAATATTTGTTAAAAATATTTTACTTTTAAATATGAACACTCCACCATATTATTAAATTTGATAAGTACTTGAAAATACTGTCTGAATACAAGCCATTTCAATTATTTATAATGATCCATCAAATATAATTATACTCACCTGTCTTGCTCTTGTATTTATTAACATCACTACTATGTCTTCTTCTAGAAACTTGGCCTCCTTGAAAACCACATAATGTAAGATAGTACATATCTGATGTCTCTTCTAAGTTCCTTTCATTTTCAACAAAACACTTTGCCTCATCTTTTTCTGCGCCAAATAATGACAAATGATTTTTGTTTCAAGGTGTTCGATGAATGAAATGTATTATCTTCGAAACGATGTTTTTTCAATAACATGAGTGCAAGCTGGATGACTTTGATTGAATGTTGATAAACGATAAATACCTTGAAATTATGTTATTTTTTGACAACACATCATCTAAGCGGATATCATTTTGTTTATGAATCTATAAAATAGTTATTGCAAAGTAATCAAGTCATTAACGGAGATGTTACAAATGGTCAAGAAAAATTCAGCAATAAATCATAACATATTTTTTTCATAAATTTAAATAATACAAGGTACTTCAATCAGTGTCTGGTAAATTCAGAGTTATTTTTTAGTTCTTATATTAATTGTTTGGAAAATATTAACGGAAACCGCATTATATTCATTTAATCTTACAATGTGATTTTAACCACAGTCTAGTCGTTAGTTACTTGACCGATAGCGGAATATCCTTTTTAAATTCCACAAATTAATTAAAATTTTGAAATAAATACTTTTTTAACCGCTTTGAATATTATACCCGCGTGTAATTTTTTTTTTTAAAACTTCAAAAATATTAATTATATATCATTTTATCTAAAGGATTCGTGAAGTTTTAATCTCGACTAATATAAATAAAATCAAGCACTAATTTTTTTTGTGAAAAAACTGTTTAATTTTTATTAATACGAAAAAAGATGTTTCGTTACAATTGTCATAAAATTTTTAGTCATAGTGATCTTGCAGATAGTCTCGATTGAATCACCTGATCGATGGCTACACTCATCTTACAATCGTTTTAACCCACTTTTTTTAAAGGTAGGAACAAAAATTTAATGACGGCAATACCAAGCACTTACTCAAATGAGAAATAACCATGACTCTTCAATATATAATATTCAAATTTCAAAATGTAATAACCTAATACAGAAGTAAGTATCTTATCAATTCGGCACAATTTATTATGAGAGTCGAATCAAATTTCATAAATTACAGATTAATTTTCAAATTTAATTTTGAAACTTAACAGGGCCAAGTAATCATAAGGCCTTCACTGATATTTTATTTTAATTAACCGTAGAAACCTGATGAATTAGAAAATTAAAATAATATTATTGCACAAGTTAAACATTTTGTTTTCTAATATCTTCATAGAACAATTGAAGAAGTTATATGGTATTCTCTCATCAAAACATGTTAGAGTAAATTTAATGCTCGCATGGCCAATGGCGAGTGACATAAACCTTGTTATTATAAATACAAATATGTAACTATTTATAGCTTAAACCAAGAGTTAAACACAGCTAATTTAGTTTAAATGAACCAGAAAATATGAAGAGAGTTTTGTGGTTTCCGAGCGAAACTCATCAAAAGCCGGTTTTCTGGTGTAATTTCAAATAAGTTAGCTACTTAGAGTTATTATAATTCTGGTTAAAAAAAATTCAGCTTAAAGTGAAATTCTAAATTCACATATTTTTAAATACAAAGTTCATATAAAAATCACTTTATTTGCATACTCTCTGCATAAAAATAATGCGTTTATTATAATAAAATGAAGTATTCATTTATCAGATTCAGATAAGTATTAAGTATATGCGTATATTTTTTCGCATATTTTTGATAATTTATTGAACTCATGGTTGAACTTATGCTGAAAAAAAGGTAACTGTTACTTTCGAGGTGACAATGAATATATAAATTAAATATGTATTTGAGGATTAGTCTAGTTTTATATCAGCCTTCAAAGCTTACGTTACCTTGGTTTGGCATAACAGATAATCGATGTATCTATTTACAATTTTTTTTAAAATACCAGCATTTGTATCCAACTAAAATTAAACGGATAAAAATGAAATTTACTACAGAGTTTTTTTTAATTCTATATTTTTCGAATAATCTTATGGCTTCATAATGAAAAACGTGAGCCGTAATATTAATATTGTCCGAATTGAATTATAAAATATAACAAACCATCGAAAAACCGCAAACGCAGTTTCTAAGAGTTTTTTTATTGCATTGTAAAAAAAATAATAGTTTTTAGATTATTTTACTGCACAGTCCGCTATTGTAGAAAGCGAGTTATTCTTTGTTACTGATATGTTTACATAATACTACAGCTAAATGATTATTTAAAATAAAACATGAAGGTTGTAGAAGTCTTTGTTCCAACTAAAATAATATGTTGAAACATTTACCGAATAAACTACATATTGGACTTCAAAGAGACATACGTATTGTTTCAAGTAAACTATAAGCACGAATTAAGATTTCTTAAATTTTAGACACCTATAAACAATATCCGTTTTTTTAATTTTTTACACAAATCAAATAGTCGCTGTTCTATTTTCAACATGCAGTTAACATATTATTTTAATATATTTAACAAAAAAAATGTTGAAGATAAGAGATAATAAACAATGTAAATATCGAATTACTAAGAATTATAAAAATACCATAATATTTTGACCACATTTACAGATAAATAAATATTCATTTTTACAAAATTTTCTAAAGCAAAACAGTCTAAAATCTAGAATCGCACGCAGTGGACTGCGAAGAAAGGGGATTCAAGAATATTTATAAAAAACTTCAAGTGTTATTCGAAAGACCGACAGCCCTTCGTCATAAAACGCATCGGATAAAAAGAAACCCTCAGCCAAAAACAGTAAGCAAAAACTGTTAATTATTATATTAACTATTTTAATTCATATTCATATTTATGAAGAAACCTTATTACTGCATTTAAAATATATATAAGTTTAAGATTGGTTATTTTTGTAGTTATAGTTATATTTGTTACATTTGATCTCACAAACAAATCGCACCAAAATGGTTTGATCTCAGCTGTCACTTTTTGCAAGGCACTACATTGGTAATCAGAATTCCGTCCACCAACTTACACAAGGCAATGTAACAACCTTGAGATATATCCAATCCACAGCTTTAATAAATGCCTCAATAATACGAGTTAATGCCAAAAGTTCAACGTGTGCGTCCAAGTACAGGTTCTATAATTCCAAAAATAATTAGATATGTTTCAGCATCTGCAACAAAATTTTGATCAAAATCGAAACTTGCTAGAAACCTGTTTACTAACCTTATTTCAAAAATGCGTCTCGACTTGATTTAAAAAAGAAACCGGATATTGCACAATAGACCAAAAAAAAGACAAACGTGTAATTATTTTTCTAACACCAGCACATCTGTCGGTATTGTTTACGAAAGATTTTTTTACAAACACTTACTATATAAACAGCGAATTTTTACTTTTCTAAAACCGGTTCAGAACTTTGAGTGCACAGGTATTTAGTTCAAATACCGGCGCACAAAATAAAGACATAAAAACAATGATTTGTAAACAAAAGTCGACGCAAAAAAAAAACATTTCACAAATTCTTGTAAATCAAAAGAAATAACTGCACCAGGAAAAGGTGTTAGAATACTAAAATTAACGATTTTAAATGGCTGACCGTAGAGAAAATTTAAATTGATTTCGTCAGTAATTTTGGTAATGTACATATTAAAATATTATATTATGAACACTTATCACTTATGTATTGTCCATGGAACTAGTTTCCGTCGTCATTTTAAAGATATTTAAAAATTTATTTTAAATATTAAAAATATTATAGTATAAATTTAAATCAGACAATCCGACCTTTACATCTTCATTAAACATTCATTCTTATGAAAGCGTTAACTATAAAAGTACTATTTTACTTGTTTTTTTTTAACATTAACTTTAATAAATGTAAATTCATAACTTATTTGATTCTTCTTTTTCTGTTTTCAACAACAACAAAAAACCCAATCCGAAATTAATTTAATAAAAATAACCCATTGACAACTTTAAACGTATTTGGTAAAATGAAATGAAAATTATTTATTATTGGACGACATGTGTGTAACGACGCAATATTTACCGTCGTGCAACATTTTATAATTGAATTATACAATTTCCCCATATACTAGGTCAGGTACTCGTTATAAATGAATATTCAAAAGAATGAAGACGAGATTTTTAAAGTTATTGAGGTGAACTCAGAGTTACGCATGCCTGAACCAGTTAGTCTCTAGAGGCAGTCAGTGTGAACATACGAGTTCTTTACTGGAAATTGTATTGAATTATGTCTATTTGTAAAAACCTTGGTTATGGTAATAGTAATTAAGTTTTTTTTTTTGAAAACCGTATGTTTTTAGTGAAAAATGTTTTAAACGTGCTTTGAACATCAAGACGTTAAAATAGAATATTTGCCTATATTCACTCACTCAGTTGCCACTCTTTTGACAACACATATTTTTAGGAAAAAATATTTAAGATATTTATGTACTATTCTTTTATTTAGTTAATTTTAATACACAACATATTTTCATTTATAAATTAAAAACACATTTAAGGTTTCAGACTCATATGTAATAAAAACTATTTTCAAGTTCTGTGTTTACTGTGGTATATGTGGTTATATTAGTTTAAAAATATAAATTATCAAATGAAGAAACATCGGTATATATATTTTTTAAATATCTATAAAATTCATCTACATTTAATTAGCGTTAAATCTCTTCACGTCAACTCACGGATATGCACTATCTCTCAAGAAAACAAAAAACTGATTTCTATTTGAACTTGCAGCCACACAAACTTTAAATAAACTTGTTTTGTAGGTCAATACCAAACAATAAAAAAAACAACAAATGCAGATAAAAAGAAAGTTCATAAATTGCTGCACAAACAGGAAACTGCCATGACTTTTGTGAATTTATATTAATTTTAATTTAGAAAGCAAACGGATTCATCCTACATTTGAATTCGCATATTATGCAAATGTCACATTGGAGACATGCACTCAAAAAAAGCAAGGCCAAATTCCTCCACTTCTAGTGACGCACCTATGTAAATCAAATCGAAATTAATTAATTTTTAACTGTCATTTCTAAATTAACATAAAACTCTAACCCATGATAAACAGTCACCGCTTATAAATCATTTAGATACAGTATTTTGTTTCATTATTAATATTTAATATCAAAAACGCGTTTATTAAATTACGTCAATGGAAAATATACTTTCAGTTCAAACAGTTAGCATTTTAACTGTCGATCTTATCACAAACTTTTACAGCTCTTTCAAGTTTCAGTTATTGACTTTTTTAATAAATTAGTATTACTGGTACGATTTATGGAATTTGCTTAAATATCACCTATAAGTGGAAAACACCTTTGCAATCATCGTAGATTTTAAACACTTTATACCCTTCAGTTTTTGGATTTTATAAGTTTAAAACTGAAATCATCGAATGATTTTAATTTCATGAAACAATCCTGATTTTGTTTTAGAAAAAAGATTATCTTATCTTATTAATTTATTGACTTTATTTTTGCAAACAAACCACTTGTACTACCAGTGTTGGGTATATTTACATTTTTTTTATAATAATTCATTAGATTTTTTTGTTGTATAAAGTTATAAAAATAATATTACTTAAAAAATAAACATACATGTAAAGTAAATTACTTTAAGCAGATCATATCTAGAATGACAGATATTTTTCACCTAGCAGCATAGTAGCTACCTAATTTTTCCTCAAACCTTAATTTAATCTTATTTATTAATAAATAAAGCATACAAATATATCAAAAATAATGTGAGATCAATATTTTAATATGTGTAAATGCCAAGGCAATAAGTGCTCATAGCATACAATCAATAAATTCATTTCAAGACTGATAGTGCCTCCATACCATCATAATGTATTCCTTTTTTATCAACGATGTGACTGGAAACAGGTTTTCTTTTAAATGTCAGTGTTGCTGGTCATTTCGTTTCCCGAAATAACTTGTAAATCTAGTGCAGATATCTGCATATTATTCTGATTTCTATTTATATTTATTAACATTTCTATTTACTTCAATAGGTATTTTAAAACTTTACATCTGAGAATATTACATAGAAAATCTATTACTACACGAATGACACGTCATTTCAGAGTGATTTCTTTGCAATTGATTTATTTCTCTGTCAATTTTACAATCTTGCTGGATTGAAATGAATTTATAATGAATACTCAACAACAAGCTTTTACTACTTTGAAAATACGAAATTTTTATTTATATCAATATCAGTTTTCTCACATTGATTCATTGCATAATATGGTTAAATGTCCCTTCTCTTGCAAAACCCTTTCACTTCTGCAATATACTATATATATTCAATTGTGTTTGTTTTTTCACATAATACTTTTTCAATACTTTTTTTAGCATTATCAGTATAAGCAATACATAAAAAGAGTTTTTTTGCAAATATTTACCATTTAATTAACTAACGAAAACAATAGAGCACTTTTTCGCACAATCATCTTCTTTAGCATTTATTCATACAAATTATGACTTAGATACACTGTTCTCAACTGCTTTTTTATTTCAAGCAATTATGTCGTTTTATCAACAGAATCAATCAAACTGTCATGTGAATTTTTCCACAGTATTGGGACATCATTTAAATTTTGTAATAAGGGAACGCCAAGCCTACAAAAAAACATTAAATAAATAGAAAAAAGTTAAGTAAAACACATTTTATAAGAAAGTAGAAATCAATAAGTCTAACCGTAGAAAACGTTAACAAAATGGCAGGATTTCTGCATTGGTGTTTTATTAGGGGAATGGGTGTTATGATTTATCTAGTTCGCATTTTATAATATACATGAGATCATATTATAAACAGGGTGAGCCTTATGGCCATGCAAGGATAACTTCTTCTTCCAAGGTCTCAAATTTAAAGTCATATGGGAAGATAATCCGATTCCGGATAGCTGTTGATATTATTTTAATGGCTCACTAAAATACGTGGCATTTAAATGTTAAGCTCGCTGAAAAATGATCCACTTTTAAATGTTACTTGATTTTGATGAAACGACATACCATACTGACCAGACATACCTGTAACACAAATTAATCATATTTCGTGAACAAGGAAAATCAACTACTTGCACGATTTGGTAAAACTAAAAAAATATATCGAGACCTTTCCGTGACCATAAAGATCTTTCAGTAAAATTGCAAGAACACAAAATAGAAAAATGATTTACCATTTATTAATACTTTACCGTTTAACCATTAAAAGAAAGCATAAATAGATATCGATGTTATTTTAACGAACATTATAAAAATATAATATCAGTTTCCATAATATTAGCCAACTCCCAACTTTTGCTTATTTAATAAATCAAACACGATCTCAAAACGTTCTCATTTAAACTAAAATACAGAAGACACACTTCAAAGACTTTCATCCTTTTTTTATATTTATTGCATAAGGTAACATTAATTAATGTAAGTTCCTTCATATTTCACAAACATGATAAAGTGCCATAACCATATTTTTAGAAAGATTCCCATACATCGTAATATACTACTGAAACACATTTTAGTTTGAGTAATTATAATATTGATTGAAATAAATCCTCATTACATCAATCAAATATTTACTGAATTAATATTAATGGATAGTCGTTAAACGAAATCGAAACTTTAATCTGGAGCGATAACTGTTAGCTTGGTCTTTCAAATTGATTTAACCAGTTCAAAGAATTCATTTCAAAAAAAAAGAAAACATGTATTTAGGTTATAATCAAACAAAGTGAATCGTTTCGGAGCAATCATTAGTCAACTTCGTGACTGCCTCCCGAGCAGCGATAAATTCATTAAGAACTTTCGTTCGTGCAAGAACACTAGCCCGGGGTCGCGTCTGAAACTCAAATGCAAAGCCGACAATTTACACACTAACTAGCGCATTTCAATAATCTATCAAAATATGCCTTGATAATTTCCTTAATTTGGTCACATTGCAAATTTGCTCTCAGACCTGTTTTGCGGTCTGTTTCAACACAAAACGACTTTCTTTGCTCGTACAAACGGTTCGTCATGCAACTTCATGACTAAACTGCATTAATTTACGTACATGAACGGATCTTTTGTGAGCACTGACATGTTTTTTGCTCTTTACAACATTTGTATGGCCAACAAGCTTGATTGAATAGCTGAGCATCTCTTACATTCAAAACCAAAAGACTTAAAAAAATATATTACACATGATAAATTAAATTTAGTTTTATCAAGCCGAGAGGCTTTTCAATAAAATATTTTCGTGTTATTTTGTTCCTTATATCTTATAACGACCCTAAAAATGTTAATATCAAACTCGGGTCGTTACAACTGAGAAAAATAGATCAGTTGGCATCTCTAACATGACTCTTAATTCACTTGACTCCGATGCTCTTTTAAAAATACATCAATTAAACGAGGTTGATGATCTTGAATACGTTACCTCATCATGCAAGTTCCTGGAATAAAACATAAATGAGAATAATTGAAGTCACTGATTTACCATATTATAACGAAGTATTTTCTTTGTAACGAATTCACACATCAAATTTTCTCCTTTGGTATTATACAATATTTCAACAATTGTTATCACCTCATAAAAAACGAAATGATTTCAATAATATTATTACATATCCAAGTGAAAATAATATAACTTTCATTGACGATCGCCGTTTTCCGTCAGAATAATAAAGTCGTGTAATCTCCATACCGTTTCTTCATTGTTCTCCAAATATTTGATGAAAGAGGCGCAAAAATATTCTCACTAAAGTATTTCGAAACTACAAAAGAAAGTAAAATCGCCATTATTCTTTATCCCAAAAGCCCATTGTTGGGTGTTAATATTTGTACTAAACGCTCTTTCAAAAATAACTAATAAAGCTCGACAATGATTTAAAAATTGAAGAAAAATGTAAACGAAATATTTTCATAAGTAATTTTAAAATTAAACCAATTTTTAAAATAAATTAACCATTTTTTGTGGTAGTGATACACACATTAAGGAATCAACTCTTGTTTAAAAAAAATATCTGTGTACTTTGTCTGAAACACTATTCGATTTAAGTAATTTATTACAGGAATACATTAGTAAAACTACTTTTTAATTCCATGTAGATCAGAATGACTGTTACAGTTGATCGGATTTTGCACCGAGCGCTGCGTTGTGCTTGTCACGTGATTGGCGATTGTAGTTTGTGACGTCACGTGCCCCTGACTACTTTTGTTTAAAAAATACTTTAATTGCTATCATTATTTCCTAGTTTGAGATTATCATATTTAAAAAATATTATTTTTAGAAAAAGGTAAATTCAACAATAAAACGATCCAAAAAATTTTTTTTTTATTTTTCAAATGTATTTAAATGTTTCCATCACTTGCGTTATATTTAATAAAATATAATAAACTTAATCACAATGTTTTTTTTTTTAATTAAGAGCACAAAGGTTCTAACATCGGCTTGGCAATAGAAGCCAATTATCCTTGAATCAAAAACAAAATGTTTATATTATCTCGCATTAGACGTGAAAACCAAGCTGGTGAAATATTTATAATTGTTTAAAACCATTTTTTTTTTTTAAGAAAGAAAGAACCTTTATTTTAATTTACTTCTTTGATTATAAAACTACTTTCAAAAATATATTATTAACTATTTAAAAATGAAAATACTTACATGCCTCAGCTACACAGAAACGTAATTCCTTATTTTATATGTTTGAAGTAATATTGTGTATACACGACATGTTTAGTCGAGCATATTTGGCTGTGTTTGTGGTCACGAATATATTTTCTAGAAACGATGTTCAGCCACAGCAGCTGTTTACATAAACTCATGTAGAATATAAAGCTTTGTCTGCATTATGCTACATTAATATCACTCGGATATGCACGCATACCTGCAAACAAAACACGCACCCACGCGTTAAATCAGGTGTACTTTTCGTTACGAGATCAGCAGTGTCTCCTGATATTATTTTTTCTTATAGTGATTGACTTCCGGCTTAAATATAATCAAACGTGCATTCTTATAATCCGTACCGTGAATACGAATGTAATTAGTAACCAATTCTAGCTAATACAATGTAAACCAGTTTTTGAAGTGCACACTGAAAAAACTCGAACTTTGCAGTCATTGATACATATTTAATGGCACTGATTTTTATCTGCATATAGTAAATCTTAAGATAAAGTTTATGTCATTATATTTTTATTTATAATGGTTTGAAACATAAATGAAATACCGATAAGAATTAATAAAAAATAAACGTATTTCGTGCCGTATGGTTAAATGGGGTATTTGTAAAATATTGATCGAAAATCCGAACTGTAAATATAAATATAATTGAACTATTAAGAATTTGATCCTTGGAATAAAGTAATAAGTTGATATATAATGACTTTTGGTTTTTGCAAGTTTTTATTATATTTTGCCGATTATAGAACTGTTATTAGTGTACTGAGTGTTTTTTTAAGCTAACTTTTGCGTATCTACAGTTTTTCAGATTATCTTATAATTTCATTAGATTTTAAATAATATAAGTTTGTAATAAAAAAAACGTGACTTTATAAGGAGAGGCTTACCTAAAAATATTGCAGAATACGGGTACGCTTAGTTTCTCAAACAAAATATGCAAATAGGTTCTTATATTATTTTCTTGTGTTTTTTTTTGATGCTGTCCCTAATTTTTTTATTATGTGTGATTTTTTCTGGAGTAATAATTTAATTTTAAGGAATAAAATGTTATAAGTTCATATCTAATCGCGAAAAAGAACCACGTCGGTATATTGAAGCACATATGAACTGCTCCTTAAACTTCAGATATTACCGTAAAATTTTACTGCACATACTAATGCAGGCGATGCATGCACAAAGGCACTGCACGCTCTATAACTTATCATTACATTCTTAGAAAAAAAAATTTTTTCCTGCATACTGACATTATGAATTTTATATTATTTTAGCGATTATTTCTGCACTGAATACCAACATAAGTAGAGAGAAAAAACTATATGTATTTGAAATTAATTATCAACGCGTATTTAAAAGTGCTCAGGGCTGTTTTATGTCCATGCATGCGACCGATAAATAAAAACCTTGAAATAATTTGTACATATTCTTAATATGATCTTGCAACCATTACTTCTGCAGATAGTGAGTATAAATCAATCATTTACAACTAATACCTGATTCACGATCTATTAGTAAATGGTCTATTTATATTGTCTATAGGATTAAAATACAAATATAATTTAATTGTAAGCAATACCAATGCAAAGGATATACTGCTTATAACCTAAATAATTTAAACTTAAACATATTCTAATACATTTATATTTCTAATGCTCTATTATCAACATTCAGTATAGAATTACTTGAGCATGACTAATCATTGTAACTTTATAGGCAAGTATTTATATGATTTACAATACAATTTCAATACGAACGGGCAAATACACACATAATATTTATACCTGCTAATAAAAAGCTTCCGCATTACATATCGTATATCTTAAAATCTTTGATAAAGTTTTTTTATCTACAACTATACTACCGACGATATGTTTTAAAATATTATTTTAATATTCATTTTCTTTTGTTACTAAATTACCTAGTCATAATTATTTTAAGGTGGTCTTTAAATATAATAACATCTATAATATTATTAATAATCTCATAATTAATCTATAAAATAAAGAGCATGTTCGTTTCAGTTATATACTATTTAAAACACTCTCAATTTTTAAAGTATTTACATCCGGTAAGTAGTAGTAGTAGAATCATTCAAAGTATAGCGATAACCTATGCATAAAAACTAGTAAATATATTATTGATTAAGTATAAAATATGTCTATTTTTTGGATTGGACGTCAATCAGATGCGCATTTATTACCCGTTACGGGTTTATTATATTATTACTAATATGATTAGGCACATTAGTTCATACATAGAAGATGATTAAAGAAACTCTCAGAAAAATATCATCGTGATTTGTGTGTTCAAATGTGGATGTGGGTTCAAATCCCACACAAATCACAATAATATTTTTCTGAGAGTTTCTTTAATCATCTTCTATGTATGAACTAATGTGCCTTATCATATTAGTAATAAGTATAAAATAAATAATAATGTAAAAAATGTTGTCTTCAGTTTAACTTTGGAAGGAAATCATATTTTTTTAAATTTAAAATATGCATGTGGTTTCAGTAGCCACTGGTTACGTAGCTTTATATGCATCAACATAACGCCGATCATAATTAACTGCTCCCGTTACCGTTTTCGCTTTCGTTGGTGCTAGCAGTAATATGTAAATAATAGAAGTAAAAGTATAAAATCACTCTCGTCTAATTCTTTTATGACAATTTAAACTCAAATCGGGAGTTCCACTATACAAAAAAGCAATTAGAGTTACATCTTAATTCCTTTCTGATGAGCCTTCATCGTGATGACGATACGTATGTCAGGTTTCATGATTCGCGCGTTGATCTCACTTGTGTGGGTTTAGATATTTTTAATGCATCGAGCTTATTATTAAATACTCAATATTAATATTGATATAAGAATTAAATCAAATACTTAAGTTTTAATATAAAAAAACCTTTATATATGTTCTTTGAAATAAATAAATATTTAAAACATTTTATTTTTACATTTATTTAAAAAAATATATAGAAAAAACAAGTTTGTAAGTTTTATTTTTACTTTTATTTAAATATTTTGTAATGATAAATCAATTTAAAAATACACCACGTAAACATTTAATATTATCTGTAATTTAAAGATATTGCGCAATTTTTAAAATAATTTTTTTTGAAAGTATACTGACTGGCTTGAATGTAAAGCTGAAATTATTAATACTTATGTCTTATATAATGTATTGTCAATTAGTATATCAACATATTTTTAGATACAGCTACGATAGTTTAGTATTATAAAATTCACTTGAGGTTTCCTTGCCTAGACAGGGATATCATATTATATTCTATAGGCTAAGAGTCAACTATCCCAACCATGAAACCAGTAAATCAATCAATGTTTGAACACTTGGGGTGCTATATATAAGATGTTGGAGTAAGTATATGTTAATATACTATAAGTGCACAACAAACCAATACGCCTTTGATCGTTTTCCACTTAAAGTAAACAACTTGCATGAAGTAACATTTCTAACGTTTGAGTGGCACGATTTTACTTAAATTTACTTGAAGTATTTGTAAAACATAATGTGATATATTCGTGAATAAATGCCACGACGCAATCTTAGCTGCCTAACACATCATCAAACATTTAATTGAATCACTAGATGTGACTGGCTTGCAATCCGGTAGTTATAGTGGTTGTTAACTATAGTGGTTACTTAATCCAAGTAAAACTATTAAATTAAAAAGACGTTGTCTATATTTAAAAAGATATAAACAGCTTCTATACTTATAGTTAAAGCAAGAACAAAAACACCGAAGAAATGCGTTTTATAATTTAAATTATATATTAAAAACCTACTTTCATAGACCTCTAACAATGTAAAGAAAACCTAAACATTTTTATTTATTGTCACTGTGTCCTATTGAACATTCATAAAAAAAGAGATTGTGGAGTCTATATGTTTGTCATATACTCGTAAATGTAACTGCAACGAAAAAGTATTTAAAGAAAAAAACTTTTGGTGAAGTATCAAAATATTACGTTTTAGCAATATAATTGAAAGCCTTTCGGTTTATACTTTATCAGGCACTAAAAGTGTACCAATAAAAGTGAAGGGATAGAGCCTTATGTAGGTGGTGCTGCTGACGTTCAACATTTTAAAAGTAATTGCAACTGAAATATTATCTTGATTCGTAATTCAATTGATTCGATTAAATCAAATTATCTGATGGATTGTTTACTTTCATTCCTGTTACTCAAAAACTAAACATCATTAAATTAATAATAGGTTTAACAGGCGTTTAATTTTTGATTTTTTATTATTATGTATCTTGTAGAACTGAGATCAGGTAATCTTATGTACTAGTATGTTAATATACAAGTCAGTTGACGACGCATTCCTATAAAAATACCTACTTTTATATTTTTTAACTCGTGCTTCTAATTGAAATAACCATTAAAATAATTATATACACGAACATAAAATGAAAACAAACGCAGTTATTATTATGTTTATGATTTCTAGTTTTTGTTAAGAGGCTAGTTATTCTGGTTTTCGTGTAAACTGCTCACTATTATTAACCTATTACTGCTTAATAAGGGCATAAAAGAATGGATATGATACATTATTACAAGTCTTTAGGTTTTACAGTATCTAATATCATGTATTTTACATGTTTAGATATCATTAAATTTTACTTCGTATTATTCATATCAACAAATCTAACTCTAAATCTTTAATTTACATCAAAATGAATTTTAAAAATAAGTTTTATAAAGAACTGTACTTATTGGAATTTTATGTGTACTGTTGCAGCCGTAGAATCTACGTCATAGACTTTGAGAATTAAGTATTCAGATGTTAGTGACGATATTGTATTGACGATATGTCTTCCATGAAGTGTTCTTCCAAGAAACGTAGGTATGTTTGCTCGGGACATTGACAAAAGTTCGACGTCATCTGAAGAGGCAGGCTTCAGAAGTGCAGGTGCGACTGCGTTTCCCGGCCTCGGAGTGCAGCTTTCGCAAGGCGCCACTCGGGTCGGTCGGACCTCGTGCCCGTCCCACACTCGTTCACCTAATTTCTCCAAGAAATCCAGTCCGATCTGCGCATACGTGAAAGTAACAGTTGTCAGCTTCTTTTTAACTCCCGGCGCAAATGTGAAATTATTGGTTTCCCTTAATTTTGTACATATAAATGTGAAATCCTCAGCGCTCGCTGAAAGCGGTTTGTATCCAGTACCTGGCGTTAGCTTATTAATCATCTTTAAAAAACCAATAGATCTTATTTATAGACAGATATTTTTATCAATGGTGCCAATTTTCAAAAGATAAATTAATAATAAATATTGAGTACCTTGAACGATGTGATAGAATTTCATTTATATTTTAAATGGTAAAGTATTCACATTTGTTTTCTAGCAAATCTCATAAAACCAATAAAGCAGTTTCTCTTTCTATAAATATATTCGTTCTAATTACAATCGTTAGCGATATGCATCTGACTAAGACAAAAACTGAATTATAATAATTTAACACGCGTATAAAAATATCCTTTTCGTTTCGTTTCCGTTAGTCACTGATGAAAAAAAAAAAAGTGAAATCAACATCTGTTTTCGTCGAGCCATTGCTTTTAAAAAGTTTATCTGTCACACCGAACCAGCTGAAATGTGATTAAAACCTAACGGCGACATTTTTACAGCTGCATCGATTCACGCACCAGATATTAATAATATCGTGGCGTATTGAAGAGATCGCAGGGCGGCGCGTGACCGCTTTCATGCTCCGAGGACCGCTCCGGGCACGCGTCAGTTTCGCACAGCGATCGGGTAATGAGGTGGAAGTCTCCGAAACTCTTTCTACATATTGTTTTTTTATTTATTTGTAAATTTATTTTCAACAGCTAATTTAGACAATGATTTTTTATGTGTGTACGCTTTTACTGTCATTACCATTTTGATACGAGATTAAAATAAAATAAAATTTAAAATAATTATCAAATCTGTTTATAAAAAAATTCAATATTTTTGACAGAGAGTACTTGGTGGAATTTCATTTTAATATTTTTGAGTAAAATACTTGAGTGATTTTCCACATGTTCGTTTTTATTTGTGACCGGTTTCGCCAACCTTTCACGTTGGCATTAGCAAACAGAGCCAACGTGAAAGGTTGGCGAAACCGGTTAGGTTAGGTTAGGTTACTCAAAAATATTAAATCTGTTTATAGTAATTTTCTTGAATAATCTAATTATATCTACACTATCAACGACAAATATAACTTTGAATCTCGTATAAATAGCGTATTTACACGTTTAATGAATATTAAATTTTCTAAAATAATATATCAAATAGAGGTGTTGAAGCAAAGAGAATAAAAAAATCAATATAATCACAAAGAGTGATCGCGTTTTTGTCCTTGTAAAGTAGTTGGTACGTTGACTTGAACTGACATTGAAAATAATAAGGATAGAATTTTTGCACCACAGCGTTATTACGAAAAAACTTAAAACCACTCCCCATAATGTGTAATCAACATTTTCATTGACATTCACAATAACTATAATGGGTTTATAACATAATAATTTTTTTTTTTTGTAACAAGGCCAAAGATACTAACAAACTTTAAAAATTTCATAAATTTAAATTAACAATATAATACATCTATGCATATATATATATATATATATATATATATATATATATATATATATATATATATATAAAAAATAACAAATGAATTATTATAGTGGTCGGCTAACCTAACCAATGTAATCAATACCAACTTCCAGTACTTAAAAAACTACTCACGAGCTGTAGATTTGTTAAAACATGCCAAATAAATGGCAAATTAAAGTTTAAATATGCTCAAAAAAATATCTTAAATTTTGCTTAGAAACTATTTTCAACTAGGTAAATATTTTATCTTTGTCAACATACATAAAATATTTTTTTAACACTATTTGCGTACAAATACAAATATTTCACCTCAAGTATGTAGACAAACAGCGTGGTAAAGAAAATACGCTATCGTATATCAAGTTATTATTTAATTGACAGAAAAGGATAATAATTCAAGTAATAAATAATATTTTACCACTTGTAGCCGTGGGCCGCCTAATTATCTATGGCCATATTTTTATCACACAGAGCAAACATTTTTTTTTATATTGTAGGCTTTCTATTTATAAATTAATCATCAAATTAATTAAAAATGAAAAAATATTGAACCTTGCAAAATTCTTACTTGGAGTTCTAAATCAATTTGTTTTTATACTTTAAAAAAAAAGTGTTAAAAAATGACAATGTTTGTTTTTAGAGACTGGTGATGCGAAAACGATTGTTTACACTAATCACAACGTTGATTTTTTTTAAACAAGTATTGTTTAAGTAAAGGGCAATCTCGAACTAGAAGATCAAAAGATGTTGCTGTGTGGCAATAAAACAAATTTAAACTCAGTTAACCGTGGTACATTAAGATGAAAATTATTTAAAATAAATATTGTATTCAAGATCAAAACTTTTCTCAGAATTATTAGCTCGAAGAATCACTGTCACGTACTAGACCTACTTTATCTTGAAAAGATTTTTTTTAATATTCACTTTTCAAAATAAATTAAATCGCATCATATACTTATACATAAATAAAATAGTATGCACAATATTTTTAAAGTAAACCATTTCAAAAGATTTGATTTTTCTAAAATAAATTTGTTTTATATGTACATAATTGTGTTCGTGATTTCATACATTTGTTTTTCGTGTTTGGTATTCTAACTGTAAACAAAAATAATGTGTTTTTTTTTTAGTACGCTTATTTACTTGGTGAAAATTTATATAATTGGTACGTAAACAAAAAATTCTCAGTTCATTTCACAATTTTTATTACCTCTACTTATCCTCATTACTGGTGATAATTAAAGTTTGAAGAAAACACGTTCATATAAAATCGTAATAGTAATTAACTTTACCATTCAAATAAATAATGATACAACAGTATAAGTAATTAATATTTTTTAAATATTTTAAAATTCTTTAGTGATTTTTCCTCATTTTAAATTTTTATTGGTGACCGGTTTCGCCCACCTTTTTCGTTGGCAATATCACGTTTTTACTAATGATTTTGAGAGAATTTCTGTCACCTGTTTGATTCAAATTCACGAACAATAAATCGTCTCCCAAAATAAGCCTGTCGATCTAATTAAAACAACCTCCAAAATTACGTAACCGCCACGTTGACCTGCGTGGCGTTCGTTCTCGCAAGTGTTGTGAAAGAAGTGAAATTTAAATAATCAAATTTTAATCTGGCGAGAATTGCAACCGATGAAGTTCATTATCTGGAAATAACCGATTATCTCTCATTGGAATACGACAATCTTCGCTCTCAGGCGTTCTATTTTATAGAAGGACACTATTATTTATTGACTTTGCGAGTTCGCCAATCAGCGTCACGCAACCGACTGAATATCTCAATATTGTGCCAGGGATATTTAGTATGTTTGGTTTTGAAAATGAGGTGTACTCACCGGATGTGCCTCCGCGACGAGCAGCGCGCATCCCAGCAGGAACAGCCGCAGCTCCATGGCAGCAATCCTGCGGCGGAAAACAAATCATTTGTATGCGGCGGATGTGTCCAAATCGAAATGCAAAATAGTGCGTACGGCAATCGACTTTTTACCTGTAATATATTATAATCTACGCAATAGGATGCATGAAACTTTAATGTTGTGTGATAAACAAATTTTTGTATTTTTTATGCAGTTTAAGTTATATTTATATTAGAATTATGTTATTGATGGTTTATAATTATATTAACGTATAAATTTATGTAATATGTTAAATTGGTAAACAGATTTGATTAATAATATCCGTTTGCTCTTAAATTTTATAGAAATATTTTAGGTAATCCCTTAATTAAATATGAATAAAAACCTGAAAGACATACGTATTTTATCAAAATTGTACAACTGTACACTATTATAACATTTTAAAGTGGGTTTCAATAAAATTTAATGTTTTGACTTACCAAAAAATTTTAAACCGAGAAACGAATATCAAAAGACAAATAAAAAAAATTACTTTAACAAATATACGCAAATACATACAAATTTATCACTCAAAGTATAATTAAACAAACCTTTTTAATTACAAGAATGCAAAATTAACAAACAGGCATCGAATCGACGTCCTTTATGTTGCTGTTACCATAAATCCATTACACGATCATATCAAAAATATTGGATTTAATACTATTTAAAGTATTTAAGTGACATTTACCCCAGGATGAGTAAAATAATAGAAGTGAATAATGCGGTGAGACTGCCTGCCCTGCGCCGTAAGTGTGTTGTAAATAATGTTAAATATGTTATTGGATTATTTGGTTACTTGGGTGTTTATATGAGTTGTTTATACGTCATTTTAAAGCAGTGTTGTTGATAGATCAGCATCAAATGAAGCAAACTTATACCATTGTGATTTAAGGGTTAAATCTTGACACTGCGTGATTTTATACAACACAAGAATATACGTCATTTAACAAATTAATTTGTACCGGTTATATTCTAAAATAATAGGCCCACAGTGTTAATTATAATCAAAAATATATTGTTACTTGTTTTTTTAAAGTAATTTCTGTAAGCAAGCAATTGAATAGTTTATCGTTCGTGTCCAGCTGTAGAATCCCATGGCCTAAAGAAGCACACGCACTGCAATGGACACACGATCCAACAAATCATTAATTTTCTATATTTTAATTACGATTGCATGCCAAGACACTTCGTGGCATTTTATATTTACATAAATACTTTGGTGAGGCTGGAAAACTATTGAAAGTACAATTTTGGTACAAGGATGCAGTTATCTAATTATCTTGTTCGATTATCGCTTTTTAATCTATTATTCTCATATAAAAACACAAGATTTACAAGAAGCGCCTCACCATGGCTTAGTTAAGAACACTACTCTGTTACGCAACTGCATGATTGTTATGAACAGTGAGGATTGCATTGAGTATTTTAATTTGTATTAAAAAAATATTACACCATCTGCCAATTAAGAACAGTTTAAATGTTCGTGATATAATTTTTATTGTTAAATAATATATTCTTTTATGTAGTTCAAACCTGATTATAAATCAATTTTCACACTTGAAAATCTAACGAACGATATTCATTGAAGATATTATGATGTTAAGTCAGTTTTCCCGTGCAATAAATGCATGATTTCTATTTGAAAAATATTTAGTACAAATCACCAAAAACCTCAAATTAAATCAAATCATATTATGTGATTTGATTGTTTGGAAAAATATACTTTGGAAAATTTATATAATTAATGAAAGCTTCACATTTTTTATCTCAACATAAATGTAGATTTAACATTCATTAAGGGAAATAAATAGTATAAAATCTAATATAAACAGTAAAATAAGCATACATTTTTTATAACTTAAAAATATCAGAATAATCCATTGATCTTGTGCATTCATAAAATTATTTTCCAGTATTTGCTACTGTGCTACAACCCTGTGTCTAATATTTTAGTGATACAATTATTTTCATCAAACAGCAAATAATTTTTGCAGATATAATTCTATCGGTTCTGCGTTCGTCGAAAATCTCTATAGAATATTGTCGATCGAAATCGAAACCAAAGTATGCAAGAACGCGTAGTGGTTTAACCAGTAACCAGTCCACGAAGCGCTAATACAGTAAATACTCCACTTGGCTGACTCTGTCTTACGTACAACTTTTGCTTTCACATTTTAATACAATTTCAAATTTTATACTTCATAATTCCCATAGTATGTGAGCAACACTCGCACTGCGCACCATCGATAAGTCAAATTACAGAAATACACAAAACGACGTAATGACACTATTATAAAAAAACTGTTATGGAAGTAATTCCCTTTTGACTGGCGAATATTTAATTTACTTGCTATGACTGCCTTGCGACATATTTTTTTTGTTATTATTGACGCACGAACTCTTTTCATACGACTCGGAGTAGGTAGGGTGTTTTGCAGAAAAAACTGGGTTAGCTGTGTGGTATTTGTGTTCGGAAATTGAGAAAGTGTGAAGGGAATACGACAGCTGTGTGTCACTCTTAAAAACTTAATGTTATTATCGTAAAGAAATATAAAAATATGCATAAATTAAATACAAATTGACCCTCGGTACTAAATTAAAACTATAAATAAGTTACAACACTTTATATATTAATGCATTAAAATTACATGCAGACTTCCGCGAATCAAAACTAGCCAGTGAAATAGTCATTCTTAAAGAAATTGCTTAAATTGATAATATTTTTTTGAATATCACAGAAACCTTTTTTATTTTCGATTCAGTAGGCCCCTGCTTCGATTTTAAGAATTTTTGTTTTGTATTTTTTAATATTCACATTTCGTTTTTTATCATTGTTATGATTTATTTGGTTATTGTATAAAATTAGATTTTTCATTATTTAAAAAAAATTTCATCAAAATAAAATTTATATCAAATATTATATATATATATATATATATATATATATATATATATATATATATATATATATATAACCAAATCATTAGCAATCAGAATAAAACTTTTACTAGGTTGCATATTATTATATATTTGGGTTAATAGCAGGAATTGAAGTTGATTGAATATTTTTCAAACAAATTGAGTCATTATAAAATATCTCCTAATCAAATCACGCAAACAAATAATTTTATGTATATCTTTATTTTTGTAATATTCAACTACCTATAGCTTTATACATATTGGATTTCCATTTCTCATCCAATTATTATTTTGATGATATCATAAACGACTAAATTTCTAGGTCAACCAAAAAATTGTTCTTGCGCAGGAAATTAGAGGCTGCAGGATGAGAATAAAAAGAGATAAATAAAGTTAATACAATCGTGTGATTTCTTCCATCAAACCACCTTATATTAAAAATCTCTCATAGACAACACCAATTTGCATTGTTTTTTTCATTAATTTATTCTGCCTATCACTAATACTATAATAGTCTGTTCAAATATTATCATATTTATAATGCCCTCTCATATTTAAATAAGATGAAACTCTGGTCAGGCTCTTTTTATATGACAGCTCATATAAATAAATTGTTAAATGATTATTTCATTCTCGCTGCTTATGTGTTTTGCATACTCACAATCATAAAATTGTGCTTTTCGCACAACCTTAGAATCTAAGTCATATATTGCGGCTATCATTTATGTCGATATCCAGACCAAAATATTTTTTAGCGTCAAATATAAAAACGAATTGGTTTTCAAAATAATAAAAGTAAAAAAAAAAATAGTAACTAAAGAGTAGCTATTTCATTTTTAGACTAAATTGAAACACCTTTAATTTATGTTCCATCTTGCTTGATTTATGTATGGGAATGCTAGGAGCTTTACAATCCTGCGTTTTTACAAAAACGTCATAGTTTCAAGGTCCTTAAAAGGAATAAGTGAACGTTTCAGTTGCTGATTAATGACATTTCATGAACAACATGACAGGCCGCAGGTCGGGCTATAAAGCGATAGCGTAGGCTGCATTTGATAATGGTCAACAATAAACTATATTAGGTTTTATATTTTTATGCTAGAATTCTTCTCATGGCCACGAGAAAGTAAATTTTAGCTACGCTTGATAAATTTTAATTATATCTGATGATGTGAGCAATCTGCACTGCATAATTAATTCCGATATTGTGAGCTAAGCACAAACATACTCTTTGAAGTGTGGAGTTGAATCATTTAAGTGAATGATTTGGTTAATTACTTTATTTTGCATATCAAACGAGTGCGTTGAGCTACAGGGGGCAATATCTTCTAAATTATTTCAAGAATACTTTTTTCTATTATACTGATGTTATTGTAATATCACTAAGCTTTTTTCATTATTTTGTTCTGATTTTCGACTTCTTGCCTTATTGAAAAAAATATATATATTTACTGCTGAAATTTAAAACTATGAATACATTTAGTTAAAAGTTATAACTTGACATATAGCGGCCTCCAGCCTTTTTTTGTTGGTGGGTTGCAATTTTGACTTCCGAGTCGTTCAAATTAAATTCGTTGGTGACAAGTACATTGGGGTTGGCTAATTAAATTACGCTATTAAACAATATGTTTCTATAATTACACCCAACATGCATAAATATTATTAAACGTGTAAACTTTTCTATGATTTTCCATTCTAGTCTGCATCTAATTAGGCGAAAGCACTAATCATTACACCTAGAACGTGTCGTTTTATAAGTTTTAAAAGATTTCTGAGGTACTCTTAAATCAATAGGCTTATAGATGTATTTAATTTAGTCAAATAATTTATTTTACGACTCTTCATAAGTAATAAACATTAAATGTTGGTAGTGGCAACTTTGTAGGATAGTAAAGTTTTTTACAATTTATACTAAAAAGAAAACCGGTACCGGTTAAAAATTTACAAGAAAACATTGCAATACAATACAACAATCGATATAACCTGATATATCCTATGCATTGTTATGGTATTAAGCGCCCCACCGAGTACCTGGATTGATTTTGCTTCTGAAAAATGACTTTTTAGAACTACAGGTCAGTAAATATTAGCACTTAGTACTCAAAACAAGCAATTGCTTAGTCATTTGTTTTAATTCGATACCTAATCAAGCGGTCGACACTTGTGTAACATTTTCCAAAACCGGTTTTTAATTTCCCAAGTCATGTCAAACAATTTGCCAACCATATAAATCCTAGCAGAGAAAACTTCCTTGAGTTGGTCTATGTGCTTCTTCCCGTCGATAGGTCAAAATATATGAATTGTTATTTGTACTTATTTTTTTATTGTGGTACATAATGGCTTTTAGGTTTCCATAAGCTGTATATCGTTTTTTTAGATAGATAAATTGTAAAATAACCTATTCTTTGCAGTTATTGGTTGCGGTGAACGCTCAACGGATATCCTAAATATCAAAAGACCTACAGAAAAAATCTTCATTCTGTTTCACAAAAACCGCGAAAGTGTCCACTAAAGATGAAATATCGCAGAGCAGTGAAGGCAGCTCGATGCTGGCCAGAATTTCTCAATCACTTTCTTCATACCTCTGGAGGCGGAAATCGAAATGATGATGCGTTTTTGTACGGTAAATCCATTATTACTCTCAATTCAACGCCGATCGCTCCGTGCACGTGAGCTCGTACAGCGGCGACCGCTCGCGAGGGTCTGGAAACGGAAGGATATGTTTTCTTACTCTATCGCTCGGCAGTCGGGGGGTGACTTGGGCTTTCTTCCGATTTTCCAAAACTGAAGTTCAGTTCAACGGCACATTACAAATCAGCGACAACGTCCACTTTCCGATTATCAATTAATTTCTACAACTGCGACTGAATTCATTTTCACACGTTAAGTCGCAACAATAACATTCGAAATTTTTACATTTTTCGGCAGAAAATCCAATTTGCACGGTAAAAACCAAAGCGAGCGCGAAAAACACAGTCGAGCACCGCCGGGCGAACTTCTGGCGGAGTTCGAATTCGATTACTTCGATCACAGGTGAAAATGTGTGCGGCGAGCCACGGTCCAGCGCGTCACGCTCGATGCACCGGCCGTCCGATAGGCGTCATGAGAAAATCAGAAAAACGAGACTCGGCGGGCGAAGGAAATAGTGAGCGCGCGGCGGAGCGGAACTGCCTGCAGCCTGCGACGTGAGCGGCCCGGCCGGCTGACGGACTGAGACTGCTAGCTCCTAGCTGCCCGGCCCGCCCCGCCCCGGGGGTGACACCCCCACCCACACCCCCACCCACACCTGGGACATCTCTACAAATGTCGCTTTTTTTACTAGTATTGTTTGCACAAATACGTTTACTTTGTTTTTCTGATTATTTATTTTTATTTAAATTTTTATCCACGAAAGCTTAGTTTTTATTTCCGGTGTTTATTTTTATTTTATTTTATATTTTTAAAATTTGACTGAAAAGTTTCTGTGTCGCTTTGATAAACGCAAATATTCCGCGTTGCAAACGGACGCTTGCATGCCGAGTATAAGATCCCGGGGTGATAAGCAAATACAACATTAGTTATTACAATTCAGAAATTCAATATTTTTGACAGAGCGTACGTGGTGGAATTCCATTTTAATATTTTTGAATAAAATACTTGAGTGATTTTCCACATTTTCGTTTTTATTGGTGACCGGTTTCGCCAACCTTTCACGTTTCACCAATGCCAACGTGAAAGTTTGGCGAAACCGGTCACCAATAAAAACGAAAATGTGGAAAATCACTCAAGTACTTTATTCAAAAATATTATTACAATTCATTAATTTTTAAATCGTGGTAAATTTGTGCTTAAAAGTATTTGTATAGAATATGATATAAAAAAATCATTTGTCTTCAAGTTCAAAGAGAAAGAAAACCTTTTGAGTATTTTCTGTGACTTTTCTGCATACAGAGCAAATGATTGAAACATACGTGCAGGGGCAGAACCGCTATTCCCATGAATGCTTCCAACTACTTAGTTGCCTTTTTTATTGGTGCCTTATAATTTTAGAGATTTATAAAATTTAAATAAATGCTTTTAAAGATGCACAAAATTGATGTCTGAAAATCCGGTGCTGGGTGGAAATTTTAATGTTTCTTATTTTAAATGTTAATAAAATTTACTAATTAGTTAAATGGACTATTTAAATTTATTCATATTTCTCAATTTCTTTAATATTAAATTTTATCTTGTTCTCACAGATTTTCATTAAAATCCAGAAATATTTATAAAATTAAATAAATATTTGTTTGATAAAACTATATGCCATATCTTAAATATACCAACAAAAAACAACAATAAAGAATATTTAATATGGCAACCATTCTCGAGTTTAAAACACAATTTCATATAAAAATCGTAGAAAATTTTGAATGATGCGCTGGTTTTCATTACGGGAAACACAATCAAAAGCCGGTAACAATACCACAAGAGAGGTGCAGCATTATATAATAAGCCTCATCAGATGTACAGTTGCAAGACCGTGATGACTTTTTTCAAAACGACCTAATGCAGTCTAGTATTTCTCAATTCAAAACCGAAGCGACAAGTTTCCTACATCCGCCTTTGGTTTCATGCAACTAATCGAGAAACTTTTAAGTGGTTGGAATTGCCTGCAGACATAAAGTATCGCTTTCGGTGAACATCTTTGACGACACTCTTCGTTTTGGTTAAACTTCAATAGTTTCCTCATAACGACGTCGTTAATTTAAAATTAACAACCTAATAATATTATTGAAATGACGACAGTCATAGCTTCGTATCGAATCATAACTTCGTACTTGTCGATTAGCAATTTTTTTCAGAGGACGTTTTAGTTTCAGATATTAAAAAAAAGAAACGCAAATAAATCAAAAGTTCAATCAAACCAACAACCATTCAACCGTGTATCATACTTAATACAATATATCAAAATCTGACGACAGTTTACACGAAGGAATATAATTTTGCATATAAAAAAGATAAGAAATTCAATTAACCTGTAAATACAAGTTTATTTGCCATTAAATATTTTTCAAGACTTGTTGGGGCTACTACATATATTGTTGGGACCAGACTGATACATTAATATTAGGCATTCGTTGAAAAAAAATAGTCAATTTTAGGGTTGGTCATAGAAGTATGCTGTTATTACACCACAGGATCGATACCGTGCTGATTTTCCGGAATTCACTCCGGATGTGGGGAGCTTTCACTATTTGGTTGACCAATGGTAAAACCGACCACTGCCGCGAGCGATTTCAATGCAGATATCTACACATCGAGTACTCGGTCATATTGCAGGCATTGTTCTGCTGTCAATTGTGGCTGGTTATGAATTTATATACATATGCAAATTTTAGGTTATCGATTAAGTTTTTTTTTTACAATAATATATTATACACTATCGAATAGAGCTGCATAGTTGAATTTATTCATATCAAACATCATGATTCCTTGCATTCGTTTCTTATGCCAACTTCATAAGGATGTGACTCGTTATTTTGCGCTCTCTGAATTTGTTTGCCTCCTTACTGAAGAGTCGGGTACCGCATGCGGGAAATATTTATATAAGCAGGTGCTTTGAGAGGGCTCTTTCTTCCTTAATTTTAGCTAAAAGGCTAAAGAAGTAATATTTGCCTAAAGGCTAAAGTAATAAAAGACCTGCATTGTTTTTAAAGATTTTTTGGAAAAAATATTATTAGGTATGACAAATGCAAACGCTCGACAGAAATTAAGATTCACAGTTTTTCTGTTTCATCTGCGAAATAATAAACATTTTCGTCTGAATACATAACAATAGTTGCCGTTTTGCTCATAATTTTAGAAAAAGTATGCCTAGTTGCCTCATCCTGTAAAATTAGACCTCAATTCTTTTTTCTGAAAAGTTTCACCACTGAGGACATGATCCATTCGACTGATCTATTGTTTTGGGAAGACTTAAACGACAAGCCAAATCGTTAAATTTAGATTAACATAAAGCCTGAAGCTGCATTTCTTCGGGAGTATTTTAGTTGATGAGGCTTGTGACTTATGATTGCATTCCGTCGTCACTGAAGTGTCTTCGGGTTCAAATTCACCTTCCAAATCAAGCGATAAATAGAAATATGACGTTGGCACTGCTAGTCGTGAGTGACTGGCTTTGTGTCAAATAGATATTATCTTTTGATTTCCAAAACCTTCGATAGCTGCTACGGAAAAATAATAATTAGAGAGTGCCTATAACTTGCTCGGTTAGAAACCTCGAACATGAGTTGCAGCAGTTTTAACGAACCCAGACTTAGTCGTGATGATTTGAATTAAATCTGAAATATAGATTTTTAATATTGGAGTCACTGAAAAAAATTCTTATGTGCTTTTAATGAACTTCTCACTCTTGAAAACCTGCTTTCATGTTACTTTGTCAAATCACATAAATTAATTTATTTTAAATATATTGCATATTTGCCTTTAATTAGGCTGAACTTTTTTTTTTAATATTTCCGCTCGCTAAGGAATAGGAAGATAAAAAAGAAATCAGACATGACGTATGAAGCTACATATTCACGATAATGGCAAATTTCCAAGTCAATGTTCGTTATTTTATCCTGGATAAGCCTTAAGTACAATATAACGAGATGCGAATAGATGCAATTATTTTTGTCGTGGATAGAATCGGCTCGTCAGCTATTATATAATTCAGCAATTCGAGAATATAGAACAATACTCAAAAATGAATAGTGAAAAGTCTGATGACTACCGGAATACAGACAATACAACATTAGTAGCGAGGATTTCCATAATCTTTGTTAAACATACCAATTCGTAGATGCATCTTTAACGAATGTTATAATATTCTACGAAAACTTGTATTATAAACCATGTCATTACAAGTCAATTTTTTTCCCAGATTCTTTATTTACTTTTATATTCATTTACAATACTAGTTAAAGCCATGCTTGAAGTATGCAAGTACGGTGTTGGTTATCTTCTGCTCCTGGCGCAGGTCTGGGGCTTGCAAGGTGTGGCTTAGGTGGTAGCGGACATGAATTTTTCTATTTTCGTTGTTGAGTTTGTATAGGGGAAAAATATGTATTTAAATCCTTTATTGCATGAACAATAAGCACGGACTAAATAACAAGGATAAATATTTCATCAAATAAATAAGTTTTTATTATTGTTATTTTATAATATATATATATCTATATTTAGTATGTAGATGAAAACTTTTATTGATAAAAAACGGATTTTACCACCTAAGCCGTATTTTGTAAACCCCGCGACTTGAGCCAGGATCAAGGACAGCCACATACCGTATTGTAAGCATAGCTATTGTAAACTTAATTTTTAAAAAATAAAGAAAAAAGGGGCTTTTTGCATATATTTTTCTCTACACAAATTGAATAATGAAAATAAAAAAACACATGCTTCACCTAACACGCTTCCACCTAAGCCACATCTTGCGACCCCCACAACTTGCGCCAGAATCTTGAGACAGCCACATACCGTATTGTAAGCATAGCTATTGTAAACTTAATTTTTAAAAAATAAAGAAAAAAGGGGCTTTTTGCATATATTTTTCTCTACACAAATTGAATAATGAAAATAAAAAAACACATGCTTCACCTAACACGCTTCCACCTAAGCCACATCTTGCGACCCCCACAACTTGCGCCAGAATCTTGAGACAGCCACATACCATATTGTAAGCATAGCCCTAAGGACTATTGTAAACTAAACTTTTAAAAAAAATAAAGAATAAAAGGCTTTTTGCACATATTTTTCCTTGCACATATTTTATGACGAAAATAGAAAAACATATGTACACTTCTTGCAAGCCCCACCAACCTGCACCAGGATCAGGAGATAGCTCACATCGCATTGTAATCGTAGCCCTAACAACAATTGCATATAATTTATATTTTAAATTTTGGAATATAATATATAAGCAGATATTAATGCGATTTTTTTTTAATTTTATTAAAATTTACTCTAAAGGAAAAAAATAATTCGTGCTTTAAATATTGTGAGTCATCTAGCGAAAAGTCCATAAACTAAAATAGCACTGGCTTCCTGTCCCGAGATCTGCTCCGCTTGAACTCTTGACAGCGGAGTCACTCGTGTCAAGGACGAGGCACTCCAATGCTGCCCGGCGCAGTACTATTAATGCGATGTCAAGAGTCACTAGAGTTTACCCGCGTCAATCGTGCTTTCATTCACTGAACTGGACCGCTTGCCGCGATCTATTATTATAAATAACGCATAAACGTAAAAATCATGTTAACTTCTCGAAACTCTCGTAATTAAAGTATTTATACATTTTTAAAAATAGGTCTGTACGCGGACCTTGTTTATATGTAAAATTTCGAGTTAAGCGCTTTAACCATGGGCGTTTCCGTTGGCTTAGCTCATCTGGTGTATTAATTAATGTGTGGTTTCAGTTCGAGCACGCTCTCAGCTCGTTTGAGACGCTCGATTTCTGGGCCGTCGCTAATCCGCATCGACTGATAGTGTCATTTGTATAACTCATCGAAATGTTTTGAGATTCGGTTCGACTATCTTTGCAGATATCATATCGAGTGTAAGTTGATAATAAATTCTATTTATAATTTTCTTGTGTATTATTGTTACTTTTATTTTACCTGTGAAATGCATTTCTACTGTTACCTGACACAATGAAAAACAACAGAAATACAAAGAATTTAGTACTAGTAATTGATGAAGTTCTCAGTTATGAAGGTAAAGAATTTTGTATTTTTCAGGTTTTTAAAAGTAATAGAAGTCTAAATACTATTTAGCAATGTACAGGTTATGCTTTTCATGTCATACTAAATTTCAGTGTTTTGTTTCTTATAAAAAAGTCATTAAATTAAACGAAATATTTCATTTATAATAATTAGCTCCATTACATTTTGGCTAATTCCCTCTTAGTTTCGTGTTTTGATCATCATCACCAAATCTCAATTTGCCAATTATAATCAAATAAAAACAAACATATCAATCTAACCAGTTCAAAATACACTTCCCCCAACAATTTATTTTTCTCCAAATCGACAAGGGTTACTAATAAATTATACCAAATAACTATCCTTGTCATCCATTTGATGCAATTTGATTACTGCCACCATTCTGGTGCCGTGTGTGTTTATCACAATTCTGTTCTTCTGTAAATGATCTGTATTGTCTTCAATTGAAACATTACAAAATAAATTTGTTTCATTAACAAAGAGAAACCTTTTTTTTTCTCTAAGTATTTCTTCCGTGTATTTTTAAAATATTATTTTTATCTAACCTTATAATACAGCTTAGAATAATGGAAATTTTGGTTATAATTTAACTAAGTAATATTAAAGGATGAATAAAGCAAAATCTTGTGTATTATGACTTCGTATTTTTGTAAAGCAACGATTTCATTGTAAGTCTTTTTACAATTGACTTATAGTCTTCACCAATTATTTCCATAATGTGTTGACCACAGTTAATATAAGATTAGTAATCTATAACATTTTTGTGGCAAACTAAATGATGAGAGTGTAATGCGGTAATATGCGGTAGCTGTATTGTTTAATGTTAATAGTATTGTGGTTTTTATCAAATAATGTGAATACTCACATTTTTGATAATGAATATGTAAGAAAATAATATTATTTAAATTCATTTGATGTATTGAAATATTCTTATATAACACATTGAATCTTGAATATTAATATCTTATGTTTGGGAATAACGTGATAAACCTGTTAACACAACTGATATGCATATTTAATTTTTATGTTACTGTGGTTATTTTTTTGGTGTTGTAAATAGATAAGAAAAGTTTATATGCTATTAACCATTGTAATCATTTTTATATTCTGTAAATGTACAATGTTTTGCTTAAACACAATTATTATTTTTTAAATATCAAACTGATTTGAATATTCATTTCAGAACAGGCTGCAATGGCGGCTAATAATAGAGACTCTGTTCCTTCAACTCCTGGAGATATAATTAGTGATTGTTTTGGAAGGGACACAACGGCCTCACCCAGTGGGGAGTCAGATTTTGACGAGAGTCTTGCCGTTCCACCCTCATTGTCTGTCATATCTCCATCCCAAAATTTAATTCAAGTTCAGCCAGCTAGCAATGAAGAAGCGGATGGTCCAGGTACTAGTTTTTATCAATACTAATTTAGTCTCATTATACATATCTATCATAATTTATTATTATTGTAAATATTCTAATCAACTTCATTCTAATATTTCATTTTTTAACACTCATTTGACTTACAGAGAGTAAAACCAAACTGAACTTTAACACAATTCATAATCCTCCATTGAAATTTAAATCTGTTCAACGCAAAGTATTCATTCCGGGTGTGGAAGTACAAGTGAAAATCACCAACTATGAAAGAAACGTCACTGCCAACTTACTAAGCCCTAATCTGTAAGTATTGTAAAATATAATATAATTATTGTTCTAATGGAATCATTATTGTTATAAGACATTCTTTCGTACTCTTATTTATATTTTTTATTTCAGCTATACAATCCTGCTCACACACGGAGATTTTACCTGGATTATAAGCAAGAGGTACAAACACATTCTCTATCTCCATCAGCAGCTGGCAATATTCCGAGCGAGCCTGAACATTCCATTTCCTACCAAAAACCACCGACAAAATAGAGACAGCTTCAGAGTCAATATTGCGCAAGCGGAGAAGGCCGCCCTTGATGGAAAACCTTTGGCTGTTGTTCGCAGATCCTCTAATCGCCAAAAAAAGAGAGTTGGTGCTTTACCTCGGTAATTTTTTTTTGTTTTTAATAATATTTTTAAATTATAAATATATATATATATAATTTATTTCTGAATTGTGATTACACAACAAATTACTGTTTTTTCCGTATTATTCAGCTATGGCATAAAAACCAGTAGCTAAATTATTTTTCTGTCGTTTCTATCTTTGCAATAATCTAATAATTTTTTTAATTATGCGATATGTGCTTATGATTTAGCATTTAGCGTATAATAGTAATAATAATGTACTGCTATTTATATATTATCAATTTACCCTAACATTGACTTAATCATTCTGTTGAAGGTTTCCTAAAAAACCTGAGGTGTTAGTATCGTTTGAAGACATACCAAATAGAATGAAACAGCTGGAAGATTATTTATACAACTTGTGTAACATAACAATCTATAGAAATCATCATGAACTGGTAAGAATAAAATAATAACAATCAAATATTTAAATTAAAAGGTTTGATAAGTAATACCTTTACAGATTAATTTTTTTTTAACTACTTGATTATATTGGGAATGGAGTATCATTTATTATATTTTTCACTTTTATTACATTTATATAAAATACTATCAAATGTTGCTTAGGAAAATAGATTAAGTTAAAATGTGTAGTTTTTATAAATATTTATATTTATAAACAAAACAAAAGTCAGATATATACATCAATTCAAAACGTTGATTCCTCAAAGAAAAATATTATTTTTCCATTGTTATATAGATAATTTCAAAAGTAACTTTCAGGTGCCTTTATTTATCAGTGATGTTCAGCATATTGAGGGGACTGAGAATATCATATGTTTTTGCTATACATGAACAGGATCATATTCCAATTGTTACTTTAATTCAGCGCTGTTAGCTTACTTCTCCAGTCTTGGTCGTAAACTGCACTCGGTACTGAGTGCAATGTAAAGAAGAAAGTAAATGAATTCTTCATAAAAATAGTACACTAAAGCTCTCTATAGCAGAAGCATACCACTGATTTACTTTCCGCTACTGATGTACAGTAAATTATTTAATACTGTCATCAATAGCATGAGTTGTTATTTCTTAGAAAAGATCCACATCTTTACAGAGACAATATTATATGATAATGATACAATACTGACTATCTCTTGAAACACTTACCCAACTACAATAACTTAACTTTTTCATGCAGCTGAATGTTAGAACTCTGTGGAAAAGTAAATATCTGGAATAAATATATTTTTTCTGTTGTAAATTAATTATTCTAGTGATTTGCATATTTGAAGTAGTTTATTTTTGATTTGCTAGCTTTTGTTATACGATATTTCCATAATTAAACAATAAAAGCCGAAATATTACAATATTTGTTTGCTATTAGTATTTTTTAAATATATATATATATTTATGGGTAATTTCCTTCATTTGAATTATTGCACTTGATAATTATTATTACAAAACTATTATGGGTATAGACAAACAGTACCTACCTTCAGTAATTACCACATTTAATCTTTTTATTGACTTAATATATTAAAAAAGATAAACTTTAATTCCCCAGGTAATTAACAATTAATTGTCATGTTACAGGTGAGTTTCTTGGAAGTTTCAAATCTTTCATTTATATCTGACCTTGGTACAAAAGGCAAAGAAGGGCTGGTTCTGAAAAAAGCCGGCTCTACGCTACCTGGCCAGACAGGTTGCGACTGCTGCGGTGTTCTGCATTACGGCATCTGCAACAGGTGACAACACAATCATTGCACCTTACATCACTATATTCCTTTTCTCCTAGATACTAAAATTTAACTGCCTCAAATTTCCTACTGGGTTGCTCTTTTTGCTGTTCAACAGAATAAATAAACTGTTTTTGTGATAAATATTTTTTTTCAGGTGTAACTATTTCTGCAGTACTATATCTTGTGGAAAGTGGAGAGAGCGTTGGTTTTTCTTAAAAGAGTCTTGTTTTGGATATATCAGGCCAAGAGATGGAGTTATTAAATCTGTGATGCTGTTTGATCAAGGGTAATATTTTTTCATGCATTTTACATGCTTTTTATAATTAATAGTTTACAAATAAATCGTATAATGCAAGCTTTTTTAAAATATGAAAATAATTCGATTTAATTTCCATGCAGATTTGACGTATCCGTTGGAATGTACTCAACTGGAATGAATAAAGGAATCCAAATTGAAAATTTAAATCGACAGATGATCATACGATTATGGACGAAAAGACAAATCAAAGACTGGAAGATGCAATTATCAGAAGCAGGCTCTAGCATTGGTCAGTACTAAAATACTTAGATTTATTGATATATTACATTAGATCTTGTTGCCAAGACCAGAGGTAGTGTGAGCATTAGCAATGTGTAAAAAAATTCCTTCAGACACATTTTGAGGATCCTAAGATCTACTTATCTCAAGACTTTAATTCTCACAGAAGGCTTAAGGGCTCTTCAATCAGAAATTTTCATGATTATTTTACTTTTCAGCTCACGATTTCACTGGGCGGAACCCGCATCATTCATTTGTACCTCAAAGAATTGCTAACCAAGCAAGTTTCTTTGTCGATGGGGCTAGTTACCTCAGTGCCGTTGCAGATTGTCTGGAAGGTGCCAAGGAAGAAATATATATTACGGATTGGTGGCTGAGTCCAGAAATATACTTGAAGAGACCTGCCAACGGAGAGTACTGGAGGCTTGACCAAGTCTTAAAGAGAAAAGCGGTAATGAAACACAAAGCCATTACCAATATTTTTGTTTATTGTACTTGAATGTATTCTATATATATTTTTTTTAAATTTAATATATAAATTTATTGTAGGCTCAAGGCATCCGAGTTTATGTTCTTCTCTATAAAGAAGTACAAATGGCACTTGGAATCAATAGTTTTTATAGTAAATCTCAACTGAACTTCGATAACATAAAGGTAAGATACCCATTATTCTTCCCCAGTGTTTATTTGGTTTTAAAGTCACAATTTTTTTTTTTTTTAATATTTAAGGTTTAAAATATACTGATTTAAAATATAATCTTTTAATACATAATGTAATATAAATTTTAAAGAAATAGGTCAATGTGGTAAAACACAAAAACATTTATTAAAAAAAAAAAATATTTTTGATCACTATAATTGTTAATGCTAAGCAGAGACTTTTATAGTTTTTAAGTTTGTAATACTTTTCAGTACATGCAGTTTTTCTAATAATAATTTATATCACTCCTATTTGTGTTTTTTGATTCACTACTGAAGCAGGTGTTAAGTAAATTATAATTATTAAGTCTGAAAAAATTCAAATAAATTATACTATCGGTTTTATCTCTGAATAGGGAAATCATCCAAAAAAATTTCAGCATTATGTATTTCCAGATAATGTGTATACTTTGCAAGTATTTACAATATAATCGTTGCGTTATGTTTTCTTTTTTAATTGTTCATAGGTCATTAGACACCCCGACCACGCTAAAGCAGGTGTTTTTCTATGGGCGCATCACGAAAAAATAGTTTGCATCGACCAAAGTATTGCATTTGTTGGTGGAATCGATCTCTGCTACGGCCGTTGGGATGATCACCACCATAGGTTAGTATCCACTTTTATTATTCATCTAAATTGAGAGTAATTATTTTTTGGTTTAAAAATAATATATTTATTGAAATATTCAGATTAACAGATCAAGGTAACGTTGTGAGAGATTCATCTGTCCGAATAAAAACTAAAAAAAAGACTTCAAGTAGTCCACGCTCGTATAGTGATGCTGTAGAAATTGGTTCAAGAATGGGATTCGATGAAGATGGAAGTATCATTGGTCACTTAGCTGACAACTCTAACGATACAGCTCTCGGCATTGTTGGACCCATTGAAAGACAAGATAAGTAAGTATTTTCAATTAAACAACTCTAGTAATTAATTATGTAATTATTATATACCATATGACCTCTCATACATCTCTTTACACACTACATTCAATAATTTTCAAAATATTTTTTTATCCATTTATAGTTCTCTCACAGCATCAAACAATACTCTACTTGCTCCAATGCCTTCTGAAGTAAACACCGTAGAACTTCCGAAGCTACAACCAGGAGATCAGTTATTTATGCCATCGAATAGGCGCCCATCTGATGTGGTCTTTCTAGAAAAGCATTATAATCCTGATATACTTCATAAAAAAAATGTACTTGATACTATAACTGACAAAGGAAAAGACTTCTTAAACATGCTGGGAGGAGACTCTGCAGAGACCGGCTCAGCGAGCGCCGATTTGGAAAAGAGAAAAGCAGAAAAGTATGCATCCACAAACATCAATTTATTTTTCCCAGATATTCAAAAAAATGAGCAGATAACTATCGGAAACAGAACTGCAATGTCTCCTATTACTGAAGAGGAATCTCATCTATTCAATCATGAAAAAATTATTCAAGAAGCTATCAAAGATGGATCTGATGCAAAATTGTGGATTGGTAAAGATTACGCTAATTTTATAGTAAAAGATTTTGCAAACCTCGACTCACCATTTGTTGGTAAGTAGTTTTTTGTTTATTTATAACTATTAATATAATATTTTAGTTATTCACTATACCAATCAATATTTTTTTAGATTTGGTTGATAGGTCAACGACTCCCCGTATGCCTTGGCATGACATATCCACAATGGTAGAAGGTGCCGCAGCTAGAGATGTGGCAAGACACTTTATTCAGAGATGGAATGCTCATAAATTTGAGAAAGCAAAGTAAGAACTATAAATGTAATTTATGGAAATATCAACAGCGTACTTAGTGAACAACCTGTGCATAAAAGCTGACTAATTAATGGCCTTTGTCAATATCAACTTATTTGTATTTACCATTCATAAGATGTCTTGTATTGATTTATTTTAGAAATAATAATAGCACTCCATACTTATTGCCTAAATCATATAAAAATATTGAAGTCCCAAATCTACTTCCACATTTAGATAAACACACAGTATCAATTCAGGTATGTTGCATTCACATTTTAATAAACCCATTTTTATATACAGTTTATTTTATTGAAATATAATATAGAAGCTCTGGTCAACCAGTATACTGACAATTGTAAAAGTATTTGTCAGCTATCCTATTATTGTTTATAATTTTTGTTCAGATAATACGAAGCTTAGCATGTTGGTCTGGAGGGTTTGTCGATGCTGAATCTGTTGAACAAAGTATACACGAAGCATATATTGAAAGCATAACTAGAGCTCAGCATTACATCTACATAGAAAATCAATTCTTCATTACGCTTTCCAATAGCAATGCAACTGTTTGCAATCAGGTTAGTTGTTCATGGAATCACTATTACCATTTTCTTATACAAACTTAGCGAAAATTTATCACATATAGAACTTACATCTTTTATTAAAATAGTAAATTTGTTAAAATATAATTTATTTTAGGTTTGGTAGCGTAATACATTTCTGAAGTTTTATATTTGCAGGTTGGAGAAGCTCTTTACAACCGAATAATGCGTGCACACAAAGCTAAAGAAGTATTCCGACTGTTTGTCGTGATGCCATTGTTGCCTGCTTTTGAAGGAGAATTAGGAGCAGCTAGTGGAACATCTCTCCACGCTATTACTCATTGGAATTACCAGAGTATATCACGGTATGTGAAACCCAATAGTTGTTAGGAACTACATGTACAATCAATAAATTTAATTTCAAAAGAAAATGTATTTCTTTTTCAGTGGAAAAGATTCATTGATTCAACGGCTCAGTGCAGCTGGTATTGAAGATCCTTTCCAGTATGTGACCTTCCATGGTCTTCGAACACACTCTGTTTTAGAAAGTGAACCTGTCACCGAGTTGATATATGTGCATTCAAAACTGATGATAGTTGATGATCGAGTAGTCATCTGTGGTAGTGCCAACATAAATGACAGGTCTTTACTTGGTAAAAGAGATTCAGAAGTAGCTGTTCTTATTCAGGTGAGTATTTTTATACAATTTAATTTTTAATTGGGGAATAACACTTTTGCCAGAGTGGTTATTTCTAGATTATCGTGGACTTGTATTTGGACATTGGGAGGGTTGGATTATCTGGATACATTTTTTGTTATTATGCACTTTTTATGTGGAATCTTAGTATCAAATTATTTTTCAGGATGAAGCCTTTGAAGAAGGAAGTATGAATGGTGTAGTGTTTCCATCTGGAAAATATGCGGGATCTTTAAGAAAACGCTTGTTCCGAGAGCACCTTGGTCTCGTTGAGAGAAACGATTTGGAACGTGCAATAGATCTAAGAGACCCTGTCATCAGTTCTTTCTATAATGACATTTGGATTGCAACATCTCAGAAAAATACAGAAATATATGAAAACGTTTTCCATTGCCTTCCCAGTGATGCAGTCACCACCTTTGCGGAACTGAAGAAATATCAAGAAAATAATGTGGATTCATTGTGGGTGAGTGATCCAGCCAGAGCCAATAATGAAATCGATCAAATAAAAGGACATTTGGTTAACTTTCCACTTGAATTTCTTGTCAATGAGGTGTTAACTCCGCGCAATACCTCAATGGAAGGAATGATGCCTACGTCCTTGTGGACTTAGTTTTATTCCTTCCCACTTTATATTTAATTAAGTTTCAGATTTTTATACTGTAGGGAACGCCATCTTATTATAAGATTGATGATATTTGTAAAAAAGAAAACTTTTATTGGATACAGCTTTATTTAATTATATTTACAATTTTTTTTTTTTTAAGCCTGGGTATAAGGTATTATTTTGTTTATTTATAATAAGAATTATTTATTTTAGTGGTATTATATAATATTTGTAAATTTAATTAAATCCTGATGTCAATCAACCAATATATTTGGAACTAAGATGGGCTCAGAGAATCGTCCAGTTTTCATTCTTAAGATATTGATAATATTTTATTAAAATTTCACACTCATTATAATCACACAAACATGGGGGCGTGTAATTTGTCATCAAAGACTCAAATGGTAAAAAGTATTGGTAGTTAATTCCATGGACTCTATTCACAAGATATCCAACAAGAATTTACCTCACCTGACTTTTAAAAATTAAAATATACATTAACAAAATATTACAATCACAATCCCATCTGACCTTTTTATGCATACATGCTTTATGTAGCTAAAGTTGTGCAATTCTTCTGAATACACCATTTAATATAAAATATTAATATAAATATGATTACTCGATTTGATGCATTTCTGCTTCTACTTTGTCCACAGTGCAAATTTCAATTTTTTTTGATCTGACTATCCACCTTTATTGTAATAATTGAACTTTCCAGTCAATTAATTTTACTATAATATTTTTCTAAAAAAACTGATGTATAATGGTTAAGTACAATGTTTAATTTTCATAATAGTTGCAAGTAGATGTTTTTGTTTTGTGTCCTGATTTGAACCAATGTTGACAAAAAAATTGCAGAAAACTTATATGTTTTTTACAAAATAATATTTTAAACCATGCAAATTCTGTTATTAAACAAACAAGCAATCAGAAAAGAATATCCAATAATCTGATCTATCAGATGAAATAGCGTTGAAATAATCTCTTCATTGCACTAAGTAGTTTTTTTTTAACTTGTGAAAGCTTCAGCCTGAAGTGTACATGAGTAAAATTAAAAAATGCAAATCTGATGGAATAACCACTAAGAAAAGGTGTTCAAATTATTTTTTTATTCCATCAGTCATATGCGATTTTAAAATTGAAAGTCAGTGACTTAAAAACTATTCATATAACTAAATAAAAATATATATTACAAGTGTCTTCAAATTTCCTGTTGTGGATTGAAGATTAATAAATTCCTGTTTTTTCTATTTCCCTTTATTATTTGTTTTCATTGAATTATTATTTGAGTATATTGTTTTAATTTTTTTTTATTTAAATAAAAGAAATTGTTTTATTATTATTAAACTAGTCACATTCTTTGTGACTAGTTTTGCCAGCCTTCTATTTTAGTAAAACAAGTCACAAAAATAAGAATGTGGAAAATCCTTTAAAATATTTATTTTATTTAAATAAAAAATTTCATAATCGAATCCCAAGCGCTTTATGTCAAAAATATTGAATATATTCTTTTTTGGGATTCTCATATTAAAAAATTTACATAATGGTTTTTAAGTATTATATAAAATAAATAAGGTAAAATAATTTTAAATTCACTTTACAGTTTTATATTTAGTGTATATTTGTGCTACTTTAAATATAATTACACAATATCGTTTCTTCCGTTTATAGAAACTTTTTTATTACACATATTTACTGTGTTAGTTATAAGTTTGTTTTATATTTTTATTAATTCTATATGTCAATGTTTGTATATGCATTTTTCACTGACATTTGATGTATACATACTGTAGTTTTCACTATGTTGATTCAATCGCCACAAGCAATCATATCCATAACTTCAATTTACAAGATACAATATTTTTACACTCTATCTGCTGTACACAATAATAACTCAAAAAGGCAATTATCTCATTAAATTATTTGTTAGTGTCCATTCTGATATTAAAAAGCAATAATAAATAAATAACTGTTATAATCATTAAACTTATCTATCATTTCAAACATAGTAAAAAATGCCTGTTTGTCATTAATCTAGTGACTTATCACTATGCTGCAGTCAATAACTCGTGTGTTTAATAAAATAAACAGTGAAAACAAATAACACATTTTTTTGTTAAATTATAGTATTTTTAATGTTCATTATTAAAAAGTACTCAACAAAATTTGTAAATGGATAACTCTCATACAAATGTCTATGATTAATTAAAAAAATGATTATTTACAACATTAGAAAATTTATGTACTAAAATTATTCATATTTTATCCACATCAATATCAGTATTCATTACTCCATTCCTCATTTCAATAATTTTTTTTAAATTGACAATGCTACGTTTATATATATATTGGTAGCTACAGCATGGCTCTTGTATTCCTTCAGTGTTTTTATTTTATATTATTTTTGTATCAATAGAATACTACCATATAGATACCCGCCTTAAGGTCACAAAAACTTCCATGGGAATTAATTGACAGCACTCTCAACCATGATATTTAATTCCATTTATTTTTTTTTCACATTAGTCATTATATATTTGGTCAACAAAATATAAATTACCAAATGGCTAGGATTACGATAATATTTGTCTACGAGCGCTTTTTTCCATCAAGAGCATGTTCAAGCTGAATGATGGAAATGCTCACAAACAAAGATGATCATGATCTAGCTTTTTGGCTATTCATATTTGTCACTTATACATGAAATACCACAAATTAAAGTCTCACATATATATTTGGTCTTTTTGTAAAATACTTTCTGATACTATTTTGATAGTAACCACATTTCGGACACATTTGACATCCAATCACTTAAATCGACCGTGCCAGGAATGACTTCAATTAAATTTATTAAATTGACATTAAATTTTTTTTCAACTATACTTAACTAAATAATGATTAATAAAAAGCACTGAATTTATATACTGTATATCTAGATTATATTTATCAGATTCTACAATGTCTTCCTGCTAACAGAATACTCATATATATCAGAATAATTGTTTTTTTTTATTTATTATTTTTTGTTATTATTTTATAAAAGTATTTAGAATTAATATGATATATATATATTATTACCTTAAAATTGTGCCCATTGATATCAATATACTTTATGTCAAGATATAAGCAAGGTCTCATCCGGCGTTGAATAAGCCAGTGCGGGATGTGATGATAATTTGATATAAGATGTGACTATAAACAGTACATGATGGAATGCATGTGGGAAATTCAATCACTTAATCAGTCAAACTCATCAAAAAATTAAAAAAAGGTTATAAAAAATGACAAACTAAGTAGATAAGTTATTGACAACCCTATTTATGTTGAGTTGATAAGTAACTAAATGGTGTAAGCAATGCATAAGAAAATATAATTATTCAACAAACGATCAATCTATTTGTGATATTTTTTGTAAACATTAATGTCCTAAATCATACTGTTATTTCATCTATCATGAAAAATATTTATTTTTCTATTTTAATTGTAAAAAGAGGACAACTCTCTTTCAATAATACTGATTTATTCCCTTCGTGTGTTGGATGTCCCACTTAAAACCTCTCGTACATGTAGCATCCTAAGTTGGCTTATAGCAACCATATTTGTGTTATTGTATTTTATATTAAAGATGATTTTTATAGTTATTTGTTTTTAATATCAACAATATCCATGACAGTGTTCTTATTTATTTTAAAATAATAATAATTAGCCTGAATGTTTACTCATTTGTAAAACTTGGGTGAGATTATTTCTGCCACTTATTGTAAATTAAAAAAACTAATAAGATAAAGCACAAAGGTCTTCTATTTATATATAGCCTTATGACCTTTAAAAAAAGGGAATTGTCTTTACAATTTTTGTAATTGCAATATAATCAAATGTAGATTGATATGAGTATGAGTAGAGAGATATGATTGATTGAGTAGAGTGATACTTTCGCATGTAATTAGGCAACTAGCCTCCTAGATAAACCGAGATCCTGCTTCATGGACTCTGTTGGAAGTTCACCTAAGCTATTTTAACTGCATGGAAACAAAATCTTTGAAAGATTATTTTACTGTTTTAATTAATACTTATTACAGTATCAATGATACTTTGTTTTTATTAACAGATGCAAGTTATTAGAATCTTTTTCCTTCAGACATAACGTTGATCACCATGTTGGTCTGGAGGCTTTTTTATTATTGACACTTGAAAAAAACACACAGGAAGTAAAAAACTGAAAGCATAACTAGAGCTCAACACCCCATCAGTAAATCAGCCTTATCATGACTACACAATATATTATTTCATGGCATTTAAAGAATAGTTTTTAACAGATTTGTTCAGTTCCTGAGTAAGTCTTCGTGAGGAGTTCTACTTGAATTACTCCAAATACCTAAGAATACAAATACAAATTTTTAGATGCATGACTACTCGTACATAACTTCACAGAGCATGTGGAATGATCAAAACCTCCAAACTACCTCGGCACGGTATCTTGCATGTGAAACAAACTTATGTGACAAATTTTTCTAAATGAGGTTTTCAAAACAGGAAGTATGAATGAAGTGGTGTTTTCATCTGGAAAATATGATGGAGCTTTACAAAATCAGTTGCTCTGAGAGCACCATTGAAAGAAACGGTTCGGTGTATGTAATAGATCCAAGAGACAAAGTAATCGGCTCATTCTATACTGACATTTGGATAATGGCATCTCGTAAAAATACAGAAATATGTGAAAATGTTTTCCATAGCCTTCTCATTTGTACATATGATGAACATAATATGGACTCATTACATATGAGCGATCCAGCCGGATCCAATAATGAAATTTATCAAATAAAGGGATGTTCGGTTAATTTTCCTCTGTAATTTCTTGTCAATAAAGTATTAACTCCGCCTTAACTTCAATGGATGGAATAATTCCAGTATTCTTATTGACTTAGTTTTGTTCCATCCGTGTGAAATTAGATTTACCTTGTAATCAATTAGGTTTTAAACTTTTACAAATAACTGTTTTTCTCTAATTTATATATTGTCATTGTCATTTGTAGTTATTTTTTTATTATAGTATCTATCTGACAATGTTGCATCGAGTAAGTCAACCGAAATTAGTAATCCAATCACTAGATAAGTCCAATTACCGTAACAGACTCAAAAAAGAAAGTCAATTCTGTATATTAGTAATATACTCAGTAGCATCATGATTAAAATAGTATTGATTGATAATATGCGAGAACATATCTCATCCATGGCCAGTTAAGTAGTGTGAAACAAAAATAACACAGTTACTGTACAGTTTTTAAAACAAGTCATTTAATGTTATTGGTAAGGAAAATAATTTACAATGCTAATGATGAAGTAATAAATGTGTTTCATCTGTAAAACATATAATTTTTTTAAAATTAAAATATAATACGAGGCTTGTCCGTAAAATAAGTTCCACGAATTTTTTTCACATCAAAAAACTGGTTTATTTGCAAAGAAAAGTACATTTTTGGAAAGTTCAGACTTTATTTTATTTTTCTACATAATCGCCGTAGCGTTCTATGCACTTCTGCATTCGAGGCACCCACTTCTTCAAACCAGAGTCATAGAACTCTGCCGCCTGTCCGTGTAGAAAACCAACAACCGCGTTTTGCACCTCTTCACCTGTCTGGAATTGGGTTCCGCCAAGGTTTTTCTTCAACTCGGGGAAGAGATGGAAGTCACTTGATGCTAAGTCTGGGCTGTAGGGTGGGTGAGACACCATTTCCCATCCAAATCCTTCGATGAGGGCTGCGGTTCGATTGGCGGTGTGCGGTCGGGCGTTGTCATGGTGAAAACGCACTCCTTTTGTCAACATTCCTCTTCTCTTGTTCTGAATTGCACGTCTAAGCTTTTTCAAGGTCTCACCCATCTTGCGCAGACTTTTGAATAGCCTAAATGTTCAGTCAAAATCTTGTCAATTGTGGTTTTGCTTACCTCCGGAATCTTTTCGCACAGCTCCCGAACTGTAACCCGTCGATCTTCAAGCTTTGGCAATTGTTTCGTCGGAAACCGATGGCCGCCCTGCACGGGCTTCGTCGTGGACGTCTGTTCGGCCGTTTTTTAAGTCCCTGACCCATCTGCGCACCATCCCGGAGCTCATACACTCTTCTCCATACACTTGACAAAGTTCTTCGAGAATTTAGCGGCCAGGAAACGAATAACAGACCGCAACTCGCAGCTGGAGGGAGACGCAAGGGGAAGCTCCATCGCTGACGGCTGCTGAGCTACTGCTACAGTGAGATACTGCCTTCACGTATTATGTATTTTTAAGAAGTAAAATAATATACGCGTGAGGCGTGTTTTCTACAATAAAATGTTTATGCTTACGTTGATTTATGAGTAAGATTTGTTAATTTAAAATATATGATTGTACAGTTTCAGTGGACTTTAATTGGATAGATCGAGTCTCTCGTTTGAAAGATGCACCCGCAGACGCGCGTGGAACGTTGTATCGCGCAGAGAGAAGTTACGTAAGATCCGGCCAATGAGGAGCGAGGATGCACGCGAGGGGCGGAGCCGTTACGTCACGGGCCGCAGTCCGCGCAGTCGTGTGACGTCACGAGTGCAGCGAGCGCCCGCGCCCCGGCGGCCCGAGCGCCGACCAACTTCAAAACAGTTGTGCGATCAAACATGGCGGACGGGCCGTGCGCGGACGGAGCGGGTCGCGTGGAAAAGGACGAATCTCCGGCGAACGACGACAGTGCGATCGAGTGTGACTTAAAAACGGACCGTGATAATATTCCGAAGCCTTCGAGAGTAAAATTATCGTTTTATACAGAGCGCAGTAATATTACCGACAGTGTGAATCGTGAATCCCGTAGCGTGGCTGACTGTAAAAACGCCTCGACCGATAGTGCCAAACGTGGGGAATATGCTCCCGGACGAGAAGAGGAGTGCAGGAAAAAGCGGTGCACGGACAGATACGACAGCTCCGAGTCCTCGGACAGGTCAGTTCATTCAAGACACAACAAAAACATTACTCCTACACGTAGAGGTTGACGACCTCGGCCGAGCCGAAGAGCGCGCTGTCAATTATAAATTATTAGTGTCCGATACATTCCCATCGCTTCTTTCGGAGTCCCAAAAACTATCCGAACATTTCTCTACGGGTGTATTTAATAATTTGACTCGTCGTGAATTTAAAATATCGTGGAATATCGCTCCGATTTGTACGGTTTACTCGCGGTGCTATTTATTATTCTCGGTAGATGTATACCCCGATGTACGCTCGACCGCATCACGGTCGCCGAGAAGCTGTGCTACAATCCGTTTGTTTGGCAATGAATCTGACTTTGTTGTAATTTTGAGAAGGCGAATGTCACGGTCAATGCCAAATTACGCAGGCCAGTTTCCGAATCGCCTCGCCAGCACCGAGCGTTGCATAATTCGGCACAGATTGAAAGCGAGATCCGTGCGTTCATTTCTTTCCGGTGCACGAACAACCGTACATTTTGACATTGTCACTCGCTTTCGCGCGAGCTCAATTAGCCGCCGGATACGGTTGCTATTTTTTTTTAATTTATTCCGTTGTAGTTTGTTTCCACTCTTGAGACGTGAAATTACGTGCGGGTCGGGTCATATTTTCGGTGTTATCGAAAGTGGGCACAACTTAGATAAGACCGCAAATTATAGCAACATTCGTACGTTGATAAACGACCACGCAGAGTCGTTTGCCATTGAGAAAATAAACAATCGCATACCGTTTTTTTTTTTACTTTAGGAAAGTACACATCGATGCCTCCGCGCAATAGGGGGTCCAAAAATAATTTCCGAGATTGTTTACTTACTTTTATGCGAATTCGTAATAGTCGCCAGGGCTATGCTCGCAATACGATGTGTGGATCTCCCGATCCTGGTGCAGGTCGCGGGGCTTGCGAGATGCGGCTCAGGCGGCAGCGTATACAGATTTCTCTATTTTCGTTATCGAGTTAGTGTAGGGAAAAATATGGGTGATAAGCCCTTTATTGCCCGAGTTGAAGGATAAGTCAAATAAAAGGGCCTGCAATAATATACGCATGCAGATTATCTACTGCGGGCAGAGTGAGTCCTAATTCTATTTGTCACATTCTAAGATTCACAGAACATAGTAATTGTATTACCATATAAAATGTAAGATGCAGTGTGATTCACACCAGCGTTACTGACAATATCTACACCGACAGATCATAGTTTGGGAAATATTTTTTAAAGAGCTCGTTTCCCGAATTCTAGGTTTTTTTTGTTGTTGATAATATCTTTGCATCTCGTGTACCTATTTGTTATTGGATTTGCCTCAATTTCCACGAGACGATCTCCTCGCGAACGCGATCGTCCCGAATGCGGCCTACAAAAAGGCGATAAATCGCCAGATTTGAAAATAAAATTACAGCTCTCTATATCGCGGTAAAATCCGAATACGAATTATAAAACAAAGGGAAACTGGTTGGAGAGTTGCCGTAGAAAAAAGAAAAATAATTAAAACTCGTTTTAGTTCGACCTCCCATAATAACAGTACGCCGGGCGACCCGCCGAGGGACCCGCGGAATTCAGCAAACCTCTTCTTTCATTCTTCCTAGGAGAGGAGGCCCGTCGCTCGGGTCGCTCGGGTCGATCCCCACCCGACATTGCAGTAGTATTGTCTAACACTAACATACATATTGTCACCTGCGATTGCAAACTCGGGTACTCGCATATCTAAATCTGGATATGTTTTATATAAATAATTGTATCTTCAAACAAATATACATCATTCGGATGCAGTATTTTGTTTAACTTCAACTAAAATAATTTTCCTCTGCTTCAAGTTCACTGTTGCCAAACACTTCGAGAACCTCGATCTCCTTTAGTTTTACAATATTCACGCAAAGACGTCAATAATAAATATATATTTTTTTAAATTTTATTATTTATAGTAAACTTGTGATTATTGTGACCGCAGGAGTAATTGATTACTAATTTTTGTTTGAAATGTATTGTCGTCTTCTATACGATTAGGTACTTTTTTTTATTTCCAAGTGCACTAGTTATCAATAATTCAAGGGTGCAACATTGAGGTGTTTATAGATTAATAATAATCATATTTCGAGACGTTTATTAAATAAAGTCAATAAAGGTAGTAAAATTTGCAATATTTTTCTAGTGTTAAATACCATGTATAATATTTTTACTTTAACTGTTGAAAACTTAGTAGACATTAGTCCCGTGTACTTTAATAACACCTATGAAATTTGTCCGTTCAGTGTAACCTTTAATTGTGCAGAGTATCGGCTGTTTATTGCAAATGAACAATCATAAGTCCAAATATAGTAGTCGCAATTAGCACCTCGGGATAGGAATCGAACCGGCGAACATTCGGTCTAGGGTCGCTCGAATTAACGAACCGTCCGTCGAGACGGGAAGGGAAATTAGCGTCTCGTATGTAAGTACTGTAATAGTTTTAGCTCGCTGCGGTGTTCCTCGCGAGCACCGTGACTTCCCGGGGAACGCCAGCGACCGCCAGCGACCGCCAGCGACCGCGATGACTCGGCTTCAGTCGGCTTCAGTCGGCCATGGCGCTCTGCTGCTCGGGTATATTTAGACCGCGCCAGTGGGGAACAGTCAGAGAGGACCCTCGCGCCTCGCCGCGTACTTCCTGCCGGCCACTCCGGCGCTTCTGATCTCCGGCGACAGTCCGAGAGCCGCTTCTGTGCGGGGTCAGCGATATTCGGCTGCATCAGTTTGACATTTGACTCCTCTCTTTTCTGCATCGGTTACTTAGATTTGGTTATTTGATTTTTTAAATATCAAACATTTGAATCTCGGCAGTCCGTTTTGGCGGGTCAGTTTACTCGATTGTCGGTCTAATCGATTTCGTATCGGGTGATAGACTCTTCCTCTCGAGTACCGGTGTCGACTCCGCCGGTCTCCGCATCGCTCACGTTGGGATCAATTTAGTTGTACATTTGCCCCGGGCGAGCATCAAAGAGCGGGCCTAATCTCTCTCGCCGTCTCCCTCCGTTGCGCTTCTCCTCTCCCTCCGCGGCCGTTGCCGTGGTAATAAAAAACCACCAAGAAGTCCAGCAACTCGGCTGGAACCGAAGGGCCGCGGCCGGGCCGGGCCGAACCCTCGACTCGCGAGGCGGCGGAGGCGGCCACTGACCGCTCGGCCTTCCCGAACGGCTCGATCCTGCCGGTCCTTCTCCTGGCCACCTTCGCGTTCATTCGATCTGTGCAACTTATTGTGCAGATATCCTCCAGTCGCCGCGCGCGAATAATGCGGGGGACGAATGACAGTGCGGCGCCGAAGCAGAATGCGGTGCTCTACCGACCGCCGTCTCGATAACATCGTTAGGCAATCCCTCCGGTATTTTAATTTATTTTTAACTGCACCCATAATGCCGGTTGACTTCCACCGTGTCGGGTGGCAGGACGCGATCACTTCTAGCGGCATTGTGAATACTTTGCCCCCGTTAAATTAAAACAAGAGCGATTCATTTTTGCGCGTTCTCAAGAGCACCGGCTCACGGTTACTCGTGTAGTTTTTACTAATCGCTCTGAGTCCGCTCCGGATGTAAATATTTGTCATAAATTTTAAATTTAAAGTTTATATTCGATACAAGACGACTCGACGATCGGGCGAGGCGGCGGTACTTAACTTCTGCAGTAAAAGTCAGTCGGGCCGACTGATGAGGCCCCCACCGCGCGAGGCATGCACCGCTAGTCGGTCTGCGAGAACCCTGGCCTATTTCCCTTCTCCGCTTACCCAACAGCCGACAAACTGCAGGCATTGCACAAAATTACCTAATCGCCTAGTTAATATTCCTCGTGTGCAATGAATGCTGCAGCCGCGCCGAGCCGCGCGACCGCCTGTCCTCTGAGCTCCGAGCTCCGGGCGGTGTCGAGCGCTCGATTCGTGTCGCCTCCCACACTCGTGAAGGAATCGGATGAAAAAAACATTTTAGGTTACACTCGAGAAATTTACTATTTACGCTTAATTTTAACAGTTTCGAAAATTATAGTACATTATTCAGGGGTAAATGTTTGCGTTCGACTCTTTTCAAAATAATTGATTTATCGAGGTAAAGTGACTCCGGTGTCTGTATTTCGAAAGAAATAGGAAAGATCTCTGTGAAAGAACCGTTAGTCCGAGATATAGGCAGGCAGGTAGGTATCTCGTTTGCGTGGGACTAACATAAACAAAACCCGTTTTCAGTCAGAGTGCATTGTTATATAAACGTTTACTAGCAGTCACATTTACACATCCGACTTTTAAGTAGGCATACCTTGTGATTTAGATAGTATTCGCGCGTAGTAAATACGGTGACATATGACATGCCATATGTATCTGCAGTGCATAAATACCCGTCCCGACAACTAAAATGACGAGCTTTCGGAAACAGGTTTACTGTTCTCGGCTCTAATAAGCGTATGCTATGTTTTCGTGGACCATTTTCAATGGACGCGCATATTGCGGACAAGTTGAAATACAATGTGCACCAAACTTACGAGTTTCGCTGCTGACGTTGCGTTGTTCCCACGCCCGTGCACATTGTCCGTTTCTAATAATCAAGTTAGTCGTATAATCCACGCAACCGAAGTATCTGTTGAACTGGATCTGTTCCAGCCTTGTACAGCTTTTCCAAATAAATTAGAAGTTTTGTGAAGATTTCATTAATTTGAAGTTAATTCGCTGCACTTTGACGCATTGCAACTGGATTTACGTTTACAAAAAAAAAAAAAAATTATATATATATGTGTGTTTTTATTTATTGAAATTGGTTTCTTATCCAAACAAAACCGATTCTGATCATTTAATTTATCCTTGGTTTATTCGATACGTACGTACAGACAATTCAGAGAACACGAGTTGATGCTCGCATATTTATGCTCATCAAGCGGCCAGGATGTTTTAATTACGTTCATCAATAAAACATGGAATTGAGAGAATGCGGAGACGACACTTCACACATTCTCCGGCGCTGTCTTCTAATCGTGCATTGTTCACCCGTCGTTTTCGAAGTCAGTCGAAGGACTAAGCGACACTACATCACGTATGAGCCGCTCTGTGATGCAAAATTCAGACGAATTTGTGTTGTAATTTTGTATGTTATTAGTAGAACACATCTTCCGATGTAATTCACTAGATATATCGATTACTGGTAGAATGTGCGCGCTCCCAGGTGTTCGTATCGATATGTCTTATTGTTACGATATTGTAACATAAGTAATCATCGATGCATGCAGATGCTCGCTTACACATTTACATTTGAATGTACTCAAACAACTCGCGAGTTGCTGATTTGTTTTAATATTACCGGGTCGTAAAAAATGATATCAACCATCTGTGAAATCCAGACCGATGCCGATGCGTGCAGTGACTTGTTATTCTGTTATACTAATTGTGGATGTTGTGTTTACAAGCGAGCGTTTATTTCAGCAATCATTCATAATAGCGGGTATCATCGTGTTCATTAAACTCGGATTAAGAATGTACCCTAGGCCGGGCGATCATTTCGTCAGTGATTATTTCGCCCGTTACCTCCGGTGTTTCCATTTTCTTAGATATCGTAACATTTCACTCTCGGGTATGAACCTCATTTGTTCGTGCAGCCGCCCACACACTGTCGTGACCCTCGGGCTATCGCCGAGATCGATATCCCCGATGCTTCTAATGCTCGGCATATTTGATCGCGGCGAGGCGTCCTCCCGCCGCAGACGACAGGTATTTGGGCGGATTTCCGCACTCCGCACTCCACGAGGTATCGCCTCGACGCTCCGAAGAAACATTACTATTGGTGTTGCGGCTTTTTGTGACTCCGTTTGACTATCTAGATTATGTTGGGTACCCGAAGTTCATCGTCTTTTTGGATATTCTAGCACGATTCGTAGCCAATTATCGGAGGAGTGCTCCGTTTCTCAGTAATTTATTAAAATTATATAGGCCGGAGACCCTCTTTTTTGTCGAGGCAATTTCCGAGGGTCCGAGGAGGTAACCGGATAGACCGGAGGGAGACGCTCGTTAGCGACGAGCTCTTCGGGCCTAGCCGAAGAGAATACGTAGGAAGTCCCCTCTTTCTCGGCTTTGCGCTTGCAGCGTCGCCTGCATTTCATTTTCTCATCGGAACGATATCCGGCCTCGCTCGGGCCGAGGCCGAGTCCGAGTCCGAGTCCGCCGGCCGCCTCGTCCTCCGTGCCCCGCTCGCAGTTCGCAGAAGCCGCCTCCGGAGCCGCGGGAGCGCCCAGACGACGCTGGGTTTTTTGTCGCTATTTTGATCCCGTCGCTTTGGTTTTTGTCCTTTTTGTGTGCCGCTGGACACGAGGGAGTCCGCAGCTCGTGTGCCGCGAGACTCTGCCGACTTTGTTTTTCATTCTGTCTTCTCGCGCCCGTTCTCACGTTCACGGACAGAGATGTCGTTGCGCGCTGCTGTCTTACCGCGATGGCTATCTTTATGGTAGATAGTGACACTTTTATCTTCCTATTTACTTAACTCGATTTCCGTACAAATATGTATTCAGGTACCTACTCGCCAACTCTAAAAACTCAGTCATTCTTACAACCAATGCTGCGTAGGAGTAAACGGTAATTTTTTTGTTTTCAATTTTGTCACCTTCCCGATTGAAAAAAAAAAAAAAAAAAAATATATATATATATATATATATATATATATGAATATATATATATATATATATAAATACATTTACATACATATATACAAATATATATTTATATACACATATATAAAATAAAATGCTTTATATTATCATATGTATTAATGTTCTAATATTTTAATAAAAAGCGTTCACACTGAAAATTTATCTACGTTTTATTATTTAAAGTATCTTTTACAAACCGTCTTTCTCAATCTGATTTGATTTATCACGGCTACGCCGCCTCACAAATGATGCCGAGTTTCATTATTTTTTTAGTCGAGTTTATTCAAGCATGCCTTCATACTGACTCCGTAGTTTACTGTCGGTCACCGCGGCTACCGCTCGCTTGTATGCAGTATCGTAGCGTCATCTGCTCAAATATTACTTAATGATTTATGTTTTAGATTATAGTCATACCGATCTTCTAACTCGAATTCACCGAATACCTAAGCTATCTTAAGTACCAGTCACAACATCGGAGTAATCTTCACTCATTGAGATGGTGCAATGTTTTCAAAACAGAAAAAATACCCGTTCAGTTCGTTTTGAAAGATTTGCGTACGTTTTCGTCCCGTCGTGCTCGAACTCTCGTCCTCAACAAGATATCCTTCCATCCCTCGCGAGAGAACTCCCCCCGCCCATTGTCTCGGGGGGGGGGACACTTCCGCCCCCCTCCCGAGAGGAAATTGGCTGCAGGCCGGCGCCGGCGACTCGCCTCGCTCGGGAGGGTGGCAATCGAAGAGAAATAGAACAATGCTCGTTTGAGACTTGCTTTTCAGCGCGCGAGGGCTTTAAATTATTTCTTGCGGATTAATTTTATGTAACGATTCGAATATGTTTGTATAATAAAGCGAACCCGATTTCAAAATTCAAACGGCGATTATGTCGCGAACCGGACATCGAAGGGCGTGATTTCCTGTCACTTGCGAGAAGTCGATTTACAAAATGCAAATTGAAATGTGTAGGTAATGTGTGTGTTGCTAAATTCGCACTCCGTGAGGAACAGGTAAATAGATGTGTGCCGTCGATGGTTAGGTACTACTAACTAGTCACCCTCGTCCGCGATGCTAACTCCATTTCCAGATATTGCGCCTCGCCGATCTCTTCGTTCGGTGAATAAATACCGACTCCCGAGCGGCGAGGCGCGCGGCCCGCCCGGCTCACTCACTTACGCCGAGCTTACGTTTGACGTACAAATTTGACTTTTAAATGAAGTCGCGCCGCCTCGTAATCCCGTCTGCAGCGACAGGTCGTCTCCGTCTCCGCTCGTGACTAATTGTGAGGGCTTTGTGCTTTCCGCGCCGAGTGCTTTTTGTCCGCGGCACCTGACTCGCCGGTCTCGCGGCCCGGCCCGCGGCCACAAAGGCGACAATCATCTCCGAGACTCTCGTCCCACTTTTGGAATACTTATATCCATATCTGTATGAATATGTACATATTAAATCCATATTTACTGACATTATCCGTTTATAAATATACATGTACACTTGTTTATCGTTTTCGGTGTCAGCTCGGTGATACTCGTGTAGTTCCATTCGGGTAGGGAATTTTATATGTCCTCAAGTATGACGCGCTATCAACACTGCATTATCGGCGTCGTCTCCGGTAGCTCGTTTTATTAGGACTGATTATCTCCGGATTGGCTAGTTCGCTTTCCGTCCGATTTATCAACCTCGGAGCGTTCAAGTCTAAACACTACTGTCAAATATTTACCGATACACAAATAATTTTTGAAATAACCAAGATACGAAAAACAAATTTTTATTTTTATTATATATACAAATATAGTTCTGATTGAAGCGTAAATATTGAAAAAGGCACGATGAAGTAGTCAGGTTTCATTCACAACACCGTCTCTGCATAATTAACACGCAAGATTTGATCAATTGATTCCGCTCATTCCATTGACAGTCCCGCGGCGGTGCAGCGGGCGCGCGGGGTGGACTTCGTGCACTTGGATTAGCATAATTGGGGGAGCTGCTGGCTCGTGTTGTTATCCCGCGCGGCCTGACCTAACCGCCACCCGTTCGTTATTTTCCGCGCCATTGACCGATAAATCTGTAAGATCTCGACGCGTTCCATCGTGTCCTCGCATATAACGCATGCAATACTAGATCTCAAGTTATAAATAGTTTTTTTTTATGTGAACATCAGCTGTTTACGATTCGATGTTCAATCAGGTGTGTCGGTATAGTTATCTGAGGAAAGATAAACTTGACAATGGTATATTTAGTCGAAACACAAGCCATCGTATTATTTTTGTGCTTATTGTCTACACTCAAATGAGACTGTCGTTACTAAAATTTATCTGATAGGTCTGTAAAAATATCGACCGCACTGGATCTTAACTCTAGGTCGAATTACCGACTAAAAATATATTTAAATTGTTGACAATGGTAATAGTCAGTTTAAAAAGAAATATCAGAAGTGCAAATATAATATATATAAGTGTAGCGGTCGCATCATCGATCCTCGATTCTGAGTGACAGCCTCCTCTCCAGCTGATCCCCATTAACCCACTGCTGCTAATTGTGCAGGGACAGAGTGAGTCCCCGCGCCGCAGCCCAGGCCTCGCGGCCCTATCGACCCGCCCTGGTGCGGCGCGCCCTTCGCGATAACCGCCGCCGTGTATACTATAGTATCTCTACTTGCCTTATCCGCGTTACCTGCCGTGACGCGACTGTATTGCCTGCCCACTTGTGACTACTGTATACGCTATTCGGAATTTTTAATTTTGATACAATATTCTTCTATGAAATTTAAACTTAATATAATAATAATCTGGTCGAATTTCACGAACCGGGCGAGACAGCGGTCACCGAGTATCGGTACACTTTGTTATAATATTATCGGCGTTAGCTTTGTTAATTGATATAAATATGCCGTTTCATTTTCCGGAATGACAATTTTAGTCGCAATCAAAAATTAGATAAAATAGCGCGATAGGTGCTCGGACTGTATTGTTGTTGGAATAAATTAAAAGCTGGTGAGTCACTAGCCGGCATGCTATCGCTTACCACACTCGAAAGGGGTGACTTTCATTATTCTCTGCACGTGTCACTATACAGCACAACCCCTCATGCCGGAGGGAGCTTCTCCTAAGCTCTTCATTGAATCATCGCTGCTTTATTAACAAATTTACATAAATAAAAAAAATATATATACATATAGTAAGTTTAACCTTCTGCAGAAATATTGTGCCTTATCTCTCCGCGGAATCTTGGAACTACATGATTCTTTTATTATAACGAATTTCCCACGGTGAATAAATATGCAAAGTTGAATTTACTTACGTGTAATAAAATACGTGATTAACCAATCTGCGAAGACTCGTTATGTATTTGTCGCGTTCCTTCAATGAGTTAGAACACATTCCACGATTCTTTGTAGACTTAAAATAATCATAGGTTGCCAAAATTTACAATACATACTTAACGGCTTACTTTTTGTTCCGATTGCTATTTATAAACTGAAATCACCGTTTGTACATTTTTTTAAGTTTGCAGCTAAGCGATTCGTAAAGTTTATTTTGTTTTGAACGAATGCTGAATGTAGAGTGTCGGCACTTCCCCGTCTCGTCACGAGTCCACGCGGCAACTCGCAGCCGCATTACTCAATTTAAATACACCTTGAGCGGCGCGGGCCGAGATTTGCGGAAGTGGCGGTTAACGGTCGACGAGCAGAACTGCTAGCTTTTTTGCACTAGTCGAATGGAGGCATAAAAAACCACCGGCTCTGGCGTAAAGATCTCCGCTCTCGTCGGTACAAACACAACCGTAACGCCAATCTGCTCGCCGAACACAATGCTGGGTAAATTGGGATTTTTTGCCGCAATTATCAGTGTCCTCGAGTTTGATAAATTCGCTTTTTAATGTATTTGAAATACTCGCAGTTCGTTCACGCTTATTATTTAGATATCTCCGTGAAATCGCAGAACTTTGAACACATTGCACTAAAAAAAAAAGTTTAGCTGTTTGTTTACAAACTGTCGCGCAATATTCACAAAGATAAGGTACTTTGGCCTCATTATCTTTTTTTAGTCGGTTATTCAGAATCGCCCCACCCGGCTCGAGTTCTTTGTTCTATATTTTTGAGAAGATATTTTAAATATTGTAATGCTAGTTATACGGTTTATTTACATGCATAGCTATGTTTATCAAATTCCACACAGTCAACAAATAAAGCTCACACCCAACCGTATATTTGTTCCTTCTCAAAATAGGTTTCCTAAAAAAAAGAATCTCGGAGATATTTCTCGCGTCCGAGGCACTCGGCTAGCAAACAGCGGCGGAGCGGGAAGCGGGAAGCGGCGCAGTCCCGGCCCGCAGTCCCGGCCCGGCACGTACACACTGCGGGCTCCCCTCCGCGAGTCTCCGGCACTTCAGCGTTTATATTGACTTCTATTTCGGGCTTCGCTTGAGTTTTGGAAATAGTCATTCAATTATTACATGATAATGTAGTTATCGCGATTCAAATTGCAGTACCCTCGCATATGTATATGAATATTATAAATTGACTAGAAATGTAGCCCGTCACAGAATGACGTATTCGATGAACGATGCAATAGTGTTTGAACATATGTTTGGCTGACAATAAGATGAATTGAATGAATTGCTTTCATTTTGTACCATCAGTTGGATGAAGGTGCGAAGTTCTGTGATATATTTGGCCTTGAACTTTGAAGCAGAGTGGCCCTGATTCTGCCACTGGACCTGTTAATTTAGCTCCCATTGATGCAAAAGATATACAGTTATTGTATGATCTTATTTTTCTTTTGAAATTTCCATTATAAATATTTTCTGGATTTGACATAATATCCTTTAAATATACCGGAAAAATAGATCTAGCTGGTAGTTTCACTTTAACTTTGTGACAGCAATCGTTGAACTTTCCATCTGATGGTTCTTCTGCTTGAAAATGTAAAGCATTGCAGAATTGATAGGTCACATTCATTAATCCACAATTGTGTGCAGTATTTTTTTCTGGGACAGCGAGCGCTATCAAACGCTCCTGTGTGAGTTGTCTTATTGTTTCTTCTGTTTGTCTCGATGTGAATACACACTCGCTTTTAAGACAAACGCAGCGTTCGCTGTGTATCAGTTTCTTTTTGTCTTAAGGTCGATGCACGTACCCAAATTTTAAGAAGACGCTGCTCACGTTTTCCTTCCAATTCATTGCTTGACATTTCTGTCACATTTCGTGTTACAAACAACGCATCACTTTCACTGCACTGTTCTTTACTTGATGCAGTCTTTATCACGTTCAATTGTGCAATTCTTTTTGAATTACGTTTGCTTTGCGTAGACGGTGTTATTTTTTTAGGAGTCATTTTGAGTTATTAATGATGTGATTAATAATTTCTAATGCAATTTCGATGAAAAAATAAAGATGGTACTTGTGTCAAACTGACATAAACTGGAAATTTCTAACAAGCATCAAAAAATTTTTTTTTTTTGTATAAGTTCTAAATTTGAAATTCTCGCGGTAAATAACAGAATCATATAATTCGTACATATTGAAACTAACTAAAGCATATTTTTTAGTTTTATTAAATTAGTTTATGAATGAAAATATTATCCTATCGTCTTGAAATTCGACACATAACTACGGTAAAACTTACTAAACTTACGTGCAAAAAATCAGCGTTGTATCTTTTAAGATATTCTATAGAGAACCAAAAAATGAAACACACACATAATGGATATTATTATAGTAGATTACCGTATCGTTTTAATCGATAGCACTATTTATTTGTGAATATAAAAGATTAATTTAACTTTCAAAGATTTTTAATAGTATTCTACCCCCAGTTCAGATAAGCGATACGAATTGCCAGTGATTTCGTAAATGCTAGCTACGGTGTGTTGCAATAAAAGTATCCTACGCTCGTTGCTGCTGAATGAATCGGTTTCCCCAAATGCGTCCGGCAGAGCTGGCAGAGGTGGCAGAGGTGGCGGAGCTGGCGGGGCCGGCGCGTGCACCTGTGCGCCGGCAGGTCGTTATCTCCCCTCGCCCGTGAGCTCTACAACTCGCGGTGTCGCGTGGCCGGTGCCGGCAGCTGGGCTCGCGGGACTCATTAACGTTTTGTATTTACATTCATGAATTATTCTCGATTCTTCCATGTTTGTCGTATTGCTTTTCAAAGTTTATATCGCTGCTATGATAGGACGTTTCTTATGATGCCCGAGTGGTAATTTTAATTTATCCGTGTTATCGTGTTCAGTAATTGCTTAATTTTACATGTTTTTTACAATTTATTGAATTCGTGTATGCGAACATGGTAATTGAAATGCAGTATAGTGGGTTTATACCATAGGTTCCCAAACTTTTGTCGAGTTTTCTTGTTTTTCGTAGACCGCCCTGCCTTGCTAATATTGATTTTTTACAAATTTATCATCTTCAAACATATTTTTGACATTTGATATACAGGATGCGCCATATTTTATGTCGGTATGTAAAAATTAAATAACTTTGACATTTATCAACCGATTGATTTGAATAAACATGTTTTAAAACATCAATTCAGTACAATTTTAACCATGAATCGTTTCACACCGAAACAACGCGCCAAAATAGTGACGCTGTACATTGAAAATAGTCGTTCACTTGTGTTAACTCAACGTGCATATCGTCGAAAATATCGAGGCCAAAAAGCACCGTCTGACAGCACTATTCGTCGTCTGATGTCGAATTTTCTTGAGCACGGGACAGTGGGAAATCGTCCACATGCTGTTCATCAACGCTCAAGACGTTCCAATAAACTAGTTGAAGCGGTAAGAGAGAGTGTTGCCGAGAACCCACATGTGGCTGACACTGAACCTGATTTTTGGAAGCAAATTTTGATGACCGACGAGGCCCATTTCACACTCCCAGGCGCCGTTAACAATCAAAATTGCCACATTTGGGTAACTGAGAATCTACACGAGATCCATGAAACACCATTGCACGGCCAAACAATGACTGTTTGGGCCGGCGTTTGTGCCAAAACCATCATTGAGCCATTTTTCTTCAGAGAAGGCGAGACAGTCGATGGGAATCGATATCGGTGGATGTTGGCTCATTATGCCTCCCCACAAATGTGTGAAAATGGTCTGGACGGTTTCTGCTTTCAACAAGACGGTGTTTCTGCAAAGAAAATTCCCTGGACGTGTTATGTTTAAAAAAAGGCTACATTAACTGGCCTTGTGGGGTTATTTAAAAAAAAGTCATCAAGCCTCAGACCATTGACGAGCTCAAGACAAACATTCGTGCCGAAATCATCGCTATACCGCCCGATATGCTCGAAAAAGTGATGGAAAACGCAACAAAAAGGCCACATTTTTCTTTAGCCACTAAAGGCAGCTTTTTATGTAAGTACATAGGTACAATCTGTGTTATGACATTTACGGAATGCCTAAATTTTGGTGATGACCAGCTTAAATGGGATCCACTGTCGTAGACCCTTATGTAAAGTTCGTGGACCCCCAATTTAATTTTTCGCTGTCATCGACCCCTTGCTGGGCAAAATCGACCCTTAGGGGTCGATCTTGACCACTTTAGGAACCAGTGGTTTATACGAACACATTACTTATAAAGGCAGTCGGTTTGGTCGTTCTAGCCTTGTTATCATGTCACCTGCAGTGTATTTTGTATTAAAAGAGCGAACATAATAATGTTTTTTGTTCATTATGCAGTCGCATTATTCAAATTAATTGTAAACTTCTGAAGTTAAATATAATTTATGTGATTCTTAAAAAAAATATGTTTCAATTGAATTATTATACGATATTATTATAGCTTGTAATTATGTATATATATAAATATATATCCTAATTACATATCCAAATCCATCCATTGTGTATGTTTGTGCTGAGTTAAGATTCCATGACCAGATGTGTTCACATTTCCAGCCGCGTGCTCACCAACCGAATCTCCTTATCCGAACTTTCGTGTAACTTTTGATCCCGAGCGCGGGTGTTCAGCACCCGACCACTGCTCGCTCGGCGGTGTAAACCCCTATACACCGAGCGAGCGATCGTTCAATTTGCTCAATATATCTCATGGGTACCTACCCTGTCGAGTAGTGTGCTTAAACTATCCTCTGGTTTAATTACAGTCGTAAATATTGCAGATCCATTATCTTGCAACTTCTAATATATATATATATATTTTTTTTTTTAATAAAAATACTTGAGTGATTTTCCACATTTTTGTTTTTATTAGTGACCGGTTTCGCCAACCTTTCACGTTGGCATTATCAAACAGAGTGAGATTTTATATAATACTAAGCAATTAGGTATATATATATATATATATAAGTCACACAACTAGATGTTGAGGATTATTTACGACCCGGGCGAACGCCTATAAACTAGATTTACCGTAAAATAAAATGCCATCTCTATTATCTAATTTCTGCAAAATTATTACTTATATGTATTATTCGTGTACAAAAATGGTTTCTACTTTCACGCGTACAAATATTTTATATCGATTAACACAGCTTTTATCAATCGATTTCCGTAAAAGATTCTGTAGGGCGATATTACAAAATGTATGTCAATTCTCTCTCGCTTCTTATTTTTGGTCAAAATACTAAAATGTTTTATTAGATAATAGTGGATTTTGTTAAAAGTGTATATTATTGATATGCATTTTAGAATGAGGCTTCCGAAGCTCGCGGATTAGAGTTCGTCGTCCCGTCGCGAGTGAGTGGCCTCAGAGGCTGTCCACCTCGGGGCTGCAGCACAGGAAGCGGCACTCCGCGCGGGGCGCTGCAGGTCCGTGCACCGGCCGCTTATCGGCGATCATCGCAGGATATTAATTCCTCGGCTGCACTAATGCATCCAACCGAACCGAGCAAACTGCATGCATCAGTATGTGATCGCTTCCATTCTGCTCCGGGACACTCGGTGCGATTCATATCTGCGTATTGCGTGTCGTTCTTTGACGGAATATCATACATATATATACGATACACGGTTTTCTCGCAACGGTGACAAGATAGGAGGGAAAGGGGTTTTTTTTGTCAATCACTTGAAAATAAAACTCAATCGATAATTAATCAAATTTGTACAAGCCCAATGTCTACCCGGAACCGTCATCTTCTATATATTTTTTCAAACCCCGAGGCCAGAATCCTAAGGTACGGGAACCCGCCGATGTTTTAAGAAAAGTGAAAGATAAAAAAAGTTATGTAATTTATGCCGAAAAAACATTGTATTTTGAGCACAACGTGTGCAGTCGGATTTCAAACAGAAGGCTTCAATAAATGGAAATATCCGTGCTGATTACTTCGAGCTGCACAAAACGATGCCTCTATTTGCGTCAAAGAATCTTACTCGCTTCCTATCACAATAACGACGGGGAGTTCGCCCCCTCGGCCGGCAGCTGCGAAGTCGCATGCGCCCCGCACCTGCCCTTATCAGGTATCGGGTATCAGGTGCGCGAGCAAGGTCGCGCCCTCGCGGACATCTGCGCCGCCGCCCGTCCGTCGACTCCTCCGCGCCGGCACGCGCTCGCAGTGGATGACGACCAAAAGCTCAGTAACGGGTTAATAACGAAGGGCTCAGCATATTTTAAAAATACTGTCACGCTATCGCCACTATGTATTTAGACACAATATTTTAAGTATTCATTATATTTTTATTAGTAAATTGATTAATCAACGACTATTGAGTACTTCCATACTCCTGACTTAGTGTCTTTATTGTGTTTTGTGCAATTGTGTCTTGTGCAGTTGTGTCGATTGTAATATCGTTTCAATTGAGAATGTAAATAAAAAATGACGAAATTGAATTAAACTGCAACATTGATTAACTTATGAATAATACCACTTGAGTCTAGCTTCCATCGATAGTGCCAATCTGACATTTGAAAAAGTAAAGGTGCACCAGTGGAATGGAATGACGGTCGGCGGACTCGTGCGCTCCCGGGCCGGCGCGGTCACCGACTCTTGCCGCGACTCCTGCTCCCATGAGCCCTGCCGCGCGATGGTCCGAGCTCACGCACTGCGCCGCGCGGGCCCGGTCGCCGGCACTTCCGACTTACGAGTATCATTCAGCACTATTCATCCACAGCTATTGTCGGCGGATAGCGCCGCAACACGTGCTTGCCATGTTTCCGACAGTTGTACATCTCGGCGTTCCGTGAGATAATTGACGAGCTCAATCACCCTCGTGTATCCTCTGGCCGGATTTTTGTACCGCGCTCATTATTTGCGACAATTGTCTCTGCTTTATTTTGTTAATGATAGTTTGCTTTTTACATCTGGTGAAATTTTCAGCTAGTATTTTTTCAATTACATGAATAAATATAATTTTATTTGTAATTTTTTGCAGTTTGTACCCGGTGTCCGTTACAGTTCCGTTTATTCGAAACTTATCTTCTTATCTATCTATCTATCTATATATATAAAACACAGAAGATGTTTACATGTCCGTCATAGGCTTTGAAATCATCTAACCGATGTGCCCCAAACCGGTTTCATTTGAAAGACAATAATACTAAGAATCTTTGAGACTATTAAAACAATGCATTAAATACATTCGGTCTATTAATTATGTCAATTTTCGACATTTTACATACAACATTTTTCAACGTCTGTAAAGTCGAGATCGTTCCTCGCAAAGAATTTGAAACAAGAACATTGTGAAGATCGCGCATAGAACGAACTTTCAAAACAAAATAACTGATCTGTCATTTACAACAGACAGTTTTATCATTTGAGGTTAATCAAAAAATGGCACCTAAAAGAGCTGTAATTGGAAGAAATACAGCAGCCGAAACTGCCGGACAACACGAAGTCATTTGGAGTGAAAAAGGTTGAAAGAGCGACAGTCAAGAGCTGTAGAAACACTAGAACAACATGAAGCACATCTAGAACAAGCTCTAATCAGAGCTACTACAGCAAGAGCTGCTGAAACTCCCCAACAGCATGATAACAGCGTAGTAGCACACATCGGGTATCCGCTAGTAATTTTGTAAAAGTGTAACAATAGAGAAGTGAAATGTGTAGGGCCTTTTTCCAAGAGATACAGCAATAGTTTTTGTTTTCACTGCCAAATTTTTGCACAGCGCAATGAATGGCTAATTAATAATATTAGTAGTACCAAATAAACAAAGATACAATTTTGTATGTGCGGTTCGTACAGTGTCTCGCGGTATCCTTGCCGAAATTTACAAATATAAATATTATAAACAGTAATCAAATATTGATGAGATTCACTCTTTATCTTTTGGGCCGGGCGGGCGCGGGCCGGATGAGTTACGGCCGGGCGACGGCTCTCGCCCTTCCCTGCCCCAGGACCTGTTCCCTTTTATTTATACATCCTTCAGCTGAGCGTTTTTGGATGCGAATGCTGTATTTATGGCCTAACCCCGGGGGACAATATTACTATCCCATTTGGTTTATAAGCTATCTCAAATTTTTATAATATGTACATCTTTCAAGCACGCCACTTTGGCTACCCGAGTTTCTTGTCTTTCCAATCGGATACTAATTCTCGTATTATTTCATTTCAGGTATGTCGTCAACGATTTCCGAATTACAAAACATTGCAGCGAATGGCATTACTCGTAAGTCTTTCTGTTTCGAAATTCTTTAACCGTGTAGTCATTCTAAGTAAAGAAAAGTGCATTCGGTGCAGCGCTTTCTAAATAATTGGCAATATAAATGCTGATGACTAATATTCGATGTGTACAAGCTGTAAATACATATTTAGTAATTTTACAATATTTACTAAAATTTACCGCAAAGGTAATCTTGGGAAGTATACGTGCGTAAGTGTTCCCGCGCTGCCTCGGATCATAAACCATGGCAGCACTAGACGCAGGCCGTCAGCTTCCTCGATTATTTCTAGCCGTAAATATAAATGAATAGTCATCCAGCAGTACCGTCGGCGGCGTCCTGAAGCACTCCGTCCTGTGGGGGCCTCGGGGCTTTCACTTCCGGCGCAGGATTCACGTTTTATTCGGAACCACCGCACGATATGCTTTTTATTATCTTCAGTAAGCATATTTGAACTTCCTCAAACATAAACATATCAAGTTGCATAGTTGGTGAAGTCAGCAGTATTTGTCTCCGTCGATGTCGTTAGTTATATCTAAATACAATGGGGATTTTGCACTACGGTCGGAGATAACATAAAAAAACCGTGATACTGAAATGTGAACAAAATTCAGACAAATTATACGTATAGTCTGTATTGAATCGCTAAATATCCATTCTCCCTTCAAACAAATATTAATTTGATCTTTTGTGTGATATAAGAGGAGAAACTTTGAAGCACAATAAATACCTTTTAAGCCCTAATATCATAAAACCAATCCAGACTCCGAGCTGCGCTAAAGTCTGAGCAAACAATATCAGAGCTTGCAGCGATACGCGAAATACATCTCGGGCCATTGTCCGCCTCACAATGGAGAATAGACCACTTGTAGGGCGGCTCGGGACTCGGCTTGCCATCGCTTATTTATGCCGTCAATATTGCACCCGCTCCAGACTGTTCGTTCGTCCGGCCCGACAATTTTGTGCAATGAGTACAACCTTATCCTATTAAAATTCAAAACCTGTTTAATTAATTTGTATCAAGACTGTCATTTGTAAACCGATTTTTCTAAAATAATTATTTTCGTCTGCAAATATTGGATGTTTTTATTTTTCAATTTGTAATTAGTCGAAGACCGAGCGCTTCGTCGTAGATTATAAGCTGCGGAGGGGTGGCATCCGGTCCGGCTTCACCCTCGCCTAGGGGAGGATCGACTGGGGTAGACGACCATTACTAATAAATCATCGGCAACAAACTGCGAGGCTCTTCATTCCGTCCATCGTCGAGCCTGAATCCTCATGTACGTGTTATTTATTTAATTGCAAAATTACGTCCACCGTGCTAATTAATGGAATTATCACTAGCTATTTAACGAATCAAGCTAAACGCGTTCGGTAGCTATTCTCAAAGCCGAAGCTCCCTGCGGCAAATTTAAATAGTTAGTAATTAGCAGATAAATCTAAACTCTCAGGAGTTGTAATTTATGACTGCGTAATATTCACATAACTTAGCGATATACATTTTTTTTATTTCCTTTGTAATTATGAAAACGTATCTGCTTGTGATCTTAAAAATAAGTCTCGCGCGCTCCACACTTTATATTCCTCCATAAAATTATAGTACTCGCCCGTCAACAAATATATTGTTCGCGTTACTTCCGTTTCGGCAAATAATATCCACGACAAACGCTCTCGGTTCTCACTTCACGCTTATTTGGATCAGGTTTATTTGAGTAAAAATTAAAATAAAACCCGCAGCAGAGCGGCATCGGGTAAGTGCGTTTCCTCGTAACGCAGCCGCGCCGGTGATCGATCGCGTCCCGCCCTGCGACTCTGTTCCTTTTCCGCTTCACGCACTGCAGTTAATACTTCGTACTTTTTATGCCGACTTTGTATTTATCGTAGACCTTAATATCGTGTCGATATTTTCAAATTGTTATTTTATTCTCACTTCGCAAAGGGGAAACTATATGTAGGGAGTAAAGCGTATGATGCGGAGGGTGATTTTGCCATCGAAGATCCATGGCGTATTATTTTATACTTTTTTAATACTTAGAAACCGTCGTGTAATCCAAATCGAGTCATACTATTTTTAATACGATATTATTCACTTTCATGAATCGTTTACTAATGAGATACACTCGCTTCCGATGACTGTCGGGTGGAGTCTGGCGATTCGGTTTTAGAGTGGATCGCGAGTGCAGCACCGGGCGCGGAGCGAGTCGCATCGCGGCCGCTCTAGCGGACCCCCCGGCCCCGCGCCGGCCACGCTTGTTTATGTTTGTCCGCATTTTTATTCGTTTGTCTACATTTGTTTACGGCAGCTGCTCCGACACGCTGCGGCCATTGTCTATCGCGTTCTGATTGACGGTAATAGAATATTCACCTTGAACCGAAACGTTCGTTAACTGCACGTCTGCAAGTACCACTGGACATTTGCAAGGCTTCCCTTTGCCGCCCGCCCTGGGCGAGAGACTCCGCCAAACTACAAAACCATTCGCTACGCAGTGCGCGGAACGTCTTTTTTTTAAGAGTCACCTTTATGCACGCACCGATTAAATCGGTCGCTTTGCCTCAGTCGATCTGCTTAAATTTGATATTTTAATGATCACGAATTAGTCAGGTATCATAACCGGCGTAAGTACAGTCTGAAAAATGATATCAGCGCAGTCGGAGCCGCGGGTATTTTTAGGCTGGGTTAATAATGCGGCGGATCAGTTTCCGAGGTGTCAGCGGAATCGGCAACTCCAAGCGTTTGAGCGGTTTCGTCCGGCGACACCTCACCTTCACCCTTATCAATTATAAACTTTCACAAACGATCTTCGAAATAGTTGTCGTTAAAAAAATAATAAAAGTAGTATTCTGCACCTCGTTCACTTCGCAATTGCTGCAACGCACGCCTAATAATGCTCCAGTCTGGCAATCGTTTGCAGTTTGTGTCATTGAACTCGAATTATTAATGATCAAAAAATCTTTTGTCCGTCCGTTGAATTGATATTACCAAAGAAGCTCTAGTAAGGTCGCAGACGCCGCACAAAGGAGCCGTAATCGGTTCCTCGTTGATTGTTACTAATGTTGCACATCAAAGCTCGCTGCGTCTCCGCTGAAAGGTCGGGAATGCGCCGCGCGGGCAATCTCGGCGCCGATGTGACGGATAGTCTGCCGAGGGAATCCATGCATTAGCGGGAAGCTGCGAACTCAGCCGCCCTGGACCGGCACGGGTGTCCGGTTTGACGGCATTTCCAATATTTAATGTCCTGCCTATATAATTTACGGCTGTTTGATTTCTATTACGAAATTATCAATACGAATAGGACATTCAATTGTTTTTTTTTTGCTATCCGATATAGTGATAATCTACTAAATTATAACGAAATATATCTTAAAACTTGTTGCCATCAACGAGTTATTCAAATTAGCTGCGATGCGTTTTGAAAGATTTACGGTACGACATTTACAATGTTGTATAGTTAAATGGTAAGAATTCATTCATTTATATGTACTCGTGAAATCGGAAGTAAATACTAATCGATTTATGATGATCGCGAGAAATGACTATTTGGCGTGCAGCGCAGAGCCGCGCAGAGCCGCGCCGGCCGCCGGACCGGGCGGGCGGCCCGCTGCAGCGCGAGGACCGGTTTGTCCCCTTCCCGTGTTCCTGGCCTCGCCCGGATAAACACGTCGAGGGCGTTAGAATCGCAAGCATCACTCGAATGCCCGGAACGTTAGCCGCCTCGTACGGAACTATCCTGAACTATCGTCGCCTCCACATCCGCGTCAGTCACTCGGATTATATAGTTCTAGCGAGGCTCGGGCTGTGGGAGGTATCGCACCCTGTCCGCGACTGCTGCGAAAGAGACGTTTCCGGCGTCTCCCCTTTTCATTAACCCTGAACTTCTTCGCCATTCGAGGTGATTCTGTCCCGTCTGCTCGGAATCGGCGAGTCATCGCGCGATTCGTGAACGCCTGCCGCCGCCGACCCTCGGACCCGGTGCGCCCCGCGCTGTCACCCCTCCGAGGGATCTGAAATATCAGAGAACTTCTCTTTTAACGAGTACTTATCTACGCAAACCTAGATACTCGAACTGCAAAGGGTTGAGCATTTTTTAAATGGATACAAATATTATAAAAGTTATTTTATCGCAATTTCATGTTAATAGTTTTTTATTTTATTTTTTAAAACATTACAAAAAATGTTTTTCTACATCACATTTTCACCTGCTTTCAATTTTAATTCGATTTTATATCCCACAATCCCCATAGTGCCTCCAGGCCAGTCCGTTACCGACATAATACATTTGTATTTAATTCTCCTTTTCAATGTCAGAATTACGTTTTTCATTAAACTTGACAGCTAGGGATTATTTGTAACAAGCGTATAAGGAATCTGCATATTCATATGCATTAATTAAATTAATCTATACCTGTTGTGGTGTTCCGCGAAGCGCGCGCCCTAATGGCGGAGCTTGCGTGTCGCGTGCGGCCCTCCGAGGCCGCTCTTCTCGGAAGCATTACCACCCGACACTTATGGCCATGTCTTGGTCCGAATTTACAGTTCCGATCTCATGCGCGGCCCGTCCAGTCATCTCTGCACATTATACACCATGAAGACATCCGTTTTGCATAATTACTTGACGACCTTAAATCGCGGTCGATTTACCGCCTTGTATTTCGTAGTGTTGTTGTTTTTAATGAAAAATGTTTTTTTTTTAAAAACCTAAAATTTGTCACATCCACCAAATGCATTGACCTAACAATTTTATTCGGGCCTCATGGTATATGCGTTGAAACTACCAGGTCACATTCTGCTCCAACAGTTCCCCTAGGTAGGAGATTTCACTCCGTCTCAGTTTATTTCGTGTTTTTTTTCCTACAGCAATTATTAAAGATGTCTTGTTGGATATGTTCATTTTTAACTTTTTTTTAAAGACAATTTGTAGAAGAACTTTTATACACTCTGTTATCGAATGGTTCATCAAAGCTTCACGAAATCTGGGTAAGACGCTATCGCATACGTTATATAATACAACACAATATATAGTGTTGTAGCAGAGTCCGTTATAATGTGCAAAAGCTCTATTTCATTAATATATAAAATTGTTTAAGGTCAATTGAATTCAAAATTGAAAATAAATATGACTAAAGATGTATTTATAAATAACTAGCGGATACCCGGCGTGTTCTACTACGCTAAAAAAATAAATACATTTATTTTATTTGTTCGAAAAAGGGAAATTTTGTTTTTTATTAACTTTTTTATCTTAATGCTAGCGAAAATTCAATATTTTTGACAGAGAGTACTTGGTGGAATTCCATTTTAATATTTTGAATAAAAATACTTTGTTTAAAAATACTTTGAATAAAAATATTTTGAATAAAAATACTCTGTTTGATAATGCCAACGTGAAAGGTTGGCGAAACCGGTCACTAATAAAAACAAAAATGTGGAAAATCACTCAAGTATTTTTATTCAAAATATTAATGCTAGCGGATAAACAATATATTGAGTTTTTTCGGTAGGTGTGTAAACAAAGATTTTTCGCCTTTGATTTTGATTGTGGCTTCGATTAACTACGTGGCGATAGTTTTTTAACAGCAAGTCTTGTTCCGTTGGACAATTCAGGTGGATCTAAGTTGCGAATGAGCATCTATGGTGAACCAACTTTTAAAGTTTTGATGTGTGGTGGCATTCCAGATAGTTCCAAAGAGTTAAAAATCTCTATTGGATAGTTGACTCTATTTTGGAACTTCATTATACAGCAATGTTTTCGCAAAATTATTGTAGCTGTGCTCCTCGTTCTTCGACATTTTTTTTCAGTAAAATAAACACGTTGACCGTTTTCTAAATGAACAGCAAGATTGGATTGAACAGTTGAATATCATTCATGAATACTGAAACTAAGAATTCAGCAGACAGCTTCATCACTGTTAACATATTTGCATATGTACTTGTCAATATCAACGTTTCTTACTTTAATGGTGGTGGTAAATCTTCTGGCTTTCGTCGCTGTATTTCGGATATCCATCCTCACCAGTTTGAGTTTCATTAATCAAATCGCGTGGATATCTTTTCGTGCATTTGCTGTCTTTCATGCAAGGCGAATTCATATTCAATGCTCCGCATGGGCCGTGAATCATGTTCTTGCATATGCAATATTGCAATTACATCGCGCAAATGAATATAATCTTCGATACGCAATTTTTTTTGGTTAAAACGAATGTACAGAAGCCGCTCGCTTTCAATTTTGGCGTACATGTCAACAATGAACTGATGAAACACTTCACGGCATTTTAAAATGTGATTGGATTGTTGAGCTCTTATCCTAATGCGATATGCATAATAATCCATGGATGAAACTTGTAATACTAATATTTTTGTTTAATATTTTTTTCCCATATAAAAACAGACAAACTCACTATGATAAAACTCTCTGTTGTGAATGACAGATAGTGATTTAGTTTTATGCGCGATCTTCACAATGTTCTTTTTTCAAATTTTTTGCGAGGAATGATCTCGACTCTACAAATGTTGAAAGTTTTTGTATGGAAAATGACGAAAATCGACTTAATTAATAGACTGAATGTATTTAATGCATTGTTTTTATAGTCACAAAGATTCTTCGTATTATTGCCTATCAAATGAAACCGGTTTGGGGCACATCGGTTGGATGGTTTCAAAGCCTATGACGGACACACAAGCATCTTTTGTGTTTTATATATATACTAGAAATGTAGCCCGTCACAGAATGACGCGCATTCGATGAACGATGCAATAGTGTTTGAACATAATAAGATGAATTATGCTTTAATTTTGTACCATCAGTTGGATGAAGGTGCGAAGTTCTGTGATATACTTGGCCTTGAACTTTGAAGCAGAGTGGCCCACTGTTAATTTAGTGTCCATTGATGCAAAAGATATACTGTTATTGTATGATCATATATATGTATATATATATATATATATATATATATATATATATATATATATATATAGATAACAGATGTTGTTTTTTTACTATTGCAGGCTTAGTCGAATCAGTATATGCTTGTTAATAATAAAATATTGACAGTTTTTATATTTCTAAAGCCATAAACAACATGTCTGGTTTAAGATATATATATTTTAAATTTTAAACCCAGTTTTTTCTCACTTACTATATTGATGACGCGCCAGGCGGACACGGCACTTGCGTTATTTCTCCGGAACGAGCTGACCATCAGCAGAGCTGCGGTAATGACGAACGGGGCTCCGCAGCTGGCAGGGCAGGTTGAAAGTCGTCGTGCTTTCGAGCTCATTACGCAAACCTCAAGAGCTTCGATACCACCGCGCGAATGTATGATTATACTCCTCTCTAATCTGGCACTCGTTCGCCCGGGCAGGTAATTCGCTCCAGATGTTCTTGGCGGTTCTAACCAATATGTAAAGGGTTGCGTGATGCGTGCCCTCATTGTCTGTTGTGCCCCACATGACGCCACAATATTATTGCGTATTCTTAGTGGTTGTAAGCGATAATTTTGTTTTAATACTTTTTACAAAACTACCACTGTAATATATCAGTTACTTAGCGCGGTGGCCTGCAAAATATTTTTATCGCTCACCATTTACGCTGAATATAAAATATTCCATTCTCTCTAAAATACTGTGTGTTAATTTGAATATAAATTCTAGTAATGTAACCATTCAAATATATCAAACGAAATCTTAACGTAATACATTACTTGAATGAGAAAGGTATCCTTCCTAATATTCGCCAAGACCAGAAAGTAACGGTTAGCACACGAGAAACCATGTATGCGCCAAATTACTGTTTTAGGGTGATTATCTGTTCGAGTGTAGCTATTCCTCTATTCAGCCAATATTCATAACAATTCTTTGTCGTATTTTTTAAATAAACCTTATATTTGGGAACCGATTAAATAAAAAAATACTTCAACTAAATAACAAGAAAATTTGTCGAATAATTTGAAAAGTTTATCTAGCTGCGCCAGATAGGAATCGACCCAGCACCCCAAGGCTGCCGCTATTCAGTGGACTACGAATTTATAATTTGCATTGAAATGTTTTTCAGCTATAGCTAGTAAATATGGATCAGTTCTTCTTTATAAATCATTACACGTATCGTGCTATTTTACCTTAAGCTATTGTTAAATCAATCAGCCTTTACAGAATGTTAAAAATATGTTTTATAGCAGAATTTACTGTTTCTTAAAAATATACACATCTATTTATTTTACTTCTCGAAATTTTGCAACTTAAAATCTAGAGGGTAACTTTTAACATTCAAAGCTTACGGGGTACTTTATATCCTCCACTTATTACTTATCTTAAAAGCAAAGAAAACTTCCTAAGCAGTCATCTGTCTTGCCGTGCTCCTCCCCCTCCCCCACCCTAGGCTGCGCCACACCTCATGCCCTGCTCTGCGTGGTGCATCTCCCAGTCCCGGTTTTGCAACGACTTAAAAGCCCACTTAGTAATATAAGGGAATTCAGCAGGAGAATTGTGCATTATTTTTTTAACACGAATATATAAAAAAAAATGACTTTATAATGTGTAGATCTCATATATTTTCAATCATTTAATAATCACAACCTAAAAATATGTATATGAAGTGAACCAGTCCCGGATATTTGTCCAGTGAAAACCATATCATACAACACTATTTGTCTTGGATGTTATACGTATTGATTTAACAAAATTTGCTCTCATAACTTATTAATCTGTGAAACGATATGTTTTTTTTTAGATTTCTTGCTTATTCATTTAGTAAATTAATAAATCATAATCAAAATTATTATAATTTTAAAATAATATTAAATATCACCAGATTTCTCTCTGTCTCTATGTATATATATATATATCATTAATTTCTATATAATCTATAACATAGCAGTATGCAGTGTAAAGTTTAACCCAAAAATCTAATCAATACTGCGGGAACCCCCACAATGACAACAAACAGACCGGCGTGGCAGTGTGTAGAATCCGCCGGAGCGCGCGCCGCCCCTCCCGCTCGCGGATCAATCCGGTGGGGGGCGGCTTGCAAGCAAATTAACATTGTGCCCGGTCACGTGGCCTCATTATGTCATTTCCCTCCCATTGTTAGTCTCCTCCAAACACCGACTCCCTGGGACGAAAGGACACCCCGGCAACGTCACTCCGACCCCGATAGACAACGACACCAACTACTTATAATCTTTCATATTTTCTTTATCAGGGTTGTCCAGCAAATGCCCCGCGTGTCATAATTACACTTCTTGCATCCTACTACTTTAAACAGTCTTGAGTAAAAAACGGTATACATCTTATTATAACTATTTGCTTTATAAATCTCTTAAACTCATAACGGATGTCCAAGTTACTACAAATAACGCGTTTCAAATTTTTTTTAATTCGAATTTTCGAAGAAAAATGATGTTTTTTAACTCTGCCTGTGGTCTTTCGATTCCACGTAAGGTAGGTATCAGGAAATAACGTATTCCCAACCCACACTCATTGCAGTAAAGGCAGGTATTTGCAACACGAGTCGCTTGGATATCTTCTCTCCTTTATCTGCCTTTGTTAACTAATCTCTGAGCTTTGAGTATGCTGTCTCGTAGCACAAAAAACATTCCCTTGTTTGGAATTATTTAGGTGTTTATCCCTGAGCACTTCCATCCACTGGTTCTTCGTTTTATTAATAGTGCCATGTCAATTATCGAAAGTGTTCAATACAACTACAGTACTAGAGACCAAACAAATAATTAATTGTAAAGTCAATTTTATTATAATCTTCACTAAATTTCTGTTGGACATCCCTTCTGTTGCAAACCCACCGCTGTTTTCTCTGAAGTCCATTGTGTTTGGTAATAACTGAAGATTCGTTTAATACGTTGGCGTGGTGTAATTTAACCTCCGTTTGAGGCGGCCCTCCCCTCGACTGCGATCGCAAGACTGTAGTGACTGTGAAACGGTGTCAAGTTCCGCGGGCGCAAGGGTCCCCGCAGTGGCATAGATTTTTTATGTTATATTTACCGGCTAGGGAGCGGCGGTGTGTCGCCATGGCTACAAATCTCTTCAGCCGTTTAGTTTATTCTACCCTCTGTTCGTCCTTTCATTTCCGTCTGTTGTTGACTCATCTAACATTCTGTCCACTTTTATTAATAGGCTTTTATATAATTTATTTGCAGCAAATAAAACTATAAATAATTGTTTTGCGTGTTCTTTTATTTCTCTACTATGTATATATATATATATATATATATATATATATATATATAATATACATATATACATTCATATTTTAAAATAAATTATCTTCCACATCCATTTTATCAGAATGTAAATTAATTGTAGTGCATTTTCACTGCAAAGTGATCGATTATATCGTTATGTTCATAATGAATTTAGTTGTTTCCGTATATTTGCTCAGCTGTTAGTCCATATTGCCCGGTAGCATACCCATCGTTCACACGATTCATTCTCCAGTGACAGCTCATCGATCAATACGTTGTCAATTACAAATTGTCGCAGCGTACAGCGCTGCAGATTGCGTGCCTAGGAGACGGCAGAGTAGATTTCTATTATCCCAACCGAGTTGTGATTACGGTTTCAGGGGACGTTGGAGGCAGGTCTCCATAGAGATTCCCTTGTATCCAATACCAAGAAATGAGAAAACTATTGACGAAGCAGCGTTTCATTTTGAATATTTTTACGTTGACTTTTTTAATGAACAATATTGATCGTATTAGATCCATCATTATCGGTCTGTCCGTCCGTAAGGTTATAGGCTTGTATTGACTGTACGCTGCACACCGTATATCTAAACGATCATATTTTCTGAAATGGAGATTTTACATAAAGCATGGTGGTATTTATTATAAATTGGTTAGTACAATGCTCAGTGAAAACTTGGCATGCTGTTTTATAACAGTATCACAAAGATATGAACATCCCCAATTTTATAATGTATAAATAATAAATATACCTAATAGAACTGTAGTTAACACATCCATGACTGTTCTGCTACGCGGAATGTCCTTTCTTCTCGTATAAAACGTTTATAATTCATACATATTTTATTTATACATATTTCGTGATATTTTAATGCCTTGGTGTATAATAAGTGTCCGTACATTTTGTTTTTCTTATGTTATTGAATGTTACACTTCGAAAGCGTTTCTTGTGTTCCTCTGGAATTAACCTTCCGGCGGGAAAAGGCGTGCAACATGTTCAACAATAAGACAATTCACATTACGTGGGTCGTTTTACCTTATAATGTGCTGCACAAAGAACTGCAGCGGCAATCACCTTCACCGCAGAGCACTTTGTTAACAATACCTCCTTTTGTTGAAAAAAAAACCGACAGCTGTGGAGCGGAGTTTCACTAATCGTTATAAATGTTTCAACAAAATAAATATCAAGCTAGTAAAATAATAATCCAAGACGTACCGTCTAACTCCAGGTTTCTTGCTAGTGTTGTTTTTCAGTTAGTAAACTTTTCATATTCCAAATGCCTTTTTTCAATTCACTCTATTTTGTCACCGATTTTGTGTATTAAATCTGTACTACAAAATGGTCCCCATATCAAAATCAAACTGCCTTTATCCCGGAGCTACAACATATTCATGATTTCAACCCCTCCTCCCACCCCACAAACCTACAAATCTGCCCTCGGGCTACTGAAACTGTGTCAATACTTTATTTCCATTGTATATAAATAATACAAATAAATATATGCTATGTAATTGGATGGTCCATACTTCATAAATTAGAAGTTATCAATTCTCACATTAAACGTCATTTTTTAAATTTTTTAATATTGTTTGCACCTGTATTTTAAAAATTAAATTATACTTACATTACTAAAGCTTTTTTATAATTTAAATATTGTATATACAATAAACCTGTATAGGTGAAAGATGCAGATTTATTGAAAATATTTTATGAAAATGTAGGTTGGTCCGCGTTTATTTATGAATATTGGACATTAAGATTTCGAAATGCAAGAACATTGCGCTATCGGACTTGATTTCTCCTAAGCCCTCGCATGCGTTCTATTTTATCTTCAAACGTGATATTCTGCATCATCAATTATTACAATTTTGCCGATATGAAATTTATATTACCGTAGGTTTTTTAATATATTAAAATTTTGGACATACCGTGTAATATTTATATACTTCTTTTTATTACTTACAATGAAAACAAATTTTCAATTATATAATACCATTAAATGTACAAAAATGAAAACAATTTTTTGTTTAATTTGATCAAATTTATAACATTTTTGCTAATTTCACCTACAATGTTATTAAGTAATGGACGAAAATAAACAATTTTTACTATTAAGTTCGTGTTAAACATGAAAACACAGGGTAAAAGGAATATTACGAGATGAAATACAAATGTTTGTTTACAAAATTTGTTTCTCCCGCAAAATTAGATCATTTTTGATAGTAAAAGTTTTATTAGATAACGTAGTTCTCAAATATTAATACAAGTAATATTTAAAAAATAAACATTGCTACCCAGATAACTGGGTTCTAATTCAGATTCAATTAAATATTAATTAGCTCTACCGCAAATTTACTGATAATAATTTTGCGGTAGGTCCGGGCAGGTTTTTTTTTAATTTTTATCTCGTTTCAATGCGAAAATAATGAATTTGCATTGCGAAATTAAAATATGTCTTAAACTATTCAGCCGGTTTGGGACTCTAAAATGTGGATGTGAAAATCCTATCAAAATTAGTGCTGCGGCAAAAGGATATTACCCATCAGCTACTGGCGCAAATCTGTTTCGGAGGGCTGATGGGGCCCTAATTGGGCTGAACCGCGCAGGCGCCCTCCTCACCCCCGTCTCCGGCTGGGCGGAACAGTCTGCGCCGCTGCACTTTCATCAGCGCTTCAAGTGCTCAATGAAAACCTCATCAAAACTGCGGAGTAAAACGGCTTCCGCTCGGATGAAGGAAAAGTCTTAATCTTTTCCAGAATATCGATATTCAGTTTTATCTTTAGCAGGCATCACGAATGTAGTTTTAAAAGAATAAATAAGAAGTGGGAACAGAACTATATATAGATATATATATATATATATATATAAATATACAAAACCTATATCAATATGATTCACTATTCGGAAACCGAGCTTAAACCAAGATCTTGTTATTTGTTAAATGTTTTAAAGGTTTATTAATATTTTTCATAATAACTTGTATTCATTTGAACTTTCATGCAAACGAATAATGATGAAGTGACCTTGTATGCATTTCTTGCAAAATATAGAATTGCGATGTCTTTGAATACGAAAAATAAATCTTGACTGATGATTAAAATTATTCCATACAATTTTTTTTTAAATTGTTTAATAGTTCACTTGTAATTTATACTTTTCTTAGTTTTCATGTCAAATTTGTGTTGTAGTAAATTATTGATCGATATTTTTGGCCTGGTCGGGGTACTCTCAGTGCGACCCAACTCTTCACAGCCTCTCTCCCCTGGAGCTCTGCAGTCCCACGGTTCACCCCAACTTACATAGCAGCGCGTGCCCGACAAAAGCGAATTAGATTACCGTGCCAGATGAATTTTTACTAACATGACCACTATTTGCAACGACGCTAAGTGCCTCTCTTCGTGATTAACCAACTCCAATACAGCAAAATTGCATGAGATTAAAACTCTAGCCTTTATGATGGTTCGTGCAATGAAAAACCTGAATCACACAACTCGAGGCCGCTGCAGTTTCGTTTCTTTTGGCGTTCCGCATACGATTACAATTATGCGCAAGCTAAGACGGGAAACCTATTTTTGCTGCAATTAATGGTTCTAACAACCTGGGCTTACCTGCCTCGAGGCGAGGTGCATAAATACCGTCTGATTTTCAAGGTTTTTTGGAACGATGCTAGTGCTCGTTAACTGTTGGCACGTGAACTTTACCTCTGGGATTAAAACAAAGAACGTGTATTATTCCACTTAATGATTTTTGTCTTATGCATAATTTATTTTGATGATAACGAATGAGTAAATTTGAGTAACCGATTTCTCAAAATATATAATCAATGTTATCTTATTTTAATTTTTGAAGATGGGATCGGCACGTGCATATTTTGTATTAAATGATTTTTTTTAACAAAAATATTACAACAGGAATACGCATGATACAACAGAAAATTACCTTCTCGTTCAAAATATGAAGTTTATAATAACCAAAATATATATTTGCTGTTTATTTGATTACCATAAAGACTAAAAAAAAGTTATGTCCAGTGTACGTGTTGCAACTTCTGCATGGTTTGTGCATCTCTGCCTTGGTGTGTGATCATCTTGAGGTGTTTTATTTTCTATATAACCTTCTAACACTTTTTATGGAAATATTAAGGCAAACTGCATCAGCGCTGCATCGGTTTGAATTTTAATATACTTGTATCTTTGTATTAGTTAAGGTCAATGAAAAATTAATTTAATACGTATTCGTGCTCTCAAATGCAATAATGATTTCTGGGATTTTTTTACATTCGAAGTCATTACAAATATATATATTTAATAATATTGTGTTTTGATATATCTGGCGTTTTTGTTTTGTTTTAACGTTGGGCAAGCGTATTAATAAGTGAGCATTGAAATATTTAAATTTCGATTCGATTATTTCTTTTATTTTTTTACCTTCGTGTAATATCATCAACTGACTCAGATTTATTAAAGTTATAGTTTGCGTTTACAACACGAAGAGGGAACACCATTGGAGTTTGGGTAAATGTTTCAGGAGAGGCTCCCCTTTCTAAAGTTAAGTATCTATTTCACAATTATTTTTTTTACGGAAAAACCACAATTGTGGAAAAGTTTATTTATTCAGACTCTCTACAGACGTAGCAACAAATCGCGCCACCAACTTGCAGCTAGCAATAGCGTCGGTTTATTTTGGGTGTTTTTTTATGGTTTTGCTTAAGTAAACTAAGTAATAAATAATAAATGACGCTATTGAGTAGCTGCAAGTTGGTGGCGTGATTTGTTGCTACGAAGGTTTCGTTTAGTTTCACTCTTTCTATTCTATGTTTTCTACAGTTTCGGCTATTTAGACATGTGGTGTTTTCATTAAATCAAACTGTGCATCAGATGTAACTTATGTGTTTATCTCTACATCGGTAATTTTTTAAGCTCTCGGACCGGTTCTCCTTCCCTCGGCAGACGGCCGCCACGCTCTCCCTCCCCAAACATTGCCTAAGTACAGTAGAGTATTGCATAAATTAAAATCTTAGAATGTATGAAGTTTGAATCTTCTCCCCCAGGGGATTATCAGGGGCGAGCCGCTGTAGAGCGCAAATGTTAAACAACGGCCACCTGTCAAATAAAAATCCCTAATCTGAATTTGAATGGATTTGTGGGTGGAATGTAAATCGTTTTATTCACATAGGGTGAATATTTAAATATTTTTCCTATACACTGCCAATTTGTATTACTTACTTAATTTGCTGAAATTGTATTTATTTTGATGTATTCAGTTTTAAGTTTTAAACTATTTTTTTTAATCTCTTCAACCGTCACGCGTACTCTCGTTTTAATGAAAGAGAAACCCGTTGATTTAACTATCCATTTTTGATCTTGACCTAATAAATGTTTTGTAGGTACAACACATTTGACTGTTCTTTCGGGAGAACGATAAAAGGGAAGTTGCGAAAGTGTCGAGCACTCTGAAATCAATATTTCATTTTTTTTAAATATATGAAATCCTGTGTCGTAGCTTATTTAACACATCTATTATCTGGTTTCATCATAATACGATATGGCAGAATTGTGTTTACTTAGGCCAGCGATGATGGCGCAGCGAGTCGGTGGCCCTCGGCTCCCTCCCGCGGTTACTCCGCCATTGTGTCCTTTTATTGTTGCAAGTTGCAGCCACGCCGCTGCTGCATTTAATTCGCGATTCACGAGACGCGTGCTGAAGGGGGTTGGGGGGTCTCCATACAAAAGTGTTACCAAATTAAATATGTAAGTGCGCCGCCCCTGTCGCTCTACTGTAGCCTGGGGTGCTTTTCGTGTGAATTTACCAAAGGCTTCAATTCAACAGAGTAACTTTGTACCTATAGACGTATACATGTGAAGCCGTAGTATATTCATATTATTTTTTCAATGAAAATAAATATACGTATCCTTTTCAATTTTTGCTTTTCATTTGTGCTTTTCAATTTTTATTTTATTTTTTATATAATTATTTTAACGTATTTTGTATGGCTTATTTTCGTATGAATAGTCAAATTATATTTTTAAAAAGTGGATAAGTTTTCTTAAAATTATTTAAAAATGGTATGTAGGCGTAAAACACAAGATTTTAAAAATAAAAATAAGCCCTTAATTATATAATACAGTTATTTTATTGGATTTCTCTCACTTATTTGATTCTACGATTATTAGACGACTACAATTATACGACAGATTATTCATTAATTGAAATTAAATTTTTTTAGAAAAAGTTAAATAATGTTATTAATTTTATGTCTTACCACGTCCGTTTTTTTTTTTGCCACCCGTACCCGGGACCGCCGTCGAGCACCTACCGGGTTACGGGGGCGTCTCTTTTCTCCTTCACAGCCTCAAAAAAAAAAAAACTGTCCGTTCTTAATGTGCACAATATTTCACACCAAACGCGTATAGGCTGCTTGCGTATTCCCAGGAGACTAGACAGCACCCATCTCACAACCCGCCGCATAGAACTGAGCCCGGTGTCGCTGGCTTCAGAATCCAGCGCCAGGGACAAAATACATCTCAGAATATGCAATTTATTGATTAAATCGCTTGTAATGCTTTTCCTATACCTGTCCATATATTTAATCCAAAAATAAACATTTTTGATTGAGTGTTCCTTAATTTAAGTATATACTCAATACATAGAAATATGCAAAAACTGTATTTTACAAATTCAATTGTTTATTGGCACATTAATATTTGACTTCCATGAATTAGTTATTTCATTAACCGCACTTCGGTTTTGAGCTAAGGTATCTCCTCCTCGCCTATGTTACTCCATGTTCCGGTATATTATAATATAATATTCGCTTAGAAACTTACACAGCACGTATCGCGCCTTTCGCCTCCGCCCCCGTGGGAACCTCGGCACGCAGGCGGGGGGCGGGGAGGCGGGGGGCGGGGAGGCGGCGTGTCGGGTTACCCGCGCGGGGAGCCCTCCGGCCGCCACCTCCGTGAGAGTCGAGCGTCGCCCGGAGCTTCTGCCGTGACTTCTGGACTCCTAAAAGCTTTTATTGAAAACACGCGTTTTTTGGTAAGACAGATCGGAAAGATCTTTTAAACCAATTCCTGCTGGCTTACAAATATATACCTAACTATCAATCGTGTAATTGACGTTATAATTACATCATTGCCTACTGTTTATTTTATAGTTTCATAAATTTTCAGGGGTAAAGGCTACATAATTATAAAATAAAAATCACGCCCACGTCCTTAAATCATAGTTTACAAAGACATGGCTTAGCAAACAGCTGCAAAGCAAAAATAAATTAAACAAATATTTTTGTAATTTTATAACTGCTGAACGGTTCTGAGCGTTCACTAGCCTCCCACTTTAGTCACATGTCAGCGGCGAGTGTCATCTCTCCTCCCTATTAAAACAAATGTCAATTAATATTATTACTAAAAATAAAACACATGTGTAGCCATGTGGAAAATCAGTATTACACAATTTACAGTGATACTTGCCATCAGGCAACAAGCGAACATTATCGAATCTGATTTGTTAGAAGAACGATCAATATCTTTAAAATTATATTGGCAATATTTTAATTCCTGGTGTTTTCATTGTATCATCAACATTTTTTTTATAATATCTGTGATCATTTGAGCACATTAATTTAAATGTGTTTGAAATAAAATTTTAATCGCTTGAAAACGACGAAGCGATAATCTATATGTTAAACTTATTTGACACGTAGCACCCTCTGCAACACACTACATTCACTTGTCCGCATTGCCTCAGTCGAAGATCACCCTTTCATGCGCCCGGCTCGTTAGTTTGCTCAGCTGTCGCGCGGCCTCTTTTTCTATACAATTATTTATAACTTTAAGCTCTCCCCTAGTAATTATTATCGGACGCTACACCTGCCCGCGCCCTGTCGATAATCGTTACCCCACCGAGCGCAAAACGAACCGGTCCGAGCTCGCCGACCTAATCTCGAGTCGGACCTGAGGACCGTTTTATAGTCCCGCGATGCGTCCGGCCATGTGAGCGAAGCTCGTTCACCTAATTGACATGACGGCATTTTTTATGCGCTGGGCTCGAAGTTTCATACACCGACGGCTGGCTGTTTCTCTTTTTATTTTTTATTAATAATTAATTACCTTTGTATATATTATGTGGATTCCCAATTCGGTTCGTTTACGGTGTTTTATAAGATCTGATTGTTATAAAAGTAAGTATAATTTACCTACTCAAGATCCTTCGCCTTACATAGCAGCGTTAACTTGTATTTTAGTACTCTGACAGGACAAACATGTCTTTACTATTGTAAGTTTATATTTTTTTTGTACATTTACCATTAAGTTTGAACGCTATTTATTTTCAATATTGATTTCGAAAATTGTACAAAATAGCACACTCCACGTCTTATACACAATATAAGTGAAGTTGTCGCATTTTCCGGAAAATCATTATGTTGAAATGCAGTGCCGCCGCCAGTGAGCCCGCAGCGAGCGGCTGTAGGAAGCAGGTGACAGCCCATCGCCTATTACTTTGCATGCGGATCATACCGGGATGCAAACGGTACCTATCTCTTCACGTAGCAGCAGACGTGTTATTATTTGCAATAAAAAACAATAAATTACAATACTTCCGCCGGTCGTTACATGTTCCTGTTCGTCGTTAATTATTCAACGTGAATCGTTTCGTAAAAAGAATATTTCCTGTATTCTGAGGATGCTTGATTAAATTAATAAATAATAAACAAAGTCGGTATAAAATTAAGCGTAAATATTTCAGTCTACATTTCGGACGCGTTATATTTACTTTCAAATTAGATATCTAATTCATCATAGTCATCACTCGCGTGCCGAATTCTAAAAATAAACACCATTAAATTGTCATGCCTTTTTCACACTGAACTAAGCACTACATAAACGGAAACTTATTTATCTTATAAACTTATTATTATATCATTCGTATTTTTTTTGTGAAACTATTTTTTATAATACTATTTTTTATAATACTATTTTTTATACTATTTTTTATAATACTATTTTTTTAAGAAATACGTTTACATTATTTGTAAAAAGGTCGGTAGTCTTACCTTAAAATGCTAAAGTATCTATGGCTGAACAAGTATGGTTTCCACAAAAAGCTGTGCGACGTCTACTGCCACTAGTCCGTACTCCTTATCTGCGGTTCTCATTGTATGGAGGCATGTGTGGCTTATCGGTAGTGTGTAGCTTTCATAATCCCTCGCTTGTTCACCAACCCGTGGAAGCGCCTAACATCGTATTGTGCAGTTGTGTAGGCTGACTCGACCGCCACGCAGCATTACTCTCGCCTCTTCGAACGACTGAGCAGCTCCCGGTTAGGTCGAAAAGTTCACGGCTGGTGTCCGTCAACTGAACGCTGTGGATAATGATCGATTTTTAGATTTTATATACTTGTAGAATTGCTGTATTTATTTGCAACCGTGTTAGTAATATATAATACAGTGATTATGCCAATCTATCCATTTGGTAAATTCTGTAAAATTTATATCAATAATTAATTTTATATCCATAACAATTATCTTCATTTGAAAAAGAGTTGTCTGATTTGCTTCTTCATTGGACCTCAAAAATATTTTTTATTCACATCATTACAGTTGAGTCGTTAGTAAGTTGATCATTTCTAATCAGGAGTATACATTGAAGTTCCTCACCCGCCTTATGTGGTATCTCCACATGACGACTAATGATCCACGTCCCCGGGCGCGGCTTACCTGCTATTTGACCAAGTACAGCTACGCCCATTGTTCGGCATCTGCGGGAGCGGAAACATCCTGCCGGCCTCAGTACTCTTCCCCGACTCGCCCTTTGCACACTTCCTGCTCCGGAAGCGGGTGTCTAGAGAGAAGGTTTATCTTTCTTACATTACCTGATTTATTTGAACCTTTTTTGCGTGAAAGGCGTCTCCTCAAAACCAATTTCAACATCGATATACTTAAATATGTTTGAAATATCAATCAAGTAATAAATAATATTTTTTCTAACATTTATTTATTCTTAATTAATGGCAAGTCTTTCGATTAATTAATGTTGCATGATTAATTTATTTGGCGTTTATTTTTGGTCCATTTTATTTTGAGCATTGTTCTGTGCATGCAAACTCACTAACCTAGTGCGGGTGGGGTGCAGCAGGACACACTCCGTGTACTTTTATGCAGCAGTGAGTGCTAAATACCCATTTTATTAATGATAAAATTGTTCGGTTCCTTTAAACTTAATTAATGTATTTATATAAATTATATGTTAATAAATTATTTTTGTGAATTATCTGTAAAATTGTCGTTTGATATTAAATAAGCATATCAGTATCCTGTGTTTTTTTATCATCTGTGTCAGTAAGCTATCAATCAATCAATTATGGTCCCTATTCGTTACACTGATACAAATGTAGGCCACTAACATCCGATATAAATATATTAATTTAATTCAATCAGTACAACATTATGTCTCTGGTGATACTGAGATAACTTGTTTAATTTTAATATTAATTATAGCATTGATGAAGCCGTAATAGCTCTCGCCGGACACTTATCCGAGCCGTCCCCCGAGGCCACCCCCGGTTTCGCGGCCCCTCTGTTTAAACAGCTTCACCGAGCATTTGTTCAATATGCCGAGGGAGGACCATATGACACGCTTAGAAGGACTGCTTTTACTGCTGATTGAGTGAGACTACACGTGACACGTGTAGTCTCACACGCAGGCGCGCTGAATCATTTTTGTGTTTTTTAAAAAAAAGTGTGTTAATGAATGCGGCAATATACAACAAATATATAAACATAAATCATACATCACACATTACACCGTCGACTACCGTTATATTCCGATATTTTTTTTCCACCATTTGCTGGGAAGCCATCCGGTAATCTTCCAGCTCCGGCAGCGTATCTTTTATTCGTTAACAGCGTTATAAGTATACCGATACCTGTCTTGACTCTGATGCCTTACCCTTCAATGGGTTATATTGATTTTGCCTACGATTAATAAACACGAATAAACATATTTTAGTTTTTAGCAAATATTAAACTATCTGAAATGTATCGAGTTCAACAACAACTTGTCAAGTGTTACCGATATTTTCTCATCAATTGAAAGTTTACTCAGTGCTCCTAACTTATCATTTTTTTTGTTGACCTTAGATAACTCGTAACGATAAAGACTTTATCAATTTACCAATAGTATTTGTTCTGCTTGACACTATCGAGGTTTCGTCATAATTTTACGTGATTAAATTTTATAAGCGCTTTAATTAAAGACTGATGACAAATCTTGCCTGATTTAAGCTTATCCTTATGTCAGGCCTGTGTTCGGTTGCGGACGGTCGGAGGGGCTGCCGTGCCTGTAGGGTAGTTTAGCACGCATGCACGATCATGCCTCCACACGTAAACTGTAGATTAAACATTTTGCCTGCAGGCTTAGTTGTCAATCTAAAATTAAGTAATTTTATTGGAAACCCTTCCAAGACTATTCATCGTAGGACGCCATTTAAATACATATAAAATATATGATTATAACAAAACTCAGTGGTGCGAAGAGCTTAACAGTTTTATAATAATTTTAGGCAATCTTATGGGTTCTGAAATATTATTTACTTTGTAAATTGTTGTTATAGCACAAAGCTTGTGTTATTTCTTTATTAATTTGTTACAATTGGTTTCAAACACTCATGCTTTGCATTAAAATATTTTGTTCAAAATTTATCTGTTAAATTAATTAGATAATCAATGATCTCCGTATTTACTATTGTTATTGGTTGGTTAACTAATTCAAAAGACTCACTACGCTAGAGCTAAATGAATATATTATTTGTATGCAATATATCATTTTGATTTGTGAAGACTGATAATATTATATTATGAAGCAAGTGGAATCACTAAGAAACAGACACTCCGCTGTGGCACAATTTTAAATAATTGTTTGGACAAGTACATACTTCACTTTTACTAAGGTATTATGTTAAAAAAATATTTTGTTGTGAGTTAAAGTAAAAATAACATATTCAGTCAACCTGATGTAACCATTTTTTTGGACATTTAGTGGGTAATCATTTTTATATTTAATATTTGATAGAACACTTACAGTAACCTTATTCGGGCGCAGTTTTGGCTGCAGGGCGCGGGCACTACCGCATCTGAATTTAGATTAGCTTATTTGCGTGTCCGCGGCGGGCGGGCTGGAGCCCCCCGGATTGGGGCTTCCTCCTGCCCCGGGCTGGGGCTTCCTCCCGCCCCGGGCTGGGGCTTCCCCGGGCTGGGGCCTCCTCCCCCGGCGCCCCCTCATCACTCATCGCGCCCCTGCTTCACCGGGCTCGCCCGGATCAGTCTACGCGTGTAGGGCGCATCGTGGACCGATCCGAAGGGGACTGATTGTGTTTTAAAAAGCCTCGGGGAGCATAGCCCTTCATGTGTCTTACTTTTTAGGCATCAAATTTACACAATATCATCATGTCTATTTAATTTGTTCCCACTGACTTAACACTACGGCGACATTGAATCTCTTCTGCGCGTGTTATTTGAGACAGATTTCTGTGAATCCATAATTTACAACTTATTAATGTCAATAATATTAAATATCACTTTCAAATTATTACTTCGAGTTTATTCATTTGAAAATTTAGATTTTCTATAAATTTTGTGCAGAGAATTTATGTTGCTTATATTTATTAATTCAATTCCGTTCCTTTTTCTTCTACTTTTTGGTTAATTTAATACGCCAAGAAGATACACAAATACTTAATAATGTAATTTAAAAAAAAATTATTTTGTCTTATATTCAATCTAGTTCTACTTATTTAAAATATTCTTTTTTTAAACTTTTACAGTGCATAAATCACATTTAATATTTTAATATTGTCTTGTTTTATAAAATAACCCTTTTCGTGCTTTGCTCTTTGTGCTCTATTCCCTCTTCCCCCCCCCCCCCCCCCCCAACAAGCAATATTTGCTCTACGCGTTACTGTAATATGTAAGATTAAAGAAAAATATATAATACAAATATTCTTGCAATGATTACACGTTTGCAATGTTGTTCGCTCGTCTTTCCGTAGTACATTTGCACGCACTGCACCATCTACCCGTGGATGTGGCATTTCTTCATACTAGTCTCCGATCACGCAGGCGCGGTATGCTACGTTGATGCATCGACAAGATTCTATAATGAAACAGCATTATTAATTGTTATTTGCAATTTATTAGAAGCCCCCAGGCGTTGGCAACTAAGATTTATTGCCTTCCATAAAGATACCTACATTTGAAAATTGTTGCAAGACATGAACGCTAGTTAAATACATAGTTTTATTGATGTTTTAATTTATTATATATATCCAGTATGCCCTTAAGGTACTGCCTCTGTTTACGATTTACCCACGTGAAATGATTATTTCAATCGATTATCTTAATCGGTAGAACTCTCACTAATGTACTTTCTGGTTAAAAGCATGTTTGAAATTGCAAAAAAATATATAATGGTAGCACGTGGTTTTTTATTGTTATCTTTTGCACCAATACCAATGAGTAGTTATTCACCTCAAGAATTCGTTCATTTTTATGGTTGCTCTCGACCGCGAGCCACGAGTGGCCTCCGTAATTTGTAACGGGTTTTTTTTTTTTTACAATTCCTCACATTTCGTTAACAATTTTAGCCAGATAACTCTTCTACCTTACCTGGCTTGTAATTTCATCTCGGGTTATCTTTTTTAATGTCATAAAATACAAATAAATCCGAACGTTGACATGCAGAGCTATCATCGGTGAGTGTATAAAATGTGTATGCGTAACCTTGGAAAACTTATCACGATGATTCTGATCTCAAATGGCATTGTTAAATCACTGCAGTCCGTGTCAGCTGACGCGTCACGAGATAAAGGTGAGGGAATGCAAGCTTCTCACGCGTTAATAATAAACAAGCTCCAACGCGTAGGCGTATAATATCATGTAATATGAATGCGTTTACCGGGTAGATTAATTTTTCTAGAGAACATGTTTTTCGTTTATATTTGAGACTTGATCGCGGATCTGTCGCATCACACCTTGCGCCCACCCTTTCTGTCCGACCCACCTTTGATCGCCTCCCTGATCTCATGTCGGCGTTAATAAAATAACTTGGCGCACCATCAACCCACCTGGATCATAGGGGCTCAATGTGGTGATACGCCATCATTATAATTGGCAGACTTCTATAACGATTAAAAAATACTCTTTTAATATATAATGTGTAGCGGGATCCGCTTACATTTTAAAGGAGCTGAATTGATAAAAAAAAATTCTGAACCAAATTCGTAGCAATCGCAAACAAAATGCACTCCTACAAAAATATATTCTTTTTTTCAGCTATATATTACTATTTAAGGGATAGTTTCGTCGTTTTGTTTGTATTTGAGTCAATTGTTATTTTATTATAAAATTATATTATTAAGTGCATTATATGATGTTTTCCAAACTTAAAAGCTTTTTTGAATATGAAACTTTTACTGTAACATGTGTCAAAAGCAACGGTAATTTTCATATTAAACAAATTGTTTTCTTTGTTCCAGGTATGTAACTACTCACTCGAACAATATGATTGTGTCTAATATATAATATTGCAGTGTACTAGTAGGGATTCAAGTATGCCTAGCATTTAAATATATATATCTTCAAGATAAATTCCAAAATTGTATTAAATTTCGTGGGTATTCTCTAGTACGAAAATTTTCAGGGTTTTTTTTTCCATATTACAAACTCAGGTATGACCGGTTGTTGGCGATAAATACTTAAATATGATTAATATTCATATTAATACCTGTGTTCTTAAATATTTTTGTTTACGTCATTTTAATATTTTCCAGCCGGGTGTATGTGATAAGCCGATAGTAATTTGTATCTTTTTATACATCAGTAAATATATATTTCTTAGTGGATAAAGTATTTCTATGAAATATTTTAAATGATAACTCTCGTATCAAACGTGTGTGTTGACTCGTGTGCGATACTATCAGCAAGTCAAGTGCGAGATTTGTATGTTTGCTTTGCGATTGAGTTTAACTTTTCTTATAAATTATCATTATCGACAAATATTATTGTATGCTTTTTTCTGAGAATTAATTCTCAAAAATTACTGCTACTAAGTTATCTTTTAATCTGTTATATTTGCCAAGTAAAAAAAATATTTAATCAATCCAACATTCAATAAATTTAACGCATAAATATGAATACCTAGATTCGAATCAATCTTTGAATATTGTCAGGTTAGACCTCCGCGTAATCTTATCATGTATACTACGCCCACATACTGGTGAATCTTTTTTCCATTATTTTTGGTATTAGTGCCCAAGAGAATAGGCGACATTCCGAGAGTGCATAAATGCATCGACACATCAATGCGTAGAATTGGAACTGAAAAGCTATTCATTTGAATACGGTAATGTGAGTTACACAGATTTTAAGTTACGGATACAAGAATTGGCGCCCTGTAGCCGCAGACAGACGCGCGACGAGGGCCGTAACTCGGGGATCAGCCAATTCGCCGTCCGCAAATCCGACGCGCCGCCACGAGGTGTGCCACACTTCTCTGCTGGTGAATCTTCGCGCGCCATTCCACCGACAGCTTTGTTCAGCCCAACCGGAAACATAAAACATAAAGTTTATATGCATGTCCCATTTCGAGAAATAACTACTAAACCTAGCTAATATTTCTATCTCTTCCGTACCGTAACCACACTTAAGTTGATTGCTTAGGTATATATTATTATATATAATACATTTTTTCTATGAAATCGTTTGCCGACCTGTCATCGGTCAATATACCCGTGGCGATAGGTGATACGATATGCAATACGTATCATCCAATGCGTTTTACCATATTAATGAATTATCCCGATTTTTTTACATGGAACATGTACAATAATATGTTATTGCAATAAATTCTTACTATTTATTTTCTTCAGTCTAAAATATGATTAACTTCAGATAGCGAATGTTCATTCAGTTATTGATTACCGGCGGCCTTGCGGACTGTGATCGTACCGATGGAACAAGTATTAGTTTATCATCAGCAGTGGTAATGGTATCTCGCTGCACTTGTGACTTCCCTTGAAATGCAACCGTAAACACAGTCGGCAGGGTTTCTGCGCGCAGTATTGAGGTCGCGAAGGAAATTACTCGATACCAGAGTCGCCTAGCGCGGCCGTGTTTCCCAGCGGACGTATCTCCCGGCTCGCGCCGCTCGTTGCACTCTCACTTTTTCCATCGACGCGAGTGCGGAGTAGTATTCGCAATCGATCTCGATCGACCGCCTCCAGACGCACGTGCAGCTGTTGCGATAGCGTGCAGGGTGACTCCCGACGTTCGCTTTCGAATTCGTATCATTAGTAAATTGATGCAGGTTACCATCGCGTAGGTCGGTTCGCTCGTAAGGAAATAGTTAACCTCTGGGCTGCTGGGATGTTCAAACCGTTTTTTTTTTAAACCCATTCTCCCTTTTGCCCGACTTCCCGCGGAAGCTCTGTCGACGCTCACAATAGTCTCTTTAAATTAAGTCACATCCTGTGTGCTCGCATTTTAACTCCGCTGTATTGATCTAAGCATTAAAAAATAACATACTCCTGTCCCTGTAAACTAATTGCACCGATTCTCTGCGCCGTATTGACCACAGCGTCTCGGACGGGTGACGTTATTGTGTCAATCGTCAGAGTTGCAAAGTAACTGAGCGTGATTCCTCACTTTAAATAACAGTCGCCTTGTTGTAGTCTTGATATATAGATAGTTATGTTTTTACAATCGCGCGCCTTGTCCGAGCGCAGTGCGGCGGGGAGAGGAGTGTCCAGGTCGCCGCGCCGCGTGGCCCGTCCCGAGGCGTCCGCCGGGCCCCGCAGCTGGGCGCTCCGTGCTGCGCAGTGCTGCGCTGTGCTGCGCTGCGCCGCGCCGTCCTGCGCCGTCCTGCGCGGCGGCTCGGCTGCACTCGCGGCTAACTGTTGATTGTTCTGCTCGGGCGAAAAGAGATTCAAGGCGAGCTTAGCGTCGGGCCGAGTACCCGCCCATATAATATGCGCACGTGATTGCCTATTGTTTTTGAAGGCATTGAAATTATTGCATTTCGCCATATGTGGAAGTTTTGGTATTTTCTAGCTTATACTTACGTGTAAATATATTATATAACTTAAATGCGTTTAAACATGAATCGCATTAAATAATCCGCGACAGTTGTGTGAATACTCTAATGTCATTTGACTTGACCGACAGTCACCGATTGATTTTTTTATGTTATCGTGGTCAATCTACCTATATCACGTTTCTAGGGATCTATTTATTATTACTGAGGTAGGCCTCGGTGGTGAAACCTTAATTCTCACAGTGACTTTTCATTTTTAACGTACATTTTTCATTTATGACAAATGCAATTTTATTTTACTTGATATTATACTAAACTTATGACTAATCAAAATGAGTATTATAATTAAAATGCAGTTGTATTACAAAATGTCAGCTGTTGCAATAAAAATGCAAATGATGCGGAAGTTTATGGTCGGGCACTCCTCTGCACGCGCACACTGGCGACACTGCCGCCCCGGCCTCGGCTCACTAGGCGGAGGCTGCGAGGCGCCGCGCCGCCCCGCCCGCCCCGCCCTCCCCGCCCTCTCCGCCCCGCCCTCCCCGCCCGCCGCCCCGGCTCCCCCGCCCGCTCGGCGACTGTATTTTTTTTTCTCATTTCAAGCAGTTCTCATCATTATTTAAAAAAAATCTTGTAATCTAGCATTGAATTATTGATTAGTATCCTTGATTCATATATATTTGATGAATTACAAGTGTCTGACGCACCACACAGTGGCACAAGTAAAAAGTTGAGTTTAAACAAGATATTTAAATGCCAAACGATTTTTCTTCGAAATGTGACTAATTTTAACTTTTGTATGACTTTCAGCTGTACCTTGTCATTTGCGGCCATAAAAGTTTTGAGTTGCGCCACAATTAGCGCAGAGTTCTTTGTGTGCCTACTCCCTTTTATTTCATTACTAGGTTGAAAGTAACATGCCTTCACTATTCGAATCGTTTTGGAACATCGGCTCGTCGTTACATTTACGGCACTCGAACACTGACATCACTGCAAGTGGCGGCGAGTAGCGAGCGTAACGAGCTCTGCACGAACTGACCTACGCAGCGGGGCGGCCCTCCGCCCACTTTTTGCGGATGGCGAGCAGACGTCACCGGCTGCCGCACTCCAGCCTTTGTTCGCGCGGGCTGCCCGCTTCCATGTGTGCTTCTCGCCTGCGGAAGAGCCATCCATGTATAGATGTTTATTGCGAGACGATGCCTCCGCGCAGCACGCTTGCGCGAAGTTTCGCTTCCCTTTTGCCTAATCGAAAAACGATAAAGAATAGACCGAGAGTTTTTCAAAGTCTAGACAAACTGAAAAATCTGACTTGTGCAATTTTCGTCCGGAGTCGTACTTCTTTTAATAAGAAAAGTGACAATTTCATAAGTTAGCGCGTAAAATATGCAAAAATAAGTATTTATAACCACTCTTCGGCAAATACACAATTCTTTTGTCTTCGTTTAGGTTCATGAACTCGATTATATCCCTGAAAATGCGTCAATAACAGACACGCATGACGAATAATGATTTTGAGCGCGATTTGTTCTTTTGGTGACACTGTTTGTATCCATTATTATATAAATATTATTTACTAACGTTGAGTATAACGAATGCTTCCATAGCATGTAGGATATGAACCTCATTTTAAAACCACGTTCTGTTGAGCAATATTTGAATGCACAAATCAACATATCCTCTATCTAATATATATTTTTTGAGTTCACGATGTACATTGGTAGTTTATTGCAAAATGTATATCCCCTGTGATCTACGAGCTCAGATATTCTAGTTGGCCAGCTTGTGATCGTGTCTCCCCAGAAGAACGACTTCACTTTCAGTGGCGGTGGATCAGTCCGGTGTATTCCTGCAGCTCGGGCCACTTTCTCGCCGGTCTCGTTCTGGGGCGGCTGTCGCGGGACCAGTTGTACCTGCCCCCAGCTAACTCGTATCCTTCATTACGTGGAACTAATACTAGCTCCTTTGTAATATCGTTTTAAATGCTAATTTCACATCTTGGATTTCATGATTGGCTGTTCCGCGAATGTTATAATGCTAATATAATATAATTTTACCTTCTTATATAGTTTATAAAATATTATAGCTTTTTGTATATTTTTATGAAAGACTCGTAAAACGAAAACAATTTTTTAGAAATTCTCGTCGTTAAATAAAGCATAAACGTTTTATTACATCATCAAATAAATGCATAAACTTGTGGTTAATTTTTATTCATTAACATCACGTTATTGTTAGCATACTTTATTTATTTTCGAACAATTTGGCGATGAGCTACAGAAGTTCGCTTCTTCAGTTACACCGAGATTCCTGCAGCTCATATTGCATCTAATAGTTTCCAGTCTATCGGCTGTAGCCACACACCTCGGTCCGGAGCCAGTTGCCGGACACCCCGGGAATCGCCAAACAAAGGCAGCCAGTGGCCCGCCGAGCTAGGCGAGGCGGCTCGTTCTGTGATTGTTCACTGGAGTGAAATGCCTAGCCGGCCTCCCGTCTGCTAGGGGACATAGTTATTGTCGCCTGTAGATAACTTTAAATTGATCACTTAAAATCATAGATACTGAAAACTAATACCAAAATAAATAATTATATTTTCGGAATATGAATGTATAAAGACGTTTTTTTTTTTAATAATTAGTTAACAGAAATGTCAAGTTTATATAAATCTGGGTTCGAAGTCTATGTCTTTTAAACGTCACTGAAATGGTTTTATTAATATCGCATCATATTTGGCATCTACTGTTTGCTGGTTATTTACTTTTAACCTTGTACAAATATTTTACTGAATACACTGTTTGATCGTCAGCGGACGCGCTTGTATAATTACTATGCGAGTTATCCACGTTTCTCTTATCATAACATTATCTTATTACAATGTACAATTATGTAATCATCAGTATTTTTTGTCAAAAGCATTGCCTTTTCTCCTGATTTTTATAATGACACCTACTGGAATTATGATTGGGATTTCATCATTTTTTCAATGGGTCTTAACAGTATTTCTAAAGAGAACGTACAAACACGTTTTATAAATTTAATGTGAATATGAAATATCGCATTTTCTACGACAGTAAATCTTGAAGATTTTATTGTTGATCTTTAGAAACTTCTCAAAGACGCTGGTATAAATTTAACTATAAACATAAACCTTTCGGCTTTATATTCAATAAAGGTGACTTGTCAGGTCATACTATATGAAAGTTACGACTGTAATATTTTGTATTTTCATGCCTACACGTTACCAAAGCATTTATTGTACTGGAAATGTCTAGATTATTCACGACGATGTACACGATGAACGCCTGCAATGACCATTGCGGTAATTTCCGACGGAGAACTAAACGACTTGCTTAATTTCCCCGAGTCAACGCTGCGAGCCCGTGCGTGTGCAAATTATGGAGCCATTTAAACCTTCGGCTTCATTAGTTCACCCTCATCAGCGCAGTACTTTTCAACGGCGTTATTTTCTCCTTTGACCGTTCCGAGGGTTTCACTTCAAGCAATTATTTTCTACCTGCGCCCTTAGGAATGCAAAAATGTTCACGCGTAATTTATACCGTTAGTTAACTTGAAGCGTGCCGTTATTTAAATTGATCGGGTTTGATTATCACTCTTCTCATCTAAAATGCGTTCGCACAAAGTGTACTTTGACATTTTTTTTCTTTTATTTAAAATCGTAAAATCGATATTTCTGTTTATTATTATTTTTGTATGTAATTTTATGTTTGGCGACAAAACTAATAAATGTTTAGCAATTCAAACGTATTTTAATTTAAAATGCATATTATATTGTTTTAATAACTAAGATTTTTTTTTACTTTTACTTGTAAAACTGTTTCTACAGATAATAATATACTGTGAACGAAAACAAAGTCGTCTGTATACATAGTATTCAATTAAAATAAGTCAGCGGTTGCGAAACATCAACACAAAAGATTCGTACGTAAATATATTGCTCATACAGTGGGTACGCAGTTACATGTATACAAAATATACTAATATTACAATCCTTGTGGATATACTTTGAGTAGATATCGTTTTTTACACGTATACTGGGACAAATACGATATTCCGTAGATTAACAACCTACACGCGGTATAACGATGATTTATATCGACAGTGAGCTAAGTGGCCGCTACGAGCAGGAAATTGTTTTATCTCTATATTGCATCACAACATAACGGCGGAATGAAATAATCGATCTTGCCTACTCTCGATTTCAACAGTGCTCGCGTCTTCCCGCGCGACTCGGGACACTCGCTCTCCCAATAACGGTGCTATCTATTCGTGGTAAAACAATACTTTTTAACGTTGCGATTTCGGATAATTAACCCATTGGGAATGGACGCCTCGGTTATATTTTTACGGGTCCGACGTTGCATAAATTAATACATACGGCTTCAATGTTCTATATAGACAAACGTTAAACTAGGTCTATGTAAATCGTGAGCGCTTTTCATGAATATGTATCTTTTTTGCCTTAACACCCAAGCAACTGCAAAAAGAAACGCGCTACGATGACGCGACGTTGATAAAAAAAGAAGTGTGATTTACGTGAATCTGGTTTACCAAATGATTACATACCGCGTAATTGTTTGGTAAGTGAGCCATGCTTCCTAAAATAAATATCACTCGGTGATAAAACTTTTAAAACATTAAAATTTTCCTTTTAAAGAAGCATACATATTACAATACTTTGTTGTGTTGTAATTTATAAGGGGGTATGTTTTGTTTGTTCGGAAATGATACACGATATTGATATAATCTTTTTAATAATGTGGGTATGTACGGGACCGTGTCAATTATGAAAAAAGTAATGCGTGTTAGCACGCAGTCGTTCAGAGGTTTCTTTCCAAAGGGAAATATCAAACATGTGCAAAAATTAAAGAATGCACTCAAAATAATAATAAAATACCGGGCAATCTGTGTACAGTTTTTGTTGGATTTCGATTTGGGCGCGACGGGTCGCGCACGCTTGAGCGTACTACTTGCATAATTAATTATGTAAATAGCGGAACAGGGGAGAAGCTAAGCTCATCCTCTCCAGTCGGGGTGAATCCTGGATACCTGTTACTTATGCGATCATCCGAAGATATATTTGTTCATATTATTGTCTGATACTTATTTTAAAAAACTCATCGGTATATGGGTTTGTTGTGTTGCAGCAAAAACTTCAGAATAAAATTCATGTTTAAACTACTTGGTCTATCCCAGGGGAGATGAGCTATTCATCCGAGCTAGTTCATTGTGTATGTACGCACAGAATTACTTTTCGGTATAATCGTCTCGAATCAAAGGTTTACTCGTGTTCCTTACCTACAAATGCACATACCGGATTGTAATCGTCACGAAAAGAAACGCAAACCGCGTTTGTAAATAAAGTAGTCGCGACGCCGGCAGCCGGAAACGTGTCGGTGATCCAGGTAGCCGGAGGTGCGCAGCGAACACCGCGATTTCGAGAAGTCGGGAAGTCCAGTACGCGGCGCTTGCAACAGTAATTGGATCGAACTTATTGTCTCGCCAGCTGCGCTGAGCGTTTTATTTTGCACGGAGCGCACCTAACATTTATTATAATACCAAATTGGGTATTCTTTTGCCGGCCTCAGCTGCCCTGCCGCCCTCCTGCGCGCATTCTGATCAGCTGACTCGCGGCGCTGTGTCGGATAATGTCATGGTACTTACTACTACTCCCGACGTCCGTAATGTTTATTTTTTACTCATTGCGAATGTGTATACGTTTTGTATCATATCGACAACTCTCCATGTCGAATAGGTAAAATATTTTTGGAACCGACAACATTGCAATCCGATTAACGAAAATTATATCTTTGGTCGAGTCAGTTTTTTTTACAAAACCAGATTCAATTAAAATTGTCAATTCTCATTTCAATATTTACTAATATTGGACTCAAAATACTTTAAAGAAATGTTTCAGACTTTTTATTACTGAATTTTTAAAAATAATATATTTATGTAATTTTGTTTGTTCTGAGCTCAATTTATTACTCACTAATATATATTCATTCAGGTTGTAGAGAAAAGTCCTCATTTTTTAAGAGACAGGTCGGATTCGCACCTCTTTCTCAGCTATCGCGCTCTAGTGACGAACCGATTTGCCCGTCGTGTCTTACCGACCAAAAATGTTGACCGTTATTGGCTCGCATCAATACGTCATTTCGACATACTTACATTTTACCCTTTACTTTACTTTGCACGTTTATAGTGAAACCGAAGCTCATGCGAATTACAAAAAGCGTTTTTCAAAATAACTTTACTGCTCTTTCTCAAATATTGGTAGAGAATAGTCAAATTTGCACAGTAACCCCGATACAAAAATTCATCCGCGCAAAATCGCATAACACTCGGCATTTCATTGTTTAGGCTGTAGGCACTTCGACGAGTACACTTCTCGTGTCAGCAGCGGTCCTCGCCGCTACCGCTGCCGCGCCGGCGTGAGCGAGTGTCGCCTTGGGGCAGGTCAGGCCGGTCCGCCCGTGCTGATTGACGTACGAGTATCCCGCCGTGCCCCTTCTCAAATATATCCGGATTGGTTTTTAGTATGGTACTCCGTTGCAATCAGGAGAGTCGAGATATATGGCGACTATCTGTTTAAAATTACATAAATTGATATTGAATTCACGCGAGAATAGAGAATACGAACAAGTCGCATGGACATGTTGTGATTGTCTTGAAATTAGCTTATTTCAGATTCCATCGTCTCTTTTGTAGTGTCAAGTATTCATAGGCATTTTCACAATAATTGATTTAAGTCTTTTGATTAATAAGTATTGTATGGTATACCTATCAGAGCTTCTGAAATTCTAGTGGGACGGCGTCGCCGGAGCCGGCCGTCGTGAGCCGAATCGGGTTCCGAATCGGGTTCCGAATCGAATGCACATTAGGACCGTTGACGTCAAATAAATTACAAATGAAGGTTATTAGTGTTAAGTGCTCTAACTGTGATTCTATGTTTCTAGAGTGCGTGTCATACAGTAACGTGACATGTCGCGTTAGAAGAGTTAGTGATGCTCGGTTTTCTTTGTGTATATTTATACATCTATTATGGAAGCTCGGGTCTTGAATTGGGAACATTAACACTGCACATTCTAATTATGTTGAAAAGTGTTGATGTTATAACGTTGTAATTTTTTCAACTTTTAGACATTTGTTTATTATATTTAAAATAAACAAACGTGGACTTCAACTAAACACAGTAATATAATTAATTTGTATATTAATTTTATTATCAAATGTCTCCCTTCCACAGCATCGTATTACATTTATCCCTTCACTGTTAACTTTTGTTGTGATTAAAATTATCATTATCGATAAAACACAGAGCGACAAACAGATGAGTACTAATTTATCATAATGGATATCGCTTGAACTCTGTGCCGAAGATAAAATATCGCCAGCTGATACGATTGGTAAATGAAACCCCCCGAGCCCCTGCAGTGTGCGCTCACTCGCATCCGGTGTTAATTCATATGACGCCCAGTCGTACAAGATGCACTTATCGCAGTTTACTGTGTAGGACGCTATATTGCTTGAGTCTGTCGGATCCAGAACCACCCTCCGTACAGGGCGGTGACAGGGTTGTAACACATTTTACGTGTATTCATAGTTTTGTTAAATGTGTAAAACTTTATTTAAGAAATATATATTTGTATTTTTCAAGTGGTATTTATTTTTATGACTTTTTCTTTGTGAGTCTTGGATTTTTTTTTAGTCGTCATGAGCACAGCATCATCACTGGGAATAGCTAACATTTAAACCACTAATATATATATATATATATATATGTATATATATATATATATATATATATATATATATATATATATATATATATATATATATATATATATATATATATATATATATATATATATATATATATATATATATATATATATATATATATATTAGGGTGTCCCTTATATGACCAAAAATTTTTTTTTTTCAAATTTCGAAATGGGTACCCTTTACTTTTTTTAGTAATGCTATTAGAGTCTTAAATATAAAATTTCATCTTTCTAGCATAATTGCAACCAGTGCCGACCGAGCTTCAAAGTTTAGTAAAAAACGTGTTTTGTCTTGATATTTCGGTCTGGTATAAAATCATTATAAATGCAATAAATTAAGTAAATAATAATAAAAATTCAATTAGATGAACATTAATCTTTAATCAAAAACATAAAGTAATAACAATCAGCCAGGGTAACTTTTTTTTAGAGTTGTTTTTTTACAGTCCGGATACAATTTTCTATGTTCCTGGACACAGCGCAGCAAGAACTGTTTTTGTTCTTCTTCAGCCGTGATAAGTCCGTTAAAATCTTGCATCATTTTAACAGCCCTTTCAGCAGTATCATTCACAACTCTCAAATAACTTATTTTTCTTTTAGCTTCCAGAAAAGCAGCATTATTATTCCAGGAAGATACATCTTCCTTTAGAAAACTGTCGTCGATCTGCAGTCGTGATAAAAATTGTTTGCTCTTTTCCGATACGAAATTATCCAGTGTTTTGCCTGGAAAAAAAAGGAAAATAAGATAAATAACAAATAAATCTACAACAATTTAAATATATCACAAAAAGTCAATTAAACTTACCAAACAACCTTTGGGGCAGTTCTTCCTTTGACGGGTCATAGCGTTTGCTAAAATCTGAGGTTTTGTCCCGGTTGAAGTTGGCAATCATTTTCTTTTTAGTTTGGTTATCAACTTCATCATCAAACAGTGATAGAATAACTGTCTCTTCACATAAATACCACAAGTGATGGCTAAACTTGCTTATAGAAGCATTAGAAATTGTTGCGTCAACTTTTTCGTACTCTTTTAACATCTTCAAGAAGCGCAAATCTTGGTTAGGTGCTTTGATCGCCACTGTACATTCGAGCCAAGGTTTAACATACAACACCACGACAAATAAGCAAACATCTTGTAGAGCCTTTTTGTCCTTCGCAGTTATTCTGCATTGTGACTGAAGTGAACATATTTTTAAAGAATAGATCGCTCTCGCCATCCAGCGAGCCTGATGCATTGCTCCGGGGGGCCTTAGTTTTAATTTTTCCTCTGTGTCTCCTCCCAAAAATATTACGCACAGTTCGACCAATTCGCGGTAGTCACCTCTTACATAACCTTTGTCTAATTCTGTATTATAAAATATTAACAAAGCTTGAATGTCTGTCTCGGCAACACGTTGTTTTACGAAATTAAGAGATGGTTCAATGTTACTAGCGTCGATGTTTTTCCAATTTTCTCTGAACTTTTTAAGCATTGGAGTATCTGGGCTACTAGTAATTTGCTTAATTTTGCTTTCAAAGACAGCTTTTAGGACCAATTCATAAACATGATGACGACAGGTGAAAAGCAGAAATTCTCTTCCTAAAGTTTGCTCCAAAATAGCACAAGCTCCATTGAAACGGCCAGTATTGGAAGCTGTTGTGTCGCAGCACATTATTTGTACTTTATCGTGAAGGTTCTAGTCAAAGAGAGCTGTTGAGACAGCCTTAGCTTGATGTTTTTCAGAAGAATGTTCTAGTTTCGGCACTGCAAGAAGCTGTTCCTTATCGTCAAACGAAGCAATAACTGGCAAGCGTTCTTCTTTAGAACTTCGTACATCTAACCCGGGTAATAGTTTTCCATCCCAATGGACTGTGACTACGTCGGGTACATTACTTCCAAAGAAGTCAGATTTTATTGCTTCTGCCCTTGATTTTCTAGATTCAGCAGCTAGTGGTTATCTTTGTCTTACAACCCTTTCATCTTCTTCCAATCGTCGTTGTTTAGATCTATCTTCTTTTTCCGACAATTTTTTATCAACACCACCTAAGCATCCTGGTCGATCTGGCTCTCTCTGTTTCATTAAAAATAATTTATCTTACTCTATTTTCATTCTCTCAAAAGCATCAGCATGTGCAATATCAAACAAATTATCAAGATCAATTTTGAAATTGTTCTCACGGCTCTTGAACGTAACCTGAGTTTTCTTACAATTTTTTTTGCAACTCTCTCCAAACATGATATAAATCAACAAGTTTCTTCACGCAGTTAGGATATGCCCTTGTTGGAATTCTTGCTTTTTCCCAATATATGATGCACTCCCTAATCACAAGATTTGCACTTTCACTAACAATCAGTTTAACCTCGCGAATATTGTAAAATAGGACCGAGGGAATTTGTCGATTAGATGGTAATTTTGCACCATTTATTTGATATCTAGGCAAACCGATAAGGAAATTATTTTGTTTATCACTCCGTAATTCCACCGACATGTTAACGCACTAAACAATGGAGCACTACTAATCTCAAAAATCACGTATGAAATGACAAATAAAACATGCAGTTACAAGTCACAGCGCAGTACTTACGCAACTTGTATGGACAAGTTAAAATCGCAAGTCGGCACGGGTTACCGTTTATAAATCGAACTAATATTTTTTTCTAGACAATATAGGATTATTACTAAACTTTTAAGAAGGTACGCGTAAAAAAATATTGAACTTGAATTTTAAGGGACACCCTAATATATATATATATATATATATATATTACCCATGGAAGTTAAAATTAAACATTATTGGGAATTTTATTCCGATAGTATGATATATTTTTCGACCCGCAAACCTTAGAAGTTGAACTTCCATGAATGTTTTTTTTCTCATCCGGCGGTTGTTTTTATTATACGGTGTGTGCATTAATTTTTTCGGATTTTCTAAGAGATGTCAACTTTTGTACCAACAAAACGCAATTCGCGGGAAGCTTTACTTTTCTGTTACAATTAGAAGAAAAAACCAGCTGAAAGTCACCGATTGCTGTGTGAAGTTTATGGTGAACATGCTCCATCGCAAAAAACGTGTGAGAGCTGGTTTCGACGCTTTAACATTGGTGATTTCGATGTGGATGACAAAGAACGTCCAGGCCAACCAAAAAATTCGAAGATGAAGAATTAGAGGCATTGCTCGAAAAGACTCATGTCAAACGCAAGCAGAACTCGCAGAATCATTGGGAGTTGATCGAGAAACAATTTCAAGACACTTAAAAGCATTGGGAATGATTCAAAAGCAAGGAAATTGGGTGCCACATGAATTGAAGCCGAGAGACGTCGAAAGGCGATTTTGCATTTCGGAAATGCTGCTTGAACGCCACAAAAAGAAGTCGTTTTTGCATCGTTTCGTCACTGGTAATGAAAAATGGATTAGCTACGACAACCTGAAGCGTAAAAAACCATGAGGTAAGCCCGGACATGCATCAACATCGACGGCCAGGCCAAATATTCATGGCGTCAAGGTAATGCTGTAAAGTTGGTGGGATCAGAAGGGTGTCATCCACTATGAGCTGCTGAAACCAGGCCAAACTATCACGGGCGAGTTCTACAGACAACAATTGATGCGTTAGGCAGAAAAACGGCCAGAATATGCGACCTGGCACGAGTCTGTAATTTTCCATCATGACAATGCTCGGCCACATGTTGCTAAATCGGTTAAAACCTATTTGGTTTTCCAGTGGATCGGAAGTTCTGCCTCACCCGTCTTATAGCCCAGACCTTGCCCCTTCCGACCAGCACTTGTTTCTGGAATACGCTTCACTTCAGAACAGGGTATCAAAAATTGGCGTGATTCTTTCTTGGCTTCAAAAGGCGAACAGTTCTTTTGAGATGGAACCCATAATTTGCCCGAAAGATGGGAAAAGTAGTGGCTAGCGATAGACAATACTTTGAATAGAATATATTGTACCAATTTTTTTTAAATAAAGCTCCAATTTCACGACAAAATCCGAAAAAATTAATGCACACACCGTATATTAACAAATGTTATATAATAAACCACCATCACTTCAATTTGCAAAGCTTTTCAAAATGATGTATTTATTATTTAGCACTGAAGTTTGCTCCGTGTGCCTTATTCATCGATTAAACTTACCCTGTTTTAGTTAGGGAACTATAATCATTATGACATTTAATTCCAAAACCATTCCGCGTCCCGGCGGGGCCTTGAATCGTGGGGGGCGCAGCCGCCATGTGGCCCTAATGACGGGCGGGCGGCCCCCCAGCCCTGATGGATTATAGATCCACAAGAGTACCTACAAACGCCGTAGATCGCCATTATCACCACCCCACCCTATTTTTCTGGCAATCACTTTGTGCTGCAGTTTGTCTATGCGTGCTTTAAACGTTGTATTATTATTCTATATTCCCCAGCCGATAGCACGATCTACAATATATAATATGTAACAAATGATTCCCGTCTGTCTGTTCAATTTTTTTTTTTATTAACAATGTAAAGAATATTTAACCGGGAATCCCAAGATTGCATAGTATGCGCTGTGGTTGTTTTTTTTTTAATTACTGTTAATTAGAGTTTACATTAGTTATGATTTCATTATGACATGAATGTAACTTTTATTTGACATAAATTAAAATCTAATTGTCACCAAGAATGTACAAAAAGTTTATAACGCATCTCACAACATTGATATGCTGTATTCCTATTTAACGACACGTGTTGTGAATACCTGCACAATTATTTGTAAGTCAGATGGAGCGCACGGATTATGACGTCACATCCGTCGTGTTATTTTTTTCAGGTCAAAGTTCGTTTCAATCTCGAAACACTTTTTCCTCGCATAAGATATCCAGAATGTTATGATTTTCAAACTATACTGTAATATAATTATTTGTGGTAATCCGCGAAACTTAATTGTAAGCATGTTCGCTTCAATTTCATTCTTAAATATATTCTAGGCAGACAATAATTTGCCCGCAAGAACAGATGGACGGGAAATTCTTTAACTGGCAAAATAATTGGCGATTTGCTCGTGAATAACTTGTTATCGAATCATGTGCGTGTCAGACCCAATAATGTATTCCCGTCGATACGCCGCGACCGACGTCTTATTTACATTTTTTTTTTTTTTGGCGATGGTGAAAAGTGATTCGAAATAATTACATTTTATCGGATCGCGATCGTATAAGTGAACTATTATCGAATTGCACACAAATGAGAGGCGAGCTCTGCACTGATGTGGGAGAGGTGGCCGAGATGGATGCAACGCCACCTCAACCCGAGGCTGAAGCGGCTAACTTAACCTGACCGCGGGCGTAGACGATAGCTAGCTTCCCGTGCTAAAAGACAGGAAGCTGAATCGTATAATATATTTATGAATGGACTAAGTATATCTCCATGAGCGGTAATCGCTTTGGGAGGTCAAGAGTCATTTACTGAGTCAGGAGTCAGTCAAAGGGCTCTACGTTATATTCCTTTGTTTCGTTCCACACTTTTTTCCTTGTTTTTATTGATATTTAAAATAACTTCACGGTGTACTGTTGTATCTTATATTTTATTTTAACAGGTTTTAAGTGGTGGGCGACGATCAGATCAGTTAGTACTGAATTTGTATACCTTGTTTACAAATAAGCAATACATTTTTTTTTAGAAATAAAATATTGATTTACAAAATGATGTACCACTGCAAAATCACCGAATAAGTATAATTTAAAACTTTATAAATTCTGTCGTGCGTGGCGCTAGTACCGATCGATGCAGCCTCACTGAAGGTGGCCGGTGGGTGGATACACCCGGTCGGGCGGCAGGTACTCTCCACGCGAGTCCGCTCGGCTTAGAACAGGTCTAGTGAAATAAAAACAGGTTTTCCCGAGTGATCTCAAACGGCTGCCGTGACTCAGGTCTCGGGTCCACTCACCGACTAACTCGGCGTTTTTAATTTGCTCTCGTGTCGTTGTACCCTGGAGGATCTCCGAGACGTGCACCGCCGCGGCCGGAGGAATGCGATACTAACACCGACTAATCCTTCTCCGATAACAATATATCTATACAGCATGCAGAGCTTTTTGGGGCTCGAAAGATTGGAGGTCAGTGTAATCGATACGATCGCGACCGATAAAGCGACTTCTTTCCACTTCATTCGATTGTTGACATTGTCTTTTATTATAATAAGAACCTTCTTCCACTATTTTTATGTCGGTCTTATTTGTCCGGAAATTTTCTTAAAATTGAATACTGTTGTGTAAAGCTTTTCTAGCTTGAAATTATATATTAAACACGTAGAAATTAATTAAATAATAGTGTGCAGATTCGCTAAGAAGCCCCAGAGTTTCCGTATTCACTCTTTCTTAACACAGGTGAGTACTATTTTTGGCAAGACACGTTGTTACGAGTTCCGAGGCTCACGTGGCGATGTTTCCGTGGCTCAAGCGACTTCCTTCCAACTTTGATCGATGCGGTGCGTATTGATTTGCCGGAGTGACGGCCGAGTAATCTTCCCAAGATAACATTTGACTCGCTTATCGGACAACGCCCTTGGTCTTTTGTTACGAAGTCGTTAAAATATCGATAAAGTATTTACTAGGCATACTAATACACTATAGTTACAAAAACATCCATTTGTAACAATATGCATCAGTGCTCAGAATGCATAGAATTCAATAACAATTAACCTGTTCTCGGTAAGCTTTGTGCAGTTCTCGGGAGTGGTAGCCGCGTTGCACTCGCAGTCCCCCCGGACGTCACTCGGCAGGGCAGTGGCCTGCGCGGGACCCGCTCGTGACCCGCTCGTGACTCGCCTCTGCGGTCAGCTGCTTTTCCAGAAACCTTCTTCTACCCTCTCTTCGTGACGATCGTTTCTGGCGTGTCTTCTTATACGTCCAACTGATATATGATCAATGTTTTCTATAATTTCTTCTCGGACAGTATTTATATTAATCTCACTAAAAAGTGATGATTAGTTGTAAATGCAGTGGTATCTGTCTATTTTATTTATTTTCTTATTGATAAAACCGCAATTTCGAGTTAAATGACTATGCCGGGCTGTTTCGATCACTTGAATCGTCGTTTTGATTTAATAAATCATTCGAAGCACTCCGTCGTAATATTGATGGTATTGATTTTTACGGTAATTGAAAAGAAAATAATGGTTGCGATCAGACGCTAACGGCTTTATTCTTGACATGGTTTATAAATCAATTTATTATCTTACGTGTTATTAAATTCGTTTGATGAATGTGCTAAATTTCAAAAAGGTGTATACATGTATCCTAACAAAGTTTCTGAATCCATCAATCCATTAGATTAAAATTACTAGAATTAAAAGAAACAACCGATTACCTGTTGGATAAGAAATAAGGGGGGGAGCTCATGCGTGTCCATCAATATACTCGCGGAAGTGTTGGGATTGTCGAACTCCTCACGCGCAATTCTCTACTTACATCAGAAAAATAAGTGCGTAAATAATTCGAATTAAAGTTGCTAATTTAGAGCGTCGTTCTCAATATGATAAAAATATTTCTCTGATAGATACGGAGACAGGGAGTGTTGAATTTTGTAAGACTTTTGTAAGACCTTTATCATACATTAAACCACATATGACTGTTTACTATCGTATTATCATTGCTTACAATTATTTTTTCTATTTTCACTGTGATACGAATTAAATTCCATTTAAACTTTTCAAACAAATCTTAAAAAAATACTATAGAAGTGTATTTAAACTCTATCAAATAAAATAAACAATTTTAAATTATTGATCTAGTCTCATAGACCATTTGTTTTTGTTATATCTTACTAAATACTTGCTTTCGGTTACAAGTTAAAATTTCAAACCTTGCAAGTTTCAGTGAACCTATATATCATAAAAAAATTAATTTAACATTTTTGGAGAAAAAATATTCCTATCAAATTTAAAATTTCCTCACTATGTTATGTTTTTACCGAAAATATATATTTAGTTTTTTGTATTAAAATATTTAAACTATTCATAATACAATCCTACGTATGATGTGACGTATCCATGCAAACGTGTGCACGTAAAACCTCTGAAATCACCTGTACATAGTATTTTTTTGATGGAGTGTCTGCGTCGCTCCCGCTGTGGGTTTTTACGTTGTTTTCATTGACAGTATTTGCGTGCACGTATAATACTCGTAGGGTCTGCGGCCGCGGCGGAGTCCCGTCGCCTCGGCGCGCCGTATGCAAATGCCGCCGCCCCGTGATTATGGATTGTAATTTATGTTTCCTCTCGAAGCTTGTGCGCCCGCCCCGCCCCGCCCCGCCCCGCACTCGCCGCGTGTGCGCTCTGCTCTGCTCTGGTACCCGACGACTACCTTTTATAGGATCAAATTTTGAATCATAATTCTTTTTAATTACTCGATGGTCTTACCTCCCTAAAACTCGCATTTACTCGCAATATCCGTTATATCTACCGTCGCATTCTTTTTTAAGCTACATTGATATGAGTCACAAAAAATATTTTATGCCAAAACCTAAATAATTAAACAAATAAATTAAATATTTATTTTAAGCACACGAGCTAAATTAAAATTCTAATTTTTCTATGTATACAACTTCCTATATTATGTTTTAACGTATAACCGTTGATTAAACTACTCCGTAGAATTTATTTGTTTATTGTTGATGAGTAACAGAGTTACAGATATCTCGGTAAACTTTTGCCTTTGGTATCATATTTCTGTCATACGATTGTACTTACCCCTCAAAGCTAGGATATTCTAATGGTGAGCTTTTTTTCCTCAAGTACCCATTTAAGCTTAACAATATGTAAAATGGTCATGTAATTATTTTTTCCGACCAAATGCATCTTTTCAGTATTAAAAATAGTTAATCGCGCGTCGGCCGAGACCTCGGGCTCGGAACTCGCGCGCCTCCGCTCGCTATGCAAATGCTCTCCTTATCCGGCTACTTCACATTTGATTTTTAGATTTACGGAATAATAACAAGATCAAGGGTAATATTAATGTTAATTTAATAGGCACTGGTTAAACCGAGCGACTCGCCTGCTCCGCCACGGCCTGTTTTTTCGGCAGGCGATCGTGATTTTTTTTTCACCGACTGAGTTACTGTTTGCAGTGTCAAGGTCTAACTTCCACCGATGTAGCTCATGCGGGCTTATTCATCGATTCTCTATAAATAATCAATGAGTCCTATACTGTATTGTTTGTTTTACAACCTATACTTTATAAATAACTCTGTCAAGACATCAACGGTTTCGATTATTATCTTTTCCGAGGTATGTAATTTGTTACAATGACGTATCCCCGTCGCTGTTGTTGGAATAGAATAATTTACATATTTTTTTCTCCGAATGCATAATATTCTAATACTTCTTATTACATACTTTCATGTTAATCAGATATAATTTTTCGTCAATTCCGCACTGTGTGGATCTAAAATTTTTGCGTACAGATAATATTGTTACCACTGTTAAGTCTACTTCTACTAGCATTTTACATTTAATCCGCTTAGACTAAAGAGCCCGTGAATATTGAGTGCCAGGTATAGTTAGTGATCTTCTTGGAAGGCGTTGTCTTGCTGGGTTTGCTGGCAATTGTTCTCTCTATCGATAACCTTTATCCAGTGTCGCCACTTGTCTTTCTTCGTCTATTCTATATAAAGTATTTCTAATCTTTATTAACAGTTTGCTGTTCTAAGAAGACTTAAGTATGCCGAATAAATTTGTTCATAATTTTTTTACCGTCGTAAATCGAGAGTAACTAAAATGTGTGGACAACTATTGCATTTTCATGCGTTAAAAAGTTATCTTCGGGTTCAGTATAAAAAAATTATCTTCCAATTTCTAATTTTTTTTCGAATTATTTAATAGTTAATAAAAGTGCAACTTCATCTCGAGTCAGCCAATAATTTTCAGCGGCTCTTCTATGATCTTTTGATTAAATGTTAATTGTGCGAATCAATGTCCAGCAGACCCCGATTCTTATTCACTTCTCTTAGAGAACTATCTTTCATCAAGCAAATCGATCGTCTCGTCTGGACGACATCTCCACCAACCTCCAAGGCCCTCAGTGTCCTCTACAAGCCGAGGACTTCATTGACTGACTGACTTACGAACTAACTGACTAGTACTATTCGCATACAAGTTCCAGACATTGTGTTTTGCTTGACTATTGAAAATGCTACATTTTTAAAGTCTCTCGGCGGTTAATATCATTTTCTCAAAATTGTGGTTTTCGGTCTACTTTTAGATTTTTGTATACTTTTTTTTTTAATTAAATAGCTAAAAATATTTTTAAAAACTTACTATTTTGTTTAATTTTGACTGAAAAATGCATACATATATATTATATGGAATGTTTTCGGCCAAATATAAACACGCGTGAGCTTAATTCCTATCAGTCATGGATTAAATTTGGACTTTGCAATGTCTAATTTCTTTATTTACTTAGCAACGAATAACCTAAAACCTTATTTATCCGTGTATCCACGTATAAACGTGTCTTGATCGCACACATACTCGTATTAATAAATTGAAGTAAATATTTCTAATTAAAATTTTATATGTGGTTAGTTTGGGTTATCGGAATAACATAATATTTATTATTAAAAAATCTTTTTATTGTGATATTATTACTGGTTTCCAAACAATGTGATACAAAAACATGAGACCGCCATTCTACGTGAACCTAATTAAAAAATGTTCCAGCACATAATATGTACGCACACGCTTAGCGCATACCAATATTAACCGGCGTACAATGCGGCCTCACCACACGCGCCCCGAGGCAGCGCGGTGCCAGCATCGTGTGGGTACTCCCAGGCTATCTTCAAAGTTAAATCGCACATTTGTGTATTAATTTAGACCGACCATGTGCTCGATGGTCCATTGATAGGAAAGCCGGCGCACTGAGTGCCGAGCCGAGTACGCGTTCCATTAGTCACGCTCATTGACTCCGTACAATTCAGCAAGGCGAGGGAATACGGGCGCCTTCCAACCCCTTCAAACGCACGTATTTATTTACACTACTACGCCCAGCTTGCCGGTTGATCGCCGACTATTGATTTTTCTGTCATTGTATTAAATATTTTCACTTCGGCCTTCTCCGTCGAAGCCGCGCTTTGTTCGTCGGCGAAGAATCGAAATAACGGTGAAAAATGACACGCGGATTGTTTATTGAATGATTGCTATGTAGTGGAAAAAGCGCAGAAATTTTTAAAACGATTCAGAGTTTATTGATTTTTATTCCAGTGATTGCATTATTTACGTTCTCGCTAACAACGAATTTGCGTGGGATCCTTAAACTTGAGTCTCAGTACACTCTCAACCTTTTCTTAAATTTATAAATGTAGTTTAATTAAAATTATTTGTATTTTTTAGTATTACTACTTAAGCATAAGCTTCTTAATTATTTTCAGTAACGCTTTTTTTTTTTCAATTGCCAGGTGAAAGCCACAATTTCATTAATTGAACTAAACTGTGATTCCGTGTTTAGTTAAATGCTTATTAGGCCTATCGATATTCGTAGATGAAATATATTTTTTTTGTGAGTATTTCCGTATCTATTGCCGTAAGTAACTAAAATTTTACTACAAGTACTCGTATGTGCATTATTGTACTCACACGTATTACCATCGCACTAATCAAGTGTATAGTGTGTTATGGTAACAATCGTCCCGGCACGCAGCGCGTTATTGTCGCACGAGCGTGCCCGTGCCCGTGCAGAGGCCGTGCCCGTGCCCGTGCCCGTGCCCGTGCCCGTGCCCGTGCCCGTGCCCGTGCCCGTGCCCGTGCCCGTGCCCGTGCCCGTGCCCGTGCCCGTGCCCGTGCCCGTGCCCGTGCCCGTGCCCGTGCCCGTGCAGGGGCCGTGCCCGTGCCCGTGCCCGGGCCGGTCCTCGCCTGCGCCCGATTTAGGTCCGTCGTGCCGCGCCGGCCTCGCTCCAGACCCAGACGGGCGGCAGACGCTCCGAGATGACCTCAAGTCCCGGCCCGCGGATCAGCGCGCGGCATCTCCGACCGCGCTTTCGTTTGTTACTAAACGCTCCGTTTGAGCCCGGAGCTCGGAACCAAACAAACGGGCCGAAGGTATTCCGACCGACGCGCAAGTTGCCAAATCTAAAATCTAAAATTCAGTCGACGGTGAAGCGGCAGCTGGCCGGGCGCGGGCGGGAGTTTTCTGATTATTTCAAAATCGGTTTAGTTTTCCCAAGCTTTTATAGCATTATTTTTAAATCGATACTTTGAAATTTTACTATCAATTTATAAGAATTTCAATCTTTTTGACAGAGAGTGCTCAGTGGAATTCCATTTTAATATTTTTGAATATAATACAAACAGAGTCAATGTTTCTGTGTCAAAATCTGTTTGATAATGCCAACGTGAAAGAAACCGGTCACTAATAAAAACAAAAATGTGGAAAATCACTCAAGTATTTTATTCAAAAATATCAATTTATAAGTTTATATAAAGTATTTTTTTAAATTCGTGATACTTTGTGTCTATTGTAGCATACATACATAATCGTTTCGAATGATCATTGAAATAACATTTTAAACAGACTATGTATTCCCACAGATTTGATATGATCTTCCCTAGGATGTACATTTTTTAACAAGTAGCGTTCGTAGAAGGTATGCAGTGTACTGCAGATTGACTGAGTTTGGTTTAATGCTGATATTATAAAATATATGATTTTATTATACTGGAATAATATACCTCTTCTACGCTTTACCCCCACGGATAAAAATAATTGTTCAATGCACACGTGTGGCTTTTTTAGTTGATAATAGTTAGGTTTATTGTATCAATGCTATTCTTAATAAGAACTGATAAAAGGCTTTTGACTATTTATCTCCGAAATCCGCAATTCAATTAAGATTATTTTGCTCTCAATACTCAGGCACTTTAGGGGATGTCATGAGTGATGACGCTTCCCGTGCAGCCAATTAAAACATCAAACATCCCTGTAATTCGATTATCGTGTGTTTGATAGGACCTTTAGTTAATAATTTATCGTCAAAATCAATTGCGAAGTAAAAAGCTTTCGTCGGATGCGTTTGACGACCCCTCATAACTAAATTACGAATCCATTATCGCGTTTTACCATGATCCCTTAAATTAGTTTTTTTCGATTGCAATATCTGCGCGGAGCATACTCCCATGCACATCATATCATATTCACCAGTGGCGTTCGTCGAGCTTTTATCCATTGTTTTTTTTGTGTTTTGTGTGCAGTACCCACGTCGGTATAAATTTACAGACAATAATTATTTAGTAGTTGCGCAAGATAGTCATAATAGGATATAAAATTATTACTAATTATTTTATAACATACATGTTGAGTAAAGTTCCGAGAAAGTTTTTTTCAAACGAACATGCGCTGCTTGTTTGCGGAAAAAGACGAATTTCAATTGTTTTGGAAATAATTATAGATATAAGACCACTGGATTTGTACGGACGGTTTTGGGCAGTGTACCTTTTCATTAAACATATTCAAAAATATGCAGTAAAAAACGTTAACATGAGGATGATTATTTGGCATAAGAATATTTATGGATAATGTCTCGTAGACATGTATTATGCTTTTAGACTTTTGGGCTAGTAGGCTGCTTTAGACATGAAAAGAAAATAAAAATAAAAATAGTGCGCAGAACATTTTTGTGTGCACTGCACGCCACTGTTGAACTTACCCTTCCACGGCAGGATGAATCACTAGCATGACATTCATTTTCATTAGCCCCATACAGCCGTCATTATTTTTATTATTGGGTTTTGTGTATTTTTGCGCGCCCTCGTCTCCCTCTCCTGCTCCCCTCTGTGTGACCACGTGTTCCACTTGTGGGGTTTTACACACCCCTTGTTTTTTTTAAAACGCCATAAACGTGAACATGTAGTACTACAGTGTCCTAATAATGGGACAAATCACTAAGTACCTCTACAATTGTACCCATGCTTACATTATAAGAGTGTCGGATTACATTTTTTATCATTCAACCCAAAAAAAAAATTAATGAAATGAACTTTCAATAAGTTTTTTTTTCTGTTATAGATGTATATTTCAGTATCGATACATTTATTTATCTTTTATCTTTTTATATTATAAGATTAATTCGAATTATTTTTCGGATGGTAATAATACAATAGTCTCACTTTTTCATTTAAAAAAAGGCCAATAAAATTAGACTTGTAAGGTGTTCTACGAAAAATGTAATCCTTGTATTTAGAAACGTACTAACGACAAGCGATCTATTGCCGTAATCTGTCAGGGGCTTCTGTAGTATTATAAATCATATTAAACATACAACAATAAATTAAACTCGGCGTACACTGTTGGAGTAGTCTGGCAGAGGCTGCAGATTTAAATCCAAACAATTTCTATTGTATCGATATAAGTTTCGAATTGAAGTTTCTTCACAACAAGCAACAAATCGATCAATCATTGTTCTGACAGTATACAATCTTAATGATATGAGTTGAATTAATAATACAAGATTGCTTCGGTGTTCTCGGGATGAAACCTTATATAATTCATTTGATCTTTCAATTATCGAGTCCAGACATGATGTATACTTTGTTATTTTTTTAATGTTAATTATAATATATTTTTGTTTTGTTTCAGGTATGGAAACAAACTTAATGAACTGCGATTCCAGTGGTTTTGAAAAGGAGACTACTCGTACGTTGCAGTTAATTCCATTAATTGCATATGCAGTTGTAATTATAAGTAATTATTTCCATTTTATAAATCTCAATAATTCAGTTTTACGTATTACTTCAATAAATTTACATTTTTAATGCAGCATTTTCGTGGATTTGTAGCATAGAAAATATTTCTTCTCGACCCTACATTTTAACAAAAAATACCAAGAATTTCTCTACATTGTTCAGTTGAACGTGTTGGCGTTACGTTTTGCTAGGAGCAGTAAATAAGTTTAAGTTTCTTGTTAAATGTCTTATTTCTCAACCGGTGTTGTGTTGCGCCGGCGATTTGCCCTTTTCAAACAATTACTTGTAACTCAATTTGTTCCGCAAAACCATCATAACAACGCTACACTCCGTTCTCGGAAGTGTACGGGCAGTGGACTACCTACTATTCTTCCAGAACAAATACTGCAATATTGCAATCGGCTGCAAGAGAAACTCTTGTGTTTTAAAACACTCGACGCCTTCAAATCGCCGTATTTCTTCCAAAGGAGATGGCTCAGCCGGATTCCACAGTATCCGCGGTTTTAAAATAACTATTAGGATTTTTCAATATATACAATCGCACTCGGCGTCATTGGAAATTGAAATCTTTCCTATAGAAATTTAACGATGGGGTGATTTTAGAAATGAAGAATGGCAAACATACGCAAACTGAAATTAAAACCCACTATCTTTTAGCTCTCTCTGTTTGTAACTTTTCCATAAGTGTAAAAGTAAACAATTTTATTATTTGATGAATGAAAGTTTTGTATCTATGATGGCAAAGCGCACGCTTAGGTGTATAGTAAGTGTGCACGTAGGCTTTAGTTATGATTTGAGTGAGTGGAGAGCTGGTAGCGGGCCGTGACCGCCGGCCGCGCGCTGAGTCGAGCCGCCGATACAATTGGTTCAGCTCCGTCCGAAAGCCGAGCGCGCCGCATTTTCCGCTCTGCAGTTCTTCCCCTCCAGACAGAGAGGGGAGAGGCCCTCCGCCCTGCAGTGCGAGAGGGACGCCGGTCCCAGTGCGGCCGCCCCCCTCTCGAGGCTCGAGTAATTTCATTGTCAGATTGCGATTAAATGTAAAATATTTGTTTCTATTATATATTGCCGATTATTACCCTATGGCATGGGAAAAACGTGAGATTTAACATTTTTTGCTATTTTGTTTCGTTGTCCCGTAAGAACGTGAAATACTTAAAGAAATTCTCGTGTAAGACGTAGATCGCTAACCCGGCGGCCTTACCGGATGATCCAGGCTACGAACATCACACCGAGTGCCTTGAATCACTACGATAACCCTAGACACGGACACAAAACTCATTTCCGACGAGTGTAATCAATGACAAATATGGTTTTTACGGCCGTCTTACTTTTTTTAAAGCAATTGTGAATGTGTTGTTAATTAAATTCATCTATAAGTCGTATTAATTTATTTAATTTCAAATAGCATATTTAACTTATATTTGTTTCATCTTTAAATAATACGGTTGTAGTTGGTACCTCGCAAATATAAATTGAGCGTCACCCTCCTCAATTACACGGCCAATCCATCAAGTTCAAAATTGCTACAATCACACCTCGATGTTTTGACTCGGCATTACAGACCGCTTCCTGGCAGTCGCCTTTGTACAAATACACACACCCCTGCCTAGAACAATACCCGCCCCTGCCTTCATTAACAATTCCTAATAGGTTTTCCACCGCTCTTCCGGTGTAATTTGGGCCGAGGGTTCATTAATTTCATCATTCGTCGCGCGGTTCGTCAAATTAATTGAGGGTTGTCGATGACATTCAAATACGCATGTCTCAAAAGTATGCACGCTTTATGTATTTGCAGAAAAATTTACTATATTTATGAATTATTAAGAAGTTCATTATTTTTTTGTGTTCTTAGCATAAAACAATCCCTAAAAATAAAATATATTAATATCAATAGCCTGAAATCTGTTTATTTCTAGTCTTCAGAGTGGCAGTCTCTCCCACTCATTACCGACCAGAATCGTTACTCGGCAGCGTCATGTCTTTGTTTCTCTCGCCCGACATATTTACTTTTATTCATCAATGTAAATATGATGATAATTCTGCACATCGCTCCTCGGTAATGACGGCCCGCCCCGCGGAAGTGCAGGCGGCCGCTGCAGCACGACTCGCTCAGGGCTAATGACCCACCCCGCCCGTGTGTCACTCCCCCCCCCGTTCCGGCGATAAACATTTTCACACATTTTTATGGCTTTTCCCCGCTAAGTATCAACCCTTTTATTTTCCACCCAGCGCACACCCTTCGTGCGATAGTTGCGATATTCTGTATTGTATGGAAATTAAACGCAACAATCGTCAACAAGTCACCGTAACGATATCGGAATGTTTTTAGGACATTATTGTACGAGAGGGTTAAGGCAAACGGTGCTCGTGTCTTAATATAATTTGAGTTTTAATACTTAATGCTTAATATTGTACTAATAATAATTTTATGATGTTTTGAATAAATTTTATCGTTATTCTATTTATTATAATATAAAAGCGTATACGTCGAAATTGTGGAATAATCGAGCGGAAAGAAGCTGTCTTCATATTGAAATGGATATTAAAATGAAATTAGATATTCACTCATAACCAAAGTGCGCCAACTTATTTGTTTTTGTTTGAATCTTTCTTGTTTTTTTTTTTAGTCATTTGATAAAGTTTGTCAGAATCACAGGTGGTGAGTATCTTTTACTCTGTTTATATTTCGCGAATCTGTAAACATATTTAGCACCCGGACTCGTGTAGCATGTGTCCATCAGATGGACGAGCACGCGACCGCCTATAAATAGTCTTCTTGATTCTCCACACTCCACATGTCCTGCCCGGCCTGGGGATCTTCTCTGCGTGGGCCTCCTCTCCATATGCACCCAGTCAGTCAACCGCTGACTCCTTACCGAGTCCTTGGATACTATCGATATTCCATTCGTTGAATTCTTATTTATATTAACAGTGCACGGACATATTTTTGTAATCTGAAAATGATCAATTTTATATAAAGTGCTTCGTTTTTTTAAATCTTCGTATCGTACTAACGGTCTCGCGGTACTCGTGGAAGTAGTTCATGCATTTAAATGGCACCTTGCAGTTCTCGCCCGAGCCTATCGACGGTGTTATCGGTGCGCAGTGTATCGAGTGGCGAAAAAAAACTGCATTCTACGTCGACCCGAATATTCACGCCTTCGCGTCGAGTAGCTGTCGCGAAGTGCGAGTCAACGCATAAGCCGTGCAATAACCTGAGGGGTTTATCGGTGCCTTCGGTGTGAATGCCTTCCGAGAGAAAATTTACTAATGCATTGTATATTAAAGTGCCGAGGCGATAGCCGCTTCCAGCATATTGTCTGAAAAAATTGATCCGTCCCCGCATGTGCAATTAGGTGCCCCGATGAACGCACATGTCCGTTTTAATTCAGTTTTTTGTGTGGTGTTTTAATTGTGGCGGTGCTCCGCCGACATTATTCAGTATTTAAATTATTTCATTTAGAAGATGGGAGATAAGCGAAAGCGCCGCTCGCCCGATAGAACTACGTAAGTCCAGGCATCTCTGTTTTATATTGTGATTGATGACTCCCGCGAACGACAAACGTGTGCCGTGAAGCTCGACTCGTCGCGTCGCTTTGTGTCATAGTTAAAGTTTTATTAATATATGCTCTACTAATATGATGAAGATGCGGATCGCATGTGCTCGCTTCAAATCTACATAGATCGCTATTGGCTTTCGATTCAATCTCAACCATACGAGGAAATACGTTTGGGATATTATACAAATGTCGGTTTAGTGAAAAGGCCGACAGGACGCTAGGCGGGTGGACAAAGTCAATCCGTCGTGTCCACAATATTGCCGCAGCATTGCGAGATACGATTCGGTGTTGCCCGGCTATGACCTCCGATACCGGGACGTCCTTCCAGGTGTCAGCTAACCGAAGGGTCACCACTGCGGCCACGGAGGTGACGGGTGACACGCATTGTGTGTGCCGCCGGCAGGCTCGCCTGAGTTTATCCACCTCGCGGTTACAGGCAACATGTTTATGTGGTTTTCAAATCGACATGTATTCAGCGAACTCGTAAAATTTTAACTTTATTGGCGACTTTCCAGCAGCTTTGAGTTCTGCACCAGTCGCTCTGGCGGACTCCATTAACCTTGTTTTGTCTACTGAACTTTTACCAAGCTTTCGAGGTAAATTTATCATTTTTATTATCTCACGGTATCGATTCTTATTTCTTCCCCTAACAGTGGAATCGCACCCCCATACTTGTTCTTTGCGCGGATTTACTTCTCGTGCCGAGGCTACCGACAATATTTTGATTATATTTTTATTTCATACAGTTGTACCTCGCGCCCGGCCGGTGTCGAGGGTGGAGTGCTCCGGCATTAAACATTGACTACGGTTAGAGGGTTCTCAATAAGGAAAGGCACTCGTCATTCTTTGATGTCCCTTGGCGGAAAGAGGCAATCTAAACTAAAAGTTTCCTTTTTGGAAAAAAAACCTATACTCACGATAAAAAATGCTTTAAGTTCCCCGAAGGGGCTGTGCACAAACTTCTACACGGAAACAAAATATTTACGTACTAGAAGTTAACAGATACTGTATTAAATTTAAGTTCAATCGTTTTGCGATTGTAAATACTTGTTTTAAATATCAGTTACTGCAGTTATGCAACACGGCTTTTGTAAAACATGTAAGATATAGAAATACACAAAGTGTTATATACTGACGGATTGGTTAAAGTAAAAAAAAAACATTTACTTGCCGACCGAAGGACTGACAATACTGCACATAAGATATTTATAACAAAATCTTTTTACGACTCTTTAGAAAATCTCGACAACCCCTCTTATTTCTCAGAACCATAAATATGTACCTACGAGGCCATCGGAACGTTAGCGCTGCTCTCTTTGGCCCGCCTGGGGAGCGGGGGGAGGAAAACCCTGCGAAGGGGCTTACATCTTATCCTGCCCCGGGAGCCTGAGCTCAAACCAAATTAATATTGCTTAATCCCAGTCATTTTCAGATTGTTCCGCATAAGCTTCGGACGTGGCTAAATAAATATTTCTGTTTAGGGAATTGAGATTTATCTACATTTCATTCTATCAATACTACCGAGTCGAAACATACTCTACGAACGGAAATTATATTACATTCCTACGGATGAAGGGATACAACTGCTAGCAAAACCTTCGCTAGATACTCACTCTGATAAGTATTTCAATTCTCAAATTGATTCAATTTTGTCTCAACTTTGAGTTGCTAACGGTGTTTTAAAAAAGCGACTAGATAAAAGTTTAATCGAAATGAATTTCTCATCGACATTCGCGAAAGAATTCTCACGATGCACTTTTATACAGTTGTCCGGAGTAATGCGTCGACTCCATTAATTAACCTGCCCGAGGCGTCGGTGCACAGGTGCCAGCGCGAGCGGCGAGGACTGGCGAGGACTGGCGAGGACTGGCGTCACCGACCGGGTCAGCTGACTTCATCGTGAAGTAGCGATAAACACTCCCGACCAACTCAGGCGGACCTCGCTTCGGCGAGCACTATCTCAATGGTGACAATAATGCTTTTCTTTGATACGCCGCGCGCTCCTCTGTGATGGAGTACGTCTTATGGCTATATCTTTATCCCGAAGAAATTATTATACTACTAAATTGATCGAGATCGTTACAAAATGGATGCAATATTGTAATATTGAACTTCCGTCAGCCATCATTCACAATAGTTTCTGCTGGAGACCTGGAGGATTTGTTATTTGGTTTAGAATATACATAGTTTTTCATCTTTTCTAATATATATATATATACATACATAAATAAATAATGTGCGTGTGTGTGAGTTTGAGAGTGTGTGTGTGTGTATGTGTATGCATGTATGTATGTATGTATGTATGTACATTATAAAACAGATTAATGTGTTTGATTAATTATTAGGAGAACAGTTTGTCAACGCAGCCCATAAATTGAGGCTGTGTACACTTCCACCCCAAAGTTGGCGAGTTGTTGGCCCAGTATGGCCGGCGCTACTCTCGGCCGTTGAGCTATCGATCTGGCGCCGGCCTTGTGGCGGCCGTTCACCCGCCTGCCCTGCAGCGCCGCGTGCAGCCATTCTCCATCCTCCATCCTCCATCCTCCATCCTCCATCCTCCATCCACCCCGACCCCGACCCCGCCGCATCCACTTTCGCGGCAAATCCGCCTACACCCAGAGATCGCCCCCAACACGTCCGTCAAACTACTGCTGCGAGGACTTAGCTGCAGGTTATAATACGTATATATGTGTTTAGAGGTTAAACAGTGGGTTTTTTATCTTCTTATCTAAGAGAACATTTGCGTAGGTGTGCACTATTTGTGTACAAATCAAGGGGATTTTTTTATGTACGTTCATGTCTGCTTTTTATTTCGGCTATCGTCGTCGGGTGATATTATTAGTATTTATTATAATTCAAATTACGAAACGGGGAACCGGAGATGGTGTTTTTTTTTGTATTATCCAACACCTCATAAATAAATATTGCAATTTAAATATATATTATTACAATGCGGCTCATTTTTTGTGCATCGACTAAATAGATCATGAAGCGAATCATCCGGCGCGGTGCCCCTCTATTCGCTTGCAATTTCATTTCCTTTATTCCGATGCCCCTCGGGAGGCCCTTTGTCGGGCCGGCCCTTCGCTGTTATATTTACACAAACACCTCTACTCGAATTACTCAATACGTGAAATAAACCACCGACAACCTCATTTAATTCAATGCGTTCCAATATCGAATCGAAATATATAACATGACTAGTTTTTATTTAAACAACCCGTTAACGTTTTGTCCGAGTTCATAGAAAATATTATGACCGCCTCTCTCGAAGCGACCCCCTAACTTTTTGCTGTCATCTTTGTAAAGAAAAATGTTCATGGTAATGGAGCGCCCGCCGTAACATTCACCTTGGCACCCCGACGGCCCGGCGACCGCCTAATGGAGCGAGGCGCCGACGTTCAACGAGCAGTATTATTTTTTTACACCGGCTCCGCGTTTCTCTCGTTTCGTAGTAGCGTTTCTACTCGCGTGAATGAAAGCTCGCGCCGTAGAATTCGCGGGAGCCACTTTATTCTGCGAAACTTTTATTTTTGTTTGTCAACCCGACGGTCGAGGGTGAGGACGTTCGAGTTATGAAAAGTGTGATGTGAATTTTTCTCGTAGTATTTCTTAAATAATTCAAAAGTTTCTTGTTTATTCTTGTTGCCTGAAGCGAGACAAACGACGTCCTTGAACGTTTTCTCTTTTGTAAAATAAGTTCACGCGGCATAGCTTTGCGCTTCCTACTTTTGTTAGCTTAGTTACTTTGAATAGTACTCGAAGTTGAACCGTTGGCTCATAATAAATTTGTTTATTTTTAGAAAAAATTTAACAAAGATAAACAAGTATTTGTGAGAACTAATTTTATTCAAATGTTAATTATTTCTCTAGAAAGCTATTTATGACAAAAATAATAACAACATAAGGTTCAATACATATAACAAAATCACATCTTTATTAATTTCGAATTCTCAACCAAACTTTTAGTGAATTATTGTATGTGTATTTATTATTCAATCATACTCCATACACGGCCGAACGGCTATAAATTTTAACGACATTTATACTCATGTACTTTGAAATGCACTAATCTGGTAAAATTTAACTCGATAATGTTTACTATATGTGAATATTTAATGTGACTTTATCTTCTATTGTATGCTTATAAGGTTTTATTTACTGGGAAATATTTTTATTACACTAAAATTGGTTGCAAAAAATATGCATTTAAAAATCTTAAATATAATGTACACTAGGGGTGTAAAAATATACAGAAGCAATCTCCACCAACAAGCTTAATTTAATTAAACCTAACCCAACCAAATTATATTGAATTGCTGATGTACTTTATATAATTTTATTTCCAGTATATTGCAGTTTCGAAGCACTTGGCGCTGTTTACAAACACTGAGCTCGTACTGTGACACCTCGCAACATTACCGCATGCATATTACATCGTGCTAGCGGCTCCGCACGCATTCATTTTACTCTCAATTGAATCAATCAAGTCAATGAATGCGTCGATTTAGGTTCACGCACCTTGAATTTAGAACTATCAGTGAATCAATTGTATACGTCATCGAAACGCATGTACTCGAAAATCCTATGCAAAGAGGGAAGTGCATTGATAATTTCAAAATATTCGCGGTGTGTTTATGTACAGCTATCCGACTTAAGTTTTCGTTTAAAATATAAATTTACACTTCTAGAAAATATGAATGTAGAAGAAAATCTTAGTTATTATGATGAGGTGATTAAAAACAAACACATAGTATTTCATTCCGATATTCCGTTTAGATTTCTAAACAATCAATTATTGCAGCAATAAAATGAATAAGTAACAAATTTCTCATTTTAGTATTACAAGTTCTCACACGACATTAGAATTATTGTTTTAATGCATCATCGGTTAGTAACCAACACAGGCCGCTTTAATTAGTAATAATACATATTTAAACATAAATTACAAATGGCTAGGATATTACTGTATTTATTGCAGTCTGAAGCGTTTACAAACAAAAATGGTCGTGATCTCCTAGGAAATTTGACTATTCATATTCGCTATTGATTTGTAATCTCATGAATATTTTTTGTTAATACGATATATATTCTTATAAAAAATAAATACGGGTTTTAAAACCTACTTACGCTCAGTGTGTATAAATTGTGAAAAAGAGGTATAAAATATATATCATATTAATTATTATTAAATTCTCAGTTCTGCAACGGAATTCAAGCGGTTATTCCCCAAATAAATTATAATTTTCAATAATATTTGACAATAGAAAAATATATTGTCCTAATCGTTTGACACTATTATCTATTGTATATATGATATTTCCGCCAACCGAGAATATACTCAGCACTCCCCGCGACCGAAGCCCTCGCCGCCCCGCCGCCCCGCCGCCCCGCCGCCCCGCAGCCCCGCAGCCCCGCAGCCCCGCAGCCCCGCAACCTCGCAGCCCCGCAGCCCGCCGCCCCCTACATAGGTCAATAAAGCGGGGGCGGGCCGCGGCCGCACGCAAGTCGCTTGTCAAAACTTTAAGACCTATTTATTTATTTTCGGTATTTAGTGCATTTTCAATATATTTTATCGATTAAAATATATTATTTATGTTGAAATATACCAAAATATCGTCAACTACTCAGTAACTGGTAGAAATTGCAAAATAAATGCATACATTGAATATTTAATTGATTTTGATTTTATGGATCGCCCGCCACTTTACCGTGTATCTAGTACAACTGACCTAAATTTTTAGCGTTGTCTTAATTTCTGCTCGGCAATATATATATATATATATATATATATATATATATATATATATATATATATATATATATATATATATTTAAAGTATAGAATAGACATTTTCCGGACACCCAGCTGCCTCGGCAAACAGCTGACGCCTCCCCGCCGCGGCCCGCTCCCCGCCGCGCCGCGCCGCGCCCCGCCCCGCCCCGCCCGCCGCACTCGTCCCGCAGCGGGCGCGCCGGCTAGTCGTCAGCTCCGCGTCGCGTCCCCGCGCCTCCCCGCGCCTCCCCGCCTCCTCGCCTCCGCGCATCGTAAAACAATAAAAACAAACGCCAATTACTCCGTCCTCCGTTACATTGCACTTCCCGATTCCGAGTGCAGCTCCTTTCGCCGCGTCTGAGTGAAATCCGTTCCCCGAGCGCGCCGCAGTCCCTGATGATCTCGACTGTAAAAAAAGCTTTGTGTGCATGTGTTGTCTCTCTCCCGGTGTTGGGGTTATACCTGCGATAGGAAGAACCTCGACAAAAACGGACTTCGTCTGGAGCGCGGAGTGCTTCCGCGCGGGCGCTCGCCGTATCGTCATTCGGCGCGGGTTGATCGTTTTTCAAATTCATTTTTGTAGTTCCTTTTGGATTGTGATTAAATTTAACTTTAAGATAATTCTCGTGCAGTTTTTCTCTCGCGCGGTCGCGGGCGATACAGTGATGAGTGGGCCGTGCTGATGTTTCGTTCCGCGGAGGTGAGCAGCGACCGCCGCGTGCTCTGCCTGGACCCCGGGCCCGATGCGGTGCGATGTCTCCGGGGATAATGCCTCGGCTGTCATGCTGCGACACGAATGGAGGTACAGCCGTTTTCCAGAAAATACAATCGAACGTAACTTCGCGCTCATTGCAACCTTAGCGATAATAGTAGTGATATAGTAAATAATGGTTCCTCAAATGTTCACTGAGAGGGCGCACATCCTCCTCTCGTTGGATATTTTGTTGGATGTATTTTTATAACACAGATGAAGTCAGCGCATAAGCGAATCGACTCGACGATCGGTTGCAATAATTTAACATTCTCGTTTGATTTGAGTGTGAAGCGCGCCTCAAACGTGGACACGAAAGCGCTCGGTTTGAAGCATAATTATCTAACACGGTTGGCCTATCTGCGTCAGCATAACCGGGAAACTCGTCTGCGACAAGAATCTGTGACTTATCCGGCAATCCATTTGCTTCCAACCTATTGGGCCTAATTCTCGGTGAGTGATTCAACGGGGCCGACGGAGGCCCGGTCGGTTAACCGCCGTGACTGAGTGGGTTCCGGCAGTTCTCATGACTAACGGACTCGGTTATCTTCTTCAGCCAACATTACATTAGTCACTGCAGCTCGTTTGACACTTCCCACAAGACGTGGTTCTCTGTGACCCGAATGAACGCTCAGTCGGCCCAGCATCAGGATTGTCTGTCGTTTGATATGGTAGATTTCGGAAAACTGGGACTTTCTTGTTCTACTGTCACATGGATCGTTTGCTGTAATATAAAAAAAATCAATGATATATTCACAATTGATATAAAATAAGTACGACACAAGATGAAAACGTTTTACTAACCTAATATAACCGATTCTATTACCTACGACAACATCAGAGGTGTGATTGATCAGAATTCTCTATTGCACGTTAACTTTAAAGTCAGTGTTATTTAACTAACAGTTAGAGGTGTATTTATCAATATAAAAAACTGTCATATTTCATTTCGAATAAATTAGCACAAGTCGTCGTTCCAGCGCGTACTATATGATCTGTACTATTTAGGATTTACAGCCAACAAATAATTGAAAGTTTTCTGTTACTCTACAGACACACTTTGATACTAATTGTGATGCGATCATTTCCAATTGTATACATTACATTAAAACAAGAACTGTGTACTCGTACTTAAAACGTAAAAGCTCTGTTTGGTAAGCTGAAACAACCTTAGTAATGACCATAAATACGCAAAGCCAAAAATAAAACGCTATTAAACTCTTCGTTTCATGAAGATAAACACTCGCGATTTAGTTTAACATTTTTGTTATTGTTATCAAAATTTATAAACTTTATAATTATGTAAGTTATCTAAAAATGTAACTCTAGTTTAAATGATAAAATATTGCATTGGTGAAAGTTTAAATACCTACATTCGCTTTGTTACTTCTTTCCGAGGATAAAACACGCCTCCCGGTCGCGAGACTCGACTCGTGCCCTGGGTGGGTCTGCAGCAAGACCGATCTGCAGCAAGGCGCGTACCTTCTCGCGAGTATTAAAATTTTTATTTTGAATGATATCTGTGTTCCATTAAAAAATATTACTAAAGAGCAGTATACCAATACACATTTATGAAATCCTCAAGTGTATCGAGCTAAAAGTAGACTATTTTGAGAAATCAATCGCCACTTTTCCAAAATTTTCGTTTTTCTTTTGCAGGCTTACTTATCGGACCGCCCTCGTATTCATATTTTTAAATTAAAATTAATATCAATTTTCTTATAATAATTTTTTTTTGTCCGTTTAAGATACGTTAAATATTTATATATTGTATAATATTGCCAGTATGGATTTTTTTCGTGAAATTGGAGCTTTATTATAAAAAATTGGTACAATATATTCTATTCAAAGTATTGTCCGTCGCTAGCCACTACTTTTTCCCATCTTTCGGGCAAATTATGGATTCCATCCCAAAAGAACTGTTCGTCTTTTGAAGCCAAGAAAAAATCAAGCCAATTTTTGATACCTTTATTTAATGCATACTACAAATATTTTAAATATGGTGGAATTATAAGGTTAGTACTCCAGTGAAACCGAGGAATTGATATTTGGAAGAATTTTATAACCTACCTAACCAAAAAGCATTATCATACTTTCAATTAAGTTTGTAAAGTCCATACAGATAATTGAATGGGTACCTGTTTAATGTAGTCCCAGTATCGCAGACGCGGCTCGTGGCGGGCGGGGCACACCGCTCGGCCGCCACTCCTCCACTCCTCCACTTCACTCCTCCACTCCTCCACTCCTCCACTCCTCCACTCCTCCACTCCTCCACTCCACCCCGCCACCCCGCGGCCCTGCGCCGGGCGTCACATCCGAACCGCCCGGTTCATTTAAATGCTGGACATTCCACTATTTGGTCTTCGACAGGTTTTAGTTTTGTCCCACGGACTGGAGATCACTTTGAATTCAGATTGTATAATATCTCGCTTAGCCTTTCATATTGAAAGGAAGTCTCGACCGCATTGAAAGCCTCCAACGTCTTCTACGTCCACTTTGTTTAAATCCCTATTTAATTTACGGTTCAATAACATCGATAACTTTAAATTTGTGTAAATATTGAAACGTTTACTTTTAACTGTCTCACCGCTACTCCGCCCAAAATTTATCACCCTTCATCGGTTTCCTTTACTCGTCACTTTTGAGAGTAAAGTGTCGAGGAATACCAAATTTTAGTGCTCTCAGCTATCACAGTGATTAAATAAATATTGACATTTTTTGTTTGTTTTTTGTACATATTTCAAGTAGAGATTAGAAGCGGTGTTACGTCAAGATGTTGCGGTCCATTAATTATAATTTTAAAAATAATCTACGAATGTGCCCTCTTATCTTTCACGCTTCATGGTTATAATTTGTAATATTATTACGTTGTAGTGAGTGGTGCCTTGTGTCGATTACCACCATTACTTTTTAAATTGAGCATTCATAATAATAGTTTCGTTTTGTGTACAGTTTACTTAAATATCTTGTTATTTAACTTAGCTTTAACCAATCGTCCAGTAACCTCGTCGATACCCGCTAATTTGACGCAAGACAATTAAAAACCAATCTGAATAATAAAAATAAAAAAGTATATATATATATATATATATATAAATAGTATATATATTATATATATGTATAAATAGTATATATATTATATATATAAATAGTATATATTATATATATGTATAAATAGTATATATATTATATATATGTATAAATAGTATATATATTATATATATAAATAGTATATATATTATATATATAAATAGTATATATATTATATATATAAATAGTATATATATTATATATATAAATAGTATATATATTATATATATATAAAAGGTGTCCCAAAATTAACGCATGATTTGAATTTGTCGCCATTTTTACAGTAAAGTTTTGGGAATACCAGCTGACAGTTTAGGGTTAGTAAAAATGGAGCGTTACACAATAGAACAACGTGTCTTCATTATTGAACAATATTTCAAAAATAATGAAGCCTTTTAAGACTTTACTGCAAAAATGGCGACAAATTCAAATCTTGCGTTATATATATATATATATATATATATATATATATATATATAAATATATATATGCATTAAATAAAGGTATCAAAAATTGGCTTGATTTTTTCTTGGCTTCAAAAGACGAACAGTTCTTTTGGGATGGAATCCATAATTTGCCCGAAAGATGGGAAAAAGTAGTGGCTAGCGACGGACAATACTTTGAATAGAATATATTGTACCAATTTTTTATAATAAAGCTCCAATTTCACGAAAAAAATCCATACTGGCAATATTATACAATATATAAATATTTAACGTATCTTATATATATATATATATATATATATATATATGTATATATATATATGTATATATATATATATATATATATGTGTGTGTGTGTGTGTGTGTATATAGTATATGTATAATATTTCAATTGGTTGATGTTTATTTTAATTGCACATGCTCCGATTCAACCCCTTCAATATCTGTTTTCAGTCAGCGTTAATCCTCTCGTGAGTCCCAATTTGTATAAATATTTATTTCCGTGACCACTACACCTGCTTCTTTGTGTATAAGCAGCTGTTTTGTAATTAAAGCTATTAGAACATACCTGATGATTTAGCAATTTCCTTTTGATTACGATCGTAAATTAGGGCTACAAATTGTTTTACTCTGGTACCTACGCACCGCACGCAGGCAGTCGAGCCTGGCCTCCTACCGTTCGACCTACCCACCGAACATTCTCAGCATTGTGACTTTTGGCCAATTATCCGGGCATTACGTGCTACGATTTACCGAAATGGAAAATGGGGGTCCAAATAAAAATAATTGATTCATTCGATCGGCCGGAATTCGCACGGCCGGTCGTACATCATGCGACGAGCGGCGCAACTCCGACCCGCGCCACGCGAACTCGCCATCGCCATCGCCATCGCCATCGCCATCGCTCGACGCCGAGTCGCCCGCTGCAGCGGTGAGCGGTGAGCGGCGCGCGGCTAAGCGAATCGCGCGATTATTTTTATTCACAATCGGAGCTTTGACGAACCGGGATCGGAACGAAGATTTGATGCCTCTCTGTCACAATTGCAAAGTATTAAGGCATATTTTGCAATTACCTAGATCGTTTTATTACTACAAATCTGATATTTCTTTTGTTTTGGACTTTAGTGTTTTTGCGGCTAAATAAACATGCAGTCTTCAACGGTCGGTGCCGTTACGTAGTTCATTAATTTCTTTCAGTATCCTTTCGTTTCGATGTTTAAAAATGAAAATATCCAAGAGCCTGAGTCAGCATAGCCCATCATCGTGCACGGCATACTCGTCTGCCGTTAGGACCGGCCGTCGCAGCTGAATAATTCAGTCGCGACTCGCGCGACGTCACATGTCGCAATCGCCCGCGGAGTGCAGGCGAGCGCCACTCGCCCGATCCCGTATTGCTCTGAATTGCGCTGAAAGAAGCTCCGGAGAGCGCGGGCGAGTGCAGCCGGAGCGAGCAGCCCGGAGCGCGCCTTGCTGTCCGCGCGCTAGTCACATTTACTTTCTTGCAGACGAATTCGCGTCGTGACGCGCTCGCCCGCCCGTCGCTTGCACCGTCCAACTGGTTTGCAAAAAAAGTGTAAACAATTTATGTTGTGCTGTGCTATTTTAGTCGCGCGAGAATAACGCGTCGGCCACTGGCCGCCGCTCTACTAGAGACAATCACAAAGCGTACCCTTACCGCTTCAAATTTATTCAATATTTTCGCAATTTCGTCTTCGTACTGTACGTTCGCGTTGTAAACAGTGAGGAATGTGGATATGTACAAATGGATTCTCGCGTATTGCAGCAATACATTTTGTTAATACAATAGTTGGGGTGCCGCTGACAGGTTCATTATTGCCAATTTGCGCATTAATATTCCGCGTCGATAGTGTAATCCAAAACGCTCCAGAATTCCTTTGTTTTGCTACGCATTAGTGCACTCCTTGAAAATCTGACTTGATTGGATTCTGCGGTTATTCCTCTCGGCTGCCCGCATCCTCCCCGTTATCGATTCACTCGCCTGAAGTCATCAAACCGTAATTCCTGTTGATCGGATTATATTTTATGACACGTTGAAAGTTAATCTTTGAGTACATTCCTGCGTCCGTCAATCTTGCGAGGTTTTTAGTGTATTTAGTTGATGATTACCTACTTCGCGAGCTCGATGAGTGGTCAATTTTGAATCAATCGAGAATACAATTTTGAGATGTCACAATATTGCATGCATATCTAAGCTGTATATTCCCACCTGAAAAATAACAATTAAGTTTTTTTTGTTTTCACTGTTCGAACTTATTAATTGATAAAAAAAATTTTTTTGTAATTTCTTATGAAATAATCAAACTGATGCATATTGCACATTGTACTACAGAATTTACATATTTTTATTTACTATACCTAATTCACGGTCTCTCTCTTCTATTAAAAATAGTAATATTAATAAAAAATACTCCACTGAAACGAATTATTACTGTACGTACGCTCAAAAATCGCTTCCCTAAAATCCATTATCCCCAATTGAACCTGCCAATATCTCCTCCGTCCTTGTTCCCCGCGACACTTCTCCCCTCGGACTGCGTGTCCAAATTCAATAGCGACCCTCGCCGCCCTCCCGAGCCGCTCTCCCCTGCGGCACACGGCGCACCCCTATTTCAACACTCGTTTTGAGTTGAAAACCGAGCGGGCTCCTAAAATGTGGGTCACGAACGAGCCGCGTCCCCCGAATGCCCGATTCTGTAATCGATGAAACCTTTTAATTGAACTTCGTCCGAGTCCAGAACTTCGAACGCAACTTCAATTAACTTCGTGATCAAAACTTTCTCGAACACATCTCTGACTTAATTATGCTGAGGTTTGCTAACGAGTAAATTTCGTCGTATTTCGACAAATTTCAAACGTATCCACGATTTAACCCCTAGCGAAATACGACGGCGGTGCTGATATCTCCCCATTATTGAGTCCGCTCCAGAATTCCGCAAAGTACTAAACGTCTGTATTGTTTCGAAACGCCCGAAAGATGCAGCTGACGGCCCTGACTGGGGGCACGCGAGGGCACGCGAGAGCACGCGCCGCTGACTGGAGTTGTACGCTCTCCGTACGCCGACAAGTGCGCGCTGCACATTCTTCATCCGCGAGTCAATGAACTTCGCGTATGCAAATTCGAAACCGATTATCGCCGGTCAGCTGTCGCGGACTCGCCCGTCCTTCTTCCAACCACTGTGACCCGTCGTGCCCCTGCATGGTTTTTAATACTATAATATCCAAACAATGACGTTTTTGTCGTCAGTATTTTGCGGAGGATGGGTTACTTGCGCCACTATAGGAACGGAACAGAGAAGGTGCAGTGAATTCTCAATCGGCCCTCGGGTATTATGCGGTCGAAGTTATGCCCGCGGTCTAACGATGATCTATGGCGTGGTGAGGTTTTTGCAAGGTTTTTTTTGAATAGCTTGAAAGTTTGCCATTGTGGTTGTGTATATTTTATTTTCAAAACTTATTCGACGGAGAAAACGTTAACTCCGAACCGTCGATTATCGTATGACGACTCGCAATACGCATCGAGGAACGTGAATTTACGAACTCTCGATTCGTGAATTTTATATGAAGTTTAATCAGAAACACGTCCGTAAGTCTCCGTTCCAAGACCGCAATTCGTGCGACTTGACCCGACATCTTCACGAGCGACCCGCGATATTGAGCCTCTCGCCTAGTATCCCTAGCCATCTGCCGTACCGGGGGGTCCCCTTCCTCCCCCCGAAGTCTTCGGAGCGCAGCCAAACTCGTTCCTGCCTTCCTTTTTTGCGCCCCCTCTCCCTCGCTCGCTCTCCCGGCGCACGCCTCCGTCTCTGTCGCCTCCTAGCCCTCGCCCTCGCCCTCGCCCTCGCTCTCGCCCTCGCCCAGTAGGTGCGGGGCGGCAGCGTGTGCGTGCGGCCGTGCACGCGCGCCGCGCCCGCGCCCGCGCGGCTTTGTTGATATCTGCGAAACGTTTACGTGGTTTTAGAATGTTTGGTTCGGCTTAGAAAAATATTGAATATTTTCTCATGTAATTTCATTCCAGTTCGAGCGGGAATCCCAACTGTCATAATGGTATAGACAGAAATCTTTGGTATTATTCCTTATCCGAAGTACTTCACCCATCAAAATAAATTCGTTCGCTGTCACGTTCACAACTCGCTCGCCTACACTGAAGACAATAGTCATTAAATATTTAATAAGAACAGTCTGTATTCATAATGAGACGCATGAACTGCCGAAAAGAGTACAATAGCTCCGACCGCCGGATAACACCTTTGCTTATTTTTTTGGCCCACTGGAAAGTAGTGACTTCTCAGCCGCGATCAATGTCAGCGCACCTTAGCCAATGAAGCCCCAAATATTTATTTATCTTAGTTATTGCGGTTCATTTTGATGTCCCTCTATAGTACCTGTCTGTGGGGACCGGGGGTCTCGCGAGTGTCGTTGAAGAAACTGAAGCCGCGTCGCGAGGTCTCCGCTCTCGCGCCTTCTACACTCCGGAGCTTGCGGGTGTGCCTTCCTACTTTGCTCATACATCTTACTATACATCTACATATGCTGATTTTTTTTCTACCTCAATACTATTTAACTGGGATTATCAATATGTAAATAACGACAAAGAGTAGGTACAATTTATGTCGATAATCAAAGCCCTAAAGTCTTTTATTTTACTTCTCAAATTAGCGAGGGCGAAATTATTAGAAACTATTATAAAACTATTAATGTGTTAAAAATGGTAATAATTACCGAGTTTTTTCTATGATGTATATAAATTGATATTTGAAATAAAATAATTGAGTGATTTTTCTAAATGTTTATTACTCTAACCAAGTACTCTGTCTAAAATATTGATTAAGTATATAAATTATGTTATTTTTAAGATAAGATAAAAATATACTGATTTTCACATTGCTAATGTTATAGATGTGTTATGTTAACAAAATTCGCAATATCTTTCTTGAAATTTCCTTTACCAAACTTCAACTCCAAATCCCAAAGCCACTTGCAGACAATAAAATCGCAGCCGAGTCACAATGTGTCGCGAATCTGCGAGCGTACATTTTAAATTCGTCCAAGGGAGAGAGAAAGGCTAGTACTCTGAAGATATCTTTGTCAGTGGAGTAGAAAAATGTCAACAAAAAAATCAGCGGTTAAAACAGCTTTGTGAGTTTGACTTTAAAGCCGACGATATTCTATAAATCAGAGCTATTCTAAGGTTTCAAAATATCTGCCAGGCTGTAAGAAGCTTTGATGTTTCGTAAGTGTCGCAGTATCGTCGTAAGCTAAATATTTTCAATAGCTTTAGTGTTCCAGTTCACCTGACGCCCTGGCAGTTTCGTCTCATTAGAGTAAAACTGGCTTATCGCCCGGCGGATCACACTCGGCGCATAGTGCAACTCGGGCGGCTCCGTATGACTCGGAGAATCAACGATAAATTCAAAACAATAGCCAGTCGCAGGAAGCAGACCGGTTACAAGACAGTGGATTATTTAATATGGATTTTTTTTCTAGATGTGCGAAAGTTCATAATATTATTCTCGTAATTGTTAAATGTAACTTACACATAAACAGCAACATTTTACGTTCTTATTCTTTTTTGTTTGATCAATATGTACGATTTGCTAAATATAAAATACCTTTGCATTGGAATTCCCATCTGATTTTGATATTTCGAGTAATAATACTTACCTCCAAACGATCCTTTGACACGACATTTACCTCAGACGCGGTCGTCCAAAAAGTTCACTAATGTTTATTTTACTTTAAATATCAAAGTACAGACAATGTATTCAGACGTTTCGTGCCAACAAAGTAATCTCATTTGTCAAAATTTAAAGTTAAGGATCACAATGATTTTTTTTATTTGAGCAGCACGTTAAAACCCATTTTAGCCTGTTTTATAAACGCAGATACTTAATTGTATTTGACTATAAGTCTGGATTGAGTTACTCCAGTCGGATCAAAAGTCCACACCGGACCTTCCACGAAACCCAACGTAACCTTCCATGACCGCCAATGTTAAACCCTCACATTCCACACAAAACCTTCGGCCTCACCTCCACATCCTCAATCTTGATACCGCCTATTTTAATGTCGAGCGAATGGTTCACCTTAGAAACTCTCAATAATTATTTAACTACGTGATAATAACATAATAAATAATCTTATGGCATTTGTTTTCATTCAGCGTTTATGTTTTATTGGGTAATGCAGTGGAGATGATTGCAGGAAAATTTGCATATTGAAATTGCACGCAGTTATCAATGCAGTCGTCCGCCGCAAAAAGCCGCATTCTCCGCTTCCGTCGAAAGTGACAGGCCGCGACTCCGCGGAATTCGTGTCATTTCATTTTCATCCGTTCTCTCGCTCGCTCCAAATTTGTATGGAAAATCGCTCGCGACCGCCGCGGTAGTTATTTATTACTAGCCTGCTAGGCCGCCTCCCCGTCGGCCGTACCTTCCGAGGAGTCTGCTTAGAGATTGTCAGAACCTTCTAGGGCTCCGGCTTCTAGGGCTGAGAGCATTCATTGCAAGATTGATTTAGTTTTTACTCGATATTATCCTCCCAGATCTGTGCTCTCGTGCCGTTCGTGGAATTTTCCCCTATTGGAAGGTATAAAATATGTGTATTTAATTACTAGCGTTCCCAGTGAACTTGCGGGCTTAGTTATCTTATTATTTATTTCTCCTTGTTTAACCATTTACCTCAAGATTACTGTATGAGATGAGACGTCTAATTAGATAATTTAGCTTATTCGCTAAACGTAATATTTAATACTCAAGATGTAGTTTGTTCGATTTACGCTTGAGTTTATATAATGTCTGACGTGAGATATAAACGTAGTCCACTTTAAAAATATTCAGTCGGGTGATACTACATTTCTTGTCCGCATTTCATGGCTTTATATAACCTCCGATCTCCAAAGAAAAAAAATACACTCGAAATAAAAGCAATAAAGCAGAATCTAGCCTGGAATATCGGGAAAGGTTTCTCGCGTCAGCTGTCGGGGGCGGGCGCTATTGTGCCTGGGGCCGGGTTTTTTCTCCATTCTCTCTACTTTCTGGTGCATTCCTCCCGTGACCGTGGGCGCGGGCTCACTGCCTACCTCGATACTTCATTCACAAACTAAAGTACCGACCATTGTTAATGTGCTTGATTTATATTTGCATGTTTTTGTATTGGTCAATTAAATAATTGTTTTAATATTTGCATTACGTATTTTTTTTGTCTTATAAAATCTAAAACCTGATCAGGGTTGCATTAATTATAAAGAACTTCCATGGTGTATCCAGATCTGTAGACATGTTTTATTTTTTTATACATATAAAACTTTTTTTTTTTTTTTTAAATTTTGTTTATCTAGATGCGTAAAATAAATACATACGCCATATGTTATAATATCGAAATGGTCACTCTTCTCGCGCTCTCGTTTGTGGTGTCATTAATTTATTATTATGAGATACTCTATGTTCTTTGATTGTTAATTGATTAACTTTCATATATACAATTTCGTTATTACTGAGTTGAATACTCGAAACATCTCAAAACCAATCTCGAATTGAGTAGTCGTTTTTAGCGGGCATAGCAAAACGACTGTGGTTGTGCGCTCCGCGTAAACTTTATTGCGACCCGTGCGTGGAAAGCTGTCGGATGTTTTCTAGTTGAAGCTACTCTAGCGCACCCCGAGAGGGATGTTATTATGAATGTTGCCGCATGACGGAGCGCTCCTCATTGTTGGAGGGAAGGCAGCCACACGAAAATATTCCTCATAAAAAATACTCCTTTATAGTCGGCACATTGAAATGTTTCTCGATACGCCTAGATCTGATTCCAACGGATTCTGTTTTACTCGAATGTATGGAATACGGTGTCATTCAGCAACTTGATAAATTATGTATTTTGTGACATTCCCATGGTTGGGAGTTTAGCAGGGCCATGTGTTAATTTAGTTTTCTTACCAAATTACCAGATGGAAAACGTTCATAGGGCATATCATTGATAACCATTTAACCAACAATTTCCTCATCTAGCATGCTAACCTACCTCGTTAGTAAGTTATATCACTTTATATTTGTGGGTATAAAATCACAAGAGTCAATGCTGTCATATATTACATCGTATATATTTTACAAATAGATAAATGAAGTATTATTTAAGCTTTATATTGTAAAATTCATATAATAGAACTTGCTGTAAATGTTTCTTACATAACATGCACGCCATCACCGCCCGTAATTCCCAGTACGACTGAAAATGCACACTTGAAAATTGACACACCCTCTCTTTCTTTAGATTTCTAGCATAAATGGTAACCCCTTAGAACCAGGCTTCCCGGCGTACCGGACGCGGTCGGCAATCCGACTAGACATCACCAGCGGTGATTGACTGACTGCCGTCCCTGGAGTGCCCGGGTAGCACTGATGTGTTTTGCAACATTAATGGAATCAGACTAGCTCGGAGGGGCATTGCATATTATTTTAAAGCGTACTACAGTCAAAGATTCCGCAGTTCGTGTTTGAAGCCATCGAGCGAGTAATGTGCTCGGGCGAGCGACCGTCTGCCCCGCGCGGGGCGGAGCGGGGCTTCCTAATGGGGCGATTCGCACGCCGCCGAGGATATCGGCAGTCTTTCTTTTATCGGCCGAAGACGGGAGGATGTCCACACTCCCGCCGGCTCCGCGTGCCGCTACGAAAATATCATATCCCGTTATTCCAGCTCGTTTGAGACCATTGCGAATAATCCTCGACCTACCTACGACCGAGTCACATTTAATACTACTTTATCACCGCCTTTCCCAGCGACGATTCAGTCATTTTACTATGCAAGAGTCTATCATCTCATGGACGAGACGGGCATAATTTAATGTGTATTTTAATTAAATAGCGGAATAATCATTTATAAAGAGGAATTTATTGTGATTACTTAGTTTTGTATTCATTGGTGTTTATTCGTAACACTGAAATAATAATTATAAAACGTTAATTATTTTGAAATTAACTATATTAATATGTAATTCTTAGCTGGCCGCGTTTTTATATATTTTAATTGTATTTCTCTAAATTCCTCGTGAACATGGCGGATACATCGCACCACAATTTCTTATTATCAATTATAATAACTAAGGGGATACTTAAGATATTGGTGACGATAGACGCTAAGATACACTAGTTTTTTTTTATAATTCTTGGAATATAGCTCGTATTTTAGAAAAACTTTCTCTAATATTTTTGTTCTCAAACGCGTCGCTTCACTGCTGTTTACTAGATATTAAAAGATATATGTTATTAATGGATTCATAAAAGTTAATATATCTATCGAAGTATGAAAACTGCACGGAAATGGCATGCGTCCGGTGTTATGGTAAATAAATAAAAATATGCGTGTAATTTTTTTTATTTTTTATTATGTAAACGGTAAAACGGTTTAAGTTGTTTGATAAGTTTGAATTCTCTACTTTTTTCAACGGCAACAATAACACGGAGTATAATGAATTGGAAAAACAAACAAAAACAATGAATATCATCTTAATTTCCGTGTATATCGCATTTTAAAACTTGATTATATCTGTATTTAAGTTTTTGTGAATTTTTTATTCTTTGAAAACATAGTATTTCAATGAAAACGTGGTATCTAAAGGTCATTTTATATTTAAATTGTGTTGCCTTGCTTGAATTTTCCGTGTACTCTATGTTTATTTGAATTTAATACGCAAATGAAAATAAAACAACTGTACAATGCTATTGCATATAAAGCTACACCTGTTCGAGTGCAGTAATGCTACGGGCCCATTAAATTTTCGATGATCCTTTAAATAGCAGATATGACGATAGTCGTTGACAAAACAAAACAAAATTCAAAAATAATATAAAATATTATGACCGCGGGCCGCGGGTGTGTTCCCCTCGTACCTGGCGCGCGGTCATCGCACCTGCAGCACAAGGCCACGGGGACCCGCCGCGGCCGGCACAGCTGGGCCCGCCCGCCCCGACTCTGGCCGCGCCACGCTCGGCTCCCTGTCCCTGCCCTGCCCCTGCCCCTGCCCCTGCCCCTGCATCTATTCCTCAAGATATCTCGTGAAGTGCGATAACTGATCTCCAATGAATATCTCCATTTAGATTTAATAAATTCTAGTAATCCAATGTTAAACAATCCAATTAATTGAGAACCTGTTTAATCGTCATTAGCAATATATTATATTCCAGTGTTTTTTAAATTTATTATTTTAACTATCTAGCAGCACATTTACTTAACTGAGAGGTAAACCATTGATATCTATAATGCAATCGTTAGATCGTGAACTCATATCACCGTTATCATTGTAATGCTACAAATTAATTTATTTGGAAAAAATAGTTTTAAATAAGTAAAATATCAAAATGGAATTCTACCAAGTACTCTGTCAAAAATATTGAATTTCTAAAAAAAATTGCATGAAAATACGATACTGTGAATCGTAATACATGTCACACGCTCGTTTAAAATTGTTTTATTGAATCTCAAAAGGAAAAAGTAGTCGGAAGACAGTGGTCTAGAGTTGTGTGTTGTACCCAAACCAGACTGAGGAGTTTTTTGAACTTCATTCCGCACTTATAGCTTATATGTTTAGATATTTTGATGCGGGAGTAAGTTTTGACATAATATATATCGATAAATGTACTATACTAGCTAGAAATTACGAATGTGGTGAATTCAAACAAACAGACGGACAAAGGACAGGCTACAAAAAGCCTTGCGCGGTGGTTGAGCCTATAGATTTTTTTTATTCCATAGATAATATTCCCCTTTCTCGCCGACCGCTCGGATTAGAGTAGGAGAGGGGAGGGAGGGGCGGCCCCTCAGATGCCCCCCCCCCTCTCCTCCACTGCTGATGCCCTCCTCGCTAGGTGTCGTCGGCAAACATCTGTGGGGACGTCACATAATCCCGGCTTATTTCTTACTTCATCTTTGTGATTTGTGGTACTTTTCTCCTTTCGGAAAACTTTCCCTCACTTAGTACTCAAGTGATAAGCATTCATTGGCGCTAGGTATGTGTGGGTGTTGAGTATTTCAAAATAACTCGCAGGTTTGTGCTTGAAGTCATATCGTTGGAATATGCATTGTTATAAATTTCTACATATCAATATTTTTTGGTATTATAGCTACTATAGATTAAATATGAGAAATTAATATACTCCGTCTTCTAGAAAAAAATTGTTTATTTGATTAGCCCACAGTTATAAACACTGAATTTTTTTGTAAAAATTAACACTTTTATTTATAAATATAAATAAGAAGAGGTCATTTAAATCAGTTCAAAAGTTTTTTTAAGGTTTACTTCATTAAATTATCTCTTTAAGTAACTAAAATTCTCTGTGGTTTCAACTAGTTTTTGACTGATTGTATTTGTGGACATGTACTTATAATGTATCTTGATTGCATAACTCAATGAGTACTCAGGGGAATAAAGTAATGTACACAACACATTTAATGTAGAATCCTTCAAGGCGAAGCCCACCATTAAATCACCGGGCAATGCTACCAATCTCAGTGGAATTACAAATAATCAGTACGTCGGAAGGTACTCGTGTTAACGTGATTTCCCTAGACCTGACCGCAGAGCCCGGCGAGTATTACCGCATCTATCGGCGCGAATAATTCCTATGTAATTGTGTTTTTGAACGACCGATTATGGCTTACTAAATATTTCATATCACCCATCAGTAGTAACTCTCGCGCGGTCACAGGCCAAGCTTTCTCGGGAATTACCGAAAATATCAAACTAATTTTGTTATTCTATCTGCGCGTGATAATTAGCACGATCGAACATCATATCGTGGGGGACTGTCGCCCAAATATTTCCTTACTCACGAAATATCACAATATATCAGATTTACGCTTTTTAATACGGAATGATTTTTTAGATTGAGAAGTTATTAAAGTAAAAGTAATAAAAAACTAACTAACAAATAAAAAGTAAACCATAATATCTTTGATTTTTGTTTGTGGAACTGGCTGAATTTGCTTATATTATAATTTTATATATAGTCAGATTGATATTGTTATTTATATAGTAATTAAGTTACATCTACAGCGTGGAAAACATGTAACTTAAACTACGTTGAAGGAAAAATCGTTAAGAGTGTCAAAGAAATAAAACCTTCACTTACGTTTGTAGGTGTTTTATTTTTAGTTATTGAAAGTAGAGTTAGCCGAGTGTCCGGGCACGAAGCCCCGCCCGGCCCGCGCAGCGCCCATCTCGGCTCTCGGCTCGGCTCTGACATCAGCCGCGGTTCTCTACTCCTAGGCTGGTTGATTGCCGCGCCCGGGACGTGACATCCTGTCCCTTTGTTCCGAACATCTGCCGTTTTTTCGTCTTCACGGATATTTGGGTAACATTGACGTTCTCCAAGAGAGGAGTCAATCTCGAATGTTCGTGTCTCTGTCAAATAAACGGGAAACCTCTGCAGTTGTTACAAAATTTTGATGTAATGTAACCGGTTTTTTGTGGTTTTTTTTTTTTAACTTTGGTACTCTGCTTTGCATAATTTTCTCATTAGAATGCAAATTTGTGATGTTTTTGTACTATAATTTGACAATTTAAAATAAAAAGTCTTTTCTTTTGAATATATGGCAATTTAAAACTGCTACAATCCAGCTCTCGATTCTACGGGTAATTTGATAAACACCACGGTAAGAATTAAAATATTTTTACTCTTATCTCTTGGTAATAGATATAAATAATCAATTTAAAAAATCAATTGTGTGTCCGATTTCTCTTTACATTTTTAAGAGTTAGTGTAAAGTCCGCGACCTTTAATCAGCCTAAGTGATCCGATACAAACACAAACAGAGAGCTTCCCTTTTACCTCATTTGCATGGTAAGTCAGGCACGCGTGTAAATTACAGTTATATTGCTCTCTTGCCCCAACTCGATCGGCTCTTCCCCAGGGAGATATTCAGAGACGAGAACGGTTTCCAACTCGAAAGATTTTCCCTTGATGGAAATTTTCAGTTGACTCGCAGATGAACGTTTTTATATTTTATACTTAGAACGTTGAATATAAGGACTGACCGCCTCAGTGGCAATAATCACTGTTTTAGTGGTAGAAAATATGCCAATAAAAAAGTTTTTATTACAACCTCTCATTACTAAGAATATAAAACATAATGTACAGAATATAAATATACTACAATAAATATAGCATCATACAGCTGACTGTCTAAGGGAAAAGGACCATTAGAAGGAGGTAACATACGTGGATGCGGAATTTACGCCAGTGGTTGGAAGTTGGAAGTACGGCCGAATTAGTGAGACTGGCCCAGGATAGAAATGATCACCAACCTCCTATGAGGAGAGGCACCAGAAGAAGAAGATATATATATATATGTTATATCTAAAACTTACTATATTTATTAATAATTGGCGTAATAGGTGCTACAAGTGGACGGCTGAATTGCGTTTTGTTGTTTGATGCGAGTGATGATATTCGGCGACATACCTGTATCCCCTTATACCGCACCTCATTTGCCAGCACTCAAGGGGCGGAGCATCCCGCGCCCCCTTGCAGGTAATTTGAATAGGCTTTGTTGTGGGGAGCTCTCGAGCCACCCCCGACCCACAGGCAGGTAGCTACAAGATTAAATATTCTGCCATACATACGGGCACTTGCCCACCAATCGTAGTAAAGACTCGTTATTACACCTTCTGTGCTTACTCTTAGCAATTTAATCCAAGTGACAGTTTTATCAGTCTCCATATATTTATCACCGGATTATAACACGATTTCCAGTCACACGAAATCTTATTACTATTTTATTACATCAAAAATCAACAAACTGGAGACTCCTGGACTTAGATTCCAAGTATCCTGGAATCAGGATATTTGTGGCGTATGTGCAGTTAGCAGTACTTGATTGCGTTTAAAACTCATAAAATTCCTGCAGAAAAGCTCTAAACGTGTCTGTGCTAACATTTCCTACGCGCAAATATTTCCTGCCGTCTCCGGTAGAATCTAAAATCCTTCCCTCGGCGAGAGTGCACGGAGCCCGGGGCGGAGCGCTGACACCCCTCCGCTCCCTTCCGCGTGCAGTGTAACCCGCGCTCTCCCCTCTCCCCCCCCCCCCGCCCGCCGGGAAATTGAGCGTGATGATCCCGCCTGAGCCCGCCCGCCTCGCCGTGCCCTTATGCCGAAATTCGGGGATTATGTGCGCCGTACAGCCATTTTGTCGACGTAATAACTTGTTTCGGTTGAAAGGATGCGGTCTTTTCTTTTGCACTATTTTTTAGATTCCCAAGTCACTAACTTCTCATTCAATAGTTCTTGAACATACGCAGTTAATAAAGCTTCATATCAAATAATAAGAGCTTATTGCACCCACATCACTGTTCTCGATGATTTATCCAATCGGCTAGAACTGATCCCCGTCGCGCTCATTCGAAACAGTGCGACCGACGACGTGGCATTTCCTAACAACCCACAGAAGATGCACACGGAATATGCCAAACTGAACTTTTTTATTTTATATTTGTCGATTCCTATGTAATAAAAATTAAAATATTCCTAAGTATCGTAACTGCTGCTATATTTATGCGCGCTCTGTTTAAATCAATCACGTGAAACCAAACAACGTCATATTTTTCAAATTATTACTTTTGAAGAGCTGGAAGCCGAGCTTAAGTTCCGAAGATCAGACGAGTTATTAATGTGCAAGTTTCCCATTACCGGTGAATTTATTTAATTATTGAACTACTTGTTCCTGCCGTCTGCCGTCTTACAATGGTTGTACTTTTAGAAGTTGAAGGACTCCAGACTGGCGGGGGACAGGGAGTGGGAGTGCCCCTCCGCAGGGATACAATTCATTAGCCGCCACGTTTTTTTGCCACCCCCACCCTCGGCGTGTAATTGCCACGTGTCTAATGCTTTGTTATTACTTCTCCAGTTCGCATGTGGTGTCACGCCCCGGTTAATTATAAGTTCAAGTATATATTTTTATTATTTGTAAACATTTACTTCTACTATGTTTCTGTAATACCAAACAAACACATCTCGCTCGCCAAACAAGCCGCTCATTGAATATAATACTCTCGTAGTATCTGTTAATTAAAATTTTTCTCTCTTTGTAACTTATGCATGATTGTCGAACAGTAAAAAAATCACGCGCCAGTGTCTTTGTAATATTTGGTATGCAAATAACAAATAATTTATACATTGGGATTGCGTTGCGCTATTGTCTTGATTGTATTTGGATTTCAATAATTGCGCTTGATGCTCAGTCGTTGAGCTGTGTTTTTGATAATGGGTGAACTTAATATATTTTATCTGATTTCTTGAATTCGAAACAGCCATCTGCAATGAAGTACATTCGGACGGAAGTACGTTGAATTATCTATATTCTTATGATGTAATGCAATATATGGGATAATGAAGGTAAAACGTGCACTTGAATTGTTATAATAAGAGGTGTAGTAGCGTTATCGCTCCGTGTAGTGACCTATATCGAGGTACCCGCCAGCACAGGTCGGCAATCCTTCGATGGCCTAGTTTACTTTTTCTAAGCCAGCGTTTAATCTTGTTTTACGGAATTACAGCAGCCTAGCGTTTTAATTAACATTTTGGTTTCTATAAAGTATACATCCAATAACTTCCTGAGGTATTTGTTAGAGGTGTTCGTAAGTTTTGGCGCCCGTTGTTATTATAAATATTGCGTTTTGACGTTTTGGTCCCGGTAACTAGGACCGTCTGGGGGGACTTAAATATAATTTAAAGTACTGAGACTGAAACATCAAAAATTTAAAGATGAAACGCACCATAACACCCAAGAACGCAGTCTTAATTTTCTAGAGCTTAACTTAGTGAAAAGTGTTGTACCATACACAATTCAATAGTTAATATTTTTAAATCATCCAAAGTAATATCGTAATAATATAGAGTAATATATAACCTCGTTAGTTTTTTTGTTTAATAATGTATAAATGATAATAGAAAATTATTAGATTAATAAAATAATCGCCTTATATAGATCAAAATCTCTCATCTATTATAGTAATGTTTACTGTGGAAGCATTGAGGTTTTTTTTTTTATTATTTAGACGTTGTTGTAAATTTGTCAAAAGAAAGTCTCTCGTTCCCAATACGGTATGAAGTTTACAATGCGTTTCCATTAGCAGCATTGTGTATTCGCGCGTCGCTCCGGGGAGATGTGCAGTCCTCTGGCGTCATATTTCATCGGTAGAATAGCTCATTGCAGAGTGCGCGCTGAATGTTAATGTTTGTTGCCTAAATGTACAACAATGACTCGCGGATGATGTATGCAGTTTTTGAGGGTTAACAAACTACAAGCAGTTCCCTTCTGCATGACGGCCGCCTTTTTTGCAGTCGTTGCTTTGTCATTATTGCAAACGAACGTCCCGATGTGGTTTCGCCGATTTTTTTTTTCAACGTTTGAAATAATGTAAATATGAACAGTCATCTACCTAGTTATCTGCAGAAGAACTTCAATACTATATCTATAAGCAATATGCAGAGATTTTGACTGTCGTGTATTAAAAGATGCTGTGATCTTTTCTTGTAGGGATGTGTACGTTTTGTTTTGGTTCTCCCTCTGGCCGCGGTGCGGTTGAGAACGGAGCCCTCGTATAATAAAATCTCAATAATGACTCCGAGTGTCTAATTCGGAGATCAGAAATAAAGGAAAGTGGGAAGATCGTATCATACTTTTCAATTTTTATATTAATGTTGAATTAATACGAAAAACTATCGACTTCATTTTAGAGTATGCGATCACTGTTAAATCAAATATGTAAATAAACAGGTTCCATTAGAACACGGATTAAATACAAATCTTTGTATCTGTAAAAATGCTTCTTTTTTATATACGACATTGATTTCCTACGATTAACTATAAAACAATTTGGAAGCAGGTACCTCCTAATTAGACGTCTACTCGAGCAGGTAACTTGCGCCTCGAGCCGCGGTTACTTCGGCGATCGCACCGGTATACAGACGTCGAATATTCATAAGTTTGACAGTTTTTGCCGAGATGCTCGTTCATCGGAGTCCAAGTCACGAATGACCACCGGCCGGCACGTGGGCTCGTCCGCGAGACGGCCCCGGCCTTTGCCGAAGACTCCACTGTTTTCTCTCATAATCGTTTTAACGTCCTGTCTTGTAATTCCACAAGCTGCCACAGGCCGACCCACGCTCGACATCGACTTACAAAAATATAAGCGGTATACTTTGTCTAGATTTACGTCTTATATGAGTACTGGTAATTTTATAATACACCAACCTACGCCACAGAATTAAAAAGCACATTTTCTCACATTGTAATGTTTTTACTTCAATCGAGTACACAAGAGTACGATAATATTTTCTAACTAGCATTATGTAGGTACCTACAAAATTGTTTAAAAATAAACTGTCTAATATGTGCTAGGATTTCTTAAAACATCACTATCTAATCGACTTATCAAAGTCATTGAACCACCTCAACTGGGTTCGCTATCCCTCTTTCCAGTTTCCTTTGTTTTCGCATTATATTTATTCATACTTTCGTGGATATAGTCTTTCGAAATCTACCCGCCCTATTAATTTCATTATTAGCTAATTATTCATTTACTCTCCGAAAATGCTGGGTAATACCTGATTTGAACGCTCCAACTTATCCTTTTAACTTATTTACAGTTTTTTTTAAATAGCTACCGCTCTATTTAGTCTTTTACTAAACTAGATCTAGCTAGACTGTGACGATCTTTTTTTATTTTTTTTAAGATCATCCTACCTGAACACTTCCACCGGGGTATGTTCACGTGCGTCAATAAACCACGGTATGCGTGAGCTCTTTGCATGAAAAGTTTTCACAGCAAAAAAGGAGCATAACGGTGCAGTTCAATTTTAATCCAATGGTCACTTGGCTCAGTTTCGGTAGGCAGTTCAGTTGTAGTTGAACCGAAAGCTTATATGTACTATTATTGTCGGCCCAGCAGGCGGGTCGCCGGCCCGCGAGAGGAGCCGCCGCCGCTCCGCGACGTTCGAGCGTTCGTCGATTACGCCGGCAAGGTCGGAGCTTTTGTTCGTTGCTGTGAAATAAAAATTCCTGCGTAACATAATAATGTTCGTGGGCTTCTGTCTCCAAAGTTTTATTGTGTAATATTTCGTAATTGCTTTCTTGCCAGATCCGCGTTTTGTTACAGTTTCAAAGTCAATTAAACTTAACCTTTCGTGAAAACGTTTGCCTTTCCTTGAAATTCCCCAGCCCTCGTGCCCGCCGGGTCGGGTATTCATTCATCCCGCAGAAAGTGATCTATCAATTATTCTTGCGTCTATTTTATCGTCCTAGCAAACACAAATGCAAAATCAATAGAGATAATTGGAAACTTACAACGGGTGGCTGACTGGTTAAAATTTACGTTTTCAACTCAAACTCGTGCCGTAGTCTCCGACAAAAAGTCGATATTTTTCCACGGGCACTTCACTTTTTAAATATTTTTTTATTTCTATTTTCTTACTTTCTTGAATACTGCATTTTTCCCCTTCGATACCTGAAACTTATGTTTTTGTTCTTAAAAGTTGTTTAATACATTCTCGGCTATATTTCGTAATAACTTTGGTTCCAATTAGACTATTGTATACCATATGTGAGACATAAATATCCCTTGTATGAATCTACGTACGTAATTAAAACTGCAAAACAATTTAAAAAATGCTTGGATAAAATTATATGTAATAATAAAAACTTTTTTAATTGTCATGATGTAGTTCTTATCGTCAAAAACATTTACATATTATTTAATAGTTTAATAGTGCAAAACAAATTTTGGTAATATACTGAAATATAAAAGCATATTTTAATTAATCACTCAAAGGTATAATATTCACTTTCGTAACTTAGTCTATTACTTAAAAATATTTTTTTGGGTATTTCGTGTTTGCGGCTGACGACCAATTAAGCGCCGGAAGGATCCTCGTCCTTCGGCGTTTGTTTACTTGCAATCGCGGGAGTCCGCTTGCGTTAGACCGCGGCGGAGGGCAGCTCCGGTTCCTCCCGGTGGCGTCGTCGCTGGCCGGATACGGTGCCGATGCCCCGGTGGACCGGCTCCACCTCCGGCTCCACCTCCGGCTCCACCTCCGGCTCCACCCCCGGCCTCTCGGACACCGCACTGCCGCGTGTTAAAAGTTGAAACGCGCTTTCATCTAGAGCTTTCGAAGTTCTCGATGTGCGACGAAATATGAGCATTCGGTTTCACGCGTGAAACAGAATGTGTTGCCAAATGTGTTGCCAATGTATTACCAAAGCTCGTATCGAAAGATGCCGCTTTTACAGTCGGTGTTATATTGCTGAAGTTTCTCAATAATGACTGGTCGATATCCGATGCCCTGCTCGCCACTCTCGCCTCTCTCGCCACTCTCGCCACTCTCGCCTCTCTCGCCTCTCTCGCCTCTCTCGCCTCTCTCGCCTCTCTCGTCTCTCTCGCCTCTCTCGCCTCTCTCGCCACTCTCGCCTCTCTCGCCTCTCTCACCTCTCTCGCCTCTCTCGCCACGAGTCTCCCCGGTGAGACGCGCCCCCCGCCCTGTAACGGACTTTAAAAGCGGCTCGCCGCATGCGACTGCCTGTGTAGCGGGCCCGCACAGTAAACCCAGTCGGGGTGGTGTCCCCACCCTCGTGTCCCCACCCTCGTATCCCCACCCTCGTGTCCCCACCCTCGTGTCCCCACCCTCGTGTCCCCACCCTCGTGTCCCCACCCTCCGCCGCCGGCGTAATTATGGAACACACGGAAAAATAAAAACTTATAAGATAAAATTTGTTTGCCTCCATAATACTCCCATGTATATAATAACTTCAAAAAATAAAAAGAGCAACGATGGTGCACTGTATGTGCAACAATTTTCACTAAACCGGTATACCTGAGTTGTAGTAAAATTGTTCGTCACCCCTGCTGATCACTCGACCTTTCACTGAGGCTTCCCCGGTCGACGTGTCCGTTTGGCGGCCAGAAGGTCCCCGTTCGAATCCCGGGGCGACAATTAATGAACAAGTTTTTTAACGCTTTGAATGCTGCGAATTTCCCAGGGTTCACAGTAGAAAATCTTTATATAAACAATACATGACGAAGGGGAAGCCGATAAATTGAAAAAAAAAATTTTAAAGTAATCAGCTATGGATTTTAACTTGTATTAATACGTATTAGTGCGTTTTTTTTAAAATATATAATCGTATTCGAGAAAAAAAATACTAACCCGATTATTTATGTCGTTGCGCAGTGATGAAATTTTATTGACAGATTCATAGGTGCGCAAGGAGGCGAGGAGTTGATGATTATCATTGACGGAGGAGGTCTAGCGCCGCGATGCCTCCGAATGAAAGTGCACCCTCGAGCTTCACTCGATATGCTGCACGTTCAGGCTGACTCCTTTAAAGTTCAAAATATCTGCCCCTTGTTGCATAATATGACAGCATTGTTTTTGTAGTAATTTTGCTATTGGTCCTGTGGATTTTTTTAAAAATAATTTATGACGGTTTTAAAACGACGCGTTCCCGTGTGCAATTGTTTGTTTCGCCTGCGAAAGAATACCGCGGGGTCTTCGATTCTTACCATTCGAGGTCTTCGAAGAGGCGAGACTCTCTTCGTGCTCCGTTCGGACCCCGCCGGACGGGGAATAATCGAACGTTTTGTTCACATGTATGTTTGCATTTTAATCCACCATTGGCTTGTCATGTCGATCGACAACTCTGCTCGCAAAATCGAATGCCTCATTGTAAAAGTTATTAGTACTCAGTAAACAGGTTATTTGCGTATCACGAGCGTCGCTTCTGAAATCCGAGTAAACGTTTCGTGTTATCCATTCTTTTGACATTTACAAATCTGATTATCTTAAGTGTATCTTCTACTCCGGAAGCGCAGGTCTGCGGCTATTCCGTAGAATGTATTTCTTCGCATCGACTCGAGATGAGATTCAATGTCAGGCGGGACAGGCCGCTTCGGCTCGTAGCGACGAGGAAGGACTCCGCGGCGGGTGTGGCCGCTCTATTATTAACCGCTTCCGGTGCATCAGCGTCGACCTGCCGCAGCACCGCATCACCGCATCTCCCCCCCGAAATAGACAACAGCGTTTTCGTAATGCGGAACATGCCCGAGTAAATTCGACCGAAGAGGACGAACCGGACGCGACATCGATTCTCTGCGATGAAAAGAAAGGTCGGATGACTATCGATTCGTCTCAATTTTGCAGCCACAACCTATACTATAACCGATTCTCGTCTCAAGGTTCTCGCACAACAACAATGCTACGTATATTTTGAGTATACAATTTATTCAGCTACTATTTAATATTATTATTTTATGCATTCACTCGGTATAAATATTTGCTCACACGTGTAAAGTTTAGCGGAACACAAAATTATTCATTCACACAAATGATCCTATAAAATAAATTTCGACAATAATCGGATTAGTTCAAAATTTATCAACATTATTATCAAAATTTGGAATTATTTTCATATTTTTTCAGGTATTGCTTGATATGCAAGTGGTAATTTCGAATTTTTAAATAACTTTGTCACGATTTCCTCTCAGTTTGCCATCGTTACGACGAGACGAGCGATGGTAGTTCACGAAGCTTCGCTTTGCTACGAGAGGAGACTTATCATCGTCGTCCTCGGGAATACAACCCCGAGTGGACGAGGGCGATTCGCTATCGCCTCCTACGCCAATCTACCGCCTGGGGTACGGCACTCTTCCCACCCGTCACTCTCTGAAAAATAAGTATACTTAAGTCAGTTTTCTGCGTGGGTGTATCTTCACCGCACGTCGTTGTCAATTCTAATAGCGTGACCCCAATTTTTCCGCGGCATTCGTCACGTCACGGCGACAATATTTCCACGCGAGTGCAACACCTGACTGGCGCTGCTGCCCCCTCCCCGCCCCGCCCCGCCCCGCCCCGCCCCGCCCGTCCCGCTCTCTCCCGCCCTCTCCCGCCCTCCCGCCCTCTCGCTCCGCCCGCTGCATTGCCATCTCTGAATATACTTAGTAAATTAATGATTTTAAAATTATTGCGGTTCGGGTCTCTGCTAAACAATACTGTTCTATATTCACGGAAACACATCTGTAGTAAAATAATTTTCAAATTCAAACGGTTCAAACGATCGTTCGAGTAACGGAGGGGTCGCTCTGGAATTTGAACTATCTTCCATTGATTGAAAAGTACGAATATTGATAAATTGCCGCTTCAATAGTTGAACAATCTCCAAGTTTACCGAATACAGTATATACAGTAATTCAGTATAACCCGTAAACCTCGACCGAAGTCTAAATGTCAATTTTTGGAAACGCATTCAATTCAAGCGAAAATTAAGAACTGCCCGGGCAAATACACGCGATGTTCAAAATTAACACCGGCACCGACACAAAGCGAGAAAGGATAACGATACCGTATTTTTCTTTATAGCGTATCTAAATGACGCGGACGGGCGTTTCCAATTTTATTATTGCTATTTAGTTATCGATCCGAAGAAAACTCCAAACGACTGTCGCCATTATTCTGCGAAAGCTAAATTATATAGATGCATGTCGCTTCTCTCTTCACCGATTCGGGGTCGCAAACAGCCCCGACGGGATAATATGAATACGATATTTACCGTTTCGTCCCTGACTTTTCCGATTTCGTCCTCGCGCTAATCGTCACGGTCGTCTGTTGCAGCGGCGTGGCGGTACTGAGCTGCACGGACAGCAGCAGCAGCAGCGGCGGCGGAGGCAGCAGCGGTAGCGACATCACCGAGCCCGGCAGCCCGCGCAGTCCGCCGGCGGGGGCGCCCTGGGCCTGGAGCGGGGCCGCGCGCCCCCGCCGCCCTCCGCCCCCGCCGCCCCGCCCCGGCCCGCCCGCGCCCCCCGCCCCGCCCGCGCCGCCCCACGACCAGGCGCGCATCACCGAGTACTTCAAGGCGCAGGCCAAGCCCGCCCAGGGCCTCAAGCGCGACGTGGCCGCCTGGATCGACCGCAATGCCGCCCCCGCCCCCGCCCCCGCCTGCGCCCCCGCCCCCGCCCCCGCCTCCGCCTCCGCCTCCGACGGCCTCGACAAGTACATCGCCTTCCTCTCGCGGGCGCTCGCCCCGCTGCCGCTGCCGCTGGCGCTCCCGCTCCCGCTGGCGCTCGCCCCTCCCTCCGTCAGGATCCCGGTCGCGCCGCTCAAGGCCAGGACCTCGGCCAAGTCCGTCGGCAAGCGGGTCAGGACCGCCGACGGCAAGAGGACTCTCGCGGCCGACCTCGTCGAGGCCCGGGCGGGGCGGAACCCTCCTCTCGGCGCCGTCCGCCCGGCGTCCGTGCGCGACCGCGCCCGTCTCCCGCTCGCCGGCGGCGGTCCTCTCCCGCCGGAGTCGGCGAGGAGGCGGGCGGAGCGGGTCAGCCGGGAAGTGCAGACCGACGGCCCCGCGGGCGCTCCCAAAACGGAGGCCCCCGGACCTCTCCCCCCTCCGACGGCGGCCGCCGCCCCCTCCGCGATGCTGACGGCCATCAGGATACCCCGAGCCCCGGCCTCCCGCCCCCGCCGTCCCGCCGACCCGGTCCCCGCCGCGACGGTCGCCGACGTGTCCGCCGATCCGAGTCCTCGGTACGCGCTCCCCCTGATCCGGAACCTGAACGGTGCTCTTTTGCAAATTCCCAATCTGATGACGGAGATGAGACAGAACGCCGTCCCGCCCCTGTCGGCGGCCGACGCGGTCCGGAGACGGCCGCCCTCCCGAGTGTTCATCAACGGCGCGCTCCTCGAGATAAACGGGCCCGTGCACCCCAGCCTCGCCGGCCTCCTCGCCGAGCAGATGACGGCGACCGGTCCGGCCGGCGTGTCGTACACGGTGACGCCGAAGACCGTGTCCGCGGCCGTTCCGACCGTGATCGCGTCGAACCTGAACCGTTCCGTGTTCGTCTCGTCGGCGGGGTTCATCTACAACCCCGCGGGGAGCGTAGTCGGCTCCCAGAGCGCGGCCGGCGTGGCGCCGATGCGCGCGTACGGAGGCAACGTGGTGTTCGCGACCTCCGTGAGCCCCGCCATGCGCCTCGGCCCGCACGTGTGCCTGGCGCCGGGGAGCGTGCCCGTGGCGGCCGTGAGCGCCGGGGACGTGGGCCGCGTGTTCATCGCTCCCGCGCGTCCGCACCTGCACCTGCACCCGCACCCGCACCCGCACCCGCACCCGCACCCGCACCCGAGCCCGCACCCGAGCCCGCACCCGAACCCGCAGCCGGTCCGAACTCCCGTCGGCGATGGAGCCGCCGCGTCCGGCCCGGCGGCCAGGATGAACAACGTCATCGATAGAATTAGCAACATCGCATCGAGGGGCGGCAGCGGACCTTCCAAGAGATTATGTGTGAATACGCCAAAAATGAATTTGTTTTCTTCCAATCCTTCAAAAACACCCACCAAATTGGATACGATCGTAGATAAAATAATTTCCAAAGCCGGCGAGCCCCCGAGCGCGGTGCCGTCTCCTCCCGTGCTCGCGTCCGAGGAGCCCTTCCGCCTCGCGACCGCTGTCACTGTACAAAACCATACGGCTGTGAAACAGAGATCGACTCCGTTATCTCCGAGACCTAGAGAGATATCCACTGACTCCGTAGAAACTGAACTAGAATTTAACAAGATCGAGAGTGGCTCCGTCGCTTCCGAAGAGACTAAGCTGAGTATAGATTCTGTCAGTTTTGACTCTACGAGAACTATCGACACTCCCTCGATAGAGTCTCCCGTAACAGAAATAAACAAGGAAGTCGATGAGGATTCGCTTCTCACCCTAGACGTGAGCGTTAAGGAAGATGACGTTTCAAACTGTCAGAAGAGCCCCATTCTCTCCCAACCGAAAACGATACGGTTTCCTGCAAAGAAACACCCCAATGAATCGAGAAACAGAACGAGCGCCAGTGCCCGATCCAGTGCTTCCGAGAACAAACTGTGTAGATGGAATGATTGCAGTCTTCGCTTCGAAGATAGCTGCGACTTACTCGAACACATGCAGGTTTGTATTTATGTCCAATTTCTATTAGTTACCGCTTAAACTATAATTGATTACCCCAAAACCAATTTTTTGTCGGTTGTTGCACCTATCCCCCGATTTACACGGTGCTTTATTTGCACGGTTTTTAAAATATGAGATTTAAAAAAAACAAAAAGATCAGTCATTTTTTAATTCCATTCTATTCTGAGTTCTAATCTAGTACTACTCTGAATGAAGTCTGGTATTTATTATTTAAATTATTTTGAAATCAATTAATTATTTTTTTATTAAATGTAACTGTGGACATTATTATCAATAATCTTCTTGATTGACATTTTCATGTTCAATTTATATCGATAGAACGAGTTATTTTAACGAGGTATATATTTTGTTATTTTATTTCAAAATTTATCTGTTTTTTCTGTGAACTGCTATTAATTATTAATAAGATTTATTAATTAAAAGTTATTATTTTTTGTATCAAAATTATATCTCCAATTAAAGTTTCTTAATCTTCTAACATGATTTCAGGAGTGCCACGTGAACACGCAGGCGGGTGCAGAGAGTTACACATGTTTGTGGCAAGGCTGCAAAGTATATAACCGTCCCTCGTGCTCACGCTGCTGGCTGGAGAGACATGTTCTTTCCCATGGAGGCAATAAACTCTTCCGCTGCATTGTCGATGGCTGTGGCCTCCGCTTCAATACTCAGGTACACTTACTCAACTGTGCGATGACATCCAATAATAATAACAATGCATACAAATTTACAAAAATGACTATTCAAGCATTTCAATTTTTTCTTCTCCATATTTTTTCATAATGTAAATCAAACTGTTTACCTTACGTGAGGATATTGAAGTAATTTTTTTATATAGCATAAGTAAATGACGAAATGAAATGATTCAATAATTTGTTGATTATGATCAAAATTGCTATGATTTTCTATGATATAGATATTTACTATGCATATTTTTATATTTTTGTAAAAAAATTTACCTCGTGTTACAAAACTATTTAATTGAATGCTAGTAAGTATATGTTTAGAGAATATGTATTATCAATAAAAGAAGTGCTAAATATCCAGGTCTATTTATTATTACGGTTACCAATATTACATTCATTTAAAAAGGCAGAAGGTTTTATTAGTTGTTGACTTATTCAGTACATAGTGCTTTTTGATTTGAAAACTTTACATAGATTTTTTTTATCTCACTATCCGTTTTGCTTTCATCCTTCATTTCATGAATTAGTATTGTATTGTCCACTATTCTATCTTCAGTTGTAAGAATAATTTTTATGTCCATTGGGACTAACAAAACTAATTTACCTTTCAGTTGGTATTGCAAAGACATGTTAACAGCCACTTTTCGGAGCAAGGAACAAATATAAACAGCGCTAAAAAGTCTCTAGACACCAGTGGACCCAAACTCATCAGAAGAAATGGAAAAAAGCTACGATACAGAAGGCAACCGTGGTCTGGTGAGTTGTCTAATACATCAAAATGTCTTATCTATGTCTGATCACCATTTTGATTCATATATATGTATATTATTGTACCGTTATGCTTTATTTTTTTTGCTTCAATCTAGCCAAGCTCTTGTCTCGGGAATTTACTTTTAAAAGTGGCCGAATATCTTCTATCTGCTTTAAATTTCTAAAATTTTTTAGACAATTTTTAAAATGTATGTATATATTTGTCACTGCTGTTGATATTTTACTTCTTGCAATCTTACTGTTGATATTCACACTTCATAATTTACTAAAAGAAAACCCTGTCAATATAAAATTTGAACTATTTATTTGTTAAATTTTGGACAAAATTTATTCATATTATTTAAAACATTATGTAAGGTTGAATTAGTTGTACTTTCAATTTAAAGTCATTATTTAAAAAGATATTCTGATAAAATAAAATAAACATCCAAACTCACTTTTGTAACAAAAATAATAAAAGAAACTAAAAGTTACACTATGAATATAACAGAAGCATTGGCACTTGTTATGTGAGGAATACATTTCAGCTCGCATGTTTGACTACTTCGATGCGGGCATCATGGAAGGGCTGCAGTGGCGAGCTGTGAGAGCAGCCGCATGGCGCACAGGAGGGGTGCAAGCGCGGAACTTTTACCGGCGTGAACGTGGTCCGCACGCTGTCACCCTCACGGCGCGGATACTCGCTCGGCGCCAGCACGCTGATCGACTGCACTATGAGTGTCTTGTGCGATGGACGCCCAATGATGTGTGAGTATAAATTTCTGCAAGTAATAATAAATGGGGTGTTTACATGAATATTCATTCTTCTAGGTTTACAAATATTCTTAGTAAAAAGAAATATATACTAAACATAATTACTTTTTTACATGAATATAATCCTCTAATACTTTTTGTTTATGTTTTCAATATTTTTGACAGAGAGTACTTGGTGAAATTCCATTTTAATATTTTAAATAAAATATTTCTTAAGTTTATTAGATTTTGCTCTTTGCAGACTGCAAGATGAGTGGTTGCTGGAAAAGGATTGCGTAGCAACAAAGGATGTCCCCATATCGAGCTTAAACGAGGCCGCCCGAGACGTTTTATATTCAAGTTTTTGCGCATCCTATCGCCCGGCGCCCACCATAGGCCCGGCCTTCACCGGAGCTCCCGAGACCCAGCACAGTCACAATAATAAATGGAAGACTGATAGTTTAAATAAGAAGTTGTCAGGAAGTCCGAGCGTCGGTACCAAAGTGAGCGGCGCCGCCAAGAGGAAGACGGGGAGGAGATAGGCGGCTGCGGAGATGGGCCTTGTGAGAAGTTAGCTGTAATACCACAATACCAGTCTGCCTATGCTATATGTTTGTAATTCAATTAGCTTTTGGTTTTTGCGTTACGAGGAATACTGCCTCTATTATAATATTTTCAAAAATTATTATTTAGTCAAAATCGACTGGTAAATGAATAGATACGTTTAAGTAAAATTATGTTTCTCTCACACATTGATAAGACTGAAATTATTGTATGTACTATATAATATTGAAAATATTCATTAATTCTATCAATTTAAACAAAAATTTAAAGACTTTGTTTAGTTTTTAATGTCATTCATAAATCAATCATCATCCAATGAATACTTACGTATTTTATTATTACACCTTATTATTGAATTTTTAATCATAATTTTGGCGAAAAAAGACTTCGAACTCATTGCGACTGCCATGGTTTTGTATGCATTGTGTCATGAATGTTTATGTTGTATATATACGGAGGTTTTACTCCAAGTACGTGAGTTGATTTAGCATTACTTCTGCAGTCAGTCCTGATTGACAATTAAGCGTAGTAAGGATGCCTTTATAAATTAAATATGTAAATCTTATGGAATGAATTCATTTTCTAAATTGGCATCTCTGTCATTTCCGGAAAGCGGAAGGTGACCCCGGGTGAGGAAGTTGAAACTGTAAAAACTACTAATCTCTCGTGAAGAAGAATATAAATACACTTGTAAATGATTTTCACTGCAAGTTTTGTAATATAGTTAGTATGGTGAAGTACTGCTTAGGCATCGGATGTACATTACGGATAGATATGAATATTGGAATCAGTTGTTATGCTCTAGAGTTTATTTAAGTAGTGTGGGATCATGTGGAAGACATATTTGATACAACCAGCTTTACACAACACACTGCCAATTTGTGTACAAGTGTAGTCGTATTTGTAGAATATTTTCATAAATCGTGGTAGACTAAGTTGTCAGTTGCCGTATCGAATGTTTCGGCATGCTTATTTAAATATTTTAAGAGTTGAACAAAACGGAAAAGGACTTATATCAGCCTGTCTGAACGTAAATTTGCTTGATATTCCGGAATGTTCTTTAGTCTCTCGCCTGGGCCCGTAGTGTTGTACCTGATTATGTTAATTTTAGTTTTGAATTGTTCTCCACCGCATTTCGCTGATATGATTCCTTTTTCCATTTTACATAATTTAATAAATTGATTGATCTCGGTTTTTATTATTTGACAGTATGAATGAGTGTTTTGATGCGACTTGCTTCTAAAAATTTTGACTGAATGAACTGCATATTGTAATAGTGAAGATTTCTAGAAAAATCTGACAATTCGGGTTGATTTTCTATAATGGAAGTTTTTTATTTTTGTGTATATAGTATATATTTACATATCGGAATTATTTGTACCAATTTTGCATATTTTATTTCTAATTTCCACGTGTGCATTTATTTTTCTTATATTATTCTAAATTTATTTTAGTGAATTTTATTGTATGTATTTGTATTATTATGGAATTATTCTTATTCAGTAAGCTCCTATTAGTCGTTTCTTTGATAGTGATATGTTTAAAGTTCATTTAGCATCTTCTAAAATTTCCGCTCAAATGAAAACTAAACAATGATTATAATATAAATATGCAACAGCCAATTAATGTACATTTAAAATATTTACAAGTCATAAATATTTCTGATGGTAATTTGTTTTAGTTATCTTTGCCAACAAAACGGTGCCTTTAACAAACCAAATCATTTTTTTCTCTCAGTAGATACAGATTGATACATTTCTATGCAATTATTTAATATATTTTATGGTGTACTTTAATAGTTTTCATATTAGATCATAGGTTCCCAACTTTTTATTGACCACCGCCCCCTACAAGACAAGAAAAAAAAATTCCAACGCCCCCCTTTGCGCAAAATAACAGTTATAATTTTTTTCTGTATATTATTTATTGCTGCCCAGGTAAAAAAAAATGCTGTTCGAGTTTTTTGATCATTTTCTCGTTTTTTCTGTGAAAAATCTACTGCACAAATCAAAAAAATTTTAATGCAAAAAGTTCATTCATTTTCCCTTGGACCCGCCACCGCCCCCTTGGAAAGCTCCAGCACCCACTGGGGAGCGGTACCGCCCCCGTTGGGAACCTATGTATTAGATGGTGCTGAATTGTGACAGCTATTTCATTTATATAGAATGTATTAAGTTAATTCTTTTAAATTCAATTTACACATTCAATTTTATCTTTGTCAATATGCAATATATGTACTGTGCATTATTTTTGTGGTGTTTTGATTCAACCACTTGTGAAAAAAAGTTGTTTAAAGAGACTTGAAACTTAGTCTTTCTACCATCCACTGAATGAAGGTACAAGTAAACTAATGTGTATTTTATAAAAGGCTATGAATGAAGCAATAATAAATAGCACAACTTAAATGTATTGTAGTCTGCAGCTGTCGTATGTATTCATAAGAGGCTGAACCTTCTTTAGAAGTAATAATGAGACAAGACATTGTGACCATGGTAATTTTTTATCTGTTATCACAATTTTGTGCATGAATATTTCTCATCAGATTTTACTATCTCTAGAAGCATGAGTGTATTATGACTGTAAATTTAAAAATTGTTTTCCTGCAATATTTAGTGCCATATAAAATTTTGAATGCACATGTATGATGAAAGAAATGAGTTGTTATCTTGTCTCGCATACACAATAAACAATCTGATCTCTTTGTGATTTAATTCCTATTACAATGTCCCAAACGAAACTATCTGATTAGTTCAAATTGTTTTGAGAAGTTATGTATTGAGCCTTTACCTTAATGTATCTGAGCCCTTACTCTTATGTATTGAGCCTTTACTTTAATGTATTGAGCCTGTACCTCAATGTATTAAACTTTTACTTTTATGTATTGCGCCCTTACCTTAATGTTTTGAGCCTTTACTTTAACGTATTGAGCTCTCCCCTCAATGTTTTGAGTCTTTGTTTTAATGTATTGAGCCTTTACTTCAATGTTTTGAGCCATTACCTTGACATATTGAGCCTTTACCTTAACGTTTTGAGCCTTTACCTTAATGTTTTGTAAGTTACGTTAATAGACTGATTTTTTTACTGCGAATAATATTAATAATCGCAATTGGTAAAAGTCGGAAATTTACACAATTAATCTAGATTTGATAAAACTATATAATTTCATGACAAGGTAGTAGAAAATAATAGCGTTTACATTTTAATGTAATATTCAATAATGTTTGTGAATAACCAAAATTTTCATAAGTGTAATGTTTAAATTATGGGTACGGTCACTCTGTAGTAATGTGATTCTAAAATTATTAAATAGGACAAAACTAAACTAAGAACTCTGACCCATCATCAGTAGTGAAGTATTTTTATGGAGATGACAAAGGTATGCATTATTTTCTAAATCTGCGAAGGAGTGGTGATAACTTTGGCATATTATTATATTCGAAGGAATTATTATTTTATTGACCAAATCACAATTATTTTTTTGCAAAATTAAGGAAAAATTAAAAGTAATTATATATAATGTAACTAATGAAGTAGCATTTGACTGAACCGCGCTAGCTCTGCAGGTGAGTGCTTCGGCGCAGCACTGGGCTAGACTTTAGGTTTTTGAATTGTTGAGGGTAGTGGAAACATTTACTATTATTTCCTCTCATTGGTCACACCTGGGCGTGGCGGTAGAGCGCGAGTGCAGTAACTGCCAGGTTGACACCTACAATAATTTGCTACACTTTCTGTGGACTCTTCCTCGTAGTTTGGTGCTTTGATAATATTTTTAGTAACAGACACTGAGCTTCCCTTACTTTTATGAGTGATTGAATATTTTGTACACGACTAAGCGATTTCAATTTCAACTATATCAAAATATGAAGACTGGATCCGAAACAAATAGTAATGGTCCTTTATATAGTCCGTTAACGAATGATAAATTCAATTGGCAATCAGCACCATTGCTGATGGCGTGCGAGACTTCAATCTCTATCATTAATGATGTTTATGTACAGTCATATATTTATATTGATCATTTTATGTGTACGATTAGATTGTCATGTGCAAGAGGTGTCCTCCAGGTGAATGAAGGCAAAGTTTCCTATTGCCCGAGTCGGTCTCCTGAAGTGACGCTTTTCACCCAAGAGATAGAAGAGGAATTAGATAATTTATATTCTCGTTGATAAGGAAGAGTTTGAAGTGTGAAGTTTATGATAAACGGAAGCCAAAGCGCAGATGGGAGAGCCGTAGGGCGGAGGGCGGCACGCCCCGCCAGCTCCTGCTCTCTCGTCTGAGATCTCCCGGCATCTACATGTGTTAGCTTAAAGTAGGCAATCGAAAAGGGATTTACATGAGTGTTCTGTTTATGAATGTTTTAAAATATATATGACTATATTAGAACTTCTGTTGTACCACAGTAGGATTAACTACATTCTTAAGATTCAAGATATTCCATGTAGACACGTGCCCTCGATTGAATTGTAGATATTTGAATATGTATACTTTGATATATTTAGGTGAATTTTTATGTTATATTGATACTGATTGTAAGTGTGTATATGTTTTTTTTTCTGTTTTGTATCACGAATCCCATTTTGCCTGCCTATTCTGGCAAAATATTTCAATCTAATTTTAAATATGATGATCCCTTTTTTGGGATAGTCATTATTAAATTAAACGGTGAATAAAAAATCTACCTCAATTTATTTATCAAATGTTTGGGCTTATTACAAGACATGAAATTACAGATTTTTATTTAATTCGCTACCAAGTGTTTTATTTTATTTTTTGTATCTTATTTTCAATTTCTACCTATCACAGTTTATTGTATCGTATAAATATCAAAATAAATACAATTATATTATGACTTGAACTCTCTTTGTATTACTGCAGTTAGAAATATTGTACTTTTCATGTAAATATAATAAGGATACTTCCTGGCCTCGCCCTGCAACACCGCAGCGCAATCAGATAATCAAATCAGATGTCAAAAAGGAATATTGTACTATCCATATCATTCAATATGGCAAAGAAACATTCTAATGGCACTTTTTGTTTGATATCAATGTTATTTGGGCTAGAGGTTAACTTGATAAGCTATCTGTCCAGTAGAATACAGATGTGTTCACATATTTTAAATTTTTCATGTACATAAAAGGTTGAGTGAATCTGAATACTGATTTGCAAGGGATGAAATGAGAAAAGTTAATAATATTAAATTTGTAAATTTCATCTAGGCTTATAATTTTTTATTTATTTGAAACTCAAATACTACTTATTAAATAATAAGTAAAAATATTTTAAGCTTATTTAATTTTTTTTTCTTTTATTTGAAAATATTAAGCAATATATTCTTAAATTAATAACATCACAATTTCAGAAGGGTGATGGGGTGCGCAAAATACATTTATGTATTATGATATATATATTGTAATTGAACATCCCTGTATTTTTGCTGTCTGCTACCGAACTCTTACAAAAAACTGACCATTTTGTTTTACAGTAATTCAGAGTTGCGAAGCTCTCTTGTGGGATCCGAATTCCTTGACTAAGGAAGGTAAATTGTACTTTTTATTGTAATTATTGAAGATAGGTTACTCATGATAATATTACCTCTTGCTTTGAATGAATTAATTTATAAAAGTTCAAAATGACTTATCAACAATTAAGAAAAATTGTCTTATCACGGGTACTGTTTATCAAATATACCTCTGAGAGTTTGCAAAGAATTTTTTTATTATTAAAAACACCACACTTTAAAATGTACACCAGTAAAATGCATGTGTTGTACTATTGTATTATTATTTTTTTTGTTTCAGATCAAAATGAACCAAAATTTGGTTTTATGTGTTGTTTTTTTGGCCATAGCAGTAAATACGGGTTGTAATGCTAAAAAAGTAGTCTGCGATGACAAAATTATTCGTATATATAATAATGTTTACGTTGAATCTGTTTTAAAAATATTTGATAATGAAGTCCCTACAAAGGTCAGGTTTAATGAAGAACGAGATGGCATTATGTATAGTTTAAATGACATGGTGTACCAAATCGATGATGACGGAGATGACTATGAGATAGATGCCACAATTCCTACAAGTGATGTTGTAATAAAAGGGGCCGGAGAACTGAAAGTTTTATTTGAGAAAGCTACTAAGCCATCTTCTTTTCATTATGAGAATGAAAATACATTATCATATGGTTTTCACAAGGACCTTGTGTTTGCAATTAAACTTCCTTCTGAAACAGATCCTTTTCATATGTACGGTAGCCTTTATGCAGTGAACAAAAGTGACTCCAACCTTGTGGGCGGCTTCATAGTTACAGAGCGAGTCAAAGAAAAGGTATCTTTGATATTTTACAGAAGTAAACTTATTTATCTAAATTTAAATATATTTTTTATTTTTATGAATATATATAGTTACTTTGAATATGTGTTTTCATTTATAAATAAATATATTTTTTTTAAATATCCACAGGTATACGATTTGGATGTGAAATCAAAAACAGGCAACCTTTTGTTATTGGTTTACAATGACTCCGATGATAAAACTGAATTGCTTCAGTTGAAGTTACTCTCTACAGATCCGTGCAAAAATGAAAAATGTACTGAAACACATCATATGACTAAAGAAATATTAATGGCACTGGAATATATACAGGATGATATCATAGATTCATATGAAGAAAACATTGATAAAACGATTAAGGAAAATTGTGTAGATAAAAAAGCATTCGAAGAGATTAAAGCTGGTAATCAAAGATTGTCAAAACAGCTGGAAGATGTGCTAGCTTTATTAGAAACTTATAGGAAACCTCTAATTGATCCATTATTCGCAGAAATGATGGTGGATCGCATGAACGAAGATGTAGATTATGTGTGCACTACAGAGGAGGTCTTCAACGATCAGAAAAAATCTATTGACATAGCTCTCAATGAACTCAACAACACTAAAAAACGGATTCAAGATATACAAAAGAGGTTTAAAAAATATGAAAAACCTAATAAAGTTATACCAAAAATAGACCCAAGATACCACAACAATATGATGGATGATAACCATATTGAATCACAAAATTGAAAAAAATTATAGTTTTAGGAATGATAAAAAAAAAATAAATTCGAAATATATGGATGTTTGTAAAGTACTCAGCAAACTTCAAACCTGTTATTTGCATAAAAAGCTTCATTTTTTAATATATTCCTTTCCTCCACAAGCGGTAGACACCAGAACATGGATAACCTCTAAACCAGGAATCTATAAGTAAGAAGTATTCATGGCCGAATTACAGATATCTAAATCACAAAATATTTTTCTTAAAAGGTTTTTTTCTCATTGAATCTTGGACAGTTAATAATTTTTTAAAAAGTGAAAAAGCATATAGCTAAAACCCACAACCTCTCATCGGCGTGTCAGCAGTTTTTGCGGAGTGTGTTTCTTACTAAGAATATTATTAAAATTTAATATTTATGTGATTAAAGTATGATTAAACAATATATCATTAAAACGTTCATTTAAGCTTTTTAAAAAAAAATCATTTTGCTACCTGTGTGATCCTATTTATTTGTATATTTGAAAAGATGCTGAGTACAAATGTATAGTATAATTTTAAAAAGGCATTTTATTGTAGCAATACTCAATGATATGTCCAAAAAACTTTAGAATACATAACTTTTATTGCTAATTAATCTTATACTGTATCAAATGTGTGCACGTGTTATTGAATTAAAGTCCCATCGGTATCTACTTTTTAATGGTCAGATAGTTTTATCTTTGGGAAACTCCAAACCGAGCACAAAACATGTCCATGCAACAACTATTTAACAGCAATTATTTTGCTTTTGGTCAGGTGAAAATGCTTTGTTGACATTTTTGATACAATATTCAAAATAAATTAATTCTTGAATATTGCTTATTCATATCAATATCTGAAAGAGGAATATTTTCAGTTTTAATGTGTGAATTCTGTTGTACCATACATTTTAAAATTGTGCTTAGTTTAATACTTTTAATAATTTTGTACTCTTGGCTACGTTTATTCCTACCGCTGTAATATTCATAATGCAAATGTGCGGGGAGTGAGTCACTCTGTTTGTTTAATTAATCGCTGACAAGTATGGGAACGTAATAATGCAGAATGCATCTATAAACTGGAAACCGCAATCGATCCATCTTGTCCGATTCATTCGTGAAGAAAATAAAATATACCTATATAACATATTAATCGATTTACTTAATTCTATTATTTTGAACGTGTATTTAAACTTATTCAATTAAAAATAATATGTGAAAAATGCTACTATTTTGTTTTTACATGAAAAATTTAAATTATCAAAACAGCAATGTAAACGGCAAAAACGAAGAGAAACAGCGAGCTATCTTTGGGTGCTAGATTAAAATATTATTAATATGCTAGGGACTAATAATTATTGAACCGGGATCATGCCAGCAAAATCTTCGACCAAATCGAAGTACCTCCAATAAAAGAGTACAATGTAGACAAATACATTTTATACAAAGTAAGTAATATTTCATAGCGATAATGTGTGCAAGCCATAATCGTGTTTTATCTCTTCGGGCGTCTGATTTCTTCCCAGGCGCCCGGCAGCCAAGCCGAGTCAACAAAATTCCACTTCTTTGATAAGAGAAACTCGATCTCAAAGCTCCGATTTCTTTTCAGCGAGCCGCTTGCTCGGCGGCATCTCTACAAGGCCAAATGCACAAATCTCCTATTGCTGATTTACGTTTCCGTTAGCGAGGTCCGGAGTAATTCAGGCACGAGCATTCAGCCGACTGCGAGGTTCTATGACGCATTCCAAGTATGCAGACTAACTGACGTGCTTACACGAGCGTTTACCACCTTGCAAAATATATCCCAAAATTCATCTAGAAAGAATACGTTTAACTCGCTCACTCGCATCGAAATATTAATAAGAGCGAATAGTCAGGCGGGGCTGCGCTTTCCTGGAATACGAGCGAACGCGTTGTTTGGTCTTGCGAGGATCGCCGGCGACGAGGAAATATTGAGCCGAATAACAAGGCGACTTATCCGGTGGTGGAACTCGACACCAGCCGGGACTCACTGGCGTCGTCAGGTCGGGAGCGAAGCCGCGTTGTTCTTCATTTTGGAAATTTAATAAATGATTGCGACGGCGAGCCCCGAGCGCGTGGCTGGCAAATAATGCGAAACAGCCGCGTGGCTTGGGACGCTGTTGCTATGCGCCATCCTACAGCGAAGACTTTGTTATGGATTCGGTTTAGTTTTACAACATTTTTTCGTCATTCTCAAGAATTTTTTTATATATAATTTTTTTTATAATATATATATAATATAATATATATATTATCACTATATTTAATATATATATATATATATATATATATATATATATATTAAATATAGTGATAATACTAAAATATAAAAGTAATTCATGTTTAAGAATAACATTGATATTCGATTATTGGTAAAAATAATTCGTACAAGGATTTATGTAAAAAAAAGTAAATATTCTAACTTCATTATTAGATTCTTGGATCTTATGCCGCGTTTCTTAATTTTTGATATATTGTAACATTTAAATTTTTTAAATATATTTCTCATAATCTTTAAATCCTCATTTTATTTTAAAGGACAAACACGATTGATTCTTAATACATTCGCGAGACCTTTGTGAATTATAAAAATAATAATTTTTAGCAATTTTTAACATTTATATTTTGTTTACATTACTAGTTTCTCGTAAACAAACGTAAAAATATTATTATAGAATTGCATCTATATATCAAACACTTTAAATATAATTTCAAAAATTTCAATAAAATCTAAGTAATAGTATAAATTATAATATAAACCTGGCTTATAATACTTCAAGCAAGATTTTCAAAATATGTTATTAGGCACTCTAAATATATATTTTTTAGTATTAAGCATGGTTAGTTACTAGCGCCAGGCCACGGAGGGCACCTCCACCCCGCCTCCCCCTGAGGCTATATAAGCCCCCAGCCGCGTCAGCCTCCTCCACTTGCCTCGCACCGGAGCCGCGGAACCCCTGAAAACTGCGCTCGGCCCCCGAAGAGGAACAGCCGACCTGGTGACTCACGCCCTGCAGAACCGTAAGATATATTTTTTTAATTTTAATTCAAGAAAAAATGCAACATATAAGTACTTCTGTTCGTGTTATTATTAATGTTAACAAAAACACATTTTTCAGTGAGCTGTTTTGTAATTACTATACAATTTCGCATTACGATTTTTTTAAATGTATTGTATATTTTTTAAAGTTGATTACTGCTTATATTTTTTATTATATTTTAATAATTCACTAATTGTATGCAAATTTGGTTTCAGAAGAAGAGCTACTTATTTTTTCCAAACATATACTCCATATATCGATAAAATCATAAACACGCATTTGTTAACAAGTTAGACATCAGGAAAAATAAAAAGGAAAGCAAAACAAAGTTGCACGATGATGGACCGCGGTGCGCATAAGTATCTTTTAATCCTAATTAGTGAGTATTTTTAAAATCCCTCATCCCTCCTCCACCAAGGAAGGAAGGAATGTCTCTCGTTTATTGAGTTTCGATAAAAATAATTATATCACTTTGGAAACGCCGGAACGTTATTCTAAACTTGACGCGGGGGTTGACCCGAGATTTCCGGCTCATCTTCCGGCTCATCTTCCTTAGTGCTTTGCAACGTCCTGTTCTTTACCCGCCATTAATTATTTTTATTCTCCTTCATTTTATAATCGTTTCAAACATTATTTGCTATTTTTTAATTTTTTTTTTACTTTAGGTGATGATGGTGATACGTGGGATGATACGGACGAACTAATTCTATCGGATCTTGTTTGTATCGTCGGCATATATTTTTGTCTAGAATATATTTTAGAAAATTTTATATTATCAGATGAGGTTTGTTGGGTTGTAAAATATATATTTATAAATTTTTATTTCTTTGCATTTTACATAAACATAACTTTTGTTGTTTCAGCAAGCAATGCGGTAATTTTTCGAACGAATTTCTCCTATCGACTCACGTATAAGAAAAAATAAAAAAATAAGTAAGGTAAGCAGCTATGATTATTTTGTCCATGGGCGATTTAATAAAAAATCAATCAGTAAGCGGAGGGCTAACTTGTTTGAAAAAAAAAGTTTGAATGTAATCAATAACATTTATTCTCTTAATTTCAGCTGGCTTCGGTCGATAAATGGCTCTTCACACCAGCATCAGTAAACATCGCAGTTGCCATGGAGCCGCTGCTCCTCTACTGGATGAAGATTTCCCGAGGCAGACACAGCAGCAGAAGGGAGCGAGTGAGGCTGCGGAGCTGCGCCGTGCAATAAGTGAGCCGCATGGGTGCAGAGTCAGAGATATTTTATTTTATTTACCCTCCATGAGGGTAAATAAAAGTATCAAACACGATGCAATTTTTTTTTTAAATACTACGATATATTAACTGAAACAACAACATTTAATACAAATAGTTTACAATTAAATCGAAAACTAGTAACTATGTGTTATTTCTTAAAACAAAAATATGCTCTTTAATTTTAAATCTGAACTGCATTAAAAATGTAATAAATACTATAATTATTTAGGGGTATTTTGGTCGATAGATTTTTTTATTTATTGAAGTAATATTTTAGGCAAATTGGCGACTTCAAAACGAAAACCACAGTTTTAGGCTCGTTTGATCAGTAAAGACGATTACTTATGATTTGAGAGATAGATATTTAAAAGTTGATTGAAATTCAATCGAGAGTTCAATTGCAGACATATTCGATGTTTCGCGGCTACACACATGATATTTGTGAATGAAATAGTTTTCCAAAGCAGTTATTAAATTTTATTTAGAGACAGTAGTAAAAATAACTACGTATCATACGTAGAAAGCCCAAACGTATTTTTGCTAGTTTACAATAATTACTTAGTTATATGTAAATACTTTTACATATCACAAATATGGTAATTTATATTAGCTTTAAAATGAAAACATTTACTATAGGTAAAACAAACTTGTAAGTAAAATAGTTTTTGAAGAGACTGCGTCTTGTTTTCATATTACCATTCGTAGTTTCACTGCACAAAAATGCAATCTTTAAATCACCCCAACTAGTTTTAAGTAAAGTATAATCTTTCACATCCAAGTTATGTAATTCGCGATGTACTGATTTTCAGTTTATTGGTTGACTTATACAATTAATGGTCTACTATAAAGTTATTATATTTAAATCATCCATATTTTATCATCAAAGCCATTTAAATCCTTTTTTTGTTGGATATTGATTCATCTTATTGAAACACACTCTTTATAAAAGGTGTATTTTTGTTCATTGAATATGCATTTTTTGATGGACATTGAGAATCGGTAAAAATTGTTTTCAATTTGAAGCTGTGAATATTCGGTCAGCGTCTAGCCTGGTGTACCCAAAGATTTTAAAACGATATATCGTCGTTGGTAAAATGTTCAAAAACTGCGCCAACGATTGTCGTTGACTTAAGCGAATACTTACTGAGCGTAAAGACATCAGCGATAGAAAACATTTTTTTCATTATTTGTGTTAAATATGCATGAATGTGTGTTTAGGTGGGTTTATGAAATTCGACTACTGCATTTTATAAATTGGATAAGATTTTACGTACATAAAAAAGTATAAAATACACGAAACGTTAATATACATTTACAATGTTAGTAATAAACAATACACTAAATAAAAGCTGTATATGTCCGTTAGCTATGAATAGAAGAGGTGATAGTTGAGAAAAAATGCTATGGTGATATACTATGGCGGTAGTTAAGAAAAACCAGAAGTTATGCAAACTAAATGCTAATTTATTTTAATATTTAAAAGCATTTAAAAGGCTTGATTGTGAAAATATGTTTTAGCAAAGAATTGATCAACAGGTTTGGTCGGTCAATACATAACAAATGTAACTAAAGTATAAAATGAAAATGAAACGTAAACACATACGAAAATATGATCGATTTTTTCTAATATTTACAATGTCAAATCCCACTTTAAAAACGCAACATGCTCGTGCGATCTAACGAGTGAAAAAGAGATAGCAAACCGTTTGCGTTCCATTCCAAACGCACAATAATGTTTTAGTGCATCCATAAAGTATTCTCGCACCCACGAAGTATGGCAAAACTAATTTATATTTTTATGAAATAATAACTATTTGTAGCAGTATTCGCTAGAATTTGAAAAAAACACCGTAGCAGTCAAAGGGTTAAAAATATATTTGATGATTTGTAAAGCTTTGCCAGGATAAATTACTATGTATGCAAACCATATTGCCTGCATACCAGGCGCTACAGCGGAGAAAAAAAGGTCTCATTCTGTGATTACAGAAATTGAAGTATTGATACTCTCACTTAATCTAAGTTTGCTTTTTTGCAAAGTTACAAAAACGTGGATACACATTTCAAAAAAAAAAAAAAAATCTACAATATTTTAAGAAAACAAATATGTTTCCTAAAAATTAATAGAATAATCATCACCTGAACCCATTTGAATCATTGTGTTCAACTATTAAAACAAACTAATGTTTTTTTTTCTATTGCCTTTCTTCAGAAATGTTTTGAATATAACGATAAGTAAGTTGAGTAAACTTCGAGTAAATGAAATAATCACATAGGTTGATTTTTTTAAATTTTAAAGTAAAAATGTTGACATGCTTTTTAAAACTGTTTAATTAAAATTTAACTATTTACAGCCGCAAAATATTTTATATACGGATACCTTGGAGTAGATTTTTAAGTATTACAATTGATCTATTTTTAATTTGCAATTTTTTTTATTATGTATCATTTTTTTAAATATGATTATCAATTAAAGTGTTACTGATAAAATATACACATTATTGGTAAATATGTAATTAATTTCATAGTTTTTTTATTGATATATTTTTAATTTTAGTTAGCTGTAATAATGCTGACTTAAATGATTGCATTGGGGTCCAAATTAATATATTTTTTTGGCACAATTGGCATTCGCCGATTAAAGTCACTGGCGTAAATGTTTATGCTACTTTCAGGATAATTCAGAAAAATAACTATTAACATTCACTACATTAGTTAAATTAATTTAACTGCAGAGTTTTTAGTTTTTTCTATTGCAGATAACTCTTTTTAGATTAAAATTAATTTAGTTAAGTACATGAACTTTTAAACAGCGTCATGATTTTTTTTCACAAATATTTGATAATTATATAATTAACATTAATAACTCAAGTATTTTGTTGGTAGACTTGTACAATCCGTAGTTTTACGAAGTCCTAAAAACTTTTGAAAAAAATCATCCGAACTAATTTTGCAACGTTTTTTTAAAGATAATAAAAAACTTAAAGACGACACCCGTTTCAGTAATACTACTGTAATATTTTATCATTTTTCTTCTTGGAAAGAATGTACTTCACAATGATTGAGGATGCAGTTTCTTACTTTTGATTCCAATGACTTCTTCTACTGGTGCCTCTACTCATAGGAGGTTGGTGACCATTTCATCGGATGAATTTCTATCCAGGGCCAGTCTCAGTTATTCGGTCGTACTTTCGCCACTGGGCCAAATTTCGCATCCACGTAAACATCCTCTTTCCAATGCCTTTTTTTCCTTGGAAAATCAGCTGTAGGATGCTATATTTACTGTTACGAAAAATGTGGCCAAAATAGGAGACCTTACGCTTCCTTACCGACGTCAGGAATTCTCTTTCTTTTCCGATCACTTAAGTTAAATTTAATATTTAAACTTATTGTGCAAAATATATTTGATTGGTATTGGATTGGTGTCAGGTTCGCCAGGAATGGTTGAGGTGGCACCAACTTCTTCAATCTTTCAGGTAGTAATCAGAAGGCGGCGAAAGAATTTGCAATGTTCTTTTTATTAGATCTTACGAATTGGTGTACAGAGTTACCACGTCAAAAGGTACCAGAGGAGTGCTCTCGAGGGGACTGAGGGTCGTCCTTATATAGGGATTATGTGCGTGCCTCCGCAACATTCATTGGTATGTTCAATGTACACAATAATGAATTGTTAGCTCTCGTTACACGTGGAACAAATTTGCATTGTTAGCTCCTGTTACACGTGGAACGATATGCATTATTTGCACTCGTTACTCATCAGAGAATGGACTTTGGTGGCTGCGAATGTGGGGTGATTGACACTGTTACAAAGTAAATGAATGTGGGGTGATTGGCATCGCCACAATACTCCCCCTCAAGAAAAACAATATATGAATATAATGTGTGATGCGCAGATCACTTACAAACATTTTTATATCTTGTAAAAAATATGTGATGCGCAGATCACTTGAAAAGAAAAACACTGAATGTTTCCTTATATGATGTTCACTACTTATGACTGAACTTGCAGTTTTATTCAAGGACCAAGAACGTAAGGTGAAATTTTAATTTAAAATTCATTCCTGCAAGGGACCCGAGGAGGTTGCACCTGGATACTCGTTAGTCTTTCTTCAATTTGTTTTTTTATCTGTTTTTTGTAATTCCGGCAGCAATACATCAAACTTACTCCGACTACAAAAACTAATACACTAATTAACGTCGCCACAGCCACGTTGAAGTGGTGTCCGGCTGTAATATCACCTTCTGATGCCATGTTCTGTTGCATAACAACATCTTCCTTGGTCGCGGTTGCTCCCATTCTCGTGCACTAGACTGAGATCTCGCGAACAAAGATTAACTGTTAGCAAGCGTGTGCTCACAGTATAATGGTATTCGTTTCCATGTTATCACTGAAAATATAATATTATAGGAAGCCTTTGTTAAGTGACTTCAGGTTTTCAAAACTTTCATAGCAGGGTGAACCTTTATGCGTGTTTTCACTATCATCGATAATTTATTACATAAATTATGATTATATGTAGTTTTTCTCTTGTATTTCTTGTAAGAGCATATTTCCTTCCGGTTGGTTGGAATGTTTTGAAAATTTTTTTTTTCGGTTTATTTACATTTTGCCTGCACAACAGGCGTGTCGTTAGAAAATAAGGGAAATTATTTAATTGCAAACTGGAAATAGGCATAGGAGATGACCCGACCGAGCGCTCTCCGGGTTCACAGATACGGTCAATAATATAATTGACATATGAAAAATTAAATAACATAATTATTTGTATGCAGCATGCACAAACCAAATACGAAAAATTAGGCAGAATATACGGAAAGTACAATTTGATAATGTCGAAATCTATCGATAAATTACTGTATGTTTTTGTAAGCCTAATTTTAAAACATGGTTTAAAAATATTTTTTGTGACACTTACGATTAATTATTAATTAAATTATGGTTGAGAATATTTTACTAAAAATATCAAACTTTATTGACAAAAAACATTTTTTATATTTAAGTAATTAAATATTTAAGTAATATTAAAATTAATTTACCATAAATACAATTGTATTCACTCCGAAGCGTCACCCGAACTAATTTAATATGTACTATTAAAACAAAACAAACACAAAAAACATCAACATAGGAAATCATTAAGATTTTTCCAATATTCTTTGGATTGAAAAATAAAATAAATTTATTATTGAAAGTAATAAATGTACTCTATAAGTCTTCAGATCTATAAGTTTTCAGATATTATGTCTGTATTTACATGATATATTTTTTGAAAATAATATTTGTAGATTCGCTACGACTTTATATTAAAATGTTTTGAAGATCAAATTCAATTATAGTTTTAGTCTTGCCTGCATGATATACGAGGTTCAAGTATCTAAAGATAATGAACGGAAATTATCAATGGTTTTTTAAAGAAGTAGTAACGTAGAACGAAAAAAAAGGCAAAAGAAATGACGAGTAATTTTTCTCTTTTTTTATTTCTAACTACTGAATTATTGCAAAGAAGATGATAATAAGACTGTACGACTCAAATTCAATTTTTATCAATCAAATTTCAATTTGAGGTGTGCGCCTTCTTCAATATTTTTTTTTGCGTATTATACGTAATATAGCGTCGCCTGAACTTATTTGACTTATGCTTTGTTATATATTTATATAAATATATACAGTAAAAGCTCTTTTAAGTAATAAGTGCTCTTTTTATAAATTGTTTGTTTGAAAATTCTTTAAATGGGGATTTTAATTACTTTGTAAACAAAAGTATTGAGATGTACAGGTAAATCCTAATATTCTTTTCTAATCCCAAACAGGAATAAGATATTACAATATAATACATGTCAGGATACAAATTTTATCTGTCAAAAATATTGAATTTCTAGGATGTTTTGTGATAGTTTGTTTCTGGATTGTCATTTTTATATGATCCAAAGTGAGTAAATATGTTCAGTACTTTCTAGCAATTAATGTACGAAAGTTAACGAAAAATTACTTTTCGGTAACAATTATTTATTGTTTGCACTATTTATCCTTCTCAGCGATTAAATATGTCCATCAATCGCATTTGAAGACTGACCTCAACGGTAGTCGAAAGGCATTATCGAAACACTTATTTTTAGAGGATTTTCTAATGGGTCTTTGGATTTCCATTTAGGTAAAACATTTTCTGTATTTGCTTTGTTACATTGATAACTAGGATCCTTAGACTATTCTATATATTTTTTATTAATATGCGATTACCACTTGATTTGATCACCAATTTTAAATGATCCGTTGAGAACAACGGTAAAATGGTAGGACTTGACACGTGATATTATCTCGGTGGTATGCAATTGATGTCCATGTGAATGGATACCCTGTTCTGAAGTGAAGCGTATTCCAGAAAGGAAAAGTAAAGCTTTCCGCAAATTGCGTTTTGTTGGTACAAAAGTTGACATGTTGAGAGCTCAAAAAAAACAATGTTGTGTACACTTCAGCGATATGACATATACTGAAAACAAAAGCGCAATAATGACGCTTTACAATAAAATGTTTAAGTATAGCCTGATGCGATTCAATACTAGTAACGCCATCTCTTAGAAAATCCGAAAAAATTAATGCACACACCGTATATATTTTCTTATAAAATTTTGTAAAAAGTATAAACAACTATGCGTATAAAAATCACCCAACCAAATAAATAGAGCTGCCTTAATACTTTCAGTATAAATAAATATTTGATTGTGATTAGTAGCACTCGCAGCTTACTCAAAGCACCGTCCAGAATAACCGACTGTTAATCTATTTGTCAGTGTTCATAATGATGTAACTACAAACTCTTCGTGTGCCCAAAAATTAATCCGAAAGCAGGTTTTCGTTACAGTTATTGACTGAAAGGATACCATAAACTTCTGAATTAACTATAAAATGAACTACAAATAAATTCGGGTTTCTTTACGCTCGACGGAGACATTGATTCTACGTGCAACTGGGCGGCATTTAATTAACTCATAGTAAATACTAACGTGGGACGTAGTACGTTAAAGATGCTTTTGGTCTCAGTAAGGTCCTTTATTTATTTTCGCAACCTCTACATTGTGGTAAAAGCAGAAAAACCACTTGTGTTATCGACAACTTTTTCAGTTGTAATAATTTTATGGCCAGGTTCTAGATATTTTTTTACATTTATGCAAAGAAAAATACAGTATAAATATTTTTCTAAATCGAGATACAATACATTTATCGTTCATATCGATACCCGATCAAACGAGGCTAATGCAAACGCACATAAATATTGTGGAGCATGATTTTTAGCTATAAACTAAAATATTACTTCAACCTGTTTAGTGATGACACAAGCCTATGAGATATTACTTCAAACAAACAAAATTCTAGATTGATTTGATTGTACGTCACATATGTTTATTTAAAATTGTCAAATATATTAGAATATTTCCTTATTTTGAAATATAAAATAAATGAGCTAATATCTAATTCACATTCACCAATACATAGCCCAATATTTTCATTCATATTTCAATATATTCATATGCACATGGGTATTTTTTATATATTATAATACCTTATACTATTTTATTTTCATCAAATTTAAGCAATGTCAGCTGGTGAATATTTTCTGTTCAAGGATAAACTAAATAAATATTAAAAAGTTTTAAAAACAACCTGTACGCATATATTTTGCTCGAAGCTTTTCACTAAAATAAAAAATAATAATCTTTATATCACATTAAAAATGTACAAACACTTCTGCATGATAAATATTTTTTTTGTACCTGTTAGTTAGATAAATCATAAATAACAGTAAAGTGTATTCATTATATTTGGAAATGTTAATTTGAGGGGTAGAATTACCAATAAGGCGTCAGGATTTATTAAAAAGTATTTTCGCGTGGTAGGCAGTCTGTCCCGAGTGCCGCCCTGGCTCAGTACCACTGGCCGGGCTGCTCGCGTCGAGGGGTGCTCCCCCGGCCAGGCCCGGCCACCCAGGCCACCCAGACCCCCTAGACCCCCTAGACCCCCTAGACCCCCTAGACCCCCTAGACCTCCTTCCCTTGTGCTGTCCCTGCGAGCCTCCCTCGTTTTTATCATGTTCTAATGCAAGAATTATACTCTATGCTGTTTATGTTAACAACATTAAATAATCCTCTCCCGTTCCTACTAACTTTTTAAAATTTTTAATTGCCATTATTTTTGTTTCTTATAATATTAAAAAAATATTTTATACAAATATATATATACTATTGATTTCACCAAGAAAATAAATTGAAGAAGTCTTCGGTTCAGTTTTATATTATCAAACTCTTTTATATTGTAATAAATTTATTTTTAAACACAAACCTTTTGCAATGTCTTATGTTGTGGAGTCTTTTTTAAAATAAAATTTATCTATTTGAATGGTATTAATGTATTTATGTATGTAATTATATCTTTAATTTAATTACAAAAAAAGTATAACTTATTCTCACTTATTTGAAAAGTGCAGAAATAGTTTATGAAATAATTACATTTTCTAAACAATTTAACATTACTTATAAAATAATCCCACAAAATCGATCGTAACATGTTAGCCGAAATAAAATAAGTATAATATATGATCACATATATTTTCGATGCGTTAAGTACCACGCCTCGAACCTTATATTTAATTTTATAATATTAATTTTTTATCAAAAGTGTATTTAGTATAGTTACCAATTTTATTTTTATTAAATGTTAATTTTAAGTTAAGTGTATGATGTTTATAGAATTAAATCATTTGAATCAATTATTGCGCAGTTAAGTTTTGTATAATTTTGTGTTTGTGAAATCGCTTGAATACTTAAAAGTTTCTTGAAAAGTTTATTTTTTAACATAAATCATAATGTCTTCAATTTACCTTTTAAGACCGGCGTGTTTTTGTATACCCCCATAGAAATATAAGTTTTGAATTATCATTTATTTTTTTACATGAAACCTAATTATTTACGTAATATTATAATGCTGAATTTTTAAAATATATTTATAGGTTTAGATGTCGTCTTGAGTTTGTTTTTTGAATTATTTGTAATGACTTGTATTTGGAGGTAATTTAGAGTATAGTTTAAAAACTGAAATTAAATTTGTTAATTTAAGTTATAATCTTAAAAATATGAACTGGCTTATAGTTAATTAATTTTTTTATAAGAAATACCTACTTATTAAGAACTTGTTACTTAAAATATATAAAAATATAATTACTAATAATCACTTCATTCTATATAACTTACAATAAAAATCTGGAAAAAATATGTTCATGTTTTTACTGTTAATTGTATTTTAAATGTAACATTAATATTTTATACAATAATTACAAAAAATAATTTTTAAAAAACATTTCTAGATATAAGATTTTTTGTATTTTTAATATTGATATGTGTATTCTTATACTTTCTATAAAAAATATATATTTGTAGCAGTTGTATTTCAATGTTGTATGTTTGTTTTAGTTGTATCATACAGATTCATAAGTGTCATTCATCTTGGCTTATATTTTAATTAAATAAATAAATAATAAAATTTAAAGCTTACTATGATTGATGTTTTAATTCTCTTTGGTGTACGGGTGAATGCTATCTCAAATTATTCATACTCATAAGACCGAACTCAAAAAATGTATGCCAAAAATTGACATGGCTTCACACCCAAGAAAATAACTCCTTCCCGGTGAGTTGCTGGTTGAAAATTTGCAAGTAAACCGAATACAAGCTGCTGCAATGGTCTACTTAAAACTTCTCTGATATTTTCAAGGCGTTTTATGCATTATATGAGAAAATCATAGATATTTTTTACAATACGATACGCGTGAGATTTGAGCAATGAGTATTGATTTTAATCATATACGAATGCCTCACGTGTGCACGTATTAATCTAGAATCATCATTTAGAACAAATATTCATAAGAAGTATTTGAGAGTACCAGAAAAATGATTGGGCTCAAAGCACGTCATAGGCAGCTATCCTGAATCTGTCTCATTCGCCAAATAAACCGCAATGTAATTTCAACTTTACTGTGCGTTTTTAATGCTTAAAGTGAGTGCTAAAAAGCATAGCACGTGTTATTCTGTAGGATTATGTTCATTTTATTAGTCCTCTTGAAATAGCAAGATGTTTTGTTGTGCTCTACACACTTCATAAAAAGCAACCAGCAATTCTTGCCTCTCAAATGGAAAGGAGCGTAGCTTTGCTGCGCCGTTGGAGCGATTGCGACCAAACACACAACTAGCCTGGCAGTTGATTGTAATTTTGTCTTTGGTCGACTTGTTCAGTTGTATCAGTGAAGCTATTATTGCTATTTTATGCTATTATTGCTAGTCAAATATATTTATTGGTGAGTGTGTGGCATTATTGATATTTTTAAATAGTTTGCGAATCAATGATCCGATCGGTGTGGTTCCAGAAGTTACCCAAACACATTATATTTATTGTAATATAGATCATGGTGTGGTTTTTGTGGGTAGGAATTTAACACATTCACTAACATTGCTATGTTGTTGTAATTGAAGTTTCTTGTGTGATTTTTATATACACATGTTTTGTTCAATGGTTGAATGAATTTTTCCAAGGCAAAGATATAAAATAATTCTTAGTTAACTGTATATACGTTATGTTACTCAAACGTCTTCTACAAATGCAGTATATAAAAAATCCGATATTTTATGAACAATCACAACCTGAACCGAACGGATAGCAACGTTTTTAATGTATAATAATTGTTGGCAACTTACGAAATACACAACCGTTCCAGTTTTATCAGTGCAGCCAAGCGCGGACTTATCGCGAGAGTCAATTTCACTCTTCACACGGCAACACTAATGGACTAGATTCATATTTAGATTAACAATCTGACCACAGACAATAAAACGCTTTGCTTTCTATACTTGCGTATTTATGGCCCCAGCGTTTGGCGTCAACAATCAACTTCATTCATTCTCGTAACTTGTTTTAGTAAACTCGCCGACACACCTGCGCAACACGTTTTTTTTAACAACGAGAAGTTTTTTTGTGATTTGTCAATTGGTAGTCTCTTTACGTGTGCATGTTGAATTCATAACACGCAATAACAAGACGTTTGTGAAACAAGGTTGTAAAAGGGTTTATGTAACGTTATATTATTGCGGAACTTGAATTTAATTAATTATCTTGGGTTAAAATAAAATTGGAAACATAAAAAAAGAGAGCAAAATAATAGAACTAGACTGGTGATAATCAGCTGTTGTTTCTAAATACTCTAATTTAAGCGTTAGAAAAATTCCATCAAATAAACAATGGAAAAATTTTAAACTGGATATATTGTGGAATTTTATAATTTTACTTCATTGAAAATAATAATAATATTAAGTTTGATCAAATACGTTTATTGATGAGTAGTATAAAAAAATTCATTTTCATTTTTCAACAATAAAAAAATTGACCCTAATTATTTATTGTATATATTTTTAGTTTCTACTCAACAGCGCAATTCTTTCAAAATGCGAAAGAATGAAAGGATGCTTATTAATTATGTTTTTTTATTATATTATATTATAGAAAACATAAAGGAAATATGTCTGAATTAGTGAATACAAGCTATGGCACTTTGCAAGGAGTGCTTGCCAGTACAGAATCGGGGTTCAACTATTACAGCTTTCAGGGCATACCATATGCCACGCCCCCTTTGGGAAATCTTCGATTTAAGGTATCAATTTATACTTCTGGTTTTCACAGACTTATTAGCATTCACATTGCAATGTTCAATATCTGAAAAGGTAGGAATATTTTTTTAAGTATATTCAAAACCAATTCAGACTAAAAAAAATCTAGAAAATTCATTGAATTAAAAGTATTCAAATTATCTCTTTTAAGTGTTTTTACCTTGGCATCTTGTTTCGAATAGAAATTACAGTATATATTTGTATATTTATTAGGCTTATATTTTTTTAATATTTCAAATATAAATACAGGACCCTATACCTCTCGATCCCTGGATAGGGGTCTATGACGCAACGAAGGAAGGGAGCCCTTGCGCCCAGTCAGATCTACTGGTGCAGCAAAAAGAGTTCTTGGGGGAAGAAAACTGTCTCTTTGTCAACGTTTACACTCCAAATCTCATCAATAAAAATCTGAACGTACTGCTCCCAGTCATGGTCTGGTTTCACGGAGGAGGCTTCTTCGCCGGCTCCGGAAGCGCAGATATTTTTGGACCCGATTACTTGGTAGAAAAAGACGTTATTGTCGTAACTGTAAATTATCGACTGGGTGTTCTTGGGTTTTTGAGTTTAGAGACTGAAGACATTCCCGGAAACGCTGGCTTAAAAGACCAAGTCGCGGCACTCAAGTGGGTTAGAGATAATATCGATAACTTTGGAGGAGACTGCAAGAATGTGACTATATTTGGCGAAAGTGCGGGTGGAGCTGCAGTGGAGTTTCTGATGATATCACCGATGGCCAAAGGGTTGTTTCACAAAGCGATTTCACAATCGGGGACGTGCCTGAACCAGTGGGCTCACACAGCTGAGAACTCACAACCACTGGAGAAAGTAGAAAGACTTTTAAAGCTAGCTGGAAAAGAAAACCTTAATAAACAAGAAACAGCCGCATTTCTCAGAACGGTTCCTGTTGAAGAATTAGTCAAATATGCGCACAGTATTCCGACATTTGAAGAAAATAAAAGAGATTCTGCTTTCGCTTTTGCACCTGTTGTAGAAAAAATCTACCCGAATATTGAATCGTTTTTAAACAATGGCGTTGTTGACCTGCTTCAAGCAGGCTACGTCAGCGATGTTCCATACATCCAGGGATATAATTCCAAAGAAGGGATCCTGTGGGCACTGTCGGCGCAATCTGGAGAAGAACACCTTAAAACTTTAAATAATAATTTCCAGTATTTTGTTCCGTTGGATATGAATTTTCCCATGAACTCGTCGGAGTCAATAGAAATAGCCAATAAAATAAAAACATTCTACTTTGGAAGCGAAGATCTCGACCAAAATACCATTGACAAGTATTTCGATCTAATGACAGATTTCGCTTTTGTGCACAAAATCAGGCGATCGAACAAACTACACGTCAAGTCCTCGAAGAACCCCGTATATTTCTATAGATTCTCGTTTGATGGAGACTTAAACTTTTTGAAGAAACGCTTGGGGCTCGTGCACAAGGGAGTTTGCCACGAAGATGACTTGGGATATCTTTTCAAGCCGCGGATGTTGAAACTGACTACAGCTCGGAGCAGTCCCTCGGATGTCGTGAGATCCAGAATGGTTGAAATGTGGACTAACTTTGCGAAAAATGGGTATATGAAAATTATTTTTTACATATGCATATAAATTGATACGCTCGGAAAATTCGATACGACGATCATGTAATTTGTTTGAATGTAGTAATGTAATTATATTTATGTTTTTAGAAATCCTACACCGCAGACAACAGAGCTATTACCGGTAAAATGGGAGCCAACTTCTAATGACAGTCTCAAATATTTGGAAATAGATGAAAATATAAAGATGGCTGCAAATCCTGATCGTGAACGATTTGGTTTTTGGGAAAATCTATACACTGATTATAATTTATAACATACTTTGTAAAACCCAAAAGCCCTAAAAATATATTTAGAAATAAGGATACTGTGTAACGGGTAGATACTACTATAAAAAAAGGAAAATATATAATCAGTTATCATAGATAAAACTAAAAAATAAATGGTTTTGACTGAAACAGATATTTTTCATTATTTTTCACCATAAATATGTATGTCGTATAGATGATTGATAACTCTGCTAGTATGTTGATAAACTTTGAGATTGAGTTTATTTAGTAGCAATTAAAAAACTGATTTGTCTAAAATATGTCTAGACTTTGTCTCAATATCAAGTACCTAAAGCATTAGCGCAAAAAATAGTGAGATATTTTATATACAGACAAAATGTTTACTATTTTAGACAAATCAGTTTTATAATTGCTACATGCTACTCTCGATTCGTCACAAAATTCTGTAAACGCTTTTGCATATTTAATTTTGTAGTGTTTCGGGTCGCAGGCTGAGTATAGCTGCTGTAGGCCATTACGTGCTTTTGAGTAGTTATGTCTTTCATATGCAATAAAATGCATGACGCCGGTTCATGTGCACCTTTTGGTGAACCATAAATAAATAATGATACTCCTGAGGCCCAATATGAAACATAGTTTGGATTGTAATTTTTCAGTGATGTTTTTTATTTTTTAACTATCGCCCTTGAGGATGAATAAATCTGGCCGGAAAGGTCGTTTAATTGTCTCGTTGTGTAAGGCCAGGGCCGCGGCCCGGCGTTGGCCAGCCCTGGCGCAGCCTCGCCCGCCTCCCTCCCACGCGGCCCGGTCCGCTTCATTTGAATACGAAAGAGCAGTATGCTAATTCATACGAGATTGAAAGTTCTCAAGGCTCTGCGGGCAGGGGCTGTCAAGTCGCCGGCCGGCTCCATTTATAAAATATAAATAAATAATAAACACGCACACCGCACGCGCCCGTTAGCGGCTGGCGCATTCAATCTTCAGCGGACGCCACGGAGTGCGATCGAGCATCTTAAAAGAAAAAAATACGATTTATTTATAAATAAATTTTGTAATCGTGTTTTGTAAGCACGTAATATAACTTTTTATGTCACACAGCAAAAAAATATATTTTTATAACAATAAATGCAAGCTGCTTAAAATATTGTCTTCTGTGTTGACAATGCTTACAAAAAGCATAAAAACTTTATTTATTACCCTTTTTTGTTTGTGCTTAGTATATATAGATGATTAAGTCATAACTCGAATGAAATTATTTTGTGCCTATTGAAGTCATGTTTAGTACATTTTAGTACTAAATAAAAACGAATGTGTAATCTTGTTTTGATAATTAAAAAGATGAGTTATGAAGACGAGTCTTAAGTTTTTGGCAACCTTTTGGACAAAATTCTAGGATCAAGAGTTGATTTGCATAAAAATACTATTTGTTTTTGCTACAAGAAATTACACAAGCAAGACCGAAATTAATTACCACTGAACGGTAATCACTATCATTCCGCACTTGTAGGTAAGATGGCTTGACTTCACGAGATTTAACCTAGTTTTAATTAATTTGGATAGATCGGTAAATATTAATATGTCCCTGTTTCTTTGGATACAAGAAGTTTTAGAGTATATTATTGTCACAATACGAGGTTCTCTCAAAATTTTTGACGGTCACTTGAGAAAATAATGCGGTGCAGGTGAGTAGCGAAGTATTTAGTTTGAAACATGAAAAGGTCGTATTTTATAGCTGATATATTTTTCAAAAACTATTGTATTTATAAAACACGATATTCTGTCTAATAATTATCCTTTTCACACAATAACATAAGCTATAGCATAATATTAGCTGAAGAGGAGTAAATTGCTCATAAATAATAAAGGACTGTAGGAATAAAACAAAGATCACTTATTTTGAATTATATAAAAAAAACCTTTAAACCTAGATACTTTATGACTAATAAGGAATATATGTATCGTAGCCATTTGGTGAAAAATTACGAGAAACCATCAAAAATTGTCAAATTAGCTATACTAAACGAATTGTTTGAAAATTCAACACTCAAGACACACGAAAGCATAAGAAGAATACTAAGAAAACTAAATTTTGCGGAACCACCTACAAAAAACTGCCTCGGTAATCAATAAAATTACTTTTAGTATGCAATCTATATTCAATTTTCATTTTAACAGTTACTTTTTTTTAATAAAATCTGATCAAAATATTTGCACTTATTTGGAAGGCAATCATTTAAATTACATAACACAATCTAACGGAGATTCTCCAGAGCCCCTCAGAATTCAACAGCAGGCTTGTTGGTAATTTCAGATTTACGGTACAGGCGGACGCTACCGGAGGCTTCGCTTCTGTCCGCCATGAGCACTCAAGTTCATTGCCTAAACCAACCGGACCGGCAGAAACAACATGTTACCCAACACGGTGGTCACGAAGTCGCTCTCGACGCGGCTCCCAGCTGATGGAAAACCACAATGAGCAGAGGTCTCGAATAATGCTGCATTTGGTAATAATAGCATTTAACCTTCGGACTTACGAAATAGGAAATATAAAACTGTTATAACTAAAATAAATCGCTCATTATCAATCGGACGTTATCAATTGATACAATAAAAAATCATTCATAATTTGATGATTCTTGTTTAAGGGAAAAAGTAAAAGTGATGTATGACTCAAATGACAAGCAAAACATTTTAATAAAATGAATTTAAAAATAAATAAATTAAATGGTTAAATCAATAAAGACGGTATTTTTCATATTATGTACAATTTCTAAATTTATTATATCTTATCTGGTTGTTTTGATTTATTTATGCTACTTAAAAAACACGATCAAAATCAAATCAAAATAATACATTTTATTGATTAAAACTGTATTATTGAAAACTATCAATACTACTTCTTTCGGTTATTTATTTTTGCTAATATATTTTAATTTTAGATTTTCAGCATAATCATTTCAAAAAGATTTATTTTATGTAATTTCTATATTTTTTGCAACTATTTTTGATAAATGTAACTTTGTATAGATTCTCTTGAATTTATTTGTAATTTTAATAGTTATATTGTAAGTACCATTATAATAAGTCGATATACTTGTACAGTTAGAGTACAAACGCATTTGAACGCCTACTATTCCAGTTGAGAGTTGAATGTTCATTGTTTTGAGGTTCCAGTCACGTTTTGTCAAAAGAATTATAGAGGAATAGCTTGATAACAATTTCTCTGCTACAAATCGTGATGATTTATGACCGCGGGTGTGCACGGACAACGCCCGCGCCAGCCAAACATATGATATAATTCAATCCATCAGATAGCATCGCTGTATCATTATACATTACCAAATTCATTCTGATAATTTCACAAAAAATGTAATGTATATCTTTATAAAAGAAAAACAAACAAAAATGTTGTTTTAAACTATGCGCTCTTCAAAAACAGGGTATACCTATGCAATACACGTGGGGGAGTATGCTTCTCCAACAAGAGACTTCGTCGTCACTGGGAAGACAGTGTTCTCCATAGTGTCAAGTTGCTGTGTCACAAGCATCTCCCGGAAAAGAGCTGGTTTTCACAGACAGGGAAACATCCAAGTCACAATTACACCCAAAAAGGGGCAGTTCCCAAAAAGCTTACCGACACCTCAAACTATTTGTAAAATGATATTTCTCTTTTAATTTTACACAAAGACAACTCCGACAAACTATTTTTTTCTATAAAATATAAATCCTTGTGTTTGCAGTCAAAATTATTCTGCAATATCTGATATGTTAAAATCATATGTACAATATAAAACCAAAAACAAGGCTAAACATATTTTAAACTTCCGCCAAACCATAATAAAATAAACAAACTCCCCGGGCACCGCTCAATATATCAGATAGTAGTCACTAAAAATTAATGATAACTATTGATAAATTAACAATAGACAAATTAATGCTACATTTGTAAAACCAAACAATGAAATATGGCTGAATTTTAGGAGATTTACATCTTGAAGTACTAATTATATTCCAGTTTGTTTACATACCAGAAATATCATACTTTAATCAAATACAAAACCGCCTTCTCATTATCAATCATGCTGAGTTTGAATGCTTGACCTTTGCGGGAATTATAATGAGATGTTCAATCTTAACAAAGGCATGCTGGAAATGCAACAATAAGGAAGTATAATAAAATCAGAATCGCCCAAACCGGTCATAAATATCTCATCTGGAAGCTCAGATTCCATGATGATGCAGGGGAGCCTACTCAAAACTGCACACATTTAAAAAAGAGTTGCAGCCAATATAAACCATTTGTAAAAGTCGTGTCGTTTATTATTCAACAAGTATTTATGGGTATAATAAATGGGTTTTCTAAATTAAATTAAATTAAAACCGTTTAAAGTTTTTTTTAGAAACAAATATATGTATTAGGTATGGTTCGCACTTGGACAATGTTACCAAATGAACAATTTTAAACAATATAAATTATTTAAAATACGAGTAATTACAATATACACAAAAAATAAGTTGAATATATTATGTATAAATATTTAAAAAAACTATTACTTTTAAAAAAAGCCCGTCCCGTATGATTGTTAAATATATATAAATTAAACGGCCAGCAAGTCTCCGTTGATTGCTTTTTTATTTCTCAATAAGTTTAAGTGTAAAATACTTTAATGGATTAACTTGTTGGTCGTAAAATAAATTTACTACAGTGCCTTAATTCACAGTAATGAATTTATTTGATATTCTTACCTAAAAGTCACATTTTAAGAATCGAGTAAAGTTGATCTTACAAATTAGATTTACTTTATAATAATGTTTCACTGTCAATATTTGTTTCGTTTTACGAATTGACTTCAGAGCTTAGTGTGAAAAGTACACGGACTGAAATATGAAAACTTTCAAAGCAAGCATATGTTTTCATTGCGCTATTGATAATCAACAGTTAAAGCCTAATGATAGATGAAAACAATCGTTCTATCATTTTTCCTGTGGTTACTGAAATATTAAAAATATCCGCTGAGGATATAATATTTAGGATCCAGTCATCTTCATAAAGCTGTCCGTCCATGTAGTTGACAATCTTCCATGGTCTCTTTCAATCTCGTCGTTGAGACCAACTATAATTTTTTATATCATATCGATTGTACTCTCAACTTCGTGCCCCAATTTTAATATACATATCATGTTTCATAGACTAGAAGTAAAATATTACATAGAAACGAAACGTACATATTTTTAAAAACCTTTAAAAAGATTTCCCAAATCGCTTTTGTAATTTTTAAGTGTACTGTGAAATAATTCAGCATGTTGTCCTCTATAATACAATAGAATAATAAGTGCCTCAGCATATTAAGTAGATAAATATATATTTTTTATTTTACGCATGTAGAAATATATAGCGACATTTGTCAATAGATACTTAAACCACTATCAATCAAAATATGTATAATATGAAAAATTATTGTATAATATATTATTATGTAATCCATTACTTTAATTTCGTGTCTTATATTATTTGAGAATCTGCATATGATATAATTTTAATTAAAAGCCTGTCAGTTCGAAGATTATTATTTTTATGATCGAAAAGCTTAGCATTCACTCGTGGCGCAGAATCATTCGCAGAGGAAAAAAATAATACAGATACTCTACTTTGGTTTTTTTTTCTAGTGTTATGTAAAATCGTGTCTATTTTAATTTATAAACTGTTGTCTCATGGCGAAGAAATGCAACAAAAAAACAGGTGAATTCTTTAATAATAATCTATTGAAATTCTATAGGTACATATTTAATATAATATGCATTCATTAGAGTATACAAGTAAGATATTATAATAATTTAAGTAATTGTTTTTAATGTGGTTTTAATGGATTTCAAAATGGTTTTAATATTTATTTATTTTATTGAAGCTTTCGTTTTGACTACTCGCCGTAAGATGGCGTTAGCAGCAACAAAAAATTTCACTAATTATATTGAATTCAAACCAAACAACATCAAATTGAATTTTAAAATATCGTTTATTTATTATGGGTTGAGCATGAATACAAAAATTGGCAGAGTAGCGAACGTTGATACTTTATATGACAGATTTTTTAATCACTTTTGAATTTTCTAGGAACGTTAGTCAATTAAATAAACTATTATACGCTGCAATACCAGACATCAATTAAAAATAAATTTTTAAGTCTCCATTTTTAGCCCTGAACGATCACACGACTGAGTTAGAACATTTTAATTCTTCCTCGTAAACATCGTTACAAATCTTTTTCAATCGCATCACAGGTCGCTACATGAATTCTATTACTGTATTTGCATTAGCCTCGATCGATGCATGCGATGATTTAACATCGGTAGTACTCGGTCTAAGGAATGCCTTCCGTGGAGTCCACTCTGAATGTACGAGGCTAGCCGCGGACATGCAAATTCTCCCATAGTCAAAAGCCGGAGGGAGTATTCAAACGCTTACACACGACTAGCAGACTTATAAAAAAGTAATCTCAGTTGCTTATAGTTTTATTTATTTTTTTGACAGAAAGACTTGGTGGAATATCTAAAGTGTTGTTCCAATATTTTATTTTTTGACGCGACTAGTCTCGGCAACATGTTAGGTCGGCATCCTTAAGCAGAGTGAAGTTAGAGAGAATGTTAAATTAATACAGTGGCATTCATAAACTTAATTGCAACTTCTGAAGATCTTTTATCCATAGGACCGAATACCACATTAAATAATCGAATAGAAAGGTGATACATCAACCTTCAGTCTCCACCTTTCTTAACATCGACATTATTTCATTCAAAATACTGATTTAAAAATATTTATTTAAAACTGCAAGCATCGGGTTCTAGCTTTTTTAATCTTTAAAATTAGCAATTCAAGATGCAATAAGTATTGTAAAATGTTTTTGTTACAATTGTCGTATAAAACGACCTAATAGTATAATAATAATATGAACGTTGTTGTGTAACCACTCAACAAGGTACAGAAGTGTTGGTGCCATTATCTCAAAAACTTTATTTACAAGCGGCATGCAGTTTGTGGAATCAATAAATCGAAGCAAATATTAAAACATTTTCAAACGAGCTAAAGACTTTCATCAAAGATAAGGTATTAAATAATACTAAAACCGTTTAATGATCATATTCTTATTATTATTACTGCCCTCGTAAATAATATGCTTAAATTGCAAGGTATAATAATTAAGTATAAAAAACCGCATACCATTATTGGTATCATCCACGGGGATAGGGCCCTGCTCGGCCGTGCACCTCTTGACCTCTCCGGCCTTCTGCAGAGGTGGCCTTGATCACTGGTCGGTTCCCTTGTCATTTGTTGTAATGCAGTAACGGGATCTCCAAATCCACGGCCATTACGGACATGCCGGCGCAACGCCAGTCCCACGGGCAAATCCGTAAACTCTTGCTAGTGTATATATATAGCCATCTCACAGAAAGCCAGCATTAAATATAGGTTTATCAGGATTTTCTTTTCTCCCAGTTTGATACAAACTCGGTTATCTATAATTGATAAACAGGCGTTCTAATCACTGGATGATAATGATGTGTCTTTTTTAAATGCATCTTGTGTTTTGTTTGTGTCCTAAAATCGTATCAAATTTTATACAATAATATAAATGTGTCCAGATAGCCTTGCATGCAGGGCATGCCGAGTGGTGTTGGTGCGCCATCGTGGTGAGATGCAAGTGCCGGCCGTTAGACCAAAGCCAAAGTGAATAACTCCGAGAGCCGTTTATTGGCAAGCGTGTTTGTTGCTCCAGTAAAAACAGATCCATTATGTAATTTGAGAGAACGGGATTATTATTTAGTTTTTTTTATTCAGACACCGTGCTGCCGGTCGGTTGCACAATGGTGTGTTTGTATGCTGTAGTGATTTATGAGAGTGGTATTCGATTAAAATCTCCGATTATAATATAAATTTTGCATGCCATTATATTTTTTTTAAAGCATTACTTTCATAAAAATAAACTTCAGCCAAATATATCAGTTCAATGTTTACTTACTAAAATTGATATTTTCTTGAATTGAATTTTTCATGAATTCGATCTATAAGAACGTTTACGATTTCTTAATATTACAGCTTCAATTCATAAATGTTTTATACATTATAGAGACTGCATGTAACGAAAAATTTCACTATTTTATACAAGCTCGTTCTATAAGATAGCATAGAACGAAAATCCAATAAATGAACATTAAACGCCATCGTGAAATATTTTAGATGCCTGCACAGTATTTTAGTTTTATAACTACTAAAATTTTCGACTTTTAAATCATAAAATAAAGTACAATCTGCATTCTTAGGGATATACCGCTAGTTATAATATCACCATTTCGAATTTGCAGCCTCCCTGATTTAACAAGATATTCAAATATAAACGCGGACGTCTCAGTATTCAGGATAATCTTTTCACATCAATAAGGGCTATCCAATAGCCCCATCGGTCAGATGTCACCAGTCGTCGGTCGTGTCATCAGGCTGTAGCGCTCCCCCCCCCTGCGCCCCCTCCCCCCACCCCTTCCCCCTCCCCCTCCCCCGCCCCCTCCCCCTCCCCCTCCCCGTCCCCCGGCCTGAACTCTTGGCCTGGTCTGTCGGCGCTGCAGTGGCTCTGGCAGTTCGGATTGTCTTCGCCACTGTCGGGCGTGAGTTGAGCACTCAGCCAATGAAACTCGGTTGGAGTTCACTAACTTCGTAACTCCAAATACCGAAACTCAATGGCGACGCAAAGATAAATAGAAATAAAAGCAACACACGAGGTTTACGTATCTGTATTTTCAACTTCCTCTTTAGCACGTGGTTTTGAATTTATTTAGTATTGAGCAGGATTCTTGAGAAACATTTTCGTGAAGTTTTCTATAAATTTAATTACATAAATATTGTTTATGCATTAAATTTTTTTCGTTGAAATTGCGGATTTGTAATTACTATCGACATTTTTTTATAATTTTACTATAATTACTAGTGTGTATAGAGATTTTTTTACATATTCAGTCTTTACTTAGTTATTAAACTTATTCTTCTACTCGTGCAAAAAAATAGATTTTTATAATTTTTTTATTTTACACACATTTTTCCCTACACAAACACAATAAAGGAAATAGAGAAATCCATATAAAGGTGTTCCAAAATTAACGCAAGACTTGAATTTTTGCAGTAAAGTTTTGAGAACACCAGCTGACAGTTTAGGGTTAGTAAAAATGGAGCGTTACACGATAGAACAACGTGTCTTCATTAGTGAACGATATTTCAAAAATAATGAAAGCTTGGCAGCCTTTTAAAACTTTACTGCAAAAATGGCGACAAATTCAAATCTTGCGTTAATTTTGGGACACCCTATACATTGTAAGCCCCACAACTTGCGCCAGGACCAGGGGAAAGCCAATACCATATTGCAAGTATAACCCTAACAACTATTATAAATTAATAGTTGTTAGGGTTACACTTATCAGATTATGGTTAGCACTATTTTTACAATGATTATGAAAATTGAAAAAGAAAATTCTCTCAAAAGGAAAATGTTCATCCGTCCATTTTTTATTTTTCCATTCTCTTGTACGGATGCGTCGCTTTTCACGAAGGGGTGTTACATAATTAGTGTGTTATGTAGGGGCACGTGCCCTCGCGACACGCTCCTTATTAGCGGCGGCTCTGTGGGGCAGACACTCCAGTCGGGCCTCTCCGCCAATTAAATATGCATGAGCAGCACCACCTATGACTGCAGGCCGGAGCCGATAATGCACCGCCTACCACCGGCTACGAGTATCCTTTACATCAGCCAAATAAAAGTATATGCGTACTTAAATACTTTCAAGATCGTTACTTTCATAAATAAGCCCCAAGATTTTTCAAATATTTATAACAGATTTTTTGTGCTTTAAATTTAATTATTATTACCAAAATTATTAATTATTATTACTCTAATGCATCAGAGTCGATAAAATTAAGAGTTAAAATGTATATTTCTAATGGGACTCAATTCTGACAGCCTTTTTGTAAATAAATCTAAAGGTATGTTCGTAGCTTCTGGCAGCTATTAATATAAGACGATATGATTTCATGGGAATTGAGCTGCTTGAAATTTTCCGTCCTCTGATTTCTGCCCCCGTACTGGAAAACATTAAAGAAATGAGAACTTCAAGCAGCCAAACCACCTAAAACAAAAAGTTATTTGAAAAAGTAATTAGGTTAGATTTTTTTGAGTTAACATTTCAAAATTGTCCCTTGTAAAAAGAATATAAATATGGCAGACATAATAGTTGGTGGTTTTGGTCTGGCGGCCAAGTCGGTTTGGAATGAGCAGCCGCAGGGTTTTGCGGAAAATTAACGCGGCGCGAGTCTCGGCTGATGAATATGGATGGGCGCGCCAGCACTTGCTGAATTATGAATTCTGTAAATAACGATTAATTTTAAAGTTACGGCAGTCAATTACTAAACACAGTTTATTAAATTTATGCTTACGCTTAGTGTAATAAATACTTTTTTATTTGAAAATTCATCCCACAGCACTGTACCTTGAAAAATAACATTTTTAATAACACAGAAAGAAGTTATATTACAAACAATCGAGCTTTGCAAAAAAGCAGCTTAATTGAAACTGTCTTTATTCTTGACATATGTTTTTTGTTCTAATTGTTTACGCTAATGATGAAAATACGTATCATGCTAATGTGAAAAGTTCACTTCTAAAATTATACAACCATTATTTATAACAGTATTTTTATCCACAAACAAAATATGCAATAAACAACATTGTGCCCAATAACTTTTCAGCGTATAAAACGGAAAATCTATAAAAAAAAAAAAAAAACATATAGACTTCAAAGTCTTCTGGCTTTAAAGGTGTGACAAAACTGACATTGATGCCTTTTCAAGAAAGCAAGAGAACTAATCGACGCGTTTTTAATAATACTTTTTATAATTTTTTATAAAATAGTCAATAAGATATATTTTTTGAAATAAATTGATTTTTTAACAAAAATAATATTTTTATGAAATAAATTGGTTTAACTTATAGGTATTCAAAATAAGTACTATAATGATTTGCAAAGTAATAATAATCTCTCGAATATTCTTCAGTGTATTTGGTGCGCGTTGGGTGCAATTCTTTATAAGTGTTTGCGACTAAACTTAATAGAATTCAAGGAATATAAAACTCGAATGTTATAATGAAAGACGTTTTAGCATATTTTGTATGTAAATATCATCTCAAGTGCATTTTCCGTAGAATTCCTCGGATGCATCTCCGAGTGCAAGCGCTGTGGTTGCACAGAAGCGCTCCATTATAATATCAAATGAGAAACGTGGTCTGAAATCGAATCGACTGTCGTCGACCGTATTTGTATTGGGGAATGAAATCCTCACTTCGAAGACCTGGAATTCTACGCGCATTAAACATTATTCGTGAATATTAAAAAAAACTAATTTATTTACCTATTCTTTATTACAAGCAGGAAACGACTCGCCCGCTCGGCATAAATGATCTAACATAATTTTAATGAAGTCATTAAAACGAGTTCGATTAGGACCCAAGGTTGCAGTCAACGAATACGTGTGATAATATTTTTTATGAGAATTTATGGATAATCTATACAGTTTTTTATTGGAAATAAATAAAGAAGGCGGAATCGGTCAATTTGATACTATGATCATTAATATAGATCATCGTGAGATAACAGTATTCTCTTTGCGTTTGCAAGCCTGCGTTTTTGTGGGGAATTCGTCACGGTGAAATAAGCTGAAAATAACTAACTGCTGTTAAATTTGGTGCTCTAATATTAAAAAAATCATTTGTTTCAAATCTTTAATATAAAGAATCAATATTGTGAAACAGTTTGAAAAATTGTAAAACATCAAAATATTATATTATATGAGGTTGAACGTAACGTAATATAATTGTAAGGACAGTTGATTAAAATAATTATAAATCCCGCTGGTTGGTGGGGTTAATTATTTTTTCAATTTCAATAATATGATAAGAAAAAATAACAGAAAATTTATTTGCATAGTATTGAATAAAATTAAGTAATGAGGTTTAAATTTTTTCTATTCATATATTGCTAATGATAAAGCACTAATGCCGTCAACCTGAAGTACCGACAGTAACCATATCGAGTAAGCCAATCTCCAGTGCGCTCAGGCATCTCAAGAATACTTTTATTGTGTGTCAGTTCCTGCCTTATGCGTTAAGTGTTCAAGTTACCTGAATAGTTGTTACATAAAAGATAAACGTAATACGCATTATGATATTATAAGTGCATACTCGAGGCGAGTTATAGAATTTGTACGTGACGCCTCTATGGTACGCATAGAGCAAATCTGGCAGCCGATGGACGCAGGTCGATAGAGAGAGAGCTCCGTGGATTCCGTCGGATGATAAACGGGCCCGCCGGAGCGGCAGGAGAGCAGATCACAACACGAGATACATCTCCCGTTACAGCTTACAATTCATTAAACAAAATCTCAAACAAATGGCCGGATCGGCGTCGGCTCTCAGCAACAGCTGCCGTTACTAGACAGTCCAGGAACGGGCTTTCAGGCAGTGTTGTGCAATTACTTACTTCTCTGGTTTTGTACGCCAGTGACGTCGTAGCTCAAAGTTTATCACTTGAATTACTTGTTGCATAATAAAAATCATTTTTGGTGTTTTACAAATGTATCATTCTGGTTTAAATCAATATAAAAAAATAGTATAATATAGTTCTTTACATTTAAATAAACGTGTATTTTCTTTTTTGTTTCTTGAGAGTACTTAGAACTTCTACTTGAGGTAGAATTCCATTTTAGTGTATTAAATATAGTACTTAAGTGATTTTCCTACATGTTAGTTTTCGCCAACCTTTCCCGTTGAAATTATCAAACTAAGAAACTCAAACCAACTCAGTTTGAAACCAGTATTTCATTAAAAATATTAATTAAGTATAGAGCGCGCTACTGTAAAAAAAATTAAAGAATCTTCATGTTAATACAGGATTCTTTACAATCAAGACCAAAAGCCATAAATCGTATACATATATATATCTTGCATATTAATGTATATTTTCATTAGTTGAATGATTTTATAGAAAACGATACAAAAGCTAATAGTATAGTAAAAATATTTTATTATATGTTTTGTGCACAAAAGGACATCATCTTACAAGGTTCCTCTGAATGATGTCCGTCATCAAAGCATCGCTAAATGTGTGACAAACGATTATGGAAATTTAATTTTAATTAAGGAAAAACACAATATAATATTAAATATAACGTAATAATATTCAGCTCTAACAGTTATAATGTCTCCTGATGGACTGGCCTCACAAATGTGTCCTCAATTTTTAGAAACTGGTATGAAAACACACCTTAATTGTCAGGATTTATGTTCTGCATAAATACCCGAAATGATAAGTGAGAACTAACCGGCCGTCAAAACAGTATATATCAATTAAATTATCAACCTTCATAAACACAATCGACTAAAGAATAACTTCCATAACTGTAGAATCACACAAAGACTTAATAAAAATACTGCATACCTTATGCTTCAATTGATTTTTTTTTAATATAAAATATAATTATAATAAATACAAATAAATAATACTTTCCAAAATTATTTTTTTTTGTAGCATTACTTTTGTCAAAATTCTGCATTCGGAGTTTTCAGATTCTCCCTTCTTAAATAATAAAAGTACTATTATACCCCTTCTATCAGGCAAGGGGGGTCTACTAGCTTCTTCAAATTTACATAGGACTTTTGTTTGATAAAGAGATTATACAGTGTCTCAAAGCAAGGCTGCCTGTTTTATAAGGCATCGGTGCTCCAAGCATGAAAAGGGACGCTGGACATCTCTAAAATAGATTTGATGCTTCATAAAAATATATTGCAAACGTTCTGGTAGTGGAAATAATATTTTAAGGAAATTTGTTGAACAATTTAAATGCTAGAAAATTAATGCATTGCATTGGTATGTGTCATCGTATATTTAGTCCAGCATTTCTGCCTTTTCGAGACGTAATTATGCGATTTATTGCGTAAATGTTGACAGTCCAAGTATTTTGCTGCCCGGCTGTTTGCTTGTTAATATAACGTGTATGAGTACTTTATAAGCATAGCAACTTATTATAAAATCAATACATAAGGTATTTTTATATCACACAAAAAGTCTATCAAAAGGCATTACCACTAAGTGTACATTGCGATTCTTCTCAAAATTAGCGCTATTTAAATCGTACAATAGGATAAGACGGGTTTTTTTATGATTTGCGAAAACGTGCCAAATCGAATATGTAGCGTAGATTAATATTTTGATCAGAAACCGAAAGATTCGCCAATTATAATTTAAATCGATATAATTTCATTACGATTCCGTCTGCGTGGGAATTCGCTTTCAGTGCTACTCGGCCGACGTCAGTCGGTGTGGAGAATGTCGCAGGCGTGGAGTATTTTACAATTGGAATTAATTTATGAATATTAAATCCCACGCCATCTCAGATTTGCATCTCAAGAGCCATCTTGTTAATGGACGCGCAGCACGCCAGTTACCGCGGGAGACTGTCGCTGTCGGAATATATGCAAGGCGTGGAGCACAGAGAATTTTCATGGAGGCATGAATCCAAAAAAAAAATGAGCCAAAAATCAGCCCAACATCTTCATCACCTGCTTATAATATTAATGAGAAATCATCACATAATGCCCGCGACTCTTCGTGATCGTTGACGGTTGGGATGGACACCTTTGCGTGCTGTTATTAACTTGTGTAAGCAGTGAGAAATATTAACACGAATTAATTACTTTATTACCTATAGAAAAAAGACACAAAAAATCAAGGTGAAATTATCAAACCTCTGGTATCTCAAACAAAATAAAATAATTGGATATTTTTATTTGAAAAATTGATATGTGGTGCATATATGATATAATACATTTTTGCTCGATACGTGTTATGAAACACTGTGTATACACGTATCATAGAAACCTGAAAAAATTTACATATTATTCATAGATGCACTGTACATGATATATAACATGATCATAAAACTCATTGACGAGATTTTATGAATATATTTGTGCGAAGAAATAAAATCGATGTTGACAAAAACAAAAAATATTATAATTTTTGATGAATTAGAAAATACACATATAATAATAACTTTTGAGCAGTTTTTCTAAAATGAAAAAAAAAAAACAAGTAACGGGTATTTTTATGTTTTTTTTAAACACAATATTTGTATATCGGAATACGTTTGTGTAGTAAAATAATGTATCGGCTTGAAAAATGCACTTTAAATGAAATATTAGTGCGAATTGACAGTTAATCCAAAATATAAAACAGTATTTTTTCAAAGGCTAACATTTGAATCCCACGAATAATTTATTAAAATACGTTTGAGCCATACGCCCACTCATCGAGACATGCTTTCACAGTAATAAAATAAAGCTAGCATTGATTCTTCCTGTGTTGAATGAGAATATCAATTATCTATCAAGAAAGTATTCTAAAATTTTCTAGCCGTGTACATTGACGAGATCCATAAATCTTCCCAAAACATATTGAAAGTACAAGACATCTGCGCGTCCGAGCCATAAATTCTATATAAACTTTTGACTTGTAGCTCATGTGGGCTACACAGTGACAATCCATTCTCATATACATAACTTTATCATTAATGTGTTTACAATTTATCGTTCAATGAGCAAAATATATAATGTTATGAAAGAAAAAATAAGGTTTATTATATACTCTGTATTTATTAAAGGTGTTTTTCTTTGAAGTGGTAACACAATTTAAGTACTGTTTCCTATTTGTATTATTTGATTTATGAAACAATGTTTTCGTTTCAACATGATTATAAATAAACCGTCAATGTCATGCAAATATGACGGTGTTTTATTCTTTGTATACGTAAAATTCACATAGTAGTGAAAAATATGTAACAAATTATATACAAATTTTTAAATTATGCTTGTGATACCATTTTATTGAGAATAGTAAATAATAAAAGCAAATCTTCCGTAAGCTGTGCGTACGTTACACAAAGATGTGTGGCTGAAAAAATATACAAATGCATCCCAGAGCGGGAAAATGGCAAATATGACAATGTGTATTGGATATTTAACATGATAGGCTAATTAATATTTATTCAATGGACTACGCTAACACAAGCCTACGGACCAATAGGTAAGTCATATAACTTATAAACAAAAAAAAATGAGTAACAACGTTCATGTTAAAATGATCTCCATGAAATTGTTTTCTCAATTAAACTAGAAGTTGGTTTACATTTACAAATATTTGCAATTAGAGTGTATCTCAATAGAGCTGTAAGTAATCCGTATCGTGTGATTTTGGCGTACCATGCACGATGGATCCACGATGTAGATCTTGGGAATTTATTTCACGTGTGAAGTTGATTACGATTTCATGTCAATATTCCGTGCAAATAGTCTCAAATGGGAAAATGTGGCGTTTACGATTCGTCACCCACACACGGACTTGATTTCGAAGATATAAAACACGAATTTTCGAAAAAAAATACTTTTACTTTTTCAATCATTGCGATTTAAGCAAATAATTTTTTAATGTGTTCTCGTTTAAAATATGCGGTGGAATATCAAAAAGTGAGAGATTCTATCCAGGTAATACAAGTTGATAATCGTATTTTATATTTTGGTTGCACTCAAACAAACTGTGAAGGGGTTGAATATAACCTAACGAACAAATTAGATAATTATAGAAGGTCTGCAAGTTCGTTAGGTGCGCCATTCATGAGCAGGTAATTTCATAGCATAAGGTTTTCGCTGTACCAAGAATGTGCACTAGTGCCCAACGTTTACCTATCAATAATGCACTGCGCGGTATGAGATGCTATGTAATTTCCCCGGTTGTTTGCCTTACTGAATTATGCCCGGCAACGAGGAAAGTGCAAGTTCTTCCAAACAGCCCGCGGTCCGAGGCGAGTCACTCGTCACTCCACGGGCCCTCAACATTGGGGTCGACAAACGAAAACAACTACCTGCTCTTAATTAAGCCAGCGCTATCTAATAAAATTTGTTACAAATAATTAATAATTATTATAAAAAAATACGAAAAGTAGTGTAAATTGCCAAAAAACCCATTTAAAGTGGTAACTTACGAATACACTGATTTTTTTAATTTTCAGTTGGAAATCTATACAGATGTGCTCTGAGAACATAAAAGATATGTCAATTAATAAAAAACCTTGCTACCAATTTCAATGTAAAGGTTATTCAAAAATTCACCTGAAACATCTATTTAGAAAATACTTAATTATTGATGTATTCAACAGAGGTGTGCTAGAATGACTCGTTTTACGAGTATCCCTTGTGACGGAGTTAAAAGTATAATTAAAACCTAATATTTAAATATTATTTCAGAAACTCGCCAATTCTCGTATAGTGGAAGTCAAAAACCCGAAAGTACTCTACGTAAAAACTTAAAAAAATATTGTTCAAATTAACGTTTGCCATAGTAAATGAATAAAACAGGGTAATATTTTGACAACGTAACTCTGTTTTACTTAAATGTTATAATTTCATATCGCTTACTGGACCTTAAAAATTGAGCAATTTAATAAAACAGTTGCCCCAAGGGTTTGCGACCCGCGTGCTACAGCAAGATGACGTAGTATTACAGATTTCGACCGACCCACTCACTCATCGGTTTTTATTTTATCGATAGTAGAAAATTACCCGACGTTAGACCCGCTTCGTAGTCGTTATCCGTATGATGCAATGCCCGTAATAAAATTGACCACTCTGCGATATAAAAATCAGTATAATATACGAGTAATTGAGATGTGGACTTAGCTTATGTTATCAACTAAATTTTATGACTAAAAAATAACTCATAAAAACGTCATCCTCATGGCTGGCTTAAGATGAGGCATTGTGTGGGCATGAGTTTATACACATGTGCATGCATATTTATGATGCAACATTGAGGTGCTTAAAATGTTTAAGTTATCGTTTCTAAAAAAAAAAACTTTCAATTATTACTAACGAGACTTTTAAACGCTTAGTTATTTTTTATACTTAATTTAGTTCCGATTTTATTATAAATAGTCTATGCAGATTTAAGTGGTTAAATGTGCTTCAATCCATTTTGTTTATAATAATAATAATATAATGTAACAACATATTATAATACAGTAACGAGTTAAATAGCATATATGTAGAAATAAAACGTCTTTTTGAGACATAAAAAAGCAAAATATAAAATACCGTCATCCTCACGTGGTTAAGGTAGAATAGGATTTCATGCAATCTAGTATTTTTGCCGGAAGAACCTAATTCCAGAGTATTTCTTTGTTGGGCAGGTCGCTCGGACAAAGAGCCGCGCCCTTTGTGAAGCGAAAATCCAGCTCAGCTCAAAGGATAATACACCGGCTAGCTTATTTTTCATCCCATTTGGAAAATTTAAAATTTTTACAGTGTACATATTTCCATGGGATATTTTCAACCGAAAACATTGTTAGTCTTAAATTAGCCCAGTGACGTAGTACGCAATTTGCATATTGGAAAATGTCAAACATAATAAAATGCAGCCAGGCAAATATTTTAAAATTTCAGCAAAAACTCCAACTAACTTATTATGTGAATATAAGCATTATATACAGTTTCGTTCCTGTAAAAATACCTCATGGTTTTAACACCTAAAAAGTTCACTTTAACGTTCGTACATATGAATATAATTTCAGGCAACTATTAATATTGTAAATTGATTTCATTACTCAAAGAAAGCATACCACATTATTATATTTTTTACTTATAAAAACAAAGAAAGTTAATAAATTAGAACAATTATTTTTAATGATTTTCGTGGAACGTAAATATTACCCAAGTACAATCAATGTCTATGATCTCATACAAAGCTATATAATAAAAACAATAATTATTTGGTTATTATACATGTAAACATAATAGTTGTTGCGCTTTGTGCAAATACTATGAGTATATTTTCAATACAAAAACATTGTTTAACCATATATTGCCAAAAATAATATACAATTTAAACTCAAACTTAAATCTTGTTTGATCTGAAAATGTACACTAAAAAAAACATCAAAATACTTAACCGTATGATTATAACAAAATTAACGCAAAACAAATACTCTTTTTATCCATATTATATAAATTGTGGACATATAATTTATGTGTACAGCATGGTAGTATGGAAAAAATCAATACGATGTCGTGAATGTACGTGATTATTATTTTTTTAAATTACACAGATTGTTCTTGATACTTTATATTAATTGATAAGTACATACCCTGTAGAAAACGTTTGTCTTGGAAGCACAAAAAATAAACACTGGCATCATGAATCAATCGGTAATTCTGGTTTTTACGCAACAGGGCAAAATTAACTATGATTTTCCTAATTTTGGGTTAGAAGTAGACAGATATGAGATCATTGTGTAGAAATATCCGATGCGGAGATTTATCGGCAGACCCAACAATAAAACTATATTCACAACAAGAAAGCAGACAAGAACGGCAACACTGTTCTGCTTTCAGATTTCTCGATCAAAACATTGACTTATCTATATTGGTCAATATGTTTTTGCATTTGCACGACATCGGACCATCGGAATTTGTTTACATTGTCTTCCGTTTCTTCTATTGTTATCGTAGTCGCGTGATCATTGTAAAATGATAATAAATCGTACCGAAATAAATATTTTCAATATCGATGACCTTTCGGAATGATAACAACTAAGTTTTAGTGTGACAAATGAATCAATATGCAAACCATAAATAAAAAACCATTGTTTGCTTCTAATACATTTTATGGTTCGATTTAGATTAAAACTGTCGTATATCAATTTATCATAATTCGATGCAGCGGAGTATTCGTAGTTGCTCTTCGTGACTAAAGATAAAAGTATTTTTTTATACTATAGAATACTCCCGAGCCGAGGTCAATCATTCTCTCCACCAATATGTGTTTATCAAATGCGGGTTACGATTAGACATGGGGATTATCAATTTACTTTGAACTTTTGTTCGGTTAAATTAGGCACGAAAATAATTATTTAATAATCTTTATAACTATATTATTTGATTCATATTTTCAAAACTCTATCAATTGAATTAACTTTAGACAAACAAATGCTCAATTATTACGTTATAATATATTGATTAAGGATATAAGAACATTTATTTATAACCTATAGTTCATAGTTCACACAAAACAAACAGTGCGTAGGAACGATATTCGGTTAAAAATAAACATTAAATTTCAAGATTCTTTATTTTCTTTTTGTTACTTTACAATAGTTGTTAAGGCCATGCTTGCAATTCTGTTTATGGCTATCCTCTGCTCCTGGTTGTGGAGCTTACAAGGGATGTGTGGTTGGAGGGACAGTATTGATTATGCACACAATATATTAAGTATGTAAACTAAAATTAATATCACGGATAACGCCATCGCCAGTCAGTTTAATTAAATTTAGAAGCATGATTAATTACAGTTGTGTTGTGCAGCCAAACTAAGTTGGGACCACTTTGCGAATATTGTTAAACTTTCCGGGCGCAACCCGAGCCGTGCAGCGCGGGGCACCGCACCCGCTACTCGCCGACTCCGCTACTCGCACCCCCTGCTACTGGCCCCCCCTGCTACTCGCCCCCCTGCTACTCGCCACCCCTGCTACTCAATATCCCCGCTACTCGCCGAGTCCGCTACTCGCCTCCCCTGCTACTCACCCCCCTGCTACTCGGCACCCTCGCTACTCGCCCCCCCTGCTACTCGCCCCCCCTGCTACTCGCCCCCCTGCTACTCGGCACCCTCGCTACTCGTCGCACCCGCTACTCGCCGCTAGGGGCGCTGGCGGGTCGAGCTAATTGCGTTTGCGCAAAGCAAAGACTGTTATCTGTAAACTAACGTATTGGTAGATAAACATTTACCGCCCTGATAAGATTCAAATATTCACCAATGGCATCCTCTACACTTTTTTCTCAATGTAATAAAAACATCTTCTTGTATTTGCTATTATGTAATTTGAGATAATTGTTGGGTCCTAATTTTAAATGCTAATTACAGTTTGAAAGTTTGGTTAAGCGTGATTGGCAAAATTATTCGGTTAACTTTCATCCTAATGTTTCAAACGATTTGTATTATTACAAAACAAGAAATATATTTTTATTTGTATTAAAATAAACGCAATTTTACAGCTCATAACATCGACAGTCGCTGCAATCACTATGAAAATATGACTGGCTTATTCATCAATATTTAATTTTCAATATTCAAGAGCCTTATATTTACAATTGTGATAAAAAACTACAAGGCAACAAAAAATATTTTTAGTAATTAAAAAATCAAAAAACAATAAACCAATAAACCCCAATCGTGGCTTACTTTCTTTTTTTTTTTTTAGGCAAATAATATCGAGTACCCAGTAAAACATTGCATGTATTTTCATTTCCCGCGGAGGGCTCCGTGCACGATTTCTAGTGTACAGTTGGCGAGTGGTGCTAAGCCCTCCGCATGTAAATTGATTAGCATTCCCGTGTTTGTGTGTCCTTCATCACGACGTATTTACTCGGGCTTTTCAAATAGACTGCCGCATGCAGCAATATGGGATATTCCTAGTCCGAGCGCTCTGAATACGTGAGTTGACCTGCGTAAAAAAATTAATACTTTTTAGTACTAGTGAATGTGGTGACGTCCTGTTACTTTTAAAATCAGTAAGCTTGTGAATAAAATTTTTATTTTTTTATTAAATATTTTCAATTTAATCTCCACGTCACGATTTCGGCTATCTTCCGAGTGAAATCCAACCATACAAATCAATGAGGGATAAATTCACAATTTTAGCTTGCCACAAATAATGCGCGTTGCTAATTAAATGTTGTTTATTTGCGTCCTCGCTTTATCTCCGGGCGTAATTGACCGCGGGCTGAAGGCTAATAACTATCAATACAAATAATTGATACAAAATAATATGCAAAATAAGCAAGGCAACTAATCCAAACCGAATAGACGCTTTCCGATAAATTATAATTGTCTCGCTTGTAGCGCAAAGCCGCGCAGTCTGCAGCCGGCTGAATAAATTAAGCTCCTTGATTTTCAAAACATCCTCGAAGTTGCTAAATAATTTGCATAAGAGACCTCTCCGGCGGGACGCGTTTATATGTTTTCCTTGAAGAACCTCGAGTGCCTACATTGTGTGAGATCCTCCGGGGTATTGGAATTCATCCACGGGACGAGTTCTTGAAATACTAATCAGCTCGCCCGCCCCGTGCAAGGCCCCGACGACTGCGATGCGAATTCCTCTGCAGGTGTCTTCTCGCGCGCTCGCCTGGGCATTTGGAGTTATTCTCATTACACGTACTCGCAGCTCTCGGACAAGGGAATTGGTAATTCCCGAGTCACTTATGTGAGCAGGTATCACACGAGTAATGATGCGAGGGATCTGCCCACTGTACCCAGTGTGCACAGTTGATGAAAGTGAAAATAATTTACGGTTTGTATTTTAGAGATTTTTTGATTCAGCAGCATAAGCAGCAGTAAAATCAAATTGAGTAGATTAAAAAATATTTAATTAACACTATATTTTTTAAATGTGATAACTTTTTATTCTATTTATATTTACTTCAAAATAGTATATATTTTTTTATTTGAATTTTCGTATAAAAAACTCAAATATATATAATTTTTTTTGATAAATAAACGAAGTGAATTAAAATTATAAATAAATGTTCAAAATCATCAAAAAAAGTTTGGCATAAAAAAAATTGTAAATATTTTTTTACTTATAATCGTAATAATAAAAAAAACTTAAAATTTAGAAATGAAAATCGAATTCAGAAGTGCAATCAATGAAATACGTGGAAATAATAAATAAATAAAGTATAGTTATGGTTCATGGGGTTCATTACCAGCTTTGTGGCGCCCATGAAGTCTGGCGAGCTGACCCGCCGTATAATATGTCAGCTTCGCGATGGGAGCTGTAATGTTGTGGTATAATTCAATTTACGTTGGAAATTAACGTTTATTGTAAGGTTGCGCCGCTCTCCAGTCTGGTTTTGAGCGCAACTCCTCTGTTCAGCGAGGCCGGGACGCCTTCAAGAAACACCGGCGACAGCAAATAAAAGGCTCTCAGGCAGGATCCCCGAAGGAGGTGTCCAGAGTGGCCGCTGAACAACCAACACGAATGTTTGCGCCGCGACGAACCTCGAATAATTTTCTTTAAGCCTTTATTTCTGGATGTAAGTTCTGAGGACGTAAAATGTTATAGTTCGGTAAACACAGGAGAAAAGTTTAAATGAATTTAATTTTTATAACATATATTATATATAAAAAAAAAAAATTCTCAATATTTATATGTGATTATTTCCACATTCTTATAAGCAGTAAAAAGTGTGCCTAATGATATAAAAGAAAAAGATAAACTCATCCACAGCTAATTCTAATAAGATTTTAAAATTAGGATGTCATCACCATCAAAAGGCATTATTTTGTTGCGTTAGTCAATAAGGATAAAAAAGCAGCTGGTCGTTTCAAATTTGATTCATAAGTACGTAATAGTTAACACTTTCTTCAAGCTACAAGAGCACTGTAGACGATGTATAAGTTTTTATATCGTAATATTCACAAGGTTTGAAGTCAATCGATAGCGATATTGATTAATAATTTTTTTGATAAATATAATTTGATTTAATTATTTGAGCAATATATACTTCTTTATAATACTATATTTAGTAAAATCAATATTTTTTTAGTATGTATGTATACAATACCAAATTAGGGTTTCCCTTTCTGACTATCAAACAGAAAAACAGTTTACACTCAATGTGTGAGAATTAAAATTAATATACTAATTAATTACTTACTTCGGTAATGATGATAATGAAAACGTCAATTCCATAAACGAATTGTTTCGAATAAAATTAAAGGAAGTGTTTACTTTCCCAGGGGCGTGATTGCTCTTCTCACTCGGTAATTAAAAAGCCATCGCTCTAATTAAGTATCACATAATAATTATGACGTAGCAACAAGGAAGCATAAAAATTAGAATAATGCATAAATATTCTATCACCTGTAATGGTGCTTTGTAACCATAGCGAGAAATGGCATCGAGAAAAAAACAAATTGAACCATAATAATTCAAAAATTTAAGATTGTATACACATGCGGTCCTTTTCGTGCACACTGTTACTCGTTTCGGTTAAAACGCACCCAAAAAATGTTAGCGTGACGTGAATTAGTTCGATAAAAATTTAATGATATAATCTTTTTTCCATGTCACATTGTTTTACCAAAAAATAAGATCTACTAAAGCAACCATTGTTGTTTTTAATCCTAATAAATATCGAAAAAAAAAAAGGGTTATTTATGGTTTTTCTTTTGCTATATATAAAACAGTGCGTATATATTTTATTTGACTTTTTATCTTGCTGTCTATTGTTTTGAACGAACAAATAATCAAAAAGTTCTATTTTAACAAATTCGAGATTTTATTAGGTTGATTTTTGGTGTTTAATCAAAATTTTAAGTGTTTTTTCGATTAATTTACAACAATACGACAGTAAATTAAATTTAAAATTGCATGAAAAAGTAGTTAGTACCTTTCAACTAGAAATGTATGGGTTTTCTTAATATTCAGACTTTAGCCAAATACCAAGCACCATATAAAAAAATATTTATTGATCCCTTTAATTTTTATTTGTTGATCAATACGAATAAATACGAAACATTACACCTATTGTACTCCACGGTCTATATTTATAGATTGTATTTTTCTTCCCAGTCGGTGTATTTCTGCATCTCATTACAGACTAACATAATTTCCTTCAGATGAAAGTTACACAACCGCGCCTCGTCGTGAAGTAAACCGATGTCTATTGTAATAAGTGTGCGCAAATGATTCGGTCGTAATACACGTTTGCTTGGAATTACTCTCTACGATGTGTTTGAAAAGCAATCATTCAAACTGTCCGTATTAACCACGGTAAGTACGCATTGAATAACGTAGCACAAGACACTGCAACTCTACAATGCACAGTATGCATACAAAATAGTTCAATATACTATATGCGGGAATACGTCATATTTACTCTTGGAAAATCGGCAAGGTAAGATGTGCGTGTCGGTCTGTGATAAGTTTAGCTGGTCATTTTATTTGTGTAAATTTATAGAAGAATACCTAAATAAATTGTTTCAAAATGTTTTTTGCCAGAAGGTGACAGAATAGAATATAAATTGAGTTACAGTATTTTCCGCAGCTAGCGTACGTTAAACTATGGTAAAAAGGCGCTGTCAATTTCAATTTTCTATCTAAAACTTTTAGCTGCAGCTGCTGTGGAGGCAGACGTTTTTTCATGTTTAAAGCAACAGAAAGGCTTGTATATTACTTTAAACGCATAGTATATTTTAATAAAAAAATAACTTAATAAATATGTATTTTAAGCATGAATCTACAGTAATTTACACATAATTTACACAAAAATTTCTCGTCAAAAGTCCAGATAATAAAAAATATTTATTTAATTATAAACATAAATATATACATGTATTTTTAGAGGTTTTAACTGTATATTGAAAGTATGTTTATATATAATAGATAAAGTCACTAAAGGACTCACGTATAATATTAAAAAAGTAGGAAGGCCATTTCTTTCAAAACTTTTCAAAATTGTTATTTAAAGCATAAAATTTAAGCGTCAATACAATTTTTAAAATTCGTATTTATACCCCTTATACATCCTTATAATACACAGGTATAGTTAAAACCTGAAATTAACTTTGATGAGTTAGATTTGATTTGAGTTCTACAAACCACAGGTAAGATTACGTTAGGACATCTACTTTAAATATTAAATTTCAGTTTTGCAGACATTCTTTGTTGGTTTGGTATACTCACACAATTTTTTTTCATAAAATTACAATGCTTTTACAACGGTTACAACTATTACGGTTCTGAGTATTTTTATTAAATTGCATATTTGAAAAATGCGGGTTGGCAACTATGGTTTACTTTAATAACTTAAATACCTTTATTTTTTTAACAGTTTTCAATAGTTTTTTCATACAGATATTCTCAGATAATTTTTTTGTATAATTAGTTCTTTAATGTAATAATTGCTATACTTTTTATGAGTATTCGTATATGAAGTTCTAATAACACTGTGGTATAATACTATATTATTAATTGATAACGAGATAAAGGAAAATTACATTTTCCTTCTATTTCAAAATCATAATGCTGAGAAAAGCTTTGTATTGAACTTCCTATACGGTTGTTTCCCCTAAAGATCTTATTGATAAGATTTCCTATCTGATAGAAAACAATTAAAGTTTATCCCATGAAATATAAGGCAACTTCAGATTCAATCTCAAAGTCAAGTTTGTTATTATTATTGAATTAATGTATCGTAGAAGATCTTATTGTTATTTAATTTGAATAACTGGAGAAGAAATTAAGTTAACTATTTATAATGTTGGTTGTAATTATTTAATAATTACATATATTATGTACTGCCGGTAATAAAAATCTAAAGCTATTATGAAAGTAGTAATTATTGACATATATATTTATAAACAGGTGTAATATAAACGTGCTTCAGATTTTATATATTTTATAGAAATGTTTAATGTAAAAACTAGAAAACATAAGGTAATTTTTTCTATGAATGCTTTATCTTTTATGCTTTATTTAGCTTATGTTGAGATCAAATGGTTGATCCACCATAGTCAGTTTGTTACAGGTTGAAATAATATTTTCTTGTACTTATTTTCAGATCTTTTTTTATCTTAATACAAAAGAGAGTTTAAGATAAGAATTTTTTTATTCGTGATCACTTAAAAATGCTTTAATAATTTGTTTCTTTAGTTTTTTTAATAGCGAGACGGCGTTGGTTTTAACCAAAAACTACATATCCGCTTCCTTTCTTTTGTGGGTAGCTGTTTGTATAAAAAATGTTTATATAAATAGTATAACAATTAGTGTCTTATTAAAAATATATTACGCTCATGTTAAGTAATTTGGTACAGACGGATATGCAAGAAAGCTGTCCGTCATGGCATAATGTCTAAGTAGCCGTTCTCACGCAAGAACGAGGCGCGTCACAGGAAACGTACGAGCAAATAAAAACCAAGGAAGAGGAGAAAGTACCGAGATGGCGAAATATGTCTCTACCCTGCAGTCATATATCCTCTACTTTTATCTTTTTAATGTGAATTGACCGATTAACTTAAATTTATTCTAGTTTTGCTGAAATCTGATGTTTAAGAATCACTAAGCATATAATACGATGATCTCTAAAAATATCCATAATTTCAGAAAAATCACATTTTTTATAGTGTGTGTAAGTTAATAATATATCAAGTTTATTAGATACTAAATGTTAAAAGATATAATAATTTATATTATTTCCCGACAAAATTGTGTACTATCCTATTTATATTTCCTTTACAAAATTCATGTAGACAAGTCACACAGGGCTTCAGTATTATTAAAGAAAAGTATTTATAGCTGATTTGTATTCAGCGGAGTGTGCCTAATGTCGGAGTATCATTATGTTAATGTCAAGGAACGAGAATGGGCAGGTAAGACACCTGAATGGGTTTCGGTTTCCGAGTCAGTGTTATATTTCTCACACTGCTGAAGGGATCTCCTCGCTTGAGTAGGGTTGCCGCGTGAAAATGTGAAAATACATAACAAATCATTGTGAAAATTATTAGAATAAATATTTTATGAAATTGTTTTACTAAATGATGTTTGAATTGCATATTTAACTTATTGGGGAACTTGGATATACTAACGTATAATTTTTCGTTTATGGGCTATTTTATGCGGTAAGATCATTTTTTTTTAACGTAACATTATTGCTGAAATTCTTTGTGTTATTTTAATAAACATTTTTTTTTTATTCTAGACGGTGGGTGTGATGCAAGACCCTGGCTCTGGGTGTACCGAGTAATGAATGGGACAGGGCGCTGTGTCAGCTGTCATTAGCGAATAGCTCTGCGCTAGGAAAAGTGGCCCGTCAAAACTTTCCGTCTCCTACAAAATGATAATCAATCATCGGCAGAATATAAGAAGCCAATCCCGCATGCGGAGCGCAGCATGATGGATCGCTGCAATTATGCCAATACTTAAGAATTTTTCAGCCAAATAAATTTGTTACGGAGATGCGCACAGATAACGTGACTCAGCTAGAAAGCCTCATCACATATATGTAAACAGAAACCACTTCGATATTTTAAATAGTTATTTTTCTACGTCATTTTTTAAAATCATTTTAAAGGTATTAGGAAAATTCTTATTTATTTGATTAGATTGAATCTTTATTTATAAGTTACTTATTTATTACGGACAGCTCTCAATGAACATAAAAATTAAATTGTGCTAGTAAAATTAACCCTTTGTACACTGTTTCCTTTGTATAGTATACATAAAACAAATAATATTTTAAAAGGTAAAAGTAATTAAATTTTATTTTAATAAATCAGATAAAATTAAAACCATGCTTATATTTTTGTATTGATACATAATTAAAAATAATAAAATGTTTTAATATAAAAGTTTTGAAGGATGGCGTTGCATATTTAATATTAGAGTGCTTTTTCTTTTACGTTTCATGAACTTCGCATTTCTTGAAATATCAATTAACATGAGAAGGGAAGAGTAATGGTATTTGGACTGACAAAGTCGCTATAATTACTGTCATTATTGCGGTTGCTTTATTCTCAGAGACGGAATTTTCTATGAAAACAGACTTTGGAATTTAATTGTTAAATATCTAAGAACGAAGACACGTATTTTGTTTGTTTGTAATGACATAGTTGTGAAGGTATTTTTATGATGGCGTAAGCTAGAGCCAGTTTATTGAAGCAAAACAGGTCATGGCTTACGTTTAGTACACATAAGGATTCATAATAATACCTTGTACTATAACTTTATTTGAAAATAATGTAATTTATAGTATAAATTACATTATGAGCAAATGTGAAAAATATTTAATTAAAAAAAAATATATATTTCATAATACATTTGTATAGTATAGGTCGTATATATTAACTATTAACTTTCTCTCTGCATTTTTTTTTTACATGTGTATCAAAAATATATATTAATTACAAAGGTATGAAAAAATTATGTTTACTTGTCCATTTAGAATGTTTCAATTATTTTATTTTTTTTGTTAAAAGAAAGAAATCTAAGTTATTTCAAGTAAAGTAAAACTTAACTAAATTTCTTGGATCGAATAAGTTATTCGTGCAAGTATTGTAATTGAAACCAAATAAAACTCTTGTGTAGCATTTTGTTTCTCTGTTTTTACCAGTAGAGCATGACAATAATACACGTTTATGCAAAAACATTCTCACACTTTCTAGTACGTGTAATGAAACATCGGCTCCCTACAGATTTTTTACTGTATTAGTTAGCTACATAAGAAAGTTCTATGCTATACAGGAAACTCAAACTGGCAAATATTACACTTTTATATTTGCATTTCACCAAAAAACAATTGATTCCATTTTTTTACATAGAAATAAACAAAAATACCAATGGCTATTTACTATTGTAACTTTTGTATTTATTTAGGTGAAGTTCATTTTTAGTGAGTTGGCTTCAGGCTGGTGATTGAAGCGCACCTCTCCGAGGGTGTGCGATGGTCCTGAGTGCGCTTTCAGTCAACCGCAATAATCATTACTGAAAATTTTCATAACACAAGGATTCAAAAGATTTTCTATGTAAATTTATCAGTCTAAAATAACACTTAAATCATATTTTTTACTATAACGAGTAATACTAGCCTGGATTTGTAAAAGGGAATTCATAGCACGAAAAACTTTAATTTGAATATATGTATAATGTAACATGATGTTTATGAAGTGGCCTTCGATAAATTTTTCAGCTTAAAAATCTTAGAATGAATCAATATAAATTCGCCTTCGTCGTAATATAAGTACACTTTCTATGTCGAGTTAAAATCTTATTTTGATATACATTTACTGGCCAAACTTAAACCTACAAGTTCAAATATGAAAAAAATATATAAATTAAAAAGCTTACTTCTCTAAACTTTCGCTCAAATCCAAAAACTTCAAAGTATTTGTCTATAAAGCTTTTAAGGTAGTTCGATGAAGTCAGTCTCTTTACAAAGTGCAGACTTTTTACCAGATTAATAAAACAATAACCTTGGTCATAAGGGGTATCAAAACACACCCTTGTTTAGTCTTTTACATCAAAGAAATAGTGAACATTGGGAGAAGGTGAATTCTTCAGTAGAGATCTTGCCAGAAAGCGGATTGGCGATTATGTAAATAATTTAAAAGGTAGCAATTGCGACCGGGTGGAAAGTACACTAGATAGAAAATACCGACCCACGTTGCGAATGCTTCACTTGCAATAGAATGGAAGAAACTCTGATAAAAGACATGACTTCTCACTGAGTAATCTTCATTTAAAAAAAAAAGGGGTTGTTCGGTGTTATTTTTTTTCCTGTTAATTTTTAAAATATCTAGACAGCTAGAGTGCTTTTAGACTTCAGCATTTTTATATTGAATTTTTTACGAAGATGCTTTTGTATAATTATGTTTGCATCGATTAATGTCTTCGAAACATTTTTTCGTATTGAAAACAATATCGATAGTAGAATTTAAATCTATTCTGAAATAAGACGAAATTTTCTCCATTAATCACGAGGCACTAAATCCTGCAAGAAGACCTGTTTAAAATTTTCAGTGCTTTATTTTCTCTCGCCAAGGAGCAATGGGCAATAAAATGCGGCCATGGAGCCTTTGTTGGCAATAAAAAATGCAAGTGCGTCCCCTCCGTTCCTCGCCCCTGCGCCCTCCTCCGCCGCCCCTGAGCCGCCACACAGACGCCGCCTCGCCTGCCTCTACACAGAACAGAGAAAACCACCAGGACAACACAAAGTGTGCACCTGAAGCTAAATGACTGCTAATTAAATTAACCTTACTATGAAAAAATAAATTTGGTTACATATTGAAAATATTAGATAGTTTATTATAAAATTATCATAAATACTGTTATTTACTGTAATCAGTTTTGGATAGAGAAAGCCATCATTTTATCTTGCATCATGAGATATAAAGTATTTTTAAAATTTATACTTAAGTAAAAAGAGACACAAAGCGATAAACCCATCAAACATATTTGATAAACAGATAAAGATGAATCGTTGAACTACTGAAGTGCAATACGAAAAAGAGGCATTATAGAATGCTGATGATAATAATAAAATTAAAAGTTGCAAGAGAATTATTATATTAACTCCGAGCGTCTGTCCTGTGTGCCAGTACAAAATGCGCTCGAGGAATCAAAGAGAAAATGTTATAAGGTTTCTTGTTCACTATTCTTGTTTTCTATTGTGATCGTGTGTTTAGTTTCTGTGCCCTCTGGAATTGAAGGAATGTGAATGAATTGAATAATAAGTTGACTTTGAGAGAAATGAATATTATAATGACGTATTCTGAGGTACAATTCAGCAAGCAACGAAATTAAATTATTAACAGCAAAATTACAGTATGATTTGAAAACAAATTCATTTTAAATGCTAAAAAGACTAAACTGCAATAACTCAAATAAGATGAGTATAAAATGACTACAGAAATTGCAAAGGTTTGTATTAATATCAAACGTTTTTATATAAATTTTAATTGTCTTCTATCATAAAAAAATTTACCTCAAAGAGAAGATATTCTTTACCTTAATTAATACGTAGTGCATAGGAATTCTCCTAGTTCAGTTTTTCTTAGCTCCGTTTTTCTCCTTTGCCAGACTGCAGACAATATTAAAGCCGAGAATTTAATTATTCCGCGAACACTGGCTGGACGGATGAGACGCGTAAAGAACGCAATTATTCGCGAAGCATGACGTCACGAGGCGGTCTCCAGACGGGCGGGGGAAGGGGGATGCTGGCATCTCAGCACAAGAAAGATACTGCTCGCTGCGAATTTTATACAGCCTTTACTAAGTGACAGTACCGCGAGGAATGGGGTGTCTGCATTGCAAGCACAACCTTAAACTAGGATAACCATACGTTGTCTTGTCCCTGGACACGATATATTCTTGCCTGCCGTTTGGTCTGAAACGTTAGGACGTTGCTTTTGGCACTTTTTATATGATATTTAAATAAATAATTGTGCATTTGTATGGAGCCATGCAATTTAAAAAAAAAACAATTACGAGGTGGAAATGATGAATTTGATGTTTATAAGGATGATTTTCTTTATCCTGCTGTAGGAATTATTACGTAAATATCTAAATAGAAACCTACATTTGCAACTCTCTGTTTCAAATAAAATTATATTCCAGTTAAACAAGTAGGACCTTTAGGGTTTGTATTTTATATTAATTAAATTCCGCCGAATACAACGTGGTACACTGCGACCACCATGTACAGAAATGTAGAAAAAAATCTGCTAAAAATAAAATATAGAAATAAAATCGTCAGAAATTATTCGACCTTACCTAATTTAATCAGAATAAAACTATTTTGTTTCGAACTTTATCTAATTACTGAAAATATTGTTTGCAGAGAAAATAATTCAGATTTGAATCACACACACACACATATATATATATATATATATATATATATATATATATATATATATATATATATATGTGTGTGTGTGTGTGTGTGTGTTATGTAAGTGCGATCTCCGCGACTAACTTTTATCGCTGCACGTTTCTGTATGGATTGCTCCGCCTACTGTTTTAGCCGTGACCTGATCTTCCCATTCTTTGTGATTGTGTTTTTCAATAGTAAGTCGTGATCTCTTTTTAAAGTACATGTTTACCATTGGCGTACAGAGAGCATTTAACTGTGACGTCCAGTTAAACTAATTAAACTGATCTCACCACATCGAATGCAACAAGTATTTACAACATTCATGGTCAAAAATATTTATATTACACATTATCGCTTTATTGATTTTTCATGGAACCCTTTCGTTTTTGTAAAAAAGCTCTGTCCCAATATTTTCATTTTTAGAAATTAAATATTGAACAAGACAGTATGCATGTTAAATTAAATCATGGACTAACAATGGACGAAGTGAAAAAATATTTTCCATAAGATTTTCAAAAACCTGCAAAACACCGATTTTTATAAAAATTAAGTTTAAAATGAAAGAATAAATATAATCACAGACTTAACAATTGTTTTATATTGTCCAAATAAATTTAATAATAAAATTTAAAACGACAATATTTTATTATGTTTGCTTCGTATCGCCCTGTTATCTTTAATTGCTGCTAAAAGGGTGGATTCTTCTCGCAGCTTCGATACGGGAATACTGTATTCTGTGCACAACTTTTTCAGTTGCTTTTTAATTTATTTGAAAATATATGAGAAAATAAACAATCTGTTTAATAATTAAAGTAGTTTATTTTACAATTAAATTTATTTTCAGCACACAATCACTTATTTTATTTTTTTCAGCTTAGTGATATCATGGATCGTAGAAACGTTTTTTATCACTACCACGAACAGTGAAATACAATAGGATTTAAAGATATTTTGTTGTTATTTTTATTAAAAAATGATTTATTTTTATTTTTTCCCAATATTATATTATTATTGTTTATAAATTTATACCTATAAACAAAACGATTTCGTTGTAACTCTCTGAAATATTTGTAACTTTGGGTATCAGGTCTCTGTGCTATAAAAGGATTGTTTGTAATTTATTGTAAATCGATCACTGCTCACTTGGATACAACCCCTAATCGAAGGTTGTGACCTCTAACTTCCCCTGCGATTAAGGTGTCAATAAATGACAGGTGTCGATTTATTCTGAAAATAAATTTATAGCAAAACCGGCCGTATTTTATTTCTGACAACTCCGATCGTTTATTATAGCTAACAGAGGTCACCTTGCACGGACAAATCGTATTTTGAGATTTATCCGAATTGTTTTGGTATTTCAGAAATAAAGTGTGAAGCAGTGTCGAGCGACCCTAAAGCCTTCGGCGCTCTGTAAATTGTGTATACTCGTGCAATCAGTGTTGCCACTCTCTGAATCAAAGTAGTTAAATTGGAAAAGCGATTTTCAATTTCCTATCCAGCGGAATGCCAGTTGTACAGTGGAAGTACGCGATTTTGCAATTATCCCGGAGACTTTCAGAATTTTAAACAATTAATTTAAATTTCAGACACAGTTTGGTTTAATAGATATTTCAATATAATTGATTGAAACATAGAAATGCAAAATCAACTAGTTTTACCGTATAAAAATCACATTTGTTTTAAATTATTTTGATTTATCTTTTGTTTGGATATCTAACAGTGGTTGCACATAACGAATTTTTTAGTTTGAAGATGCTATAAAGGACTACTGTTTTTTTTTTAATATCTCTTATATTTCTAAAAAGCAAATTTGTTTTGTAAATATTAAATTTACAAACTCACATTTGATACAAAAAATCTCTTAGTAAACTAATATTGTGAATTACTAGAAAGATAACCCTTTGAATTTTCGTTTTAGATTTGTTTAAGGTTTAGATTGTTTGAATACTTTTTGTTAATCATTGTTTTTTGTATTTGATTCAATTTTATTATATATATGTTTTTTTTTACATAATTTTGTGTTATTTTGTGGCGTTATAATAATATAATAGAATATTATTTAATAAGAAACTTTTTTTTAAACAAATAGAGAATGACCTATGTCGTGTGTCTACCGTAAAAATTCAAATGAATATCGTGTCTAGATTTATCTCTCAGCTACTTCAAACAACATTATAAATCAGATAGGATCGGACTTCCGTTCAGATGTTTTAGTACATTTCAAATACCAATAGACGCTTGGGATTGTCTTAAGTTGATCCGACATCCAAGAGATGTGATCCGATTCTAGATACTGGTTATCTTAGTACAAATTCTCGATCTATTCGGGTCTATAAAGGAACTTGGCCCCGATCCGTTGATTTAGGTTTCATTGGACAATAAATTCCGCCACACTTTTCAAATCTTCTGAGCATAGAAACAGTTAAAAATGCATAATTTTAAAAATTATGCATTATTAATTTGGCTGACTGTACGTGTGACAATTTTCTCGCGTACCTAGTATGAATTGATTGGTACTGAAATGATACCAATAACCAAGCCACCTATGCAAACATTGAATTAAAATAATCAGTTTAGTTAAATAAAAATAATTCATTTAATATCACCAGCTGGATTAGTCAGTAATTTTTTAAACTTTCATTACAATTTGCAAAAAGTGGCGCAGAAAGTTAATAAACATGATATCAAGATTAGTTTGGTAAATATTAACTCTTTTGTAAATACTTTTCCCATGGAACACATTTTGCTATAAAGTAGTTTTGTTTTTTATACGTTTGAAAAGAGTTTTATTGTACGTTTTATTAGATTATCTGAGTATCTTAAAGGTAATAAAAAATAAAACGAGTAATTAATTTCATAAATTAGGTGGCTTGGTTCGAAATGTTTTTAGGTTTCACGAAAAATTCAGACTGTTGTAACGCATTATTGAAAAATATAATCAATACTAAACGACAAAAGAAATGTACACAACAGAACAGCTTGCAAGGTTAAAAGCTCTCAATGAAGTAAGTATTTACTTATTTCTATTAAAATGTCAAAAACACACGGCAGCCAGGCGCTCGGAAATAATGCGCAAGTTTAGTGTTGCTACTTTTTGTTCAAAGTCTTAAAAACTCGGTAGCATCAAAGCTTTTTGCTTCAGTTACAAAAAGCCACTTTACCTTTCAGCCGGTTGCCATTTTGAATGTTTAAAACCCAATTTAAACTATGTCCCGGTTACTCTCGCAGATAACAATGAACAAAGTTGGAACAAACGCATGAAAAGTTTATGGCATACTTACTATCCCACGAATGAATGGCATCATATAATAGCAAGGCAGAGGCTTTACTGGAACATGAGACATTACAACCTGTGCGTATGACCATGACTACAACCCCACACGGAATATTTCATGAAAATGAATACCCAGTCTAGCGAGGGTAAGTTAATTCATATATTGCAACATATTTTAATTAATTCAGCGTTTACTTGATGGTAAAATTAAAATTATAAGCAATTTTTTATGTGGAAATAAAACCTAAATAATGATATTCCAATGGTTAAAATCTAATTTTTGAGTAAAGTTGTTTTATTAACAAATCTATTTTCTCCCTAAGAGCTATATATTTCAAAACACCCACCACTGCGCTTAAATTTGTGTCTATTTACGGATTGGTCAATCAGATGCGTATTTATTACCCATTACGGGTTTATTATATTATTACTAATATGATTAGGCACATTAGTTCATATATAGAAGATGACTTAAAGAAACTCTCAGAAAAATATCATCGTGATTTGTGTGGGATTTGAACCCACATCTCCTGGTTTACATGACCGGTGTACGAACCCCTGTACTAACGAATCACTTCCGTTTATCGAGAATTTTTAACAGTCATACTCTACATATGAATCAATGCGCTTAAATTTCCTTGTTGTGAAACTTTTTTGTTTATTAAAAGCCTTTCTAATTGTCGTAGTTCCTTTGGCACAAGTTTGTCAAACAACAAATCTCATCATACTCAATCAAAAGATTGAAAAAGTTAATTAATCTCCGCACGTCGCCCGACAAGCTCCCGCACCCCTTGCCGTATTGATTTACGCCCCGAGCCTGAGAGCGCCAGCCCTCAGCTGACATTATCTAACTTCCCATTTCGCCACCGCGGCAACCAAATCTTACTCTTTTGCGTGTTTCGGTTATATATTTTCCACTTTGTTTGATTGAATTACCTTCTGACGAACGTGATGATGCTGTGATATAAGAGATAAAACGCTTTATTTTTTTATATTGAGGTCGAAGAAAATAAGCATAGAAATTACAATAAACCTTAAAATTTTATGACCAATAATTAAATTTAATGACCAGAAGTATTTCTTTAATAAATACAAATTTTATTGCTGAAATTGATTACAGACGATAAATTGATGACCTGCACTGAGTCTTCTGAGTGTTCAACTATTTTCTGAGTGTTCATAATCAGTCCTGAAGTAAAACTGGCTATATTAATCTACTGCTGATTTAAAATTAATTGACGTCTCTGTATTCAGTTACACAGCATTTCACAATATATTTACTTTTACTTCCAGTGCCTTTATTACATAAATTTTGCAGAAATATTTTTTTTTTATATATTCTAAAAAACCTGTTTAATATCTTTTTCAATACTATAAATCAAGCCACAATGTTATGTTCAATTATGATTTGCTTCTTTTAACAGCTTAAGTCAATTACAATGTAATCAATTGTAACAAGTCGAACATATACAAAATTTCTACGAATCACTTTTCTGCCGCAAATATCCGAATTTCAATATAAGTTCATTGAACTCCTTACTCAGATATCTTATATCAATGCTCACTATAATTTCCAATTAAAATATTTCATAATTTGATACTAGGAACTCGAGACACAGGAAGACAAATTATGTTATACGCAGGAAAAATATCCAGTAAAAACATAAAACAATTAGTTCAAAAACAATAATAATAATATATATATACATATTTTTTTAATTATTTATATATATATATATATATATATATATATATATATATATATGTGTGTGTGTGTATATAAATTACCTCACCTTACCTAATAAATTACGTTAAATCTCTTTACAACATATAAGTCGACAGAGCCTGACCTAACGTTGAAAATTGCGGATTTAAAATCAGGAAGCAAATTCGCACGTGCGCGAGAGTTTTGTACCAAGAAAGGGTGTCAGTAAATATTTATGACGATAATGAAAAGCTCTGATCGCATTACCGTCTCTATAGCAGCCTAAGCAAGTGAGTGGTTTCCATAATTATTATATTTAGAGAATAAGTTAACCTAAATACTTCGTACACAAGCATCTGAGCAGAACACGTGTTAATGAATTTTCCTTTACAAATTGATAAAGCTTAACTTATCACCTTATATAAAAAAATGATTGATTATTCTGAAAGGGTAAATTAAATATTTGTGAAAAAATACAGCCATATGTTTATTTCGATGTTGTAAACTATTCATTTATATAACTTATGGTAGAAATTAGACGTGTATGTGATCACACAGACCCAATATAACTATCGACAAGTCGTCTATCGTTTAACAATTTGAGAAAAAAGAAGGTACGTTTTGCTTAACGTTCTCACTTTATTACTTCGAATGAATGACATATAATAATTTAAAATAATTTATTGCGTAATAAATATTTCTAAAGCCAAATAAAATCTTGGGGGAAGCAGCTCCATCTCGAGAAGGTCAACATCCCGCAGTGGATCTATCGACAGTAAAATTACGTTATATAGTATACTCGCGTTTACGCCCCGTGCGAAGTCGCGGCATTACCATTTGTCAGGCTTCTCCGCCGTGAGGTTTATTTAATTTCTGACCCAAATAATGCTAAATAGGATCAGCCGGAAACGTGAGGTCTACAATAGTGTGCCGGTCACGTGCCGCCCGCCGCTCGTGCCTCCGTATTTTATCATAAATTTAAATATCACAAAAGTTTTGTTTAAGCTCGTAACCGCTTCCGCTCTTTAAAATCTGCGCCCTGGCTCTGCGGTCACTCGCGCAGATGGACATCTGGGAGCGTTTATAATGTAAGCAGGGTAGCTCGCATTATGAATTATTTAATAATAATAGTTATATTTAATAGCTATTTGTACAATTGTAAATTCACAAAGACGTCATTTGTTTATTTAAATATTTATGACATTAAAATCAGATTAAATATGTATAAATTAAATATACACTAAAACATCTGAATAGTTTACCATAGTATTTCATTAAAAAAAAAAACTTATTTTACACTTAGGAATTTAAAGGCATATTTTACTAGTAATTATTAAATTTTTTATTAGAATTTATATAATATATTAATCAATTAATGAACATTGCGGATAATAAGCAATTGGGTGTCAAAATTTCAGGTAAACCTATGTTCTTGTTTTTACTATAAACACAGATATGTTACGACAAATTTTCGAATTGTCCTTTTGCAATCATATTTAGTGTAAAAAGCGTGTATTGTGTGATTACTGTATGCCTCTGCCTGGAAACCGTAGTAATATTTTCATTTTACCGTCGATTATAGCAAATCACAGACAAGCCTTTGCTTCCTCTTGTGTCCCAGATGGAGTGGTTATTGCGGATGAAACCACACACAATAATTCATCTGCGGTTTGAACTTGAAAACCAATCCAGATTCTCTGATCGAAAAATCTACACGCAAAATTACTTTATTACCTGCCGTATATAATAGGGTAATTAAGGCTTACAAACGAACCTTTAAATCATTAAATATAGATGTGAATGTGTTCCTCAGGCAAGTTTTGCTTTTCACAGTTATTAAAAATGACATACTTACCTGCAGACTACAGTACATGATCAAATACACACACTAGCACTTGTTTAGTACCTCTTGTCCTACTATGGATAAAGGAGTTTAAAAAATTCAAGATCCATGTATGAGTTTGCGTATTACAATGAAATAAAACAATTATTTCGTTTATTTAACAAATCATGTAAGAAACGATAAGTAAAAAAATCATATGTATGTGTACTGGACGTATGAATAAAATGCACCCAATCACAGAGAAAAATCATGAGTATAACTGCTATATCCTTGGCATAGTTAAAACAGTATATACTGAACTATAAACAATAGAGTTTATTACTACTCATAGACAAGTATAATAAATATACATGGAAATGCTTACACACTCATCTAATGAAAACTTTAAAACCACCTTAAAAAAATGTGTAAAACTTGGACCACAATAAATCTGAATACATTAAATTAAGTTCACTTCAACGAATATGATATCGAAAAAATATAAATTAACTTAAACGTCTTAAAATCAGTTAACAATAGAAAATTTAAAAAAAATTACGTTTAGAATTGAACAAGCGTTACTTACTCAAACATACATGGACATGGCATTTCTTTATACAGAAAATTGTTAAATATCTGATAAGCTTCAAAAACACGCATTAAAAGCACGCAAAAAGCATTTTCATTTAATCTACAAACGTATAAAATAAATTATAATAATTTTATTCCGGAAATTATATACATTTTTAAATCCGATTCATATCTTAAATGCCGGGATGTTGTTCTGTAATAGGGTTACCCCAATTTAGCAAAAAGCGTAGAACGATGGTACTCTCACTGGATATAATCATTACATGGCATTTTGGTTGAGGTAATCACTTTGCGTAGAGATAATGAAAGTGGTATAGTTGTAACGTTTATTTTTAAAAGACAATACATATATTTATTCATACAACTGATATATACAATAAGTCTGCAAGTAATGAACGTATAATTATGATAAAGTATCTTAAAATGCTTTCATTGTGAAAAGACTGACAATGAAACAGTATCAACGACCTAGCAGCACCCAGAGCAGTAGTTGGCAACACTTGACCAACAATCGAAAATAACAATTGTTTGATTTGTAGCAAGATTTAACATTAATTTTAACTGGATTCATGATCATGGGAAGAAGAGCGTTTAAACACCTGAAACATAAGTAAAATCTTATCTTATAATGTTGATTTGTTGATAATATCAGCAAAAAAGCAAAATCTCAGCCGTGCTGCCTCAGAATGTGAAATTACCGCTTGGATAATAAAAAAATGTGATTTTGTCATTTTGAAAAGCTGAAGCGTTACTTAACTACTATATAAGATTTTTGTAACTTTAAACTCGTTCGCTAATAAATAACTCATTACATGTAGTAGGAAGGACTACAACGATAAAGATTCTTATAAATAAGATAAAAAATGAAAAATATATTTAAATGATTTATTTATATGAATGTTTTAATGAGTGTGGAATGTCTGGTGGGATCCAGCTCACAACCCTCAGACGAGAGGCTCCGTTGACCTGTAACCCACGACCCCTGCGGGCGCCCGCCGGGTCAAGTGCCGGGAGTCGCACTGTAAATCACAACACGCGATTTATTGGACTTTTCAAGAATAAAAGCCATCGCGATAAAGCGATAGGAATCAGTCGTCCGCGAGCTGAAACTATTTCAGAAAACGTGAATTTTAGATAAATAATAAACCTCATTTACAAAGCCTAAAAATACGACAGGTTTTTGTATCGTTGAATAACAATTAACACGAAGTAATCGTAAACGCTGAACCGGTGTTCATGGTTTTCTAATGTGAAAATAGTCCCATGAGTTTAAATTAAAATGTATTTATAATTAAATAATCATTTATTTTAGATAAAGGAATCACGTTCATAGTGTACGACTAATTTGGTTGAAAACAAATAACTTGAAATAACACTTCACGAAGCAGTTAGTAGGCATTATTGGTATGTCTGGTACAAAATCATAATGCAAACTTCGTGGAGAATTCTGAGCACGTCCGCGTCTTCCGTTTTCTAAAACGAACACCTAGTCGCCTGAAAGATTTATGTTCTCTACAGAAGTCTCTTTTTGTTTACAGAGTTTAAAAAAAAAATAATAACTGTACTCAATATGTTTACGAAAAATAAACAAAAATCTTGCTAGTTGTCTTTTTTTCTTCACAAGAATTAATATATTTTCAACATTATCACGTAAACTTTTAGCATATGTAAATTTCAATAAAGAAAATTATTATATTCAATAAATTTATTAATGGTTTTGGGAAGAAAAGAAGGTTACCATATCAAATTCGACTTATGTAACCAATATATAAATATAAATTCGTAGACGAAATATCAAAATTCTGATACAATACAAATAAAGTAATCAACTGAAACCAAAAATGACAACAATTCCAAGCTCACAGTAAATTACCTTATCAAAATATCCCCCTCTAGTTACCCTACTGTCTTTAGGAAACCATATGCAAAGCAGGGGGAGGAAAAGCACTGAAAACTGAGGAGGGTAAAATCTTAATGAGTTATCATATACTTAGCGGAGCACTAGTCTATTACCCTCTTTGTTCATGCGATGCACCCCTGGCACGTTCGACCCTATTCTTTATCGCCTCGCTTTACAAAGGGGATGGAGAGGAAAGTTAAGAGGAATGATAATATACGGAGATCGGTATTTTTAAATTGACTATACCATAACAGTATTTAAGTAATTTTAAATGTCCCAGTAGAAAACTTTATAAAATACTTGTATATTTTAAATAAGATACTATTTTTAGCATCAAAATAAAAATGATTTAAGGGCCCAGCAATGATAGATAATAAATATAAAGTAGATTTGTTCGTAGTGGGACATCTCCGATCAACAGTTGGCCACTATCTTCTCGTATTTCTCTTGTCTAGTGCGCACCAGGAATTTTGAAAGGCATTCTTGAATTCTGCATTCATGTCATTTTCTTTAAACGAGCATTTCGACCCTTGGTCTCCTTGTGAAATATTTTCTGTAAAACTTCGGAAAGCATAGATATAAGTGATAATCTAAATGAAAAGGCTGCTTTAACTTAGAGTTTGAATCCAACCTGCGTCTCGAAAAAATTATTTGAAAATTTTTCTCTTTTTCTATGCGTGATTAATTTATCTAAATTTTAGCATAATTTATCTAAATAGCAATATATACTTTTAAGCGTAAGCTTAAATTAATTATTTTAAGTATATTTTTCATATACAAGAAAGCAAATGACTACAAAAAACGTAACCGTCAGTAAAATTTAATGCATTTTTTTATTTAGATCTCTGAGATTGGGTCACGTAAATCCGAATTAGTACGAGGCATAAAATTTCGCATTACGCGTAGTTCCTTTACGCCCTGTTACTAATACAGTTTCAGTAAAAAAAAAAAATATTAACGAGACTTAAAACTGAGTTGGATTTTACTATAACGGGTCTTTATTGCTTCTTTCTATCACGTACCATCTTTAAATTTGTAAAGTTTTTGCAACGCACGTGTGTCGTGAATCTTTAAAATCAAATTGGAGGAAACCTATTTAAAACTAATCGTTACGTTTTTTTTGGATTTGGTTTACATGATATAATATAATGACCAAAGTAAAACAAAATATATTTTTATTCATTTTACGTTACCATACATTTCCTATTTCAGTTTGCTAATAATTGGGTGATACGGTTAAATTTTATTAAATAAAACCTACGAACAAACAAGCAAAAAAGATTTACTTGTCCATAAGTATATTATTCATTTATATTAAGAGACACAAGTCAAAACCAACAACGAATTATTAAAAAGCATGATATTTGTACGTCATTAATGAAAGATTACAGGTTGTGACTTTATAACAAGACGCCTTTAGCAGGTGTCTACGGAATATTCGCTGTTGTATATGAAAAATAGGAGAAATACATTTTTTCTAGAATTTTTATTTGTTTTAAGGTTTGGAATAGTTTATATTTGTTCATGAAATCGAATAAAAAAGCTTACTAAGCCCACCAGGATTAGGTTCGTTACCGCAGTCAGCAAGCAGGCATGCTTTCTCTGTCTGTAAAATTCCAAGTCTCGAAACGACATGACCGCGAAATAATAAGGAAAGAATGCCAAGACAAAAGAAACAAGTAGATGACTAGAAACAACGGGACAACTAGGCTCTTCTAGATGTTTTGCAGTGGGGACGCCGCTTTAGAGAGCCATTTCTCTCTGGCGGTTCTGAAAATCCATTCTCATGGGGCATAAGTAACGAGTAATTTTTCTCAGTGCACTTAGGAAATGAGCGGGGGCTCTCCTAGTAGAGAACAAATCGCTTTCCGATATTGCAGCTAATGGATTTTTTAAATTTATTTTTAGCACAGTGCATATCTCTGATAGTACGTTTACGGTATTTATTTTGCATGTAATAAATAATTTATTTACATAAAATAAATAATTCAATATTTTTCATTATAAACCACAAAATCTATTTTTTAAGATTCTATATACATGTATTATTCTGTTATTTCCTTAATTAATTAAACGAACGAGATTATAGGCTTCGTTTTATATGATGTTTTTTGTAATAAATTATAGTAAGTGACCTACTTTTTAAATCATCTCAGTAAAAACGTTGAAATTTTATATTTTAAAGGAGTTATTGTACTTTCAGTAGAAATGAAATATATTGAAATATCCAATTAAATATATTTAGTTCAAAAATAAACAAGGGTCTATCAAAACAAAGCATTCCAATTTAATTTTTGAAATGGAATGGCAGAAAATTTTATCCCGGAAAGCATGGTCTGGTTATTTTCCGCTCCTAACTTTCCCGGTATATGAACAAAGTCCCCCGACCGAGCACCCTCATGGAACGACAGAGCATTTGAGCAAATATTTGTTTTTAGTGAAGGGTGAAATAATGAAAAGTAATCTACTTCCACGCAGGACTAGAGGCCTCCATGACGACATCACAAACAAACCCTTCTGATAAAGCATTATCCCTCGGACTAATAATTATGCTAAATGGGTTTATGCTTTCAAGCATTCAGTTTTATTGCGTAGCTCATTACGATTTCTAAGTTCGTATTAATTCCATTTACACTGGCGTGAAATTGTATCAAACTGAACCCTTAGGGAAATAACTGATTTATTAATCTGTTTAGGTTTTTAATAATTGTTGAAACTCAAATTAATTTTTGGATAATTGATACTTATTCATTTTAAATTGTTGATTGAGTAATTTCAGATTTAATATTAGAGAAAGTATAAAATGTCGTTATTATAATACAAACGATATTTTGATTTAACAAACGTTAAAAAATTCAAAAAATAACCAGGCACGTAAAAACCTATATCCAGTTATAGATTTATTTCATATTGATAAAGCTAATGAGAGATATACTGTATGTATATCTCTCATTAGCTTTGTTTATACGCACAAAGGGTGAAAAACGTATCGTTTAACCTGGAATGTTGCAGATTACAGTGCTCGGAATGTGCAAGTCATCTCTGCACATAGCTACGCGTCGCTCGTTTATCTTTACCCTTGGAACTTAGCACGTAAATAAAATACCTCACCAATACAACTAGTGCAGAGAACCCTTTCTATATGTGTGCAGCAACTAATAAAAAGTCTTGGGATAGCACAATACAACTTCAAAGAAAATATATGCAAGCCATGCATTAATGAATCCTGAACATGACTTGAAAAAATAACACAAATAGTTTTGTATGTACATACGCCTAATACGTATCCTAATAAAAAAAAAACTCTCTTGAACTACAAAAGAAATAATTATTTAAATATCTTAAAAATATTAATAATAAATTATGTCACTTCATCACAACACAGTATTATTATTGTTTCACTTTATCCCAGGTAAAAACTACCCCATTATATTTTAATAGGCTGTATTTTATTTTTCAGTGTTGAAATAACAAGAACTTATCTCAGTTAACCGAATAAAAAAATAAATAGAAATATACTATACAATTTTAGTTGAAAATATTGCAAGATGGCGATCGTACAAAAGTTGCGTCCGTAAATCAGAAGGCTGTGTCGGTAGCAACTGTCACCAGATAACAAGGGAAGACTCCTGCCCTCCCCAGATAACCATCACTTCTGTAGAGAGGGTATCTTCGGAGTAAATTGAAGAAGATCATTTTAATTATATTTTAAATCAATATTTATATTTTGGAGCGCTCAATAAAATTTTATACGTATTTAATAATTTACATATTTTTGTGTAAATTCTTAATATTAACTTTATAAAAGTTTAAACTGGCAATTCAAAGATATTAAAAGACAAAAACACTTCCTGTCTAGCTTAATTTAAAATTACTTTAACTTTTGGTCAATTACAGATTCAAATAAATGCTATAAATTAAATAGGTATCATTATAATAATATGTATGATATATATTATATGATATAATTGATGAAAAAATTGCTAAGGATTTCAGCAAATAACAGAGTACTCCGCTGAGCTCAAAATAATATTATTCCGAAATACAATATAGACGCCGACTTCAAAACCAAATTTTAGGAAGAAAATTCATTTGCGCCAGGACTGGGAACACTTCAGGCAATTCCATGAATAAAGTTATTCAATTATCGGCTGAAAACACGGCGCCTGTTTATTTTATTGCAGTTCACTCCATCACTTTGTCACAGGCTTATTTTGGCGCAGAATTATTTTGACATATTAATATATTTTTTCATTTGTTGAAATATATTTTTAGATTTTAATTTCATAATCATTTTGTCTCGTTTATTTTTTTGAAGTTTCGAAGAATATCACTTATTTTCATTCTTATTAAATTTAATAATTTTTGCTTTCATAATAAATTATTTGTACCGTAGACATTATCATCCAGATAAAAATTGTATAATAATAAAATAATGTCCGGAATGCAGAAAACATTTTCTAAAAGTATTAATTAATATTTATTAAAAATTATATGGTGTTTATTTATATGCTTTATTACAGGGAGTACCTCTGTTTAAGGACGAGGAAATGACGAAGAACCCGACATACCGCACTCCCCTGTCCCTCCTACCCTTCCACCTCCAGATCACTCCTGCCGCCCATCGCCTGCCCCTCCTCCTCTAGGGAGAGCCCGGGACGTCAGCAGTCTCGACGTTTTAATTTAGCTTCAATATAATATGGAGGAGACCGATATGCCAGAGATCAAAAGTTCAAACTGCGGTCGGCCCACGGGCGGCCTCATTGGCGATCTCCGCTGAAATGTCAAATATTTGTCTCCACCATGGCGACCCAATTTAATATTTGCATATTTTTAATTAAATTTAAAAAAAATATATTTCTTGAATATTGAATTATATGTTTACAGTCTTTGCGCAGTTTAAAATGAATACGAGTGACACGGTTATGTATTACAAGAAATTAAAACTCGGGTAATTTTGGTAACGCGTGAATGCTTGCAACTATTTAATATAATGAGCCCTTTCATTAGGGTTAATGTGATATTTTAAAGTTTAAAAGTAGTAAAAAGCCAAGCCTGGCCAAGTCGTTAGAAGTCTCTCGGCTGAAGGATGTTATCTCGGGGCTTTCTTGGCAGTGGGAGAGTTAGCACTTCATGCCGCACGTGAGGAGAATGGACGCCGCTCGGGCCGGCAGGGCGAGGCCCGTGCCCGGGAGTGAACCCTCTTCGCAAAGTCTGGACATTTAATTACCAAATCGGATATTGTAATGGTATTATTTTAAAAAAATGAAAAAAAAGCTTATATATTTTTTATGTTCAAGGGATTCGTGCTATAAATACCAACAAATTTTTATTAGTTTTGTAATAAAATGAAATCACAAAACGAGGTGATCTCGAGAGGTTTTTAAATACATTTTTTTTTTTTTTATTTAATTTTTTTGTTATTTCAAAATGATAGAATCTGTAGTCAAAAAATTACTGGAGTCGAATTAAATTCATACGCAACACAACCATTAAATATGGAAAACTGTAGCGCATCAAATTTTAATAACAAGTAACTGGAAAAATTTATTATTCTTCTATAAATTATGATTAAAATAACATTTAAGGGGTGGTTATCAAGGTCGCCGCGTACAACATAAGCACAAAAAGCTCAGAAAAACGTGTTTAAATATTGTGAATTTACATTTGGTCATCCCTGGGACAACAGACGAAAGTTTTATTTTGCTTGCTAAATTTTACCTAGAATATTTTTATTATCTGCAATACCTGCTGAGATCAGCAAAGGATCTGCGACGGAAAGTTTATGTAACCAAGAAGGCAGAAGTAAAAAAGTTTATCTACGTCTTTTCCAGCCGCATATATTATAACTTGTAAGTCAGTTGTCTAGCGACCACTTTCTTTTCTTATTTGTATTCCTTTACTGCATAGTTTTATATTAAAAAAAAAAAAAAAAACATTACACTGTAGCAAATATTTATGGTGGTGATGGGTTATTAACGATCGTAAGGGATAATGTGCATATGCACATTGATATTTATTGTAGGTCTAGTTTTTAATATTTAATGTATTATAAAAATTACTTGAAAATTTGTAAAATAATTTAAATACTTCAGAGTATTATTTCGATTTTATAAATCTAAAATTTTCAAAACGATTAAAAGTTTATTTTAGGATTTTTCAAAGTAATATTGATACGTGTAAATTTCACGACTTTTTCCAACTCTAATATGGTCTAAACATCCGATACCAGCTGCTCTTCTAGGTAGACTTAATGGCCTCTATTTGTCCAGAGAAGGCACAAAATATTTCAAAACACTCCATTCTACTCTACTAGTCAATTTGAATCTATTTTCGAGAGAATTTATGAATCCAATTACACAATTGTGTTTAATGCAAACTTTTAGATTCGAATTTATATTTTCATAAGACAAAAATCACCGTAAAACTAATAATAAAATATTTCTTATCGTGATACTAAATATTGATCAACACTATTTTATAGAAACCACCCACAGTGTATATCATCCATTTTTCAAGTACTCAGCCTAGTGTAAAAAATCGACAGCGCTGTGTGCTTTTTACCTCTCGTGCAATGTATAAAGCATCGTCTCCTTTTATCTCCCTGACACCGCATTACACAACAATCGGCCAGAAATCGATACTCGCCATAAATCACAAGACGTTCCTCTACCGATCGATACTTATTAGATATCGGGCGATTATCTGCCCCTCATTGTTTAGGATCGGCTTTTCTGCGAGGCTACAGGGGAGAGCGGGGTGAACAAATAAAAACAAATGTAACGAGCAGCGCAGGCCTGGCCCGATCTCCCGTGCAGATATCCCCTTGCAGACCACTTGTACTAAAAATACGCCACGATTCTAAAAATATCTATTCTTAACCTTAGAACTAAGTACAATAGGCAAGAGGGTTCAAAAATTACATTTCAACAATCATTAAAAAAAACTAACGGTTCATTATCCTTTTGTGTTATTTTTAAAACACACATTTTTTTAAACCATGTGAATATTTACTAACGGGCTGAAGATAATTTTTGACACAAATATAAAATATATTATCAGTCAAAAAAAAAAAAACACAAACGGTTTACATGCCATACATAATCAAGTAAAAAATTAATTTTAAAACAATTGGATTTAAACATGGTACTAGTTTACAATTGAAATTGCAGAAAAACTATTTTGCAATAGATAATGTGGTTTTGGTTATTTCATGTTTATAAAATCCCAAAAATCTAAGCAAGATAAGATTGCATGCCATTCTTTTGATTCGCAAGTCCGAGCGCCCCGCAGCGGCGCGGCTCGGCTCCGATGGCGGCGCGTGATATAAATAATTGCAACGCTTCCCAGTTTTCCTCCGAGCCAATAAATTACAGGAGCATTCGAGATAAAACGGCCGGCCCAGGAGAGCTACTCTAGGCGCGATCCCGCATCCAGTGGAAGAGCTCACAGTGGCTCGGGCTCGCTGAGACCGGACACTTGGACGACAGGCGTCAACAAGTAAAGCATCCCGTTGTATTAGATATTCCTACAAATCATATTGATTCGTTTTATAATCATATTGATTATAAAACTGTCAATCGACACAACTAATATACTTATTTAAAAGTAAATAAATATAAAATGTGAGAGAAAGCAGCGTAGAAAATAATTTCCCGGTAAGAAAAGGCAGTGAATCTCGAGCAGCCCCCAACGCGCTGCTCGGTACTTGCTGCAATTGCTCGCTCAGATTCGGAATTTCTCTTCAAAATATTAAGGGTGGGAGGGGTAGCTCTCAAACGCGGCGGCGGGGTGTCAACCGTCAATTACCACCCTGGCCGACCGAGGCTTCTCCTGCACCACTCTAGAGCACTTGCACCTCGGGGCTGTCGCGCATCAGCCGGGGGAACGTCACTATCCCTGAACCACTCAGAATAAATAAATAAATATGCATTATACCCACATCACGGTACACATAAACTAACATCAATCTTAAACTAGCATAATAGCAGTTATATTTAAAGTATCGATTTAACCTGTGAACTATTATTGAAGATCCAATGGCTCTCACAACTGCAACTAACAAATATGGTGAGGGTCTAATTCATTAACTGTCCAAAAGCGTTTTTAAAATATAAGTCATGATTTATCTTTACCTCTTGGGAAAGTCTGGAGTACCGAGACGTTTAACTGTAGGTGTGGCCAACCCAATGGTCTGAAACAGATTAGTTCACACTCACAGGAAGTAACGAGAAGAGAGTAGATGAAAAATCGTTAACATTTTTCACTTCCTTGTCATTAATGTTTTTGAGTTTCATTTAACCCGGAAACCTAGTCTGTAAAATGTATCTTTAAATTAATTTTTACGTCTTATCATAAGATTATTTTTTTATATATTATCTTATGCCACACACGTCTGCATCCGTTTACCATAAAATAACTTGTGCTTTGTAATTTTCCGCCACTCGTCACTTTATACTCCCAAAGCAATCTTTGCATTTTCACATTTCGATGGGTTGTTGCATAGCGTATTTTAGACTATCCGTAATTTAATGAATTCATTGTTGATTGTTTTGCTATATATGTATATTGTGTGATATAAAGGTATATATTGCGAGACGTCTCTTCTGAGTTGCAATCGTTTTATTGTTTGTCTGACAACAGTACATCACGTCTTAACGTTTAAATGACTTTCGAAAAATAAACACACATTGTAGTGATACCTGAAATACATTTTTACTAGCTCGCTGTGTACCTTTCACTCTTAAAATCTCGGTTTTACTTTCAGTAACATACACCGTAACAATTGTTTATGTCTTAATTTTATATTTTGTTCTTTATGATCTTCTATGTAAAAAACTCTTTTTCTGGGGTGCAACTTATTTTTTTAATTACGCGCAACATAAATACTAATTTTCAGAAACAATATAATTAAAATTTATATTTTTTACTAGTGATACTAAAATAGGCTATTTTTATAACGATAAATTTATAAAATTGATTTTGGGATGATTATTTCTTCGTCTGTTTTTCACTGTGTATAAGAAAAATATGTTTTTAAAAATCTTCCATAAAGAGGAGTGGTCAGGCTAAATCGTATCTGGTCTTTTACTTTCCTATTCTTTCAGCAGCAACGCTTTTTAAGTACGTACAATCGATATATAGCTGCAGTTATGCCATTACAGTTAAGAAAGATGTTTATCTCGGTCGTAAAATAAATACCATAAAATTATTTGTTATTTAATGACTCTGGTTAGATTTTAGGAAACATTGTAATCATTGCAAGATTAATTTCTATGAGTGCAATAAATATCATAGTAAGCAGCTGAAGTTTTTAGTGTCTATCATGCTAGGACTGAATGAATTTGTAAATCGTAACAATATGAAAAAAAATAAAAAATAAGGAAACATTGAAATTAAGTAATTGAATCAAACCTATTAAAATAAAAATTTTAACTAAGAATATTAACTGAATTCTTAAATTGTAAGTTGTAAGTCAGAAAGAAAAGTTTTTGCATAATTTTAATAAAATTTGTGAGTAGAAGATAGTCACCCTATTGCAACATCGTTAATGAACCCTAAAAATACCCAAGATTTCCAAGCTTCCGGGTAAAAATTAATATGTAAGTAAGAACAACAATATATGTCACTCAAGCGAGATAAATTACTATGTTCATGCTATAAACCTGAACCCATTAAATGTCAACATGATATTCATATTATTTTCAAAATATTTATTACATTGTGTTAATATTGTGCCGCAATTATGTTGAAGGCCTCAAGAGAGTTGGTCGTTTCTGCCAGCTGTTTACTTAACAATATAAAATCTCACACTGTCTAACTAACATGTGCTGATAATATCAGCTTGCAGTAGTGGTTCTTGGTAAAAAGTTGACACCATAAGGTTGTGTTTCTTGTTGGACTGTAATGGTCGCCATGGGGCAGACTTACTTATACCTATTGAATAATTCTATTTTAATTGGGGCATTACTCTTTGTTGTTAATCTATAAGCGATAATCATTTACTTTGCTAAAAAAATATTTTTGGTAACACAACCTGTTATTAATCTATTATTTTAATACGCAATTGTATACAAAGAAAGTGAACCATAGATATGATACTAAAAATTTAAATAAAAGATTAAAAATAATGAATATTCATAAATTTTCTCTTTATGATTTAGTAATTTGAGTACAATCTATACTGTAATTTGATAAATCAAAATTTATTGTGATATGGAAATGTTCGCAAAGAAATCCCGCTAGTTCGGTTGTTTGGAGAATCAAAAAGAATTTACATTATTCATAGCTCGCATAGGCAAAATTTCAAACCTTAAATGATTAAAAGGACTCAGTGGCAGAGTGGTAACATTAATGCATTTATTATTGAACTTTAAATTGCATTTCGTATCAGCTGGTCATCTTAATTTAACCTCAGTTTTATTTTATCATTGAAATTGTAAAGTAATGAACTTATTGCTACATACGATATAAATTATTTGATTTATGGAAAATACATTCTACGCTTGTAACAAAAATATTTTCAACGTGTTGTTTGTTTATTTTTTAAACATTTGATACATTTCGATCTTCTTCAGATCTTCCTCGATGAAAAAATACAAAGCCCAAAAAGGTTTTATCTTTTTATGATGACCAAATAAATGTTTATTCTACCTGAAACCAAATCTATATGAAGTTTTTATTGCCATGGAGCAGAATAGTTTCCTCGCGAATATCTCAATTTCATATTATATCACAAACGGAAGAAATCGAATGTCGTAAGTAGATTAAAACCCATACCACATGTTTGAAAAACGACAAAATATACATTGAACTCATCCAATTGTACCGAAGATAGATGTAATATAGTATATATCTGAAGACCTTCCCCCCTCCCATCCTCCCTTCCCAACTCAATAAATCTGTGCTCCGAGCGAGATATTTCCGCGGAGATATTTGAACAGCCTGAATTTAAGTATTTTGCTTACGATTTCATGAATAATGTATGTCCCTAAGAACTCGATTGTCTTTGAACGGAGGCAGTGTTCCACCCACAAGGCTTCAAGGGGTATGACGAAATCCTCACCACATACAATACCAAAGACCGACTCCGCAGCGGGCAGCGGTCCGAAAGCTCCGTGGAATTAATTATTATTAATAAATCGTAAATTGCCTATCAAACAAAGCATTCAGATTGTATTATTATATTATGCAAGTATGTAAATTTCAGTTCTCATCAATGAAGATCTGTATACATATTCATTTGGTTAATATAAGCTTTAATTTAAATAGCGCAATCTATTAAAGTTATTATTATTTTTAAACGTAACACGAAACGATTTCAAATAAAACGCCATATTTTATTGTAATATTTACTTATTTAATCAAATTAGGGTTTCAACTAATAATATAAGATCAAGATATTTGAAAGTAATAAACAAAATGGTAATTAAGGATATTTCAAAAGTTGGTAATGCCAAAATATTTAACAGAAAATAGCCTCTGGAAGTTAATTATTATAACTTATTTTTCTTATACCCAAAAAACATAATTTAAAAATATTATATTTTTTTATTGAAATATTATTTAAATTGTCGCTTTATGTGTGATTATATCATTTTGTTGTCATGAAGACTAATTGCAGCGATAACATTATTTTTATTAGATTTTTAGCTAAATTAATAAATTAAATTTACATATAAATATTCAATGAAATTAATAAAAAATGATTTTTCAAGATTAGGTATTTTTAATATAGTGCTGTTATCATTAATTGTATTGAAGTAAATTCCTAGTAAGTACACATTAGGAAACGTTTTGTTGAACATGAGTGAGCTATTCTCACCATCGGCTAATGACAGGCTATCGTGGGCCTTAATCCCTATTAACAACAAAACAAAAAAATGTTAAACATTATTTAAACGGTTTGTTTTTACGAAATTAATAACATATTAAATAACCATCACCATCGGCATTCAATTAAAACAACAGATGATGTCATTACGAGCAATACCAGCGGCTAGAACAGATGATTCATAGAACTTATTGCCCGTACCCAGATGGTTCTCCTCCCTGAATAAATACAATATAACTAAAGGTAGGATTATTGTGCCGGACCACCCACGCCAGAACCTGCTGGTCATCCAATGTCTTCCTGGATCCAGGAGTTCCGAATGTGCTCTGCTCACGCTTTCACAATATATATTGCAATCTTCTACCTTTCTTAGAAGATTTACGGACAATCACGATTGCTACATGACCTGGGGAATTATATAAAATTTATATTTCAAATAGCCATGAAATTAATATCGTTGTATAATAAAGGTTTAGATTATCAAAAATATAAATTCCATGCTGTATACATAAAAAAATCAACCTATAATGTTTTTTCTTGTGTATATTTGAGGAGGAGGTCTCAAGACAAAATGACTCGATGGCGTGCGTAAAAAATTATGAGCATGCGTTTGAGAGCTTGAACAATTAACGAATTAGTGCATCTGTGGAGAAAAAAAATTATCTATACTACTCTTTTTTGTAGATGCTTGTCCTTGCATTTAGTTATTAAAATTTGATACTTGCTTAGAAGTCATTCAAAATTATCAAATAAAACGCGTCGATAATATAATAAAAACCTGTCAGTATTCAAAAAATAATTAACCTGCACATAATTTTTTAAAAAATTTAATGTCAATAAAGAAGTGCAACACACAATTTTATATGTTCTTGTACATTGATTAATTTTTAATAAGAATGACCGAAAATCCTGCTGAATAATGAGGCTTTCTGTGCAATATGCCAAGCCTGGGGGGATAAACTAATAATCTAATGATTTATCGCTTTTTAAATCAGCAATTACAGCTAACACTGATGTATTAAATGTTTGAACACAAATTATGTAAAGGCTTTTTTGCTCGATATTCGTTTTGTGTTTTGAAACTTAGAACTGCTACTGAAGTGTTTGATAAAAGAATGGCCACTTGCACAATTTGGGCTCTCGCGAGTCAATGGAAGATTTCGATCTGTGCCGTGTGTGTATCGGCCGGCCATTAACCACTGTCGGTAATGTTACCAATTGACAGGAGCTCCATAATTAATATATAGCAAAAAAACTACACGATATTGAAAGACTTGAGAAAAATTTTGCAAGTTTCATTTACTCAGATAAACGTGATATAAATCTACGTCAAACAGAAAACATAAGTATCTACATAAAAACACTATCACATATTAAGAAAATTATATGTTAATGTATTGGAACAGTTTGAACAGTATAAATATCAATATTATTTCACTATTGTCACCAAATCGCCCTTAAAAAAAGTGTTTTTGGCATGATATTTATTGTTTTAATTCTATATTTGTTTGCCAAAATCTTTATCAAAATCTTCGAACGTTATTATAACGTGTTCATGAAAGAATAATATTAAAATAATTTATGGCCGATGTGTTTTTTTGTAAATTTACATCATATTTTATTTGTAATGCATCAATAAATAAAATAATAGATAATAACACATTTTACAATAATAAAAACTAGTATTGAATTACGTAAAATTTCGACTCTGAGCTACAATGAAATTAATACAAAATATGCTTTTGTTACAATGTGCGTATTTCCAATCAGAAATATTACGCTCATTTCTCTTACAAATGGCCCCATTCAAAGTTATTATATCAAATAAATTTATCGGCTTGAATCCATTCACTGTGTGCGCGTCCGCAGCTGGACGTAGTCCTGGGACGAGGTACCTCTAGTACCTCTGATGCTCTGTGTTTTTACGAGCACAAGTAGGAATTGATTGCGCACACAACTACAAGTTTACAAAGCCCTTGGGCTTGCGAAGATCTCAGGCCAGGCTTTCACTTGTTAGTATTACTAAAGTTCGTCATTAGTATTGCATGAGGCGAATCGTTTAAAGACGTTTGATAATAAGAAAGTATAGGTTTCATTACGAATACTATTTCATAAGATAAAGAAAATTATGATGTTTATAAGTTTAGCCATAAAATATCTTACTTAAACCCTAACAGTTAAAATTCACTCTCAGGTGTAAGCACACCTCTACCACAGCAGGTTTGTCCCTCCATACAGTCCATCAACTCTACGAACATTCATAGTCAAAGTTGTCCGACTTGATGGAAATAAATTATTCATTGTTAACCTGTCATCAAAGATTTAAAAAAATACTTGCGCAATGCTGTATAAAATCCTCATAGGCCGTCTCTATAAGAGATAATTCGTCTGCACCTTACAATTCTCAAAACCAGTGTCTAGAATAATAAAAAAATAGTTTACTAAATTTTTTTCAGTTTTAAAATAATCATTAATTTTTATGGTAAACCTAAAGCGACAAAATTAAGATTTATGAATTATTAAAATATATTTTAGAAGTTGGGCTTGATATATTTACCAGCAGCTCGTGAAAAATATTAATATTTTTCTGAAGTATCCACTATCACAATATTCATGCAGGTTATGGTGATCTAGAAACATCCACTGTTTTTATATTAATTCAATTATAACAATTTAAATTTTTTAATCATTTTTTCTGTCTAGGGATGAAAATTTTCATCCTTCTTTTCTTTTCCAGCTTGGCATTTTATTTCTGGGATGCATCTTTGACTCTCAATCGTCCGAGGGACGAAGTACATTGGGTTACTCACAATTTTTTCGAAGAGAGTTTTTAAGGTATTTGACTCACTGCTTCCACAAGCCACATTTTATAGTTTAATAATAATCGATATAAACGAATGAACGCCATGGGTTTTTTAAATAAGATAGATAATAAGATTCCTAAGTGACGTCATACGATGCAATCAAAGCGATCTGTCGCGTGGCAGAGGAGAATTAGCCCCGCAAAGTGCGAACCAACAAGGCAATTAATAAGCATATTGTTCAAGCGGCCCGCCCTGCGTCCGCCCAGTCCGCGATCCTGCCCCCTCAGAATGGACCCCGCTGGAGGGGCTGCGAGGGTCCCCAGAACGACCCACGCCCAGATAAGGTGACAACTCGGATTCCAGATTCTTTCATTTTAGAGAGATTTTTGGATATATGAGACAACGATACTTCATTTTGAAATTAACACTGCCACTTTTTACGAACTCAAAATGATTTTTCAACTAAAATAAACAACAGTATTATGTTACCCGGATACTACAATAAATAACCGATTTTTTTTTTTAAAATAGTACAAAAGCTACACATTTTCATTATTAGTGAAATATCTTTTTGAAAAAACTTGTTGCGCTAATGTGCAGAAATAATGCTTAAACTAAAATTTAATTAAAGTCTGATTCTAGGTTTAAATCGACTCAGAAACAAATGTGTATTTTTTTTAATAGATAATTATTTCAAACTTAAAAAAATGACTGTACAACTCTTGGTTTTTGTACGTTGTCAATGAAATAAAAAACCAAGCAACAGGTTTCATATTCTTAAGATCTCATTTTTCACTCTCGTCGGTTCGGCAAGTCCGTACAGTTTTCTGCTACATTGTATCGGCGGGTATGTTATGAAACCCCCCGCGAGTCACCGCGGGGACCAGACCTGCCCACGCCCGCTTTTTGTTACGAGAGTCTGTTTGCGCGGAGATCGCCGAGCCCGGCGAGACTTTCTTTGTACGGAGGAGTCCTTTTATTGCTGAGTTCATGGCCCTTGCGATGCACAACTTTAACAGGCTTATTGTGAGTGAAGTATTTACAGAATGACATGTTTTCAAGCACTTACTATATATATATATACTCATACAATGTATAATATTATCGATTAGATTTAAAACCAGTGAGTCTCAATTTTACCTGAAGCGAGTAAACTAAATCAACCTGTCCGCTAGTTATTATTTCATGATATTAAAATGAATTTCTTAATCAATAATTTACTAAAATCAACTCCTGGAAAACTGTAAATCCATTAAATAAAATAATAAAATCGTTCTACAAGATTCACAGCAATGTTTTTTTTTTTTTTTTAATGATTTTTAATAGCGAATATGAAAAGGGAATTACAACATGTTTAGTAGTTTTTGAAAGCCAAAAGCATTGATAATCAAGTATATGGAAATCTTTCTTCATTTTTTGTTATCACACGAGATTTGTGTTCGATGCTGTCCAAACCAATACAACCCTTAACCGACAATAATGCTTAGCTGTTTTCAAACAAGTAAAGGTGAATTTTAAAAATTCTTTTAAGATAAAAATAGTATGGTTTACCATATGCTATCACTTTTAAGGATCTGTAATACTTCCTTATGCTAAATATGTCTAACATTTTAAAACAAGCACAATTTATCCCTACTGGTGGGATAAATGACAGATTTAGACCAGGTGTCCGTCCGGAATACGAACGGAGACCTACGAGAGCAGAGATCACGCGAGTCCGCAAAGCAGCCGCGGGCGTCCGTCTCCTTAGACGTCCACCGTCGAGCCGACGCATTCCAGCGAGTAAACAGAAATCCAATAATGGCCTCAGGGCTTGCGTAAAACAAATATTAAAAAAAACACACCAAAACCAATATTAATATCAGCATACATTGTATGAACTAGAACATTTTGAAAATTAAAACAATAAAATTTCGTCTTCAGTTAGAAATAACCGCTATTGAATTGATATATATATATTTATTGTTTATTTAATTTATTATAGATCAAGAATCCCCGGTAAGTTTTTACAGAACATTGGCGTTGGTAACTCGGCCGTTCACGATATTTTCAGGATTCACCTAAAGTCCGTTGCCAAAAATATATAATGAATCAATATAACAATGTTGAATTTGTTATATCAACTTTTCAACAATCGTTAAACTAAATTGGTGTAAAGCTTATAAGCACTGCATCGGGCTGACGTCCGGACCACCTCCAATTTCTTTTTGTGAAGTTTTCCAGTTCCCAGCGGGGCGTTACTTTCACGAGCGCCGCTCCCCGGGAACAAAGCCGAGCCGGCGAGGTGCGCGGCAAGTCGCGGCCGCCGTGTAATTGTTTGTAATTCCGCGCAGGACTAACCTAACCTAACCTAACCGCCCCCCCTGCCCCCCCTTCACTCCCGGGGTCCGCCGGCCGCTGATTTGCGACCTCTGGAGGAGTTCCGGGTCCTGCGCTCCTTCTAACACCGCTGCGCTTGTTTGCTTCTGCCCAGAATCACAGAGGGAATACTTCTAGATGTTTGTCAAATTATAAGTTAAAGTTTACCGCATTTCCCGTATTTGTACCCAAAAGATTTTATAATTATTTAAAATATTAAATTACTCATTGGTTGATATCGTTTTAACTCAAATTATAATTAAGTAATCAATATTTTTGACAGAGAGTACTTCCATAAATTCCATTTCAATATTTTAAATAAAATACTTGAGTAATTTTTCCACATGTTATTTTTTATTGGTGACCGGTTTTTCCAACCTTTCATGTTTTAGTCAGTAGTCAAAAAGTATTTTATTTAAAATATTTATTTATAGTTAGCGTGTTTTTTTTGTTGCTTTATTTTGGTTTTGTCAATAATAAAGTTTGCCACGAGTTTTATTATGGGTATTCTTAAATCGTTATTTTTGATATTCACACCATTGACAACCCCAACATGATATTGTGTTAACAAAATAAATCTTAAAAGTATAATAATTTGAAGATTCTCTTTAATCATCTTAAATTTTAATATTCTTGAGATTATTTTTATATTTATATTAAACCCCATAATATAGTAACCCACAATAATAATAATAAATATTATAAGCGTGGGTAAAGTTTTTTAATATGTCTAACAATAAAAGTCTGAAATAACGTCAGTAAGAGAGAATACATAATTACAGTATGGATCAAAAAGCTCGTTTTTGTAGTACAGTAAATATTAAGCTTAAATAGAATATATCAAAGCTCTTTGATGTGAAGAACGACAAGAAGTATAACAAAAGAGAATGAGAATAAAGAGCATAACAAGCCTGAATATTTAATTCGTTTGATCATCGCACAATTTAAAGTTCATCTCATAAAAAAATGGCGGCATGATGAATGAGAATGGGATATGAAGCAACAACTTCGCCCGTATGAAGGTAAACTTCGCGGCGAGGAATCAGATTCACCTCAGCGGGGGCATTAAAAATGTTTATTCCAGGTTGTAACTCACGGGAGCCTCGCACAGAAGTAAATCTGCGGTCGCGGGGCGCTTAACCCGGCCGCAGTCGCAAACCCAGCGCCGAGCACCCCGCCATTATTTCGATTATCTGCGGCCGCAAGCCGAGCGAATAGGGCTGCCTCAACACCCTGCACAACCTTATCCTTAAAATTTCAAATTACAAAAAACATAAAATATTTTTGATGTAAACTTTAAAATATATGGCATAAATACTTTTAATTTTAAATAATATTTTTTTAATTTTTAAATATGTATAATGTTATAAGACAAACCCAAGACAGCCAAAGGCTGCCAAGCTTTCATTATTTTTTAAATATTGTTCAATAATAAAGACACGTTGTTCTATCGTGTAACGCTCCATTTTTACTAACCCTAAACTGTCAGCTGGTTCAGCTGGCGATAAATTCAAATTTTGCGTTAATTTTGGGACACCTTTACAAGCGTATATTTATAACAGACCATGGAGATATATTCACAAATACGTTGTATTTGATTGCAAAAATGTCAATATGGTCAAGTCAACTATTTAAAAAAAATGAATGACATGAAGGAGGGCCTTCCTAAGTTTACTAAACTGTTTACTTAAAAATACAAGTAAACAAATACTTTTATTCGTAAATATCGTACTATCCTCCATTCGTAAGCTTGAAATGTATCCGCCAACTCAAATTTCCTTGCGTAAAGTAGTAGAGGTACTTTGCATAAAAATTTTAGTAGTTGTACGTATCACATTAAAATTATCCTCAATCAACCAGGTCTAACATATATTCGTATAAAAAAATATTTTATATACATTGTATACATTTGTTGTAGGGATCTTGCCAAGTCTGCATAGCATTACTTTATGTAGGCATAATTAAATGTTGTGATAAGTTTTCCGAGTTCTTCTCAAAATAGAAAAATACGTCTTAATTTGCAGGCAAGTAGATAAATGGAGGGCAGTGCATGCTCTAGACCGCGGCAACTTTGTGCTCGCGCCCGGCCGATATTAAATTAATTGCAAGTGCCACCGTGCAGCGAGCCCCATTCCCTACTGGAGCATTCTCGAGTTATATCTCCATCGTAAATCGTAACGTTATAATTTGTTACGTGTGAGCAAAATCGCTGTAGCAATTAATATAGAATAGGCTCATTTGAATTGAATCTACATCGACGGAAGTTTCTTACTGCTGTTTGCGCGAGTCGAGAAATACAACCGACAATGCGGATAAGTATAAATACTAACAAAACAAATTAAAGATATTTGACTTTTTTAATATTGAATCCATAAGTGTGGAACATCATAACTAAGACAATCTGAACTAGTGTTTTAGCTTTTCTGCTTATTATGAGTCAAGGACTGCAAGCGGAATACAGGTAGACAAGAACATCCGTGCTAATAAAATAAAATAATCCGTGCATAAATATATCAAAATATTGATAAGAACCTTTTATGATCGATATCATCATATATATTTCATGATAAAATAGCTGAAATTAATAATAATACACTCAAACGGTTCAGTTGTTGGTTAAAATTTAATGGCTTGAAAAAATGTTTTTATTACAAATATACTTCTATTTTAAGATTCAATTTTTTTTATTTATTTTTAGACTTCAAGACTTTAATTTAAATATAATTTAAAAAGACAATTTTAATTATTGAAATAAATAATGCTTTAACTTTTGTGTTGTTAACTTAATGTTGCAACTATTCTGCCTAAAAAATATATATTGAGCTTTAATTGCACTGTAAAACGTGCTCTTAATTTTTTTTTCCTGAAATTAAGCTAATTATTTTTACTCATAATTATAAGAATGCTGTTTTAAAATATTCGGGTAAAACAGTGTTGCATAGAAATAGGCAATACAATTTACTCATTAAAAGGGGTAAATAATCCAGACAGTCTAAATCGTTCCAATACAGAATAAAAGTAAATAACTTTTATTTTACTGCAGGACTTGACACCAAGTCTAGTACTAGCAAACCGATATCCTGTGCATGGAGTCACTGACTTCCGGCGGACTCGTTCCAGCAATGCCCGCTCCTCCCAGCACGGCACGCCTGGAGCGGTACAAGCTTCCTGCCTCGTTAATATTTCCATAAATACACGAGCATCCCTCCTCTCTCTGGGATAAGTCCCGGAGAGGGCCCTTCGCGGAGGGGATGAAAACACCCTTTTAACCAGGTAAGCAGAATTCACCGGCACGAAAACCAATTATTAATTAATTTTCTAGCAAATACTTGTTAATTAATACTTGTTTTTAAGAAAAAATAATATCATAAATATTTTTAAACTTTTCGATTTGCTGTTAATCCAAATATAATAAAAATAAGTAAAGTTAGCTATATAATCGTAGTTTTTTTAAAGAAGCAATAGTGATGATAAATTGGAAAAAAAATATATATAAAAATCTCGTGATGTCAGATTCACAAAAATCGAGGCAAATTATTTTTTCCAGTTTTCATTAATATCAACATTTTTATACTTAAAAGAATTTATTCATGATGAAGTTTTTACGTGTACCCAATAAATGATTCTTTTCGGCATCCGCAGGCATTACTTCATTCAAAATTTGATTTGACAAAAGATGAGGTATTACTATTAAATATTTTCACTTAAAAAATGATTAAAAAGTAAATAATCGAATCTTGTAAATTTAATGCAAAACTGGATCACGATCAATATATGCGACATGCTTCAAGTTTATTAATATTTATAACCATGATATTTAAAATACATTATATCCAATCAGTGCCACTAATAACGTTACAGGGTAAATGTGTTAATTTAAAATGTTATTAAAAACAAGATGTTTTGATAGCTCCGCTTTGCCTGGATGTCTTAATCGAGTCTGGACGTGCGCTCATCTCACTGGAGGTAATGTCCATCATGTGTACAGACTGACAAACCTCTCCCTATTTTAAACCACCTGCTAAGGACTTCCTGTACTGCATTAGGAGGTAGACAGCCACTGTAAATGGCACACGAGATTGCACTTCTATTTGCACGTAATTGAAAGGATACAACCTGTTATGTTGTATTTATAAAGCTACTCTACACAGCCAATTTAAAAAAAAAACAATTAAAAATTTACTATTCAGAACTATGTATCTAACAGATCCAATCATTAAAATTATGACTTTTTGATTTTTAAGCCTTTAAGCCGGAACAGTGCATCTGCAATTGACCGTTAATTTAAATCGTTAAATGCAAGTATGGAACTTATGTATATAGGTAGCTTAAAAATATGTAAGGGCGATAAAGGCGGATTTACTAAGAATATTTAAAAATAATTCTTGCCAAGATCTTGCTTCAAATATTTTAACTTCCTATAATTGCTCTTTGTATTCAATGTTCTCAGAGTCTCAGCTTAGATATGTTTTGTAATTTGCACAATCATTACACCCGGGGTGGAGTGTGCGGCACGCAAGCGTGAGACATCGGGCACTCACGGCATTATTTATATTTCATATTATATGCGTTCCGTGCCTGGGTGGGAGCTGTAAGAACCGAGTACCGATACGATGGAACTTAATTATCTTCATACAATCGCCGCCGTAATAGACCGGGAAGCGAAGAGTTTATGAGCTATACTCCATAGGTATTAAATGCTAGGTACCTCTCCACCGATTAAGAATCGATTTAAATTGTATTAATATGAGTAAAAAAAACCCGTACAGCATCACCGCTACCGATACAAAAAAAAACGATGAAACTGACTTGCGTTAATTATAACCTAGCTGGCTGTATAGAATAGGCACATGGGAAACTGAAAAAAAGTCCAAGAATTCCACCCTTAAAAAATAGGAGACGCAATGTCGGAAATATTTTTGAGTACACAGTTACATTTATCAAAGCTAAATTAAAAAGTCAAATATTTCAAATACTATATAAGTTATTCTGCGAAGTTATTTTTTCAAACTGATACACACACACACACACACATATATATATAAATAAATATATTTAATCACCATTAACCCTTTCCACTCCTATGTCGAGCTGGACTCGACATCGCGTTTCTTCACGCCAACTCCTATGTCGAGCTGGGCTCGACATTTTACAGTGTTTGGCAAAAGTATATTTATTGTTATTGTTATTACTTTTATTTTATCAAATATTTTTTGTATGTATTGTGAAAGACATACATTAGTAATTTCGTGATATTTTGGTAAGTTATTCAAAAGTATTATTAGCTAAATATTTACGAGAATATAGCACTTTTTACGATTTGTCACTCGACGGAGGCGGGCGGTTGCCGCCATAAAGAGTCAGGTAGCAAGACCCTGCAAACAATAACAGGTACCGAGTATGTTTGTTATTTATGAACAGTTAGTTAATCAGATAATATAAATATGGGCGAGGTGGTTATCGCAGACCAATACGCAACATCCTATTGCTTTATGCGAAAAACATTAAAATGGTGGAGAAAACTGTTTTTCTAGGGTCTAGAAACCTCCATAGAAAATGCATATATATTGTATAAAGAATGCAATAATATTGCAAATCCAATAAGCTATAAAGCATTTAGAGAAAAGTTGTTACTGGAGCTCATAGGAGACTTTCGTGCTCCGATATCAAAATCAGGGCGATTATCCACAGGTGACACTGTTCAGCGCTTAGATGGAAAAAGTCATTTTATATTTTCTAATTCTCAGAAAAAACGTAAAAATTGCATGGTGTGTTCCAATAGGAATGTTCATGGAGAAAGAAGAGAAAGCACATTCTGTTGCGAGACCTGTGAAAGGAAGCCGGGCCTCCATCCAGGAGAATCTTTAAAAAAATACCACACCAAAATAAATTTTAAACTTTAAATTGTACGCAAAATAAATTATTGATAGACTCTTATCTCTTTTTTTTTTACTACCTTACAACTAAACAATCATAACAATATCATAAAAATATGTTATTAATTTGTTTTATGATTATAAGCTATTGTGTAACAATAACATCTAATTTATTAACAAAAATCTCATGATTACCTCGGAGTTGGTAAACGGAAAAATTAAAAAAATCAAAGAGTGCAAAGGGTTAATAACAACTACAAATTATCGCTCTCGAAAGGGTACAATCAGAGACCCATTAAAGTAGTATAACCTTCAATTGGATCAATCAATCAGTGTGCGTTAGGTCGGCAGGTCCAGATACAGTGCACGGCGGTGCGTAATTCGGTTTTAAGTAGTCTATAATTACTTAATTCAGTTTTAGGAGCACCACCTTGGCGGTCATCAGGCTTGAGTGCTCTTGGATCCAAGGAATCGCATTTGAATAAAAAGTCCCTCCATACGTACGAGTCGATTGTGTTCCGCGTTGAGCTCAGTGAGATCGGCAGGTTTCTCAAAAAGCTCAGTCGTGAGGCGCTCGTTAAACGCTACGTGGCTGGAGAGCTTCTAGCGCACAGGAATTCGGACTTTAATACTCAAAGGACGCAAGCTTTTAATATACTCTAAACATAAGATAAGAGAATAGTTAAAATTATCTGAAGTATAAATCAAGATTTAATCAGAATTCATTAAACAGTTCAACAATTTGAATTATTGTATGGTGTGCATGATTTGATTCAAATTATTTATAAAACTTCAAGGTCACCCTTGGTGTACTTTATCATGCTTGTATTATATTCTCTAGCTCCTATTTAATTCTAATTTTTAATCTTTAGATTTTTAGAAATTGAAACCCGGATATTTCGACCTACAGGTAAAATATATACTACATTACTTTTGTAAGGAAACGACTATACAATAATGCTATTGAGCAGCAGCAATATGCAGACTTTTACTTTCAATAAAACAACTGCGGTGAAGAAGGATCCTAAGAAAACCATGCACACTGGCTCAGCATAAATATATGTTCAATGAGATGGTCACTAACCTCCCCTGAGGAGAGGTTTAGAAATATCTGCGCGGGTGTCCAACTTGCCCATATTTGCTTAGACACCACAGTTTGTGAGCAAATATTTCATTAATTAGTTTTATGGCAGTTCAAGGTTGATTTTAATTTTTAAACTGTTTCACAAGTTTAAAATCACACATATCGGTTAAATTTGTACTGCGTTTATATTTGGCGTCGGTTTTCACTTTCGGCGGCCCAGTTTCAAGTTTCGTGCTGCCGGTCGCCGACATTGGTGACAGACTGACATGGAAGCATTTAGAAGCTGATGAGGCGCTTCCTCCGGAGGCAGGAAGCGGCGCACCGCGCGTGGGAGAGGCCCGCGCCCTCGGCTGGGAACAGGCCGCTATCATTGACATACTCAATGAGGTCGACAAATCTACATTAGAAGCGCATAATCTTATAAAACAATTATTCAAAACAACACCTTTTTTACATACATCTCTTTTGTTTAATATAGACGTATAGTCTGATATACGAGAACAATGCCTAGTGCGTGCAACAGTTGTTAAGTCCATTAATTTAAACACAAAGTACTGCAAAGCACAGTGATAAATTTCTATATAAAATATGTAAATTTAACAAATGAGACCTATAATACTTAAAAAGATTAAAATAAAGTTTAATAACAAAGTAATGGAATATGAGCAATTGGAAATCACCGGGCTGGGAATGCATGGGGTTTTCGCAATTGTGGCTTGCTGGTTTATAAAATAAAATAAGCGCAAACAAAACTAAACATCAAAAATTTTACCCTTGTTGAGGGATAAGGCATTTGTTAGGTGAAGATCCATTTTTTTATTAATGATATGAAATAATTTTTTATAATTTCTTCACTTTGAGTTTATTTTAACATTTATGCATGACTAGTTTCAACCAAAAGACTTGGTCATCATCATCTGGTTGAAACTAGTCATGCATAAATATTAAAATAAACTCAAAGTGAAGAAATTATAAATAGTTATTTCATATCATTAATATAAAATTTTTACAACAGATCCCTTGGAAAAATATTGTTTCAGTTCGTCTTTTACTCATATTCACATATCACGTATTCTCACTGTCCAGTAAAATCTCGATAATCCATTGATCTTTTAATATTTGAACTACACAAACTCAATTTTTTTTTTATTATTGCAATCAAATTTCGTTCAAATGACTGGAATGCTGGATTTATAAGTTTATAATATTCATTCACGGGGTGACAATTTAATTTGAAATGTTTGTTTGCACACGCCGTTCGTGATTATTTCCAGAGCAAACGACACTCGAGGTGTGTGTTGCGGCGAACGAGAAGGAGGGACCCCCGCCAGCCCCCGAGGGGAGGTCCCTCCTCAAGCCCCCGGGGGGAGGGTCCTCTTCAAGCCTCCGGGGGGAGGGGTCCTCCGCCAGCCCCCGAGGGAAAGATCTTCGCCAGCGCCCGGCGCATTATTCCCGAGAGCATTGAGCATTGAGCACTGTGAAATTGTTCCCTTGGAATGCATGGAGTAAACTGATGATACGGGTTCGTTTGACGGTTTATTACTGAGGTGCAGAATTATTGCTCTACGCAGTTGCATAGAGCAATAATTTTGCTTGTATGATTGTATGTACAAAGATTGTGTGTATGGTATATTACTTCTGTTGAAATATGTTTCGGCAGCCGTTGTTAGATTAATTTTGTTTCATGGTGATGACCTTCCCGATATTTTAATTTCTCCGAAGTTTTGGTCCCTGTGTTATAATTCCAGCTCGGGGACTGAAATATCGGAGAAGTGATAACATCAAGCAGCTCAACACCCATGGATCCAAATTAACTTATTTTAGATTTTTTTAATTTTAATAAATGCATTAAAGTTACATAAAAGTTTTCGCGTATATTATTATATTCAAATAATTTTTAATACTCAATAATATTATTTTTTTGGCATACAATAATATCGTGATATTAACATGATTTCAAATATCAACAAGGAAAAAAACATCCTATTAAAAGTTTCATTTGCGTTGATATTGCATTTTATAATAAGAAATTTAATTTAAGCTAGTCAAAACCGTAGCGGAAGCCGTATCTAGGTACAGACAAAGAATTTTATACTTTTTAAAAAAATATATCTATTAGGAGTGAGTAAAGAACTCAGAATAAATCTCCATTTTACTAACGAAACAATTACTTTATAACATGAACTTAAAAAGACCGCGCTGAAGAGACTTCCTGGGATTATTTAAAAAAATGGTTAGACTCGTCGCGTTAAAGCTTTACTATTTTAAGACAGGTAAAAAAGAGAAAATGTAAAGGACTTTTTTTTAAACACCTAAATTAAGTCACAAGATGAATTAATACGTATTCATCCATTCAAGATTATTAATCATATCAGGTTATGCGTTATTTTTTCCTGTGATTCATTAATAAATTGCTTTTCATAACGCGTATAAGATTTATTGTAATCCTTTCTGGAGGCGAGTGAGAGATAATGGCGTGCATTCCTTTAGACAAACGCAGGTAATAAATAGTCGAGCGGAATCTCCGTTTCCGCCAGGAATTCGCTCGTAGCCGCCGCAGGCCGCGCGCACCCCGGCCTGGTCATCATCACTCATCTGCATAATTGCTGAGAATGCGTGCACATGCACCCAACAATGAGAATCATTGAATTCAACGAGGCCTCTAGAGCCACATCACGTTTACTGATTTTTACATAATTACAGTGTACCGTTTTTATAGATCAAAAACACATATAATTTTTTATAGAATATCAATTTTACAAAGAAGCCCATATCACAAAAATAGTTGCATAAGTCTTTGACAGCAGAAGAACCTTTGAGGAACAGGTGCCTTTAAAATCATACTTTATTCTTCATCGAGTGCCTCTCCTCAGAGGGGGCTGGCGACTATTTCACTGAGCATATACTCATGCTGATCCAGTGTGCATAGTTTTCTAAGGTGAAAATTTTCCTTACAAAGCTCTGGCGTTTAGATCTGTTACTCTTTCAAGTACATAACTTTCTACAGCAAGAGCTCCCCCGCCTCGGCAAGGAGCTTCCAGAGCACATCCCTTCACAATCATTCAAAGTCCACTAGTCCATTACCGATCCTATACACACGCTCAGGGTACAAAATGGCAGCCATGCACAAGTAACAGAATGGGGAGTGCGTGGAAAAATCACATAAAAACATAAATTTGCTACACCTTAAAAAATTTATGACATTACGTACAGAACTATATCTCTACATAGTAACTAGAACGATTTATTTGCTCTGTTGTCTTTATTTCGTTGTCTCAAATTATAAGCAGAACAACTTGGGCATTGAATTCAAGAACAAACCAGATGCTTATGGTATACTTCCGGTAGGTTTTAGTACTCAGGCGAGGCGGTGCGGTTCTTAGGCGGGGGACGTGCAGTGATAAGGCCCTGCACGCTGCGCGGCGCTGCAGGCAACGGGAGACTGGACTGTGAGATATGGCAGCTGGGTATGAGTGCACCTTGCTTATTTAAATCTCGCAATAGTTATTCACTTTATTATTTAAAAATATTAAATTACCAAAAAATTTAAAAAAAAAATCTGCATTATTTATCGCTATTTGAAAAAGTTATAAGAGGAACTCTTTGCAACTGTGGCTAGTCAAAACGATTTAAGTTAAAATTCTGCAATTGACCTTTGAAGCTTTTTCTGATGTCATATTTTTCAGGTGATTATCTTTTTACATTAATTGTGAAGTGTGTATTCGATATTAACCTTTTCATACTTCAATACAGGTACCATTATAAATATCTCAATTTGTATAAATTTTTCTGTCTATTATTCTGTCTTAAACTTTATAACACTTAATGGTTATTTTTTTTTTTTTTGGAAAAGAAATATCCAAAAATAGGACATCATAAAGTATAGAAAAATAAAAGACTTGTTAAAGTAACAATATTAAAACGGACAGAATACAGTTTAGAGCAAGGTCTGACGTAAGACCCTTAATATTGAATGCAATACTCGAGACGAGGAGTGTCCTGAAACAACCCCCAGATAGGAAGAATTTATGAAATCCGTGACATCTTTAGTGGAACTTTGTGGGGGCTGTCGGAGGCAGAGAAGAGTTGAGATTGCAGAGGGAGTCTAGTAGAGAATCGAGAATGGGCGATAACCAAGTTTCCTCAAAACTTGCATCAATCAAGATGTACTCAATCTAATCTCCACAGGCTTATTGAAATAATATAACATTTTATTAAAATAGATACAGACTTGTACTTTAGTTTATAAACGTGGTAAATCTTATTTTAAATTGTAAATATGTCTGAATCGATTTACAAAGATATTATTGTATTATTGCGTCATAACTTTCAAGTGATTATTTATCATGTGAGTGATTATTAATATTGTGTATATTTCGTTTCAAATAACATTAAATATTAATTTTCTTACAATGACAAATTTCAATTCTAATACACAGTTAAATATTATTTAAATTGCATAAACACTTCAATGACTGGCAGATTGCGGCATTGACTGTGTTAATTACATGTTTAAAAATTAGGTAATAAACTCACCTAAAACTAAAGAATCACTCCAGACAGATTTAGTAACAGGTTATTACACAAACCGTAATCATGACTGTTGAAATGTATACAAGGTAATTAAAATAATTTTAAATATATTTCTCTGCTCCACATCCGAATGTATACTTATGACAGAAAAAATCAAATATTTTTTTTAATTTTCAGCATCATCAGTTTGGTATTCACCTGTTAGGAATGAACGGGGAACCCTTCAATCAGGAGTCCGCGGTCTAACTAAAAAAGTAATAAACCTTTTAAAAAATATTACATACGTGAAAATTCTCGAAGGAGTATTGTTTGATAAACGTAAATAATAGTAATTCATTTAAATGTACGTTTCAAAAAGTAAATAATCTAAAAAGTTTTTGAATCTAAACGAATATAACAGAAGCCAACCTCTTTAGTGAAATTATCATTTGAAATATTATTACAATTACCCGACAGTTCTCTCGGAGAAATGGATTATATGTAAAAACTCCGCAAATGTTCTCAGTAACTTTTGTACGAGTTGCGAAATGGATCCATCTTATTCTTCTTTGTCTGACATCGTTTGTCACCTTCTCGAGTGTTGACAACTGCCGATATTTCCCCTCCCGACTCCGCCGGGCCCGCTAGGGGAAAACTTTCAGGAGGCCGGCAACCCCGGATACTATTCCCATTTAAAAAGGGAATTTTCCCTTCGGAGAATACGCGCTGGGGAGAGATCCTTTATGATGACGTTAAATGGATGCGGTCTCGTGTACAAGGCCGGGAGGAGCAGTAGCGGCGATTGTTTGGTCACAGCACGTGGGGTTTATTTTTATGCGACTCATATTTCTGTCTGCTATGATGGTGTAAGGTTTCATTTTGTTTGTGAGATTAATTGTCAGTTACATACTGGATTTGATTACATCAAGAGAAAACTTTGTTTGCTGAGTCATCTTCATTATTTTTATTCAGTCATATTTATTTTTATCGTTATCATATTTAACTGTAAAAAGAATAATCCACTAAAATAATTAACATACATTTTTATTTTTCGTAGGTATAAATAAATTGAAAATGTCACGATGTATGCGAATTAACCTGCACATTTTCTGTAAATGTTTTTAAACTTAATAACAAAAGACTAAAATATATAAAAAGTCAACAATTCAGTCAAATTAGATTTTTAATCAGACTTGAAACAATAAACTGTCGTTAATATTCATACATAAAAAATATTTTTTTTAAATTTTAAACAACAGCAAAAATATACATATTTTGACTGTAGCTTAAATATATATAATCCGAAGTATTAGATTTTCAGGGTCACTGCCAATGATTCCAGACCCGTTTTTATGTACCCTCTCCTGAGAGAGAACGGTCATATTGAGACCTTTCGTATTTATTATTTTTCTTTCGTAGATTTTCAAAAACATGATAAACCTGGTACGTGAGAAGCACTTCAATATCGCAAAGGTTTCGTTATATTATATACGAAGCAAACAAAACAAGGGAGTATTTAAAGTTTGAAAAATGGATGAGATTGATTAATATTTACTACAAGATATTGAATTAGATTGTATTACATTCAGAAACTTGCAGAAGGCAAGGTGTAGTAATAACGTGAGTCAACAGGTCAATATGAAACGAATGACATAATGGAGTAAATACGATTATATTCAAACATTTTTTTGTCTAAACTAACGATGCGATTTTTGACTTGTTTTCTTATATTGAATATTAATGATGATGAGTAAGTCATAATGTAGGCGAGTAAGTAAAATAACAATAATAAAAAAATAATTAAGGTGGTGGTCTCCTCTAAATCTTCTCGAGAAAATTTGTATTATATATATAATAATATTTCTACAAAATATACCCTTCTTATCAAGCAGAATGTCATTTTATTAACAAGTTGGTATTTTTTTTATACCTGTATTCCTGACGGCATTGTTTTATTTCGTCTGTTGTTTTACCAAGGATAGGGTATTTTCCTTTTTCTTCTGCAGAAATAATATTTTACTCAAAGCTTTACCCCAACCGTTATTTGTTATGTTACTTAAAATTTGAATAGGGCATTAAATTTGGACGTCATTAGAAATATTATTACTATGTAAGCACAATATTCCTAAATACTTTAAATGTGTTTTATTTGAAAATGTCCTTAAATATATTTTTTTGACATATTACTAACATATAAAACTGTCAGTGGAAATAAACTATTGAGAAAAATTCACTTAGTCAACAATATACTCGTACAAGTACAATATATTTGAGTGAATTGCATAAATACGACAACCAAAAAAGAAGTGAATTTCTATCGTCTCTGACAGCGCGAACTACTCTTAATCAAAAACTTACAACAGCAATATAACTAGACGCCATTTTATTCGTATCACTGCTTGTTATATATCATGCTTTACATTTAGGTAATGCATGAATGGAGTGAAAATACGTCTATCATAGTTTAAAAAAACTCAATTGAGAGAAAGTATAGGTGAAGATCTGAACGTATTTTTTAATTACGTAAGTTGTTAAATTGAGTCTGGTACACATATATTTTTTAATTATTTTTGAAGAATGTTCAAATCAGAGATATAATAGATAATATAAAAGCGCCCGTGGCTCTAAATGTTCTTTTTAATCTAAATTGTAGGTAGATAAACATATCAAGTACTTATACTCCTTTGTTTTCTTATATAAATTAAACGAAGCATACCAAAATCTGCGTGTATTACACAATACAAAATTTATACTTACGGTTACATAGAAATTTAATGTTTTTAAAATAAAAAAAAACGATGAAATGAGTTAGTCACAACTACTTACTCATTTAAGATATTACATATTATAATAAAACATATACTGATGGTCAATATGTAACATGCCGTTATGCTTGCATAAATAATGGCCTGCAAGATCACGTTGGTACTAAAAGCTAAAATAAAAAAAAGAACTATCATATCCAAATTTTATAAGTAGCATATTGAGTTTATGTAGGCACGGCATAACAAGAAGAACTAGTATTATTAAATTTGTTTGGCCGAGGGTGCCGCAGATTCCCTCGGCAGGAGCAACTGCCGGGCCGCAAGCTCGGGGGAATATCGATCGCCCCCCCGAGCCACCCCTAGCAACCCCCAGTAGCCCTTGAGCGCCGCCAGCACGAACCGAGCAAGGGATGCTTTATCTTTGCGATATTAGGATTGTAAATACACTCATATTTGCAAATAAAATCTACGACGCTTTTGGAGTTGTACTTGTACGTTATCTCTTAGTATAGAGGTTTTAATAAAATACTTTGTACATTGGACAGTGTAGTTAACTGATAGATATTTTAATAGTTTATTCCTAAGAAATTCTGTAGTTAATACCAACATAAAATTATTCTGGTGCTCATGCATAAAATAATATTTAAAAATGAATGCATATAGTTTTGGACGCATTGTAGCTACAAACTGTTTCCCCATCCTCATCAAATGCTTTTCTACAAATTTTTAATTAAAGACACTACCAATTACGGAATACTAAGTATTAATTATCAGGAATGACTTCCCTTTTCCGTATGGTAAAAATATAAATCATAAGATATCCTTTGTAACTAGTAGGCCTAAATACAGAAGTACTACGCGTCCCCTTAAATCATCCCCCCAACGATGACAGAAGCCGGGGTTGCAGTGTTTATCGTTTCACTTGCCTGGATAACAAGAATGCCTGCGAATGTTCTTGCGACCATAAAATTCAGATATTGCATTTTTTGTGATGATACAATTTGCTAGCGAACCATCTCGTTTGAGTTTTACTGCGAGGTTTTACATGAATTATTACTGTTACATGTTATGCGAGGATAAAATTTAAAATATTATTATTATCTCAGAATGCGGTATATTTTAATATTGCTTCATAGCTCGTAATATTTTATGACCAATAAATAAATGTCATAGGCTGAGAAATAGTTAATATGTGTTTAACGTAAAAAGGGTTTTAAAAAGGAATGCCTGTATTGATTACTTTTAAATAAGAACCTAAACTATCCACATACATGCGCAGATAACACCAGCAGTATTTATGATTATAAAGCAAATAGATATTCAAAATTATTATAAACTGTTTTTCTTCATTAAATATACTTTTGTTTCTTAAATTATTTTACTCAACCAACAATATAAGGTTATTTTTTATATTTTTGACGTTGTAAATTAAATAGAGAAAAAACTCACTGAGTGACATAGTAAACTTCTTCGTTTATTTTTAAGTAATTAATGGCTTCATATAAACTTACATAAAAATGCTGACATTTGTAAAGCCGGTTAAACTTATAGCAGCCTTAAATTTCAAAACAGAATCAGAATTTTTGCTCTCTTCGGGTGTCGGGTGTTAATTATTTTGATGAAAAATGAAGCAAAAAACAAAAAACTTTCTCTCAATAGAGATTTTTTTAGTCTTTTGATGATCAAATGCTTTAATTAAAATAAAGGTGTATGAAGATCTTAAGACATAAATACATTTTTAAAAGTTTATGTTTAAAAGGACAGCTAAAAATAGTTATAGTTGCACAAACAAAAGTATTATCTACCACGAGTACAATATTATCTGAATAATCAACTATGATCAGCTTAAAATATATTCGAATATTTTTAACACTCGTAAGTATCAAAATCCATTGTAAAATATAGGCAAAACAGGAAAGATTTCGTAAATGTACCTTAAGAAAACATGACCGGCAGTGTTCCAGAAATCACACAATATTGTTACAAATATCAAAAAAGTTTATGTTGTACAAGGAAGATTGCTTGGCGAGTCGTCAAAACTACCACTGAATAAAAAGTCTGAGGTTATAGTTGATTATTTGCAGGCGTCCGGAGACTCTTTTGGTAGATGAGATTGTCAAAGATAATAGCTGTGCAATAGACGGTTGTGACGTCATAGTGTCATAACAGATTGACGGTTACTAATCTAATAATAATATGATGATAAATAAAATACGACTACTTATATTATGGAAAAACTAAAACGAGATCCGTAGGCTATCTCCCCCTGGAGCGAAAGAAAGTTATAAAATACTTTCAATATTCATTCATAGTGATATACGTTAATATTTGAAAACGAATATTTCGCAAAACAATAACACCGAAAATAAACACTTCACAAGGTTTTATTGTATTATATAATATTTTTTTAAAAATTCTTCATATTGATAAATATGTACATTTCAGGAGTATTTTATCACGCTTATATAAATTAAGCCGCTTCGTTTACTTCAAATCGTAAAGTCGAGATTTTTACGATTCTCAAATGTCTCGAATATTACACGACAACGTGTCGTCACAGGGTCGTTTTCTCCCAAAATACTGTCACAAAGTTCGTTGGTAACTACGACAGGGCGGAAGTCCTCCAGCCCAGGCTCCCCCAGTCCTATCATCGGATTAAACATAAAATTCCGACAAACAAAATTTGACGTAGGGGAGAGCTACCTTTACCGACCGAGAGATAATATTTTGCTGTCTACGAGGGATTAAATTCCCTACCCGAGAGGATTTAAAAATTTCATTTTTACTTAAAAGCCACCGGACTAGAAATACACAAATGCGATAAGCTGCCTCAGAAAATGAATAACTTTACTAGCATATTTCATTATGTTCTAAATATAATATCATATTTTAAAATACATTAAATTTACGCTTCAGTTCATAATGAAATTTATCTCTGAAAATTGTAGTATGGAGATTGACAGCGTACCTCTTTTATAAAATATTCTTGTTAATAAAACAATACCATTTCTAATGTTTTGTTGTATTTAAGATATATTGGTATAAAAATTATTTTTTTATTCAAGCGAAAATTTTTAACTAAACACGAAGGAATTTAAATTTAAGTCAGGTTTTTTGTGATATAAATGAAAACGTTAAGAGTGAAAAAACGCTGTTTTATTTATACATGCTGTAATTTTACTATGGTAATCTTAAAACTTTGCTGTGTTGGATCAATATCTTAAATATAAAATAATGGATTTGGTGAATAAAACACATAATTTATTTAATAGACAAATTTCGTCAACAGTCTTGTTTGGTAAAACTGGTTGACGACTTGATGCAAACCATGACTGTTGACGTAACTGGTCGCTTCATAAAATAAATGATGTAGAAATTTCACTTTATCTTATATTGCGTAAAATACAATAACGGAGTCGTATCAAGTATTTCTTATCGAAAAATCAATTTAGTTATAGAAAAATGTAATCCACGGCTGGTATCGCGATCATGTCGATTGAAATAAAATGTATATTCAATATCGATACAGTGAATTTAAATATTTTATAAAATATTTTATTTTCCGGTAAATAAACATCACATATTTTCACTTACTACATTATTTTTCTTTATACAGTCATCTCACATCCCCTTTATTTTTCACAGCACATTCCGACCAAGCAAGCGATTTTCAAAATATAAATGACAATCCATAATACGGGTGCGAAATTTCCCAACTTTAGTCGTAAATATGATTTCCACCCTCGGTATCCATTGATCCACCATTAGTGCGAGCGTGTTGGGGTGGACGTATGAATACTTGCGTATGTAAATGTGTACTTGTCGGAGATTTGTAGAGAGCGCCGCCCTCTGCTAGATAAGGGTGCAGGCTGCGTGCGCTGGCATGGCGGGGGTCGCAAGCACCCTCTCCTCATTTGCAGGGTCACCTGTATCATCCCATAAATTAATTTGTTGTATAATCATAACAAAGGGTGCCTCGTCATTTTGTGTGATTAAATTAATTGATATGGAAGGGTTAACCGAGCAGAAAACCTGTGCAGTAAAAATTAAAAGTCCTTTATATGCGCATATATAATATTATGATTATTTGATAATATTATGGAATTAAAATATATTTTATATTGCGTCATTACGTGTACTTTAAATCTTGCTTGTTGATATCTTTAAAAAATATATTTTTATTATATATATTTTTTCTTTTATATAACAAATACATGAATTCTTTTTTAAACGAATAAAAGGTAATAAGATGTAAAATATCACAAATCAAATTCAATGTTGTCATAAATATTGATATAAAACGTATACCAATACAGAACTGCGAAATTAGACATTGAAATAGTCAATAAAGTAAAGGTTTTCAATCAACATGAACCCATTTCGATACCTTTTTTATGAATAAATTATCAATTAAACCGAATGAATAAGTAAGTTATCAGCACATTCAAAGGATAAATTGGATTTTAGCTAACTGTTTTAGTCGCTTGTACATATAACTTTTAAGAGAACCCGACGTTCTCTTTATGTATAGAATCAATACTTTATTATAGTATATAGTAGTACTTCTGAAAAAAATTCATCTCGATATTGGACTTTATCGAATTATATTTGTCTTTAAAAATATTTCACGTCAAATCGATACATGTTTTCCGCAGCAGAAGGCATCCAATTATTTTATTCATGTTTTACGGGAATATCGAAAAATATTATGTATAACCCGTCAGGAATACGAATGACATAGGTAGACAATCGAAATTTTTAGTGTCAACCAAAGCTCCAATCAAATTTCCAGATCCTTTTTCCGTTGCTGAATCGAATTTTCGCTTGTTTGATTGAATCGTTTCCTCTATTAAACGAGAGGTTATTGGTTCAGCCCCTACACATGTAAAAAAATGACCCTACACATGTAGAGAAATTTGCAAGCGCAAAGAGAGCAAAAACGTCGATAGGAATATCAATTCAGATTCACAACACTTGGATTATTTAAATATTACAAAATATATTTTAAGTATTTATTATTTAAAGGTGGAAACACATGTATGGTACATGTCTATTTTGTATCTGTAAAATGGTGTTTTGTTTCATTGTGATTGTTGTATTTTAGTCCTCTGGGAAATTTAACAAGACTTTAGTGTCATGAGAAACTAAAGTCCTTCGTGCTTTCTAAAAGGTTTGTCGCCAATGCAGTGTCTGAGCAGCCTCTAGGGAAAAGGTGGATGTTTTAACAACAAATTATCCCATTTGTTTATCTTTGCGACATCGCATGAGATTGCCTATCTCGGTATTTCTACAGAAGTAAAAATATCTTTGATGTTTTGAAATAACTTTAAGTATAAAAGCATTGAATGCAAAAAAAATTTTCGGCATATATAGATTTTTTTATTGGTCAAAAAATACAAGTTTCAAAAGCATCATCGAATAAAACGATTCAATGAAATATTATTAAATATTAACGACACTACTCATGAAGGTACATATAGAAATTACCTAAATATAAACTTAACTTTTTTTTTTGTACTTTTCCCACATAAAAAAATAATTAACGTTTTTTTTTTAAGTTAAGTGATAAATGTTGGTGATCTTTTTGAACACAGTTTTTTTAAAACCTTTCATCTATGCAGTGAATATGATAGTCTGGATTTTCTTTCTGAAAAATTCCTAGACGATTTATTCGCAGATATTGTTTGGCAGTGAAGCCTCCCCAATAAATTCATTTAGATATTGAAGAAGTAATTTATTTCGTGAGCTAAAATATCTCTTCTACCTATATTTTCTTATTCAATATCTGTCCGTTTATTCGTGAACAGAGTTAAGTCCTGGGAATATTTTTAAAGCTTTTCATTTCTTGTATTATTTGTTTCTCTCAGCAAGCAAAAAAATACTAAGTAAGCTTTTAGGATAAGAGTCTAAAAGTTGGTAAACAGATAACTAGATTCAAGGAGAGTAAATGACTTACCCAATGTTTTACTGGCCAAGAGAAGACTGAAAAGGTGAAAAATCCTCAAAAGTCATTTTGCTGAGCCGTGACCACTTACCTGAAAAAAATAAACATAACATCAAACACACATAAAACTAAATAATCAATGTTATTTTAAAACGTAGTATTATTTATTGAATACAAACACGAATAAAGTTATGTTTTTAAAATGTTTCACATTTTAAAAAAAAGACTTTTTAACGAAATTCACTAAATTCACAAATACCAAAACCAATCAAAATGTAATTCGTTTCTCTGTTTATGAAAAAAAAATCTTATTTACAGAAAAAGTTAGTTCTTTATTTTCTTTAAAAGACACTTTTATATTTTATTTCACTGTCTAAGGTCATACAGTCTTCAAAAAAATATATAAGATTTTCAAGTCTATGTTCAAGGATCAGCAAAGTTACTTTACGAGGGTGATATGTCATGTATTATTTAAATTCTTTTTCTTTTTCCTTGCTTTATTTTATTGTTTAAAGTTTAATTCTTCTGACAATTTGGCTAAAAAAAATATTTGTTCAGAAAAACATTTCAAATAATGGAGTGAGATGCGCATAATGATATAGTATATGTAATATATATATAATATACATAAGATGAGAGTATTCGTGGGTAGATAAATGAATATAAAAAAAAAACCTTCTCGGTACTCTGAAACTTGCTTACGTGAGCAAAAATACTTAGATCCTTTGAATAAGTTCTACAGAGTGACACATTTTGATACACGCATTTAATGTATAAAACTTGACAATTGCCGTTAACAAAACTTATTTCTGTATTTTTTATTTTCCATATTACAAAAAACGACAGGTTTATTAAAAATAATCAATGGAAAATATTTTTAAACAAATTTAATTTAGCAAGGAAGGCTTAATTTTATTTTGCATTTTAATATAATGTAAAATAGAATATTATGTTATTCCTCTAGTCTAGAATCTAGATGCTGTAGAAACTTTGCACGCGAGAGTCGCGCAGAAGTAATAATTGTGGATGAACTGCAGGCTATTACCGAGTCCGGGACAATCGCCACTGCAGCGGTACGTCCGTGAATTATTCACTCCTGAAACTTGCGCCTCACCAGGGAGGGGCTGGGGGATGCTGGGGGGGATCCTGGGGGAGGAGGTGCTGGGGGGGGATGCTGGTGGGGGGTGCGCCAGACAGAGATGGATGGCCCCCACACCACCACAGTCGCAATTTCAGCTCAAAAGCTTTTCAGATACGTTTGCGTCTATTGTGGGATTAATTTCTCTATCACATAGAACATTTAGGTTGTATACAATTATTTAACGTTTCTATGCAAACGCTTTATAAATTTTAAAATAACCAAAAAAATATATACTAGAATTTCTTTATTTATAAATGTACAATTTGTATTTAATAACCTAGAAGGTAGATAATTTATTATTTTAAATTAAAACCATCGATATCACGGTATAAAAAAACATCGGTATACAATACATAAATCATGAAAAATTACCTTTTTATGGACGTTTGCATGTTAAGTAAAATGTATTGCAAAGCATAAGTAAAAATAACATATGCTATACAAAAAACATTTGTTCACCTATAATGTCAATAACCAGGGTGTTTTAACAATTTTACTGTAAAAATTACAAATATATATTTAAAGTTGAATAGCTGTAATTAATATTTGCGTGATATATATTTTTTTAAAGGCGGATAGCGGAAGATACCACAGCTGCCGAGTAGACTTGCAGACCAGCGTGAGATATTATCGATTCACATACTTCAGAAGGCGGCCTCAATTCTATCTCAGTCGAATCACGCTCACCGTGCAAACATCTGATCGCCTGTCTCCGAGTTGCCGCCCTCGCCCCTTCCAGGAGGACGTCGGGAGGCTTTGGTTTTCGGGGACTGGGAGGGGGACGAGAAGAGGAGGCTGCAAAATATAACGAAATTCGCCAAATTCCAGCCCATTGACCAGTGAGAAGAATTCCTAATTCATACGCAATCAAAACCTCTTGATTCTTTTTTCGTTATTTCAGCAAGTAACTAGAAAATAAAATATTTTATGCTTTTATGTTCAAAAGATTCAACGAAACAAATTTGTATGAAAATACCAACAGGATTAGTTGGCGTAACTAGTCACAATGAAAATAAAACGTGGAAAAATATTAAAATGTAAAAATTCTACTTTTTGTGAAACGAATCAATTATAATATAATAATATTTTTAGTGTTTTTAATATACTTTGTACTGGCTTGTATACAATAGAATATTTCAAAATAGCCGAAATGTTTTCTTGTTTTATATACCTTTTTATAATATTATAACTAAAGTAAAATATCGTGGCGCAGACAATGTGTCTTACTGTCAGAAACAATATATCGATTTTAATGTATTAGTTTGATCAGATTACAGATCCGATAAAAAAATTTATGTTGATATCTGAATATTGATTAAACCATGTTGAAAATTTAAGCATGCGATATACAATATAAATAAATTGAAAAAGCAATTTATAATTAAAAAATATACTGTATTACTTCAGAAAGATTTTTGGTTCTTTTTTAAAAGATTGAATATAGTGCGTAGATAATTTCTGGTAATATTACAAGTACAGGCGACAGTGAATTCCCTAGTATTTAGACTGCCGGGACAGCCACATACCCGCGATCAGCAGCACCGTGATGTAACCGTACGAATGGGAAGCTGTGAACTTGACTATGAGCGGAGGCCGGAGCGCCCGCCCCGCCCGCCCCGGCCGCCCCGCCCTGCACCGCCCCGCCCCGCCCCTCGGCGCTATCGACCGGCGTCCCCGCCCGGCGTCTGGAGCGTCGCCTAGCAACCCCCGCTGCAGTCGCCCCAGAGGGAGCCGAGCAGCCTCCCGCCCGCCCACTCGGGTTATTCTTGGTCGGTGTCGGCCACGGTCGATCGAATATACTTCGCTACAATCAGCTAACGCAAGTAAACAGATAAATTCACTAAAGATAGAGTTACCGCGTGTGTCCTATTTTGTACACATTGATATACACAGATAAAAAAAAACCAATATGTATTACTATACTATAAATATTTATTTATTCAAATTCTATAATAAATCAATACGTCTTTGATTTGCATGCTTTTGATTAAATTATAGAAATATTAATTAACATAAAAAAAATATTTAAGATATTGAATAGGCAATTAGAACATCATACTTCAAAATGCTTTTCCGGCCATTAGTCCCGCAGAGAAGCTTAAATAAGTTAAATATAATTTTGTTAATTGGGAGCCGTGCATTTTTATTACTTACGATCACAATATTTAAATACTGGCGCGCTAAAAAAAGCCTTTTATAATAAATTTACTACCCCACAGTGTTTTTTAAAATTGTATAATTTAGTTGTTAATATTTTTTGACAAATTACTAAAAAGATATATTTAACGAGCATGCATATTGCCTATTTGTAATTTGATGAATTTACGGGTGGTTGATCGATTTGGTCTTTGGAACTGCGTAATTTTAATTAAGGGTGGAATCTTGTCTAATTTCCGACGATGTCTAGCCCGCAGCCCGCCACGGCATATCCGATTATCGACTCCGGGATGAACTCTCCGCCTGGCGGGGGCCGCGCCGGTCGGGGTCAACCGCCGGCTTATGTAATCCAGCCGAGCATTGTTTACACCCGACAGCTGGACTGCATGAACTACTTAAGGACTACTGTCCCGTCGGAATTACAGTACGCCCTATACATAGGGTACCCATTAATTACTCTATAAAACCGGGACAGGTAATAAATATTTTGAGATATCAAGTTTTGATTGTGTTTTAATAGAAATATTAGATTGACCGAACTAATAATGATTTTTTAAATTAATATTTATAAGTTGAAATCCTTTTTTGAAAAAAGACTCGGGAACCCACTGCACTATTTTATTCTTAGAAAACTACGAATACTGGCGCAGCATAAATTTATGGTCAGTGAAATAGTCGCCAACCTCCTCTGAGGAGAGGCACTTGATGAAGAAGTGAAAAAGAAATCATTTTATAAACTTTTATACAGAATTTACATTTTTTTGCCACTGATTTCCATCGTTGCTATTATAATACTATTTGAAAATCTTTTGCATATAAATTTGTGGAGTATTAAGCAAATTAAATCTATGAAGCATCATTTATGTCAATATTTTTTTCCGAAATACCGAGAACACCCCATTGCCGTCACACACGATCACAATTTCCTCAAACATTAAAGGAAATAAGCTTTATCAACGCTCATATCACAATGTGCTTACTTAAGTTTAATTGGGTAAAATAAAGTAACAAAATATAAATTAAATCCATAGAATGATTTAGCATACATAAAAATGCACTATTGAGAAAAATCGAAAGCTTGATGTCTTCTAGAAAAATAAGTGATAATTCTGCAATCAAGTATAATTATAATCAATAGAGCTTCGCAATTTTTCAAAACCGTTACAATATTTTAGTTATTACATTTGAATTTATATAACGGATCTTTTAATCTCGTGAATTGTACTATCATGGCAGCAGATCTTAGTCTTCTTTGTGGAGTCAGAAGTACCCACTATAATAGAGTATTCTACTACAAACTGGGCTAGCTCAATGCCCGTTATATGAAAAGAGAAATGTCTCAATGGCACGGAGTCGATTCATGATCCTATTGTCAGGAGGCTATCTGTACACTCAACTATTTAGTCATTTAATAGGCTTATATCATGAAAATAAATTGCGCTATTGTAATAAACAGAATACCTTCGTAAATTTAACTGTCATATAACATTATCTAAGAAGATTATAATGAAGTTGCAGATTTATCGTTAGCAAGTACTTTTTATCAATAATAGATAATTATATAAACACGATTTATTATAATATAAAACAGCAAGTGGATAATAAGGTTTGGTCTTTTAAAACTACGAATGAAGTCGAAATAAAGTTACGATATTTTGTAACAGATCACATTGAACATTTTTAATAAAAAAATGATACGGCACCCTATTTAAAAAAAAAACCAGATTATTCTCGATTATTACCATATTTTATGTCACTCTTAGTAACGCAGACTTTTAAATTACTTGGTATTGTCAATTAAATTTAAAAATCACTTGCACAATTCCATTTCTTCCAGACCGTATCGTACAGCATGCCTTCCTGCAAGTCTCCGATTTCTATTATAGGCTCTGTTTATGATTCATGTGGGTGCTAAAGCACTTATGTACCATGAAATTTATGAAAATTTGTACAGCGAGGTGTGTAAAACGATTAGCCTTTGCGGCGTATAACGAACGCTCCGGTATAACGAAGTATGGGTCTGATTAACGAAGTACGCCCCTTCATACGGCCGGTCCTGCCCGCCCGGCTTGAGACTAATTGTATTACTTACTAATTGCAAACGTGTCTGCACTAAACTTTCCTCCGCTGTGCATATCCAAGTTCTACCAAACATCCAGCATTGAAAAACTGCTTCGTTGGTGTATCAGCATGATCATATACTCTTACATACACTATTTTGAATATATATTTTTTATCTATACTGTACTAACACAGATTAATGCTTTGGCTCTAAAAAAAGATATCATAGAATATCTAATTAAAGAAAATAAAGTTAATACTGAAATATCTAACCATAATTTATGGTGAGCAAGGGTATTATCTAATGAAGACTGGGTATCATTTTTGGACCTAAAAAGAATACAAATACATAAAGTTTCTTAAAAATATTATAAGTCACACGTTATTGGTAAACAATTGTTTTACAACGATAAAATACTAGATGAGAAAAAGCCTCAAAGATTTTTCTTATCGCGGCCTGCAGCCATAATCCTAACCACAGTAACTGCAAGTACGGTACTAATACCTAGTTACTATAAATTATTTTTATTGAACTTTAACCATTACGAATAAAACCTATTTGTCATGAATAAATTAATAGTCTCAATAATTATTCTCAGTATTCCCTATGGCGACCTTTCAATGACTTCATTGATCCTTTGGCGCCAATGGCGTAGAAAAACTAACAAAGGGTTTCCAGTGAAGGACCCGAGGGCAGTATTTTGGAATGGCAGTGAAGGCTCGGCTGGGAATAAAGCCTGATGGTATGCATTAATAACCAATCGCCACTAATGAAGGGGATTATTAGTTGAAGTGAAAGCAAAGCAAATAGATTTTTTTGTGTTAACTCTGTGCAATAGAGATACCTTAACTTAGATAATCTGGTTACAAAATTTTCTGCTATCAATAATGGACTGGAAATTATTTTGTTATTAGTCTATATAAGTAATTCTACTGCCAATATCCTTTACGTGATTTTTTAAACTATTTTTATATATAATCCGTCCCGCTGTGGTGAAATTTTAACAAAAAAAATCATTTTTTGCTTTATTTGGACACTCACAAAAAATATGCAAATGGTATATTATGTACCAATAACTAATAACAAAAATAATTTGATAATTATGAAAAATGATAAATTGAGACTGCTAATATGAACCAGTACCACAAAAATACCGAATCATTAGTTAGTTCCAAAATATAGTTATGAGTTGTTCGCTGCCTTGGAAATACCCTGCAATTGTAAAAATAAATTATAGCAATGGCTGCTGTTACCCGCTGGTCCACAATAATCAAGGCAAAGGCCCACACATCCGGCGTCTCTGTACTGCCCTCATACGCGTATGAAAGAAAAGACTACTCTTCAGACCCAGGGTTTTTTGTATCTGACGTATCTATTTAATGAAATATTTATAATACATAAGAGGTGTTGAAATAAACACTTATAATTTAATTCCTGTAAAAAAAATTATGCTGTCGCATTTTTTCAAAACAAACGTTCATAGTACATCGTTACTTCATACTCAGATGTAAGAAAGGAACGATACAACAAATCTGAGCTCAAAGGATATATTGTCATTATCTTTCAATTCGTGTACGTCGTTTAGAATACTCCCGAAAGAAAATCCAAGTTAAATTAACCAAATGCATAAAGTAAACATAAACCAATAGTTCGAACAGTTAATCGCTAGTTTAGAGATATTAAGAAAAAAATCAAGTACCACCCGAAGACACGGATATTCTATTCTCTTTGCGTCTCACCCACCGGAGCCACTGAATCTGTTATTTAAAAATTAAAATACAATTAACCAAGAGAATGTAATTACCCATACACAAGCTCACATATCAAATCTTTATAATATAAAAGCGATAAGATCTTACTAAAAAATCAAACGAAAGTGTTTTTTAATTTGTTAAATATATTCAAAATAACTCAATCATATAACTTTCAGTTCTGCGAATTGCGCACTCAACGCATGAGTGGTATTTAGTAATCTTCGCATTTCCATCAAAAAGGCTATTACAGTTCATTAAGTATTTCCTCGTTTCAAAGAAATAATTGTTCAGCTATCAATATAAAACACATAACAGCACGCTTGAGTAGAAGCGAATTGATATTCAGTATATATATTCAGAAAATATTTCGATTTTCCTGGAAAGTCTGTTGTAATTACGAAATCAAAACAGCAATATAATCGGTTTATTGCCTGAATAATTTAGAAAAGCATCGCGTATTTTAAAGTAACCTATGTATTAAATAAAAGATATCCATCTTGAAGAAATAAAAAAACGTTCAATGAAGCGTGGTCTTGTTCAATAATACGTATCGTATAAAAAAATATTCACATGTTTATAAATTCCGATAATGTATTTACTTAATGATAAATTACCAAAACTATTTTAAAATCAATTGTTGAATAATATAAATTAACCAGTGGTTATTTTTAATTATCTTTAATAAACTGAATGCGGTTGTAGGTTTTGGCTACGATTGTTTTGATTTTATTGGAAAAAACTTTCCCCAAAGATGGTTTAAGTACCAAAGCTTAAACGTCGGAATTCAACTCAATAAACCTTTGAATTCAAAAGTCAAAAAACTAATTGATCAGAAATAAAAGGTTATTTCAACGTATTAGTATTCTATCTAGCAAAAAAGCATATCAAAACATAATACTTCCCACGCTAATATATGTACATACAAACATCTATAATTCTTCCAAGTTAATTTATACTTCAAGAAAATTTACATATGACATAAATTTACAATTCACATTTGCAAATACACTTTCGATTTCAACAAAATAAATTTAAGTGAATTATGATCCTACCCTAAATAATTAAACATGAATAAACCTTTTAAAAGACGTGAAGGATTTATTGACATTTCGAATAAAATTGACAGAAAGAAAAATTTGCATGCTTTAAAGCCGTGTTTTTAAAAAATAATATATATTTTAACAAGGATTATCACAAAAGGGCCGGATATTAAATATATATATTCTTTGGTGCTTTAATAATTTGTGCTTCTGATATTTGTAATACTTTAACAAGTCTTTATAAAAAATATAAATACAAGGAAACAATGCGGTTAAAGATTAAGTTAAGATTGTTTTTTTTTTATAAAATATTTATAAGCATGAAATATTTAACCGAGACAATAAAATAACAACAAAAAACAATATTGGTACTTACGCATTATTAATAAATTATAACATAGTCGCCATTGTACTCGTAGTCGGCTGCTTAACTCTTTGGGTAACGGTTAACAATTCTGATACAAATATTTCTTCTTTTAGTTTAATTTTTAGTACTTCATAATTTTTTTCCGCGTAAAGTCGGCTTTCGCGATTACTTTTATGCTAAATAGGGATCGTACTATGCAGTAATAATAAATAATAATATATAATAAACTTTCACACAAATATTTTGACCGTAGTTATCAAATGTCACAATGTACTAAAAAAACATTTCAAATATTTGCTTCAAATGCGAAGTTGCGCCTTGAAAAATCACGCGATCAAATTGATAATACCCTTTGATGTTCAGTCTTAAGCGATTATATGTACTTATATGCCACTGCCCTCACATTCACCATAAAGATAGACTTTACTCCTCAAGCATCCCCAGCATTTAATATCAAAAGATACCAAGTTTATGGGGAATAAAATCAATAGCATAAAGTAATGTTCTCTACATGTACACCATAAAACTTTTACTGCGCTACATAAAAAATATTATAATAAATATGAGTATAGACGTACTAATAAAACGAATATTTCTAGTTTGAAAACCAGTCATTCATTAGCATTCGATCGGGTGAAGATTCCTGCACCCTCAGTGGACGTGAGGCGTAGAGGCGCCTTTGTGGCATGGATAGTCAGAGGTCAGGCACAAGGCGTGCGACATGGCGAAGGCCCCGACTTACCGTCCAGCGGCCGCAGGCTACACGCCAAATACGATTTCACGGTAATTTTTTTTAATACGCAAAACACGTGTTCGGTTTCAGCGTGTTAAAACACGGTTACTTGCTTTGTTGTAAATTTTTAAATAATAATATGCTAATAAAAAATGGTACAGCGAATGATTCACAATGAGAGCCGGGCAGTTTGCCGGCCGCGGGAGTCTCGTCCATACAAAGGTCAAGTTTTTCAAGCAAATCTAGTTAGTTTGATTTGTCGGTACGAGAACGAGCAATCTATCACGGTCGGGCTGATGGATGGTTTTCCGAACAAAATACAAAGTCATATAATCTCCAGTGAAGGTCAACCACCTGCAGCACGCGGGCCACTCGCTCCACGAGCACTCCGACTCGGCGCCTCTCGTCCGTCGCCACTTCCACGTGGAAGTTAAATACTTCCTACTATATGCACTCCACTCATTCATTTTTTATGCAGTACGCATAGTCATTTGAAATGATTATAATACATGGCTTTAGATTAAAAACAGCATAAAAACACAGTACATAACAAATTTTAATAGTAGCAGATTTATGTCCACCCAAGTTTCACTAATTTACATACGTTACATAGTTGAGCTGTCAAATTATTTTACAAGCAATGATCATCGACACTTAAATAAAAATTGACTGATTGTCAAGTTGAATTGCACATGTAATCCTTTCGGATAATTAATATAAGTAATAATTTTTAGATGACTTCACTTTTGGTTATTTCAGACAGTGAATTCTGGGATCATAAAAATATTTCATTACCTGCTTTAGAATCCGAAGACAATTTATGAATTATTTATTTTTCGCACGCACAGCTTAATTACAATTCTGCCTAAAGCTATTTTCGCGATAGCTCAATACAGTAGCACATTATATGATAAATCGTCAATACATAGCGTACCGAGAGTCTCGAACAAGTTGAGATTAATAAAAATGCTCACAGTCGGACTTCTAGTAATGAATCAAACGGTAAAATGTATCTGAGGCGCGCACTACTCTCAGCAACCTTTTTGGCCTTTGTACCGCCAACTTGTTATATAAGAACGTGCCGAGATTCTCTGTGGATAGTCCAATACCCTTTTTCTCTCCGGCATCTTGAAATACAAATTGCTTCTACTAGACTATGTAACAGCAGCCAATTGAAAACAATAAAAATAACCTTTGTTATTCAATGGACTGAATTCGTATATAAAAAAAACATATTTACGTTTTATTTTAGATATAGAAAAACTTTATTCAAATTTTTCTAAGTTTTGTTTTGAAATATAATAAAATAAATTTTATTACTTAAAGTACAGAAACATCCAACAAACTTGCTTCTAATTATATGGTAATAATCTGATTATCGTTTTAATAGATTTTCTAGCTGTTCACTTATTAAACATTTTATTGTGTAAACTTAATAGTTTATTTTAAATTTATTATGAATAAATTATTTAGCTAGGAATAGGAATTGACTATATTTCACAAACAGAATTTATCTTCAAAACACAATTATTGATTGTAATAAATATAAAAACTTTACCTTCATATTAACATAAAAATTATATAAATCAAAAATTAATATTATCATAAAAGTAGCTTATGTGATTTCATAACTACGTAGCAAAAAAATAATTAGAAATATAATAGATTTATTCTTTTATTACGCATGAAATTATTAATTTATTTATGCATTCAGATACTATGTTTATTATTTCATGATATATATTTAATTTAATTATCGATATTACCATTCTTAATACGGCCAGTTGTTTAACTCTTTAAGGGGTTTCATCAATGTCTTGGTTAAATTCGTATGACTAAAAATGTTTTTTTTATATTAAGTATCACAAATAATATTAACTATGATGTTTCATTTAAAATTTCACGTGTGAAATTCACGAGGTACAATTATTTAGAGTCAAACAAACAATATAGAAATTAATACAAAAATAACGAATACAAAAAATAAAACCTATTTATCACATGGCAGATGGCCAGATTGGGTGGACCGGGCAGACTTTTTGTTTAACGCATTAATTTGGATATATTTTCAGTCTCATTTGTCAAGTTTTAACGCTAGCATTTAATATTTTCCAATGAACAATGGCATTGAAGTTCGTTTTGAAACTATATATCTCTTTTTTGCAATGCATTAATAACGCAAACTTCAACTAGTTAATGTAAAACCCTTAAACAACATAAACTGTTTTAAAATATATATTTGTGTTCTTAAATGCTCACTATACATTTCATTATTGTTTAATAAATTTGGTGTTTAAAGAGTTAAAACACCTGTTGACAGGTCAATGGAATGTACGAGGTGAATATAAAATTAAATTAGAACAAAATTGCTTCTAGACCGTCCAAATTCAGTTTACAATGCTACAGTGATATATTATTATCATAAAGCCCAGCGTATATTTTGAAGCTTGGTTATTTTTCCGTAGACCAATCTACTGACCGGTTTTGTCAACAACAACAAAAATATATCCGAATGGATCCGAAGATTTTCAAGGTCTTCCCTATGAACAGTGCCATAAGTCAATGGTAATTTTCCGTCTTCTTAATTACTGCTGTATCTCAGTTACCTTAATTATGTATCATTAAAGACTGATTGTATACTGTAAATAAATTAACAAAATACGAGTAGATACTTATAGAAATCCAATCAAAAGTGACATGAGGGAGTTATTATAATACAATAGACTAGCATATATAAACACAGCTAGTAATTGTTATTAGTAAAATATTTTATAAGGTCAACAAAAAATACATCATGAAATTCCTTTATAAAAAGATTTACAAAAATATTTGTGATGTAAAATGACAACATCTTGTCAATTTGTTTGTACAATGTAAAAAAGTTTATTTTTATCTTTAAATTTTTTTGTGCAAATGAAACAACAAGTGGGTTTTTATGTTCATATTTGTAAAATCTAAAGCTCTGTGAATTTTTTTGAATTGTGATAAAAACTCCGAAACGATATGAAACGTCTTTTTAACTGTTCTTCTTGTTTATTTTGTTCAATTGCTCACAAACAGCATCACACATATATTTTTTTGTGTTAATACGTAGTCAATATAATTACAAAGGATATTAATTAATGTATAGAAGAGGCGTAACTCATTGTTCGTAGTGTTAAAAATAATAATGAAGTCCTGAGGCTGTAATGAGGAACCAATCAACCGATGTGCTTTAAGCCTACAAATACCACAGGCAAATAATGAAGACCAAAATCTTCGATAAGATGAAGTGCTAAGATTTTAAATATTGACCATGTTAGTAAAACAGCCTGTGATAATTTACACTTTGCCTAAAGGCGTTTCGTTTTATGTTAAAAACGCAACCATATTAATATAAATGTAATATTTATGCCCTCTCTGTGGATGTATTATATGTATGCATTATAAATACAAATATTTAAAAAATATTCTTTATATATTTTACCAAAAGACAGATAAATCAAACTTCCGGTCTGACGAAACATTTTAATTTTAAAATAATTGCTTGGAATAACAATGCTAGTCATAAATTATTTTTCATTGTATTATCAATAGTATAATTGTGCAATGTTCAATTTGTAATAATTTAACAAATTCAAATGTGGATTACACTTTCTTTAAGCGAATGAGCTTGACCATTTTGCGTAGGCGTTTTTTATACCTGCGTGATTGATAAGGTCGCAAAGCAGAAGTCAGTGAACCAAGAGACGTGGATTATCCAGGTTCATGTTTCATGTTTCACTTGCGAGCTACTTTGATTGATTTATCTCAATATGTGAGTTGACATTTACTTTTTGTTTTGCGGCGATTCAAGTTCTTCAAACGTTTGCATATTTAATTTTGTACTTCTATTTTTGTCCTCAGAATCTGCGGTAGACATCTCGGGCAGGACGGGGGCTGACTCGATTTCCCAATACAGCTCATTCTACCGTAAAAAACCTTATATAAATACAGGACGCAGACTCTGAGTAACCTAATTTTTTTTAAAACTGACATGGAAAATGTTTTAGTGTGTATTTGAAGCTTCAATGCTTAGTAAAAATGATATTTCAACTTTACTTTAATGTTTTTGGTATACGGACACTTTTCCTGTATTCATTTTATTTAATAAAATCGTTCGGTAAAAACTACATTTATATCAGCAAGTTGATGTTAGTAATATAACATACAGTTATATTTTCTAAATAAGTTTTGCTACAACAAATAAAATTCTTATGAAACCAGTGTCAACCGAAAGCGTTTACTTTATAACACTGAACAGTGGATTCACTTTAAGGAAAATAAATTGAAACTAGTTAAATAATGAAATGACCATTAGACTCTATACAGTGGTCCCCAAACCTATGCCCGCGGGCACCATGGCGCCCGCCGAACGTTTTACGTGTCCCCGCCGCTGTACGACCACGATAAAAAATATTTGAGTTAACAATAAAATGTTATGAAAAAAATTAATATTTGGTAATTAAACAGAGAAATATAAGCGAAAATAATTATATCGTTATAATTTTCAATTATTAAAATCTTAATAATCTTAGTCCGGACCCTAACTGATATTTTTCGTATTCTAACCTGTTGTTTGCTATATTAAGCTATAGATGTACAATTTAAAGTTGCTTTTAAAAATAATTATTCGTTGCATATTTGCCCCAACTCGATCCAATTATGTATAAAAAAAATTTGCTATTATTTTCTATTTATTATTTATTTTACATAAAAATATAAATATTTTTTTTATATTTTATAATTATATTTTTGAAATTTATTTTTGAGCATTATATGTATTATTGTCCAACTATAAATATAACTTAAAAAAATTAATGGTGCCCTCCGCCGGACCGGCATTCTAGAATGTGCTCTTGGGTGCAAAAGGTTGAGGACCCCTGCTCTATACTACTCCATAGTACTCTGATTATATATTTATTCTCAAATAACGTCATTATAAGAACTCACATACATGATCGAGAGACTATCAGATATTTTACAATAAAAATACTTTTCTCTTAAATAAAAAATTAATATCGTTTTTGTTTACTTCCATTTAAGGTCATGTTCTTAAAAATATACTCTACGTGTTGATTTCAAATGCATTGATAAAATTAGTTAATCAAATTTAGATAAAGCATTACGTGCTATGATTACTTCAATGATTGTATGGGAAATATTATTATTCGTATTGTTTTCTGCTATTATGATAACCTTTAGATATTATCATTAAAATATATTATAAATAACTCTTTTTTAATAGTTATATTACTCAAGAACCTTGATCACAATAAAAAAATCCAAGTAACAGAGTTGATTACCAGGCAATTATTTGCAAAGCCCAAAACAAATCTAATACATGAAAAACATTGAAACTATTTACAAAAAAGCCTTCCAATTAAATTACTTCGCAGCTTTTTTATGTAAACTAATCGATCGCCACTTACATAACATGCAATTATATTTTCAATACGAAAAGCCTTCTTACCTAGGCCGGGTATTTTACCGGTAATTTATGTAATCATATAGGAATACTGCGAGACTTGTACTGACAGACGCGGAGGACTTAATATTGTCTTCTGGTACAATACGGAAATAATAAGCAGTAAGCGAGTTTTTTTGGTTTCTATTTTAAAGTTGATAACGTCCCAGTGTGTTCTATCTATCTACGTAGTCACTGAATATGTTAACCATAGTTTACCGAAGTCTGATATTATTATGATTTATAAACATAATATTTCAAAACCTTTGATTGCGATTCCTAGATTTTAAAAATAAACTTACACTTTCCGTACAAAAGTGACTCGTGAATCTCAGTAATGACTCGTCGATGCTGAGAATGCAATTCAATGCAATCCAACTTGCGCTTGCAATTTTATTTGGGATCATTGAATTCATTTAAAATATACTTATTTAAAAGATACACACAAAAGTGCAATCATTCTTCATTTTCCGATTTTATGCGGGAAACAAATAAAATATATTTTTCAAAGCCTCGTCATCAATCCTTATTTTAGGTTAATCATGAAACAACTTTTATTTGTAGAGTTATTAATAGTACAAAAATATTTAGTACCATGATATTCCCATGGTAGAAAGTATAGCCATCACGAATTTATAATTATACTACATTAGTGTAAGTATATACAAGGTTATTTAAAATTAATTGATACAATTTACTTGAAATATTTATAAACTTAATTATATTAAAAACTAATAGCAATAGATTAATGCATTACCTATTAGAGAATCTATAAACTTGTTTTGCAATTTCCATTCAAGTCACTTATGAGGCAAATTCTCAAATAACCCAATTACATTTTTTTTCAATATCAACTATAAATTCATTGATGTTTTAAATTTTTTTTTTTTTAAAACATCAATGACTCTTATAGAGAGTTAATAACATCTTAAAACACTTATCAAACATTTATACGCTGCCAAGTCAATGACTGTCTACATTATGTCAAAAAGTTTTGAAACTTAAACGAAATTCGACTTTAATATATTCTCTCTCTCTCTCGTGGTTTTGATTTTATAAAAGAAATTTATAATGAGAAATGTATTCGAGAACTTGAAAGTGGGAGGAAAAACATCTAGCATTTAAAATCCGTGGAAATTACAAAATTTCTTGTTAAAAATACATTCAAGATTATTATTATACCTTAAGAAAAAAAGACTACTAAAAATCATTTTCATAGATTATGTAATGAAATATTTCTTATCTGCATGCTTTGAATTGTAAATTACAACGATTAGAAATGGAAACACATAACATTTATAAAGTAATTGTAAACGCACATGAAGGTTTATGTAGTAAAAGGATTGAAGGATTAATAAACATGGCAACAATGCATTGAAATGCAATGTATTATTTCCGTCAGTCAATTTTGATTTTATCTACAGTTTTTATTGCATATTTCGTCTGTTGTATATAAATCATTAATGCCAAAGAGTAACTATATCCCAATATTTTTATTTACTATAAAAAGTTTGCGAAAATGTGTTCTAAGTGTTATGGAAAGTAAAAATGACAATCGTATATACTCTACCTGAGCCCATGTTAGCCAAAGCCTACAATAAACATTATGGTAAAATGTAAAATAATGTATAAGATCAGATAAAAAAATTAAATTAATTTATATGAGTAATTACTTCGAGCTATTTGGGAACTCGCAGTTAAGTTCATTATGCAAATAAATAAAATTGAACATCACACTTGGCTGCAAGGTTGTTTTTATTAAATCCCATTATTTATAAGCGACGGCATATTTTATGAAGCACGTAATGGCTACCCAGTAAAGATGGTATAATCAAAGTCAGAGTGATGGATACTGCCAATAAAAGATGAAGACATAAATAACAATACACCTCCCGCAAATCACAGCCATTCCCACCGACCGGTCTGCATTTTCACATAACTCGTTTAATCGAAGAATAATTCTGAGTATTAATAATATTATCTAGATCACTAGCGTGTGCCTCGGCTGGAGCGAAATAATGGACGCTTGCAAATCTCGCAATACCCGCTCATACAAACAGTATATTTGCTGAGAGGATAGCATAATAATAATCCGATTAAAGCTTATGCTTTTTCACAGTGTGACATGTTTATTCTTTTGTTGTGACATAAACTTCATAAAACCAGAAACTACATAGAATAAAATAAACACTTTTAGTCTTTAAACCTGTAACTATTAAACCTAATTAAGAATTGAATGTCATCTTTTATATATGTTTATAAACACACATTTAAATTTATGGTTTGATCTTGATCATGTATCCCTTAAACATTTTCAATAAACATATTATATTTCCAAAGAATCGGTATTTTTTTTACGGCAGAAATTATATTACAGTATTTCAGTAATATAAAATTAAATGCTACTAAAAAAATCCACTGAATAAAATTAGAAAACCCAAGCATAGCAATTATATTACGAGTATATTGTCGGATTATATTTTATTTTCTTATTAGTGGGTTAATATTTGAACGTAAAGTAAAGTTCAAAGGAAGTATCCAGCAAATTATGATTTTACTTATGAAAATGCAATTTTTTTTCATTGTTATTCAATTTTTATCACAGTATAAACATCAGAATATTATATCTGTTTATTTATTTTCAAGTTACTATCCTAACAATCAAATATACAGCAATAACAATAGATCATAAATAAATATTTTTTTCACTCTCCGATTAATCACTCATTTTATATTGTTACATTACGTAAACCAATTAATCTAATTATATAATTTACATTGTATCCTTGGTGTTTGTGGGGATCGAGCAATAAAAACAATATTAATAGTGTTATGTATTTTAGTACTTAAATTAATTAATTATATGTAGAAAAAACCACTAAGTCGTGACCAAGTACGTCGATTATACTCCTGACAACCAGCCAGCCCTAAGGAGCTGCCACAACGACAAATAAACATTTATCACTCTAGTCAACAATAGTCTTCAAAAACACGTTATACATGACATGTACTCTTATAATAATTCCTAATTAAACTATATTGATTAATGTAAAAATAAAGCTTCGTTACTGTGACTTTAAAGCCATGAAATTTATAAAGTTAGACGGTTAAATTATTATTTGATATATTGCAGAAACTTTATGCAGTTTCTTGTGATCATTAATTTTATACAGTTTCAACAATTCTATTGTATTAATTTTAGATTAATGTCAATCAGAATGCGTTTTTATTTACCCATGCAGGTATTAGTATGTTTATGTGATTAAGCACATTTTTTCATACATTGAAAACAATTAAAGAAAACTCTCAGAAAATATCATCGTGACTTGTGAGGGATTCGAACCCACATCCCCAAGCTTTCATGGCCGGTGCATTTATCCAACTATGCTAACGAGCCACTGCAATTTAGTGAGAATTTTTAATAATCATATTCTACATATGAACTAATATGCTCGGGCTAATCAATATTTAATGATTTGCAAACACTGATTGACATTAATCTAAAATTAATATAATTGAATGGTGCGCGTCTCGGCTAAACATCAATAGATTTTAAAAATAATAATAAAAACCAGATTTGGATATTAAAATGCTTCACTTGTTACTTTAATTAAAAAGTCCAGTGTTTGCAAATCATTAAATATTGATTAGCCCGAGCATATTAGTTCATATGTAGAATATGATTATTAAAAATTCTCACTAAATTGCAGTGGCTCGTTAGCATAGTTGGATAAATGCACCGGCCATGAAAGCTTGGGGATGTGGGTTCGAATCCCTCACAAGTCACGATGATATTTTCTGAGAGTTTTCTTTAATTGTTTTCAATGTATGAAAAAAAAAAAAAAAAAAAAAA